>JAKUCG020000230.1:0-1200000 GCA_022539655.2 Ceriodaphnia dubia | reverse complement strand
TACTGCCGAACAATATTATGGTAACAGATACGGCGGTTATGGTGGGTACGGCGGTTATGGTGGGTACGGAGGATATGGCGGATATGGTGGATACGGAGGGTACGGCCACGGCCACGGACATCACCATCATCACCATCATGGACACGGCTACGGCGGCTGGGGACGCAAACGTCGCTCTGCCGAAGAGGTGACCGCTGTAGATATCGACACAGCTGAGCAACGTCACGGTGGTTATGGCGGTTATGGCGGATATGGTAGGCCTAGTTACGGCAACTACGGCGGAGGATACGGTGGGTACGGCGGGTACGGCGGCAGATACGGTGGGCATGGACATGGTCACCATCATCATCACCGCGGATACGGACGGAAACGCCGCTCTGTCGATGAGATACCAGCTGTAGAAATGGACTCTGAGCTTGGATATGGAGGCGAATTTTACGATGGACCCTATTATTATTAAGTTCTCAGACTTGAATACTTTTCATATTTATTCAGTCCATTTTAATGTTACTATCCCATCTAAAACTGCAGTTGTAAAGAATTGCTAGTAGAAGTTATTGGGTAATGTACCATCGTTTTCTTTTAATACACTTTCGACAGAAACCAATTAAATTATTTTGTTAAAAACAATAAGTGTTTCTTGGACTGTCATTGGTGACTTCTCGTATTCATGCAATAGTATTCGAGAATACTCTATATATACGTATCAATATTCTATTTCAAGATTAAGAATTCCCGAAGAGTCGTAACAATAAGGTAACGAAAAAAACATGGCGCAAAAAATATTATCTGTTTGCATCTCTAAATAAGTGGCTGATAATGTTAACTTGACATCCAAATGACTCCCCTAGTCCTGATCATTTGCACCAACTCAAACTTATACGGTACAAGTTGTACCTCATACTTAACCTTATTCCGTAAATTTGTCATCGAGATTGGTGTGAAGCATCATAAAACGACGTAAAGCATAAGAAGATTGAAGAGAAGCTTACAACTTACTTTAGGTTACCTTAGGGTATTGCTGGTCCTCGTTGAATATTTTATGTAGTTTGGATAATGGTGAAAAAAGAACATTGTTTTTAAGTAAAAACTTCCATTACTCTGAACTAAATCATGTTTCATTTTTATTGGTAATTAGCGCCGTCAAAAACTCTTTTTGGTCCTTAGACCGAGATGGAAGAAGACAACCAAAAAAGCATGAGCAAGCCCAGAAAATTTAAATGTAATCAGACATTCAGAGACTCAACGAATCGAAATTAAAAGTTAGATACCGGTACGTATCGTAAAGAATTTGCCGTTATAGCCGGTTTGTGTTATAGAAAAGCGAACGACGATCTTCTTTTGCTGTTGAAAACCACTTCCAAAAACGTTGCCCGATTTGCGCGCGCAAAAACCTGCTCTGGATCATATGTACTGGCGAGTGCGTGACCTACTAACTTATCTATTCGCAAGTGAAAAATACAGTGCTTAATGTTTCGCCTACGGACAAAGTTGTTGTGGTTGTGTAAGCTGTGGAAAGTTGCGGGAACGTGTTTTCTGATTTTATAGAATGAATAGAAACTGGAAATTTACTCGAAAGGAAACTCTATTCTCCAAATACTTTAGTAGATCAAGAGCACATATAATAGAATCGTAGAAGGAGAAAAGAAAATACGGTTACTATGCAACTGTTACTATGCTGCTTTCTTTTGTTTATTGAACAATGTTGGACGTATATATGGTAAAAGAGTTCGCCGATTTTGGGGGGAAAATTTTTGCACAAGATCCGAAAAGATTAAAGTCAACGGCGGATCAACTTGTTCTGAGACCAATTAAGAAAATAAACTTCAAACCTAAAGAAATTATCCACGGGACTCCATAAGAAAAAATAAATAAGATAAATAAATACCATGAGAAAAATCGAAAATGCGTGTTGTTTAGGCTATAAGAAATGGTCAAAATTTGAATAACATAAAATATTCGGTCAAGCCGGGAAGATATGTTTTAAATTAAAGAAAAAAAATAGATTTTCGGTCATGAAAAAGATCGATCACTGATGAGGAGAAATTTGTTTCCCGTTACAAACTTGTAATTAATCACTTTCTATTTCTTCAACTAGACTGCATAATGAAACATGGATTTTGATTTCACAGCTTCGCAGACACCAAACTAACCTAAAACTGAAAAGTTTTCTGGAAATAGGTAAGGCCAGAAACACAACACAACAGACTATTGGTAGTAATGGTTTAAAAATGTTTATAACTAGCTTAATAGGCATATTTTACGGTCGACCCACTATCCTTTGTACGTAATATTTCCTTTTATCGAGTGAATATCCTAAAATATAGCATCTTATACAGTACCCACCCGAAGGGTATGGACGACCCCCCTTTTTGGGCGGTTTTAACACGGGAGCATATGGCGGGGGAAAATTAAGCCCCCAGGCAAGTTTTTTGACGAACTTGGATAAAAAAAATTCAGCCACCAGTTCATCATAATCTTGAACTGTGGATTTTTTTTCAAGTAATGAACATCACTTGCCTAGCTGGAATTCCATAGATCACAT
The DNA here is from genome assembly GCA_022539655.2 of Ceriodaphnia dubia. Lineage (NCBI taxonomy): Eukaryota > Metazoa > Arthropoda > Branchiopoda > Diplostraca > Daphniidae > Ceriodaphnia > Ceriodaphnia dubia. The sequence continues at coordinate 1,197,455 of JAKUCG020000230.1, read as the reverse complement.
CGTCCATTCCGGGGCCTTTCAAAAAGGGGGATTCGCCATTTAACCCCGTGACGAAGAGAACAAGAAAGGCCTTGTCGTATTTAATTTATAAAAAATTTACGGAAGTCGACAGAATGTTATACTTTTCGCCAAAATTTAGAAAAGAAATTTATGTACGGAATGATGTAAGGAGCGTATTGATTAGAATTTTTTATCTTGCCGAAAAAAAATAAAAACAACCGTTTTTCCAGTTCCGACGGAATTTCAGTTGGAGGGGTAGGGTCTCTGAGAGGGGGGAAAGTGGCGTCGTACTAGAAACGCCATTTTGGTAATTTTTATTTTTTTTCGGCAATATAAAAAAATCTAGTCAACACGCTCCTTACGTTATTCCGTTCCTAAATTTCTTTTTTAAATCTTGGCGAAAAGTGCAGCATTCTATCGACTCCCGTAAATTTTTTATAAATTAAATACGACAAGGCCTTTCTTGTTCTCTTCGTCACGGGGTTAAATGGCGAATCCCCCTTTTTGAAAGGCCCCGGAATGGACGATGTGATCTATGGAATTCCAGCTAGGCAAGTGATGTTCATTACTTGAAAAAAAATCCACAGTTGAAGATTATGATGAACTGGTGGCTGAATTTTTTTTATCCAAGTTCGTCAAAAAACTTGCCTGGGGGCTTAATTTTCCCCCGCCATAATAATGCTCCCGTGTTAAAACCGCCCAAAAAGGGGGGTCGTCCATACCCTTCGGGTGGGTACTGTATCTTATTGAAACATTTCGAGCGCAATCATTGACTACGAATTATTGTAAGTACATCTACTCCAAGAGAGAAACTAGTGCATCAGTAGGTCCGTACGATACAGAGATGTTAGAGAAAAGGCCGAGATTCGGTGTGAAGAATGGCGCCCTTATTATTAGCGATCAGTAGTCGCAGTCTATATTATACATGCATCGCACGCTTGCATGTATGCATGTACCCGTCACCACATACAAACCGGTTTCCGGACACCTGAAAGGATTTTGACTCACCATTATGGACTTGTTATAATTACTGGGGCAAAACGCCATTCTTCATCACATAAAGCTGTCCCCTACATCTTCGATCAGCGTTTTCTCTTTCTTCGTCCTTTCTAATATAACGACCTTTTATGTCCCCCCCCCTTTTATGTTTACATGCTAGACATGGTAGTACCAAAAAGGGAGGAGATTTCGAAATTCGAATATCTGACCTGGAGGATTAAATGCTCTTCTACTTGGAAGGTTGCCTGTTCGTCAACTCCACAGCTATCCTCCCTTGCATTCACCCGTCTTTTATCGTGTGAAATCACTGGGTATTTAAAGAGGCTGATCCGTCAACAAATCGAGCCAGTGTTGAGCCCAGAGCAGCTTGGGAAACAGCAATTCAAAATTAAGGTAAACAGTAACAGATTTATATTCCATGGTTTACTCTGGAATGCATATTTGATTTTAAATAACAGATACCTTTTCTACGGAATTTCAGCAGCTTTAAATCAGTCTACAAACAAATCAGCTGATAGAATGAGAGTGCTGGTAAGTGAAGAACATTTTAATATGCTAATCCAATGAATGGTTGTATAAGAAAATTCGTTTATTAATGATTTTAATTTTCACAGGCTATTATTTCACTTTTGGTGGCGACCAGTTTTGCCAATCCTCAATATGAACAACGTCAACATTCTGTAACTAGAGAACAATGGGCAGCCCTGAATCCATACGGACCTGCTTCCAACTACCCTTACGGCGATCGGGAAGCTATTGAAGAGATTCAGAAGCAATGGGAGCGCTTCTTTGACTACCTTCCTTGGTTGACTGGTCCTGCTGGTCCACAAGGTCCCGCTGGTCCACCTGGGCCTACTGGAGCTGTCGCTTCTAATGCTTACGACAGTTACAGTAAGACTGTTGTTGGTCCACCCGGAGCACCTGGCCCATCAGGCCCAGTTGGACCTGCTGGTCCTAAGGGAGACACTGGAGCACCAGGTGCCCCTGGCTACACTGGCAGACCCGGAGCTGATGGACCAGCTGGCAAACCCGGCTACAACGGCGCTCCAGGAGAGAAGGGTCAACCAGGCTACAACGGAGCCCCCGGAGCCCCAGGCAAACCAGGCGTCGGACAGAAGGGAGAACCTGGTTACAATGGCGCTCCTGGTAAAGATGGATATCCTGGTGCTCCCGGTAAAGACGGTTACCCTGGCGGCCCCGGCCCCGTTGGACCTAAAGGAGACATCGGACCACCAGGCGTAGCTCTGCCATCTTACATTGCTGGACCTCCCGGCACTCCTGGCTACAACGGAAAAGACGGCAAGAACGGTTACCCTGGGGGCCCTGGCCCCGTTGGCCCTGTTGGACCTGCTGGCCCTGAAGGACCAGCTGGCAAACCCGGAGCGCCCGGTTATCCTGGCGGCCCTGGACCTAAGGGAGATGCTGGAACCACTGGCTATCCTGGGGCCCCTGGTAAAGATGGTTATCCCGGCGCACCAAGCACTATTCCCGGTCCCGTAGGACCAGTCGGGCCAGCAGGCGCTCCTGGTTATGGAGCTCCAGGAAAAGATGGTAGCCCAGGTGCACCTGGTGCTCCCGGCAAAGACGGACCTCGCGGTGTTCCAGGTTACACAGGTAAACATCAATATTGAATATTCCTTGATTTGGAAGCGTACTATTCACTCCAACTTTTTTCATTCAAATTAGTTGTTCCATACTTCCTATTTTAATTTATATCTCCTTACCTCGTCACAATAATGTATTATTCAAATTATGCCTTTAGGTGCCCCAGGTGCCACAGGAAAACCAGGTAAAGATGGTCTTCCCGGCCCGGCTGGAACTCCTGGCTACCCCGGCGGTCCTGGTCCAGTTGGACCTGAAGGTAAAACCGGCGCACCTGGTTCCACTGGCCCAGCTGGACCAGCCGGACCTGTTGGACCCGTTGGACCTGTAGGACCTCAAGGTAAACCTGGTGCACCTGGTTACACTGGCCCAGCTGGCCCAGTTGGACCTGTTGGACCTGCTGGACCCGCTGGACCTCAAGGCGACAAAGGAGCTACTGGCTATTCAGGACCAGCTGGACCCACTGGTCCTCAAGGAGCACCAGGAAAGGTGATCACTTATCAAGCCCCGACACCTGCCTACAAAGTTCCAGCTTATAGAGCTCCAGCTTATAGGCCCCGCCAGAACGCCCCAGTCTACCAATAGTTTTTTTTTGCAAATTGCAATTTTATAAAAGAATAATATAGGTAAAAAGTAATTAGCCTTATAAATAAAAGTTGGGAACGTGCAGTTATCCTTTCTGTGGCCATTGTAACGAAAATATATTGTTTATAACACCAACATTGTTATTCTCTTTAATCTACGAGTAGCCTAGTCTCTTTAATGCAGAAGGGTCCGACATAACTAATATTCGCGGAGCAGTACGACAATATTGTCTTTTTTGGTTCTTTATTATTAGTTTCATTAGTTGGGTTGGGAGGTAAGATTGACATTCACGTACTGTACGGCACTGGTTACGTATGCTGCAAGTTAGTCATTCGGCAAAAAAACTAGCCTACATAAAATTAAACACAATGTTTTGGTGGCAAATGTCTCGTAGATTACAAAAATCGACATCATTTTAATCAGAGTTGGCTTCTAAGGGTTGAAAAAACGAGAAATTTGATAGCCTATCTATTTTTTTCGTCTCTTTTGTTGTACGAGCAATGGATCCGACTGTGATTTTTACAGTGCATAGAGCACATTATTTGAATTATTTTCTAATAAAGTTTTGCATTCTTACGTAATTGGGTATGTCCCGTAGATTACGAAAATCGACATCATTTTAATTAGAAATGGCTTCTAAGGGATGAAACAACGAGAAAATTGATAGCCTATTTATATTTTCCCTCTATTTTGTTCTACGAGCGAAAGAGCCAACTAAGATTTTTACAGTACATAGAGGACGTTAAAAGGATCATTTTCTGATAAAATTCTTCATTCTTACGTCATCGGGTTTTCAAGTTTTCTCGTTAAAGCTGTAAATTTTACCTACTAAATAAAAAACCGGGGAAACGGTAGTAGATAGCGGAAATACGAGTGCAGCACAAGAATCTGCCTGGAAAACTACGCCTGTAGTGCTCACTAAATCTTTTTAGCTTTAAGTAACGAATTGGAAACGACTACTTAAGATTACTTAAGATTACTTAAGTATTACTTACACTCTAAGTAGTTGTTTCCATTTCGTTACTTATCAACTACTTAGGCCCAAAAGTTTTAGTGTGTGTTGTTTCTGAAGCATTTCAGTGTTTGACGAAAATCGCACTTTTTTCCATACTATAGACTTCCTATTTTCGCGATTTTTCTCGATTTTTGAAATTTTCCCAGAAACACAATGTTTTGGTGGCAAATGTCTCGTAGATTACGAAAATCGACATCATTTTAATTTAAAATGGCTTCTAAGGGAGGAAACAACGTGAAAATTGATAGCCTATCAATTTTTCCCCTCTAGTTTGCTCTACGAGCAGAAGAGCACACTGAGATTTTTACAGTACATAGAGGACATTAAAAGGATCATTTTCTGATAAAATTCTTCATTCTTACGTCATCGGGTTTTCAAGTTTTCTCGTTAAACCTGTAAATTTTACCTACTAAATCAAAAACCGGGGAAACGGTAGTAGATAGCGGAAATACGAGTGCAGCACAAGAATCTGCCTGAAAAACTACGCCTGTAGTGTTGTTTCTGAAGCATTTCAGTGTTTGACGAAAATCGCACTTTTTTCCATACTATAGACTTCCTATTTTCGCGATTTTTCTCGATTTTTGAAATTTTCCCAGAAACACAATGTTTTGGTGGCAAATGTCTCGTAGATTACGAAAATCGACATCATTTTAATTTAAAATGGCTTCTAAGGGAGGAAACAACGTGAAAATTGATAGCCTATCAATTTTTCCCCTCTAGTTTGCTCTACGAGCAGAAGAGCACACTGAGATTTTTACAGTACATAGAGGACATTAAAAGGATCATTTTCTGATAAAATTCTTCATTCTTACGTCATCGGGTTTTCAAGTTTTCTCGTTAAAGCTGTAAATTTTACCTACTAAATCAAAAACCGGGGAAACGGTAGTAGACAGCGGAAATACGAGTGCAGCACAAGAATCTGCCTGAAAAACTACGCCTGTAGTGTTGTTTCTGAAGCATTTCAGTGTTTGACGAAAATCGCACTTTTTTCCATACTATAGACTTCCTATTTTCGCGATTTTTCTCGATTTTTGAAATTTTCCCAGAAACACAATGTTTTGGTGGCAAATGTCTCGTAGATTACGAAAATCGACATCATTTTAATTTAAAATGGCTTCTAAGGGAGGAAACAACGTGAAAATTGATAGCCTATCAATTTTTCCCCTCTAGTTTGCTCTACGAGCAGAAGAGCACACTGAGATTTTTACAGTACATAGAGGACATTAAAAGGATCATTTTCTGATAAAATTCTTCATTCTTACGTCATCGGGTTTTCAAGTTTTCTCGTTAAACCTGTAAATTTTACCTACTAAATCAAAAACCGGGGAAACGGTAGTAGACAGCGGAAATACGAGTGCAGCACAAGAATCTGCCTGAAAAACTACGCCTGTAGTGTTGTTTCTGAAGCATTTCAGTGTTTGACGAAAATCGCACTTTTTTCCATACTATAGACTTCCTATTTTCGCGATTTTTCTCGATTTTTGAAATTTTCCCAGAAACACAATGTTTTGGTGGCAAATGTCTCGTAGATTACGAAAATCGACATCATTTTAATTTAAAATGGCTTCTAAGGGAGGAAACAACGTGAAAATTGATAGCCTATCAATTTTTCCCCTCTAGTTTGCTCTACGAGCATAAGAGCACACTGAGATTTTTACAGTACATAGAGGACATTAAAAGGATCATTTTCTGATAAAATTCTTCATTCTTACGTCATCGGGTTTTCAAGTTTTCTCGTTAAACCTGTAAATTTTACCTACTAAATCAAAAACCGGGGAAACGGTAGTAGATAGCGGAAATACGAGTGCAGCACAAGAATCTGCCTGAAAAACTACGCCTGTAGTGTTGTTTCTGAAGCATTTCAGTGTTTGACGAAAATCGCACTTTTTTCCATACTATAGACTTCCTATTTTCGCGATTTTTCTCGATTTTTGAAATTTTCCCAGAAACACAATGTTTTGGTGGCAAATGTCTCGTAGATTACGAAAATCGACATCATTTTAATTTAAAATGGCTTCTAAGGGAGGAAACAACGTGAAAATTGATAGCCTATCAATTTTTCCCCTCTAGTTTGCTCTACGAGCAGAAGAGCACACTGAGATTTTTACAGTACATAGAAGACATTAAAAGGATCATTTTCTGATAAAATTCTTCATTCTTACGTCATCGGGTTTTCAAGTTTTCTCGTTAAAGCTGTAAATTTTACCTACTAAATCAAAAACCGGGGAAACGGTAGTAGATAGCGGAAATACGAGTGCAGCACAAGAATCTGCCTGAAAAACTACGCCTGTAGTGTTGTTTCTGAAGCATTTCAGTGTTTGACGAAAATCGCACTTTTTTCCATACTATAGACTTCCTATTTTCGCGATTTTTCTCGATTTTTGAAATTTTCCCAGAAACACAATGTTTTGGTGGCAAATGTCTCGTAGATTACGAAAATCGACATCATTTTAATTTAAAATGGCTTCTAAGGGAGGAAACAACGTGAAAATTGATAGCCTATCAATTTTTCCCCTCTAGTTTGCTCTACGAGCAGAAGAGCACACTGAGATTTTTACAGTACATAGAGGACATTAAAAGGATCATTTTCTGATAAAATTCTTCATTCTTACGTCATCGGGTTTTCAAGTTTTCTCGTTAAACCTGTAAATTTTACCTACTAAATCAAAAACCGGGGAAACGGTAGTAGATAGCGGAAATACGAGTGCAGCACAAGAATCTGCCTGAAAAACTACGCCTGTAGTGTTGTTTCTGAAGCATTTCAGTGTTTGACGAAAATCGCACTTTTTTCCATACTATAGACTTCCTATTTTCGCGATTTTTCTCGATTTTTGAAATTTTCCCAGAAACACAATGTTTTGGTGGCAAATGTCTCGTAGATTACGAAAATCGACATCATTTTAATTTAAAATGGCTTCTAAGGGAGGAAACAACGTGAAAATTGATAGCCTATCAATTTTTCCCCTCTAGTTTGCTCTACGAGCAGAAGAGCACACTGAGATTTTTACAGTACATAGAGGACATTAAAAGGATCATTTTCTGATAAAATTCTTCATTCTTACGTCATCGGGTTTTCAAGTTTTCTCGTTAAACCTGTAAATTTTACCTACTAAATCAAAAACCGGGGAAACGGTAGTAGACAGCGGAAATACGAGTGCAGCACAAGAATCTGCCTGAAAAACTACGCCTGTAGTGTTGTTTCTGAAGCATTTCAGTGTTTGACGAAAATCGCACTTTTTTCCATACTATAGACTTCCTATTTTCGCGATTTTTCTCGATTTTTGAAATTTTCCCAGAAACACAATGTTTTGGTGGCAAATGTCTCGTAGATTACGAAAATCGACATCATTTTAATTTAAAATGGCTTCTAAGGGATTTTAAAATGGCGTCATCGGGTTTACAAGCTTTCTCGTTTTAGTAGTTAATTTTACCTTCTTAATCAAATACAGAGGAAACGGAAGTAGACAGCGGAAATTCGAGTGCAGCACGAGAATCTGCATGAAAAACTACACTTATAATGTTGTTTCTGAACCATTTCAGCTTATGACGAAAATCGCACTTTTTTCCATATTCGGAAATTGGGAAGACGTTCCACTCACGCACGCCTAATCGTACTGAAAGCACAGAATGTAAAACTAAAATCTGTAGCAAGAAAAAAAGGGTGAGGTTGGTGTCGCCGCACCAAAAAGCAAACCATCTCAACGGTAATCAGAAAGATAATAATAAAAAATATCCTGAAACTCCATTTTCCATGACTAGATCATTTTGTCGCCAAAGGTTTCGTCCGCACGACGAGTCGACGACTAGATTCGATTTTTAGCTGCCAATTTCACCGAATTTCACTTTCGTACTTTAAATGCGTCTGACTTTGCGATTGAAACGGGTTTCCCATGCAGGATAAGCTCAAGAATCGCATTTTGTCCGCATTTAAAATACCAGGGATATACTTCGTGCAGTAAGAAATCCATCTTTTCGCCCTTCCCTTACGTGCGTAGACGAGTGCACTCACAAGTCACGACGTACTCGAAAAATTAAGCAACGAAAATCGTCATTAATAGCGGTATAGAGTGAGTCTACGTCTCTTTTAACGATTCCATTCCATCCAACAACTTCAATACTGGCGCGTTTTCAACAAACGATTAGACTGAGCATTCGCAGTGAACCGTGATTCCGCCCGCGAATAAAACGCGACGGTCAGCGTGCCCACGGAGATTCTGTGCCTCACGGCGCCAAGAAAAGCAAATAATGAGAAGTCACTCAGGTACATCAATTTTGCAAGCCAGTTAAACACTGAGGGACGGGTGACGAATGTTCCGACATAACTCCTCGGCGACATCATGAAGTTTAGCAACGTACGTATTCATCCCAGACATCCAAAAGGACGCCGTAATCTAGGGTTTATACCCATTCCTAGAGAACATCCACACCCTTTTTAACAAATACAGTGAACTGGTTGACAGTTGTGGAGCTCTGTTCTCGCTGATAAACGACCATTGCAGATGGTTTTTAATCAAGTAGCATATTCTCCATAGAATTTTAAATTGGTGTGTTCTTATCATTTAAAATAAGACCGCATGTGCGTATTCGTGCATGTCCTAAATGATAGCAATCATGCGTTATCTGAAACAACAAAGTGAATATAATAGAGAACAAAATATATAATAACTGAATGGTTCTAACTTTTAAAAATGATATAACGCGGGACTTTACTGCTGGTTAAATAGGTCGCGTAAAGTCAGCGTGAAGTAAACGGCGAATGAATATTGCAAATATTAACACAAGGAACATCCTTGTCAACATTTTTTAGAGTTATTCGAATTTTGTTAGGATTCTATTTGTAATCTAAACATTCTTCGGGATTCGGGAACACAATTTTTTTCCTTCAGAACACCAAATTCTTTTATCCGTATTGGGTAAATTTATCGTATGAGTTTGACTAATTCGAATTCCTGGGTTGATTCAAATAGAATAATGTATTGACCGGCGCTGAAGAGGATTTTTTTTTTAAAGCGGGCGAAACTCAGCTTGAGTGCTGGATCTAGCTACAGCATCAAAATAGTTGCTGTAGGAGCTTCCTGCTAAAAGGCAAAAGCACTCCATTTGAATCAACCTTCGGATTCGAATTAGTTAAACCAACGGACAAAGTTGTTGTGTAATAAGCTTCAGAAAGTTGAGGAAAGTGTTTTTCTATTTTGTAGAAATAGAAACTAAAAAATTTACCTTGAAATTTACTCGAAAAGATTTGTTCTCCATTAAGGAAAGGATCCAATCTCCAAATCCTTTAGTAGATTAAGAGCACATACAGTACCCACCCGAAGGGTATGGACGACCCCCCTTTTTGGGCGGTTTTAACACGGGAGCATATGGCGGGGGAAAATTAAGCCCCCAGGCAAGTTTTTTGACGAACTTGGATAAAAAAAATTCAGCCACCAGTTCATCATAATCTTCAACTGTGGATTTTTTTTCAAGTAATGAACATCACTTGCCTAGCTGGAATTCCATAGATCACATCGTCCATTCCGGGGCCTTTCAAAAAGGGGGATTCGCCATTTAACCCCGTGACGAAGAGAACAAGAAAGGCCTTGTCGTATTTAATTTATAAAAAATTTACGGGAGTCGATAGAATGCTGCACTTTTCGCCAAGATTTAAAAAAGAAATTTAGGAACGGAGTAACGTAAGGAGCGTGTTGACTAGATTTTTTTATATTGCCGAAAAAAAATAAAAATTACCAAAATGGCGTTTCTAGTACGACGCCACTTTCTCCCCTCTCAGAGACCCTACCCCTCCAACTGAAATTCCGTCGGAACTGGAAAAACGGTTGTTTTTATTTTTTTTCGGCAAGATAAAAAATTCTAATCAATACGCTCCTTACATCATTCCGTACATAAATTTCTTTTCTAAATTTTGGCGAAAAGTATAACATTCTGTCGACTTCCGTAAATTTTTTATAAATTAAATACGACAAGGCCTTTCTTGTTCTCTTCGTCACGGGGTTAAATGGCGAATCCCCCAAAGGGGGGTCGTCCATACCCTTCGGGTGGGTACTGTAATCTATCAGAATTATATAAGGAGAAAAGAAAATACACTTTCTATGCAACTGTTACTATGCTGCTTTCGTTTGATTTATTGAACAATGTTGGACGCATATATGGTAAAAGAGTTCGCCGATTTCGTGGGAAAATTTTTTGCGAAGTCAACTGTGGAAACTTGTTCTAAGACAAATAAAGAAATGAACTTTAAATCAAAGAAAATTAATATGTGCGGGACTCCATAAGATAAAATAAGATAAATAAATACCACGAGAGAAAAAACGAATATTTTTGTTTAGGCTATGAGGAATGGAAATTCATGAGACCGAAAGAAGTGAACGTTTGCATAAAATCATCTAGCTAAAATTTGAATAAAAAAGTAATCGAAAATGCCGCTTTGCTGGGCAAAAATGTTTTTAATTAAAAAATAATAGATTTTTAGAGCAACTATCAATAAATGTCGCTAAAAATATGTCATAAAAAATTAGAGTGTCTTGCTCCCAAACTGATAAGGAGCAGTTTTTCTCCTGTGTTACGTATATGTAATTGACAACTTTCTGTTTCTTCAACTGAACTATATGATGAAACCTCAGGCTTTTGATTTGACACGTACCGTAAGTGCACACAGCACGGCAGAAATCAAGCTGGACCTAAAACTGGAGCATTTTTTTGAAAATAAGGAAAGAAACAAATAGGCTGTTGGTAGAGTAACGATTCAAAATGTGTATTATTAGCTTAATAGGCATAAAATATTTCAATGTTGACCCACTTCCCTTAGTTAATACTTTGTTTACCTTCGTTTGAGTAGATATTCTATAATATGCAGCTTATTGTTCGTAATAATATTATAAAAATGATTGAAAGTTGAAACCATTACGAGCGCAACCCTGGACCGCCCTGGATAAGGAATTGTACGTATGTCTACTTGTCTAGGCCAAGAGAGAAATTAGTAAGTTGGTGTGTACGATATAGAGAAAGGGAGATTTGGAATGGAAAATGATGCCCTTATTAATCGCGATAAGTAGCCGTATTCTATATTACACATGCATTGCATGCTTACATGTATACTCACCCGTCACCACATACGAACCGGTTTCCGGACACACGAAAGGTTTTTGAACTCACCAGTTAAGGACTCGTTACAATTACTGGAGCGCAAAGCAATTCTTCACAACAAGTTGGCCCCTACATCTTCGATTACCGTTTTCTCTTTCTTCGTCCTTTCTAATATACTGACAGCAGGAGCTTTCCCCTCCCTTTTATGTGTACATGTTACCATGAAGAAGGAAGGTAACTGACCTGGGGGATTCTCTTACTTGTATGATTGCCTTTTCGTCAACTTGATAGCTACCGTACCTTTCTTCCATTCACTTGAACCCGTCTTTTATCGTGTCATTAACTGGAGTATTTAAGAACGCCGTTCGTCAGCAAATCAAGTCAGTGTTGAGCCAAGAACAGTTTGGGAAACAGCTATTTAAAATTAAGGTAAATAGTAATAGATTTTCTATTCTATGGTCTACTCTGGAGTGCCTATTTAATTATAAAATGTTAAATAACAGATATTTCTGCTCAGAAAGTTTAGCACCATAAAATCAGCAACCAACAAATCAGCAATGAGGGTGCTGGTAAGTGAGGAAGATTTTATGCTAATGAGTAGCAGTAAAAAAAATTTTTATTATTAATGATTGTAATTTTTGACAGGCTATTATTTCACTTTTGGTGGTGACCAGTTTTGCCAATCCACAATATGAACGACGTCAACACTCTGTAACTAGAGAACAATGGGCGGCTCTGAGTCCTTACGGACCTGCTTCTAATTACCCTAACGGCGATCGGGAAACTATTGAAGAGATTCAGAAGCAATGGGAGCGCTTCTTTGATTACCTTCCTTGGTTGACTGGTCCTTCTGGTCCACGAGGTCCTGCTGGTCCACCTGGACCTACTGGAGCTGTCGCTTCTGTTGGTTATGATAGCTACAGCAAAACTGTTGTTGGCCCACCCGGCGCACCTGGTCCATCAGGCCCAGTTGGACCGGCTGGACCTAAGGGAGACACTGGAGCACCAGGTGCCACTGGCTACACTGGCAGACCCGGAGCTGATGGACCAGCTGGTAAACCCGGTTACAACGGCGCTCCAGGAGAAAAGGGTCAACCAGGTTACAACGGAGCCCCAGGAGCCCCAGGCAAACCAGGCGTCGGACAGAAGGGAGAACCTGGTTACAATGGCGCTCCTGGTAAAGATGGATATCCTGGTGCTCCCGGTAAAGACGGTTACCCTGGCGGCCCTGGCCCCGTTGGACCTAAAGGAGACATCGGACCACCAGGCGTTGCTCTCCCATCTAAGATTCCTGGACCTCCTGGCACCCCTGGCTACAACGGAAAAGACGGCAAAGATGGTTACCCTGGCAGCCCCGGCCCCGCTGGTCCCGTTGGACCAGCTGGCCCTGAAGGACCAGCTGGCAAACCTGGATCGCCCGGCTATCCTGGTGGCCCTGGACTTAAGGGAGATGCTGGAACCCCTGGCTATCCTGGGGCCCCTGGTAAAGATGGTTATCCCGGCGCACCAAGCAAAATTCCCGGTCCCGTAGGACCAGTCGGACCAGCTGGCGCACCTGGTTATGGAGCTCCGGGCAAAGATGGTTACCCAGGTGCACCTGGTGCCCCCGGCAAAGACGGACCTCGCGGTGTTCCAGGTTACACAGGTAAACATCAATATTCATATGGAAGCGTACAATTCACTCCAACTTTTGGATAAAAAAATTAGAAGTTCCAAACTTTCCATTCGATTTTAATATCTCTGTATCAGCTGGTCTCAATAATACACATGCTATTCAAATTATGCCTTTAGGTGCCCCAGGTGCCCCAGGAAAACCAGGCAAGGATGGTCTTCCCGGCCCGGCTGGAACTCCTGGCTACCCCGGCGGTCCTGGCCCAGTTGGACCTGAAGGTAAAACCGGCGCACCTGGTTACACTGGCCCAGCTGGCCCAGCCGGACCCGTTGGCCCCGTTGGACCTGTAGGACCTCAAGGTAAACCTGGTGCACCTGGTTACTCTGGCCCAGCTGGCTCAGTTGGACCTGTTGGACCTGTTGGTCCCACTGGACCTCAAGGCGACAAAGGAGCTACTGGCTACTCAGGGCCAGCTGGACCCACTGGTCCTCAAGGAGCTCCAGGAAAAGTGATCACTTACCAACCCCCGGCACCTGCCTACCAAACTCCAGTTTATGAAGCTCTAGTCTACCCAGCGACAAGCCAACTGTATCGTCGTGTTGCTTCAGATAATTAACGCGTCTTATTAATAAGTGAGATTTAATTCAGATTTCCACTCAATAAAATTCTGCTTGAAAATATCGTTCAGAACTGGCTCGTTCAGAGGTACCAAAACGCCCAAGTCTACAACTAGTTTTTATTGTTGCAAATTAGTTTTTTATGAAGACATTATATAGGTAAAAAGTAATAGCTTGAAGAATAAAAGTTGGAAACGTGCAGTTATTCGTGACGTGACTATTGTAATGAAAATATATTGCTTCACCAACATTACGCTTCACTCTTTAATTTACAAATGGTCGCTTTAATTTGAAGGGCCCGACACAACACATATTCGCGGTGATATTTTACCCAGAGCATGGATCAATACGTTATATTGATATTACCTTATTTTATTTTAGGGCTCCCATAAAAACATATTTTCTTTTTGGTTTGTAATTTTCATTAGTTAGAGTTCTAAGGAGGAGAAAAATTACACCATATTCACGTACTATACAACTGTAGGTTGCCACCCATTTTGGCTCTCTTTTTATTTTGTCCGTTTTGGCCCCTATTAAGTCTTAAAGTGCCCGTTTCCGGCACCTGGACACCACGTGACTATTTATTTTGGTCTCTTATTAATTTAGAATACACTCTAAAAACAAATTGGTTTACTAAGGGCCTTAGTAGCGAAACGGACGAGGCTACCATTGCTACTATGGCACTACTAAAGGTTTACTAAGGGCCTTAGTAGCCTCGTCCGTTTCGCTACTAAGCCTGTCAGTTTTTAGAGTGTAGGCAAACCACCACAGGCGCGGATCGGGTAGTGAAAGAGAGCAGCAGTGATGAGAAAGAAAGCACGCGTATGTTGTTTGGTCCTGATGACTATCGATAAGTCCTTTTGTTATCGATGCGAAGAACATCGGTAAGATAGGGAGATATTTCAATCCGAGTTTCAATCTAAGTGACTTATAAGACTGTGACATTTTTTTGGCGCTATAGGATTAACGATTTTCATCTCCCATTTAGCATTCGTGTTATCCAAACACTGAGGTATAGAGCATCTTTGTTGACACCCAAGATTTACGTTTTCCATGGGTCGGTTTCTTCTCGCTAGCCTACATACAAGCTGGCACCGAACTTACTTGAGATTATAGATACGAAATTATGACAGTGTCCCTGGGAAAAAACTCCTTTGCCACTGTGGGGCAGAACATTGTAACATTAATTTAATCATGTTTACTGTAGATCGTTATCAGATTTCAACATAGACTTATCTTTTATGAATGGGCATCCAGTCCAGGGGCGAGGAGGCCAGAGGTACTCACCGACGTACACGTCACATGACAAAGCAAATGACAGACCTCGTGCAATATGATAATGAGAATCATAAAAAAATTTTCTTAAAAGAGTTCACGGAGAATTTTTTCGCTTTTTTTCTCTTTCTCAAATACAAACAATATAGTAGCCTTCTAATGGACTGGCAAGGAAGTGTTCGCCAATAAATTGGATTTATTTTTTGAATTAACACCTACATGCGGCAGATGCCTGCTGATAATTCACATTGACCCTTTTCCCATGTTTTGGGCTCTTTTGTGTCTTCATTTTTTACGTATTTCAATTTCAGGCAGGAAAACGTAAGAAAAAAGATAAGGATAAAAATTTGAGAAATTTATACGGATGAATATAAAATTTTAAAAGACATAAGATTAGGATTTAATCCAAATAAGTAAATAGCCTAATTCTTGTGCTTTGTTTGATTCTCCATTCATGAATTTTCAAAAACAAATTTTTAAAGCCTGACTTGAGGTATCATTTGAAATTATTCCCACAAAGCATAACTGAAAAAGAAAAAAAAGGATATAAAGAATATTTGAATTCACACCAATTTTATTCAAACTCCAAATTCATACATCTATAATTTTGAACATTCATTCATTTGATTATGCATAAAAGATTTACCCGTCAAAATAAATTCTTACACCTATAATTTTGAACACTCATTCATTTGATTATGCATAAAACATTTACCCGTCAAAATTTTGCATTTTGAACGTCGAAATCTGGGACTTTCAAAAATATTCGTTTTCCATACTCTCCGAGACGCTCCATTTAAGTCCCTTTAAACGCTGAAATATATTAGTGATTCAATTTTGAGTCCCCACGAGATGCCGAATGAATCCTGTCGTGTCCAGAGCGGTGCGACTATGTATCGGTGCGACTATGTATCCGAAGCACCATGAATCAATTTAGGTTCTCGCGATTCGAAAAATCCGGTCAAGTCCAAGGAGATATTTCCTTAAAATACGCGGTTGAATCAATTCTCGGAAAATCACCCCGAGTAAATTTTTTTCGGTGTTTATGGGGAACGATTCCGAAATCACCCGGCAATTTCGGAATCGTTCCCCAAAAACACCGAAAAAAATTTACTCGGGACAGTGATTCTTTTGAGGTGAGGAATCTCAATGAATCGAGACAAATCCAGGAAGTTGGTCCAGTAACTGAGGGAGTTAAAAATCCAAATGATTCCTTTGGGGTGAGGAATCCCAAAGAATCGAGTCAAATAATCTAAGAGGATGGACCAGTAACTGAGGGATCGAGTTACAAATCCAAATGATTTCTTTGGGGTGAGGAATCCCAAAGAATCGAGTCAAATAATCCAAGAGGATGGACCAGTAACTGAGGGATCGAGTTACAAATCCAACTGATTCATTTGGGGTGAGGAATCCCAAAGAATCGAGTCAAATAATCCAAGAGGATGGTCCAGTAACTGAGGGATCGAGTTACAAATCCAAATGATTCCTTTGGGGTGAGGAATCCCAAAGAATCGAGGTCAATCAAATCCAGGAGAAAATGTGTCGCGTCAAGTATGTTAAATCAATTTGGGTTCCCATGATTCCAAATGATTGACTTCCAATGATTGATGTTCCAGCAACAGATATTTTTTCCGAGGCAAAAGGTAATTACCGATGAATCGGTTTTCCCTCATTGAACGTTTTAAAGTTCTTGGTAAGTCATAGCCCTTGTGAAAAGGCTGTTAACCTTAGGGTTATAAGGCCGTCGGACAATTAGCTTCTCAATCTTTGTTTGACGGTTCAAGTGTTGCATGAAAATATCTGCGAGAGATTCATAGACGGCTTCCTCTTGATACCATAGAACAGTTCGTATTATTGATGGGTCTTCCGAGGCGGCTTGTTTGATGCGGGTCAGGATCTCTTGATTCTCATCTCGGGATGGATCGGTTTCGAACAGGATGACTTGTGGATTTCCTGGAATATTCCATCTTCCTGTGTGCACCTCGAAGCCTTGGTCTTGCATTGCGTGAACGGCTTTAGAAAGTGGAGAGTTCGGGGGAAATTCTCCCAAAGTTATCTGCTGGGCAACAGTTTCGTCGAAATAGGGAGCCAGACAAACAAATCGATTTCCTCTAGCCTTTGCTGATATGGTGGCTTCGGCTTTCTTCTCTTGATAAAACTTGGAATTCTCGGCACACATTTCGTAAGAAATATCGACCATCAAGTTACGCATTTTTGCCGGTTTTCCAGTCACGGTCACGGTCTTTTGTGCTGCTTGCTGGACAAGAGCCACAACTTTACATTGGGCCTTGTTTTCCTGTGCTTTGGCTGGTCCTTGTACCTTTGACGACGATCTTCTTGTGTCCACAGCTGGTTTCACTGAAGCGAACTTCTTCTTGGCACCAGGGAGCGGCTTTATAGCTTCTTGTGTGACCTTCGTCGACGCATTCCATGCGGGTTTCTTATTTCTCAACTGTTCCATTTTTCTCGACTGGGAATGGGTTTTGTGCGAATGCTATTTGCGTTTGTTGCAAGTTTCAAGCAAAGAGTTGCTGAATATACGATCAAAATTCGAATCGCAGAACGGATACTTTTCGGTATGTCAAACTGAAATACGAAGGCAGCCACGTAACATACATGAACTGCGAACCACCATTTTAGCCTTTCCAAACGATGAAAATTGAAATTTTTTTTGTCAAACTACAATTAAACTAATAAAGTACTATCTTTAATGCTATTTGAACATAGTTCAACTGTTTAAACCAATAAATTTGATTGGTTTAACATTTTTTAGTAAGAAAGTCTCAACTCTCAAGAGGCGTCATATATGGTACTATCAGCATTACCGATTTCATGTGTAGCTGTAATCTACACTTATGGATACTTATGTGCTTATGGATACACAAAGCTTAACTTTGCCAAAGTAATTATCTTTTCAAAATATGAATAGCTAACCAAATAAGAACTTTGACTGATGTTGTTTGAACATTTTTCAACTGTTTAAATCAAGAAAAATGTTCGATTCCAAACCCATTCAAGTTATAGTAGGTCTCAATGGATTCGGGTACAGATGTTGTTTCATGTGTAACAATAAAATTCGAGTATTCGCAAATTAAAGCAAGGAGCTTTTTAAACTCGTAGCTGAGTTGACGTATCGTCATGTTAAAATTGGCTTTCTGCAAGACTTCGGATTAAAACGAGGAAATGTTTTACGGGGAAGAGACGCCCACTTGGTTTCCGCCCGAAACATATTACCCGTTGCCCCAAGTGTATCTGTTTCGGCATTAAGGTATGTAGTCATTCCGGCCCTAAGCGTTCCGGCCCCAACTTTTCCGGCCCCCAAAAATAAAAATAAATTGGGGCCGGAATGGTATGGCAAGAGTACCTTTCCGGCCCCAACTTTTCCGGCTCCCAAAACAAATTTATAATAAAAAAAAATATTCTTATTTATGGCGTTTTCCAATGATAAAAAAGAAGAGAGTATGTTGTTCTAATCATCCAATGGGAATTGGGATGTGGAGTTGCTACTGATCTGCCACGGAGCTGCTCCACATCCGAAAATGTTGCTCTGCCGATTTTGACGGAGCAACCGATCTTTTGCCGTTGAAGTATATTACTGCAAGCTTCTTCAAGCTTCTTTTTCCACAGTCACAGTTTCCCTTTCTATCTATTCACTTCTCCTATTTACCGTGAATTTAAGCTTCCCATATACGATGTTCCCTAATAAATAGTCTTCATGTCGGATATCGGAACTTCGTCGACCTTCGAGGACCTTCGTGGACGAAGAAAGTCGCGTTTTCTCCGATCAGGTCTTTTATTCGCAGCGGATATGCATCAAGAGAAACAATACATGTAGACCTACGCTTCTACTTTTAAAAATAGAGTTCGTTCGTTCGTTGTAAAATCGACTTCCAGTCAGTTTAATTTAAGTCTAATTTTTTTGTCATTCCCTCTGTTTTAAACCACAATTAGCGCACTATGCGCACTAATTAAAAAAAAAAGAAATTTTAAATATTCAAATTTCATCAAGTACAGAATCAACAGTATACCTATTGGCAAAACAATAAAATATATCTAAATTTAGCCCTTCTAAATTTTTCCTTGTTGCACCCTTCTTGCAGAGTGCCTTCCTTTTTGTCGTTCAGATCGCATCGTTGTCAAACGATCGTCATTCAGTATCCGTTCACATGCCGTTTTTGCCGAAACCGAAATTTATTTAAACTCATTGATCGAGTTGAGTCAATCCCAAAATGTCGTATTTCTCGTTAGTATATACGTATACTATTTCAAATCGCATGATGCGAAAGGGATGAAAGTACATTTTGCCGTTTTGTCTTTCTTGAACCAAATAGAATGCGGATTCCTAGGGGAACGTGTAGACATTGATCTCTATGCTGAAGCATATAAAAATTTCCGTCAATGTACTCGACTTACTCGACCCCATCATGGTCGACCGTCATGGACATCTAGTCTGGGCGAAACCCATAATCTCCCTTGTTGGTGGACCTTGACCATGAAAACGGATCGCCGTTTTAGACGTATAGACTTCCTGCTTGACCCTGAATCAGCCTAGAACCAAATTATTGGCTAGCCTAAATGACTTGCCGTTGCCCCACGTGCGTAAAGCTTTCAATTGAGTATTTAAAGGGCCTAGTTCATCTCGAAAGTATGTTCAGTTTCATTTCGGATTTCTCCCTCTCCAGTCATCTTGTGACCACAGGAAAACTATGTAAGTTAAAACAACCTCTTGTCAAACTTATTTATGTACTATTTTAGAATTTGTTTAACCTGTTGTATATCTACTGAATATTGCAGAAGACAAAATGTTGACCCAATCAACTGCCGTCTTGATCCTCGCTTTTTTTATTGGCTGCTCGATGACGACGACTGTTGCCGGACACACGAACAAAGGAGACAAATCGGCCGGTTTTCCAGGCAATGTGATGAGAGCTGCTGGTACTTGTCCGCAAGGAACGAGACTCGTCGTCGATATGAACAGCCCAGGCCTGTTGACAGGAAATTTCCTTCCCAGATGTGAACCGTTCACCAACGCTGCGTTTCCACTGTAAGTAGTTTTCATTTGTTTCTATATTGCTTCCGCCATTTTCCTCCCAAAGTTAGCATTCGTCAATTTTTTTTGAACAGGCCTAATAATGCAGCATTTTTCAGCCATCCAGCTGGAGTTTTCCGGCAGACACCGCTTCCTGCTGTCCCATTTGGACACTCTTGGAAAGGATTCAACAAATCTTCTGGTAAAGCAACACTGAAGAGTGCGCTACATTCCTTGTTGAGCGCTAAACTAGCAAAACACGCTGTGAAACACGCCCAAAAAGCCAGATTTTAAGTGAAATTGAATGAATGAAATTGTAGAAAATTGTTTGTTTAAAGTGCAAGTGTTGGAAACGAAATACGAAGAAAATACGGAATGATTTGAAATATTGCCTCAACTCGGTTAAATTTATTTCGTAGTTGAATCCGTCAATGTGTAGATCACAGCGGGAGTGCAAAAAAAACGGCAAAAGGAAGTCGTCCCGTTATTATTCGGGGAGGAAATCACAACAGTTATTTCTGCCACCGTTATACTTGATCTCATTTAACCAGAGCAACGAACTATCGATGGGGTAAAATTTTCGCACTTCCGTGACTGATAACACCCCAAAACGTGCTATCATATCATCAACTTTATAGACTAACGGTAGCCAGTGTATATCTCAGTATCATATGCGGTTTTAAATTTGCGTGACTTGATGGAGCGATCTGGGAGCGATAGAGAACTTTCCTCCTACAGAACGCAAGTTTCGCTTCGTTCGTAAGATGGCGTTGACATCGCCACTTCCACCAAGACAACCTTCTGCATCGGCTTCGTAATTGATTGACGCCGGATAATAGGACCAGCCGCCTCAGCACACGCTCCCGGGAGAGGGGTGGAGATTTTCCTTAATTAGCTATCCAAAGGCAGCTCGAACTCGCCTTGGCTTATAGTTCAGTAAATGCATCGAATGCGTTCAAACTAACGGGTATATTTTTACGTTGATGACAAACAGCTAGCCTACACTACTGGTAGCGACCTGTACTCGACGATGTACAAGTCTGGAAGACAGCAGATTGATATGGCTGGAAAAGTAAGAGACGAGGGACAAATTGGAGAGAAGGAGGAGTTTATACGGCCGGGACAGAACATTTCAAGCGCACGAATGGAAGACATTTTGGAAAGTTATGTATATAGAGAGAGCTCGCACCATCTTGATATGAGTTTTTTGTTTTCCTTTTTTTTTCTTTCTCTTTAACTACTGCGCCGGTATTCTGTTTGATAACCGGCTGGACTTTTTTTTTGATGATTAGTTAACTGGCAGAATGGATATGACGACAGATAGAGAGAACAATAGTGAAACAGCAACAACAGTTTTGTCTGGAAGACTTTTGAAAGAATTTTCACAGGATCTACATGAATTTGTATATAGTGGACGTCACGTCCTGGGCAGCAGACGTCATTTTGTAGCGGAATCATTGACTGTTTGTTGGCGGGAGGAGGAAGACGATAAAGCGGAATGGGAACATCTCGCTGACCTTATCACACGTAGTAGTTAGTTGGATTTGATGATGGAGCCGCATTAAAGACTATACGAGGGGAGAGTTAAAACAATCAAAGGGAAACCCCGGCGGGTAACATTTGGCCGTCAACAACATTTGTCATCGTTAGATGTTTCCTCATTTTTTTTTTTTTACTTTCTTCTTCTTTCTTCTGCTTTTTCTGCGAGTGTAGGAGATGAAACAACAACAACAAACAAATTTTTGCGTAACTTTCGAGTTTTTGGAAGACTTGGTTACAATATCCCTTTTTTTCTCAGCAAACGACATCAAAGCGACACACAATTTTTTTTTCTTGTTAGTCGATGGAAGTGAAACCTATAACTAATTTTTTTTTCATTGACTAAGGAAAACTGACTAGACACATTTGGAAATGTTTGGAAGACTTGGGTTCACATGTTCCGTAGGTAAGTTTTTTTGTTTGTTTTGTTTTTTGGAAGACAATAGATATGAACATTTTCTTTGGAGATTTCAGAAGGGCAAACCGATTTGGAAAGCCTCGACGAGAGCTCTGAACGAGTAGTAAATGCCGATGACGCCGAAGAGGACGCCGAGGAAGATGACGAAGCAGTCGTAAGCGACGGTGCCCCAGTCGAGGGTGGGGCCTTTGAGTTTGAGGTGGAAGTAGCACGGCCAGATGAAGGAGAGCATGGTGCCGGTGAAGCTGCCGATGAAGCCCATCAAGATGGCGAAATGTGGGATGGAAATGGCCATGACGGTCGTGAAGACGACGAGGGCGACGCGGAAGGCCAGACCCCAGACTTTGAGTTCGCCGTCCAGGGCCCACATCCGCGGGAAAGTGGTCTCCGGTCGTCCTTTGAAGAAGGCTCTCTCCAGCAAGTCCAGCGCGGCGTAATAAGGCAAAGGGTACGACAGCAACGCCTAAAATAAAGGCCAGACGAGTGAAAGTGTCAATACTACTCTCTTTCGTCGCTTGGTAATGAAACGACGACGACGACGCCCGTACCTTGACAACAAGAATGAAGTTGACGACGCCCTTGAAACCTTGTGTGGGCAGATTGTTGGTGATGACCTCCTGGGTGTTCTCCTGCCTAATCATTTTCAAATTTAGTGATCGTCACGTGTGTTTTGAGAGCAGACTGATGGCAACTCACCAGGTGAGGAATCCGACGTAGCCGAAGAGTGACTTGAAGATGGCGGCCGCTACGTGGCTCCAGTTGAGCATGCAGTGGAACTTGCTGGGGTCGTTCATGTTGCCCTCCAGTGCCGGCAAGAAGATCTGCGACGTATAGCTGAAGACGATGATGCCCAGCGAAATGGGGAACGTGAAGATGTTGATGCGCAACGACACCTGCGACCATCCCCAGGTGGCCGCCTGGCAAAGGCAGTAGCCCATGATCATGACGTTGATGACCACATGGGCCATGGTGCACCAAAAGCTGAGCGTCGAGACGTGGTGCAGGTTCTTGAGGAAGGAGCAGGGCAAGAGGAGGATGCCGCAGATCATCATCCACGAGCGGGTGTCGATGGCGCCGTCAGGGAACGTGCCGACCATCAGATCACCGCAGAGGACGACGTAGAGGATGCACGTCATCAGCAGTTCGATCAGCTGGGCAGTGTTGACGATCCTGGCCCCGACTCTCCTGCCGAAACATTCCTCGGCGATGGAGACGTACGTGTCTCGTACACGAACCAACTGACCCTCCTCGTTGGTGACGTACAAGCAATCGACCAAGATTTTGCCCGTGTAGCAGCAGATGTAAGCGACGCCGATCATGGCCGTGATGGCCCAGTAGCCGCCGTGCAGGACGGCATACGGTAGCGACACGACAAACATGCCCTGGATGGCGTTGGTGACATTCCAACCGGCCTGCCATTCGGAGATCTTGTGCCGCGAACTGCCGAATTCACCTCCGCCGCAGCTTTCGTCGTCGCCGTCGCCGCCGACCGAATCGACTCGATGGAAGCCTCCTTCCGCTCCGTTGTTCAAATTTGATAGCTCCGTGTCGTGCGGCTTCCGTCCGAATTTCGCGAAATGCGTTTGCTCGTCTGGCTGGCCGTTGACGCACGAATCGGGCATCGCCGACCGAACTGTCGTCCAGGCGGCTTCCAGCGTGGCGCCGATCGGCGGGACGGCCATATTTAGCCGACTGAAGAATTGCGAGGCCATTTTTCCGTCTTCACTTCGTCGTCTCCTTCTTCCTTCACGTTGCTGGCCGACGCTTACCCCACCCCCCGACTCCCCCTCTCCCGCCCACCCTCGACTCTCTCCTCACTACCGTCTCTCTCTCTCTCTCTAGCTCTCTGCTGTGCTGTGCGAGACTGGATCGATGCAACACACACTCTTTTATTTTGGGGGATTTTTTTTAAAAGATATATTTTTTTTCTTTTTTTGCTCCTCGCTCTTTTGAGACGATCCGGTACGAATTTGAAAATGGAATGGAATGGAAAGCACCAAAACGCACAATGCGACGGTCGAGCACTCGACGGAACAACGCACAGTACCAAAACCGACCGGATCGTCGGAACTCGGCGCTATTATGAACCAAACTCCGACGAGATGGAATGAGAAAAGAGGGGAAGCAAATGAGAGTGGCAACAGCAGAGAGAAGTAGAGAGAGAGAGAGAGAGAGGGCTAAGATTTTGGCAGTTGGCGAACAAAAACCGTTGAGAGAGAGAGTTGAGGTTGTGTGAGAGAGGGAAAGAGCTGATAATTTGCAGAAAGTTAAAAAAAGGAAGACGGAAAGAGGAGAAGGAACGAAGTGAATCAAAGTAAAACCGAGTACGTGGAGAACATGATGCGGCCGCGCGCGGCTGGAGCAAACCCTACACTGCGCGATGTCAGACGAGTCCCAACTTCCGGCCGTGTAACCGATATTGAGCGGTCCGCTCTCGATGGTACAACAGACCTTCTCCTTCTCTCCCAGATTCCGGCGCGCGGCGAGATGGATTCCGACATGCGCAGGAGCAGTGCATATAGCAGCAGCAGTACCGCAAAGAAAGAGAGAAAGAGGGGTTGATTGTTTGGATTTTTTTTTTTTGCTTTTTCTCGGCCCTTTTTTTTTTTGCTTTCTGTGTGTGTGTGTGTAAGACCGCTCCTTCTGTTTATCCAGCCCTTCGAGAGTTTCTCTCCCCTTTCTCTCCATCTCCTTCGCCTATTCCTTTCGCCTTCTGCCGTTAGCAGCAGGGGCGGCAGTAACACGAACGGGATTGATTGGCTCAGCGGCGAAGGAGCAGAGAAGATCTTCGATCGGCTCCCGAAGGGAGGAGAGAAGGAGCTTGCGCTTTACCCCGAAAGGGAGAGAGGGGGAAACAGAACCCAGAAGCAGATGGAAAGGAAGAAAAAAAAATCTATGGATGAAGAAGAAGAAGAAGAAGAGCGGAGCCGACTTTGATAAGGCTCAACAAAAGCCTGTTTTGCGCTTTCCTCTCTTTTGATATGTGCGACAGCCGAGCGTCAGGACTGTTTATTCATCATCGGTCGACTGTGTAACACCCCAAGAAGAGTGCGTGAAGATGAGAAGGAAATGAACGATGACGAGACGACCATCGAGATGCCCGGTCTTTTGTTGATTTCCCCTTTTCAAAAGTTTCGACGACTCTTTTGGTGTACCAGCAGGAAATGTCGTCTCCACTGGCCATATATGAGAGAGAAGAAAAAGAAAAGAAAAGAAAATAATGGAAAAGGAGTACCAATATACGATTCGCTCAAGAAGGGCTCTTTTATCCTCCTTGCTCTACCAATGGCGTTCCTTTTCTCCTCTGTGTCCTCGTCGAGGATGTAACATCTAAGTATCTGTTTCGATCCCGTTGCCTTGATGGTTTATCTGGATTTCGCATCCAACCAGAAAGATATATACCTACCACAATGACGCCTGCTGCGGAATGTTTCATTCCTATGCTGCCTCTAGACTGGAGAATACAACAGCAATAAGTGTCACTTTTCTTTTATAGATGATTCAACATTTGACGTTTATACAACGACATTTTTATATTTCCACATGATAATGTTTCGGCTCTTTTTTACATCAAATTCGATCTATTCAGATATCTTTACACTGTCAGGAGAAAATTTTAATGAAGGCCAGGTGTTTTCGGACCACAACTGTTGAAAGTACTGACTGACAAATGTACAGGTGTCGTTTGTTTTTTGTTTAAAAAATATGGCAAAACTGTTGAAATAGTAAAGCAAACTGTAACAGGATGCACTTTCAAACGTTACGCCAATTTGAGTTCGTTGAATAAGTCAATGCTGCATGCGCACGCATGAATAAACAGAAAGCGTTTTGATGCTACGCAATGACGCAGCCCCAAAGCAGACAGACAAACATGGCCCTTTATTACACAAATACCAAGAATTGAGCTAATATGTGGGTTTAAGCGACAGTCAAGATCGTCCGATCGATGTGTTTCCTCCACATTAAGAGTCGCAGCAATTTAATCCTCCCCCCATCTCACCTTATTATTCCATCTAGTCTCAAGTTTAATCCACCACTCCTGTCAAATCCTTCTTGTCGAATATATGCTTTATAGAAGATAGATTCATCATAATACTCTTTTTGAGGAAATCTTGTGGACATGTGACCACAGTGACCTCATTAAGAAGGATTGAACACGCACACACTTGCCAATCCGCATATTAGTAAGTCTGGACGGATTATTGTCTATACTAATGGAATAAGATATTTTCTGACAAGTTTCAACCGAAAACAAGGACACTGCATGCACAACAAAACAAAATACGAATACGTTGATTTTACTGAAGAAAAAAAAACCGGTCATCTTACTTTTTTGCGGGGGGACTAAATGATAACCCATTAGACAAGATGACAAGAAAGGTTCACTAACACTGGGATTGTCCATCCTGCGTTTCATTTTTTGATGTGTATATGCCAAAAAAATAGGCCAGTGGTTTACTTTCGGTGCATTACACCTTGTGACCACTTGTATGCGGCTACCGGAAATATATCATCAGCATTTGGGACTCATTTCATCATGGCAGACGTGCTTGCATGGCATTTCAATATATGATTTCATAATTTCCCCGTCTCTGTCCCATTTCCATTATCTTTTCATCCACGATTTCATGTTCATAAATTATCATGGTGTAATTGCAACTGTCACAGGCCTATCCTAAGAGAGGCGCACTCATTACCAAGAATTTCCTAACACTTTCCAGTAATTACAAATTTGGAAAATCGTATCGGTACTTGAGCACCATTGTCATAAATATAGCGGGCAAGTGAAATCTCTCCAGTCTCTACAAAGCGCGTTAATAACGAACACAGTTTATGGTTTCAGCAGCAGGCCAAAAAATTATCGCCCTTTCACTTTTACTTTGGAAAATTCCAAGTATGAAAGGAAGAGTAAATTTCTCGTTTTCCGAGTAGCCTATGTAATTTGTTTAAGAGTTATCTCTTCTAAAATATCAAGCTCAAGTGAAACTGAAATAAACGGCAACTCTCTCGGACAATCGATCGGTTTTGATCGATTTGCTACGTCGTCTGCTAGTCAGATTCAACCAAAACTCCAAAAGTAGGAAATCATGGCAGCAGTAGCGGTTTCTAAAGATTCCCTTGAATCGGTAAGTAAATTCTTAATACGGAAACGTAATGTAGAATACAAATAATTTCAGCAGATTTTTCATGTTGAAAATATTTTGTTTCTTAGGACTCTGACATTCACATTACACTTGAGGACCAAACAAAAATCAATCGGTTTGCCCGACACAATGCAAAATGGGAGGAGTTGAGAGAAGATCTGAAAAATAAAAAGGTTAGTTGCAATAAATCGAAGTATTAAAGCTTCTTTATAGGTTTTGGGAAGTGTTTTAAATGCTGGTCTGTTGTGGTAGTATGCCACACATGGTTGCTTGTGAAACCGTTCGTTCTTTAGGGATACCTAAACTGTTGTGAATGTTTATCTATCATTAACAGTAGTCAATAACTACAAAATTGAAATATTTTTTCATTACTCAGGGGGATCTGCAGAATTTGGAGGATGCATCAGATGACTTACTAATGGTTGAAGATGAATCTGCCCCAATTCCGTTTGTTGTTGGTGAAGTGTTTGTCCATTTCAATATGGAAGAGACCAAGGTAATTTCTTTCCTCATTATCTGGTGCTGCATTACTTTTTGGAAAGTATTGTAATGCTAAGTATTTGGCTTTCTTTACAGGAGAAACTTGAACAAGCCAAGAACAAGGTGAAAAAGGACATTGAAAGCATTGAGGCTGAATGCACAAGCATCAAAGCCATGATGAGCGACCTAAAGACCCAACTGTACGCAAAATTCGGTAATTCCATCAACCTGGAAGCCGAAGAAGACTAACAAGAAAAAGCTTTCTCCTTTATTATAAAGAACAATAAAAGAAAAAGAATTCTCTACCAGCCGAAATGTGTATCTACTTGCCACAAAGGGAAAAGTAAACACAAAAGATAAAGAAAGTATCTGGGAGGGAGGTCTCTCAATGAGCCAAGTAAAAACCCTACCAGAGAAAATTTCGTAACGCTCGACTTGCACATCCGCAACGACACATCATCTGGCGATCATTCAGCAATCTCTCTTTCTCTACCGTACCGTCGAGCGACGGGAGGCCGTTCACTGAACCTTTTTTTTTTTTCCTTTTAATAGCCTTTCTCTCTCTTTCCACGTCGTAAAATAATCGATTGTTATTGTTGATTTGCGGCCGTGATAGCCCCATTTTTAAAACGGCCCTTAGATGGTGCATTGTGCTACCCAAATGGTTCATAAGAATACCAATCGGAAATTGTCACTTGACTGACCCAGTGACTCGGTTTCTTCGGCCGTCCATCACGTGCTGGCCGGGTTGACATCATCCGGACCGTGTACGTTCATAAAGTGCTCCTTCCCGTTATTGTGCTCGTTACATCCGCTCGGCAAGGTTTGCGAAGCCTTGTCACGTCACGACTCACTTTTTCCTGAGAGGAAAACCCGCTCTGCCTCTGGCTATAGATGGTTGATATACCAACGAATGTTTGAAAGACGAAGAGGAATACTTGGGTCCTCTTTTTTCATATAAAAGAGGAAAATAATGATTGACGAAAAGTACAAACAACCCACAAAACGAGAAGCCCAAGTAAATAGGCCAAGGTTCGAGTATGCAACGGATTTGGGATTCATGGGAACTCGGTGCACGTTATGAACCAACGCTCACTAAAGCTAGGGGAAACTGCGCATATGGCTGACGTTCACTTTCTTTGTTGTTGCCACGAGTGAGAAGAGTGGCTTTTTTGGAGCCGTATATTGGCTTGTTTTGAACGATTGAAATGTAAAGAGACGCAGGAAAAAGGGGGGCGGTGCAGGTACACAACCTCAAAGTCGATTGAATGTTGACGCTTTACGGCTCTAAAGTTTGCTGTTGGCCTTTAAAGGGTTCGCGAGTTGTAGAAGAAATAAGATGCTTTTCGTGGCCGTTATTGTATATATTTTCACCTCAGGAGCGTTTCTAGGTTTGTTTATATAACGCGTTCGGTTTGTTCTTGTGTCAAAGGACTCGACGAAAGACGACCAACAAACGCTTGACACCGATACGTGCCGGCCATGACTTGACTTCTATAACGCCCGGTTGTTGCCTTCAAAACAGGGGAGGAAAAAAGGAAAACAAGGACACATGTCAGAGAAAGATAGCAACTCTATTGGATTCGTCAAAAGAGCCTTAACACAATTGAATTTTGGAGTGAGAGAGAGAAGACCGCTGAAAAAAGAAGTTGCTATATTTGTCTCCGTCTTGGATCATCAGCGATCGAGTCCGTCGACTACAATGGAGACGTATCGGAGAAAATTGAGTGCAATGCGAAAATTCATTACAGGCTGCGTCTTGCAATTTTTTTGGAGCGGAATGAAAACTCCGTCGTTTGCCAACAGGGAAAAAAATGATGATAATTTTTTTCTCTCTTCTCTACCTTTCTAGAAACTGGATAGCAGCGAATGGTGAGGTAGCAACGTTTTTGTGGAAGATTTCTATACCGCGCACGCACTTTACGAGCTACTTCTTTCTCTATTCCACTTCTTAATTTGATTTCTTCTTCTCCCAGCAGCAGAAA
Organism: Ceriodaphnia dubia; assembly: GCA_022539655.2. Taxonomy (NCBI): domain Eukaryota; kingdom Metazoa; phylum Arthropoda; class Branchiopoda; order Diplostraca; family Daphniidae; genus Ceriodaphnia; species Ceriodaphnia dubia. The sequence goes on along the minus strand of JAKUCG020000230.1, from coordinate 1,168,069 downwards.
AAAAAAATAGGAAAGAAAAGAAATAAAAAATTAGGGGAAAACTTAATAGCCAAGCTCCTCCCCCACTCCCCATCCTCTCTCTCTCTCTCTCCGCCGTACCGAGCGCAACCTATTTAAGCCGGTGTGGTTGTCCGGAGCCACTTCACAAACTTCCAGGCGACTGGAGTTTCAAGTCGGTTTCACCTTTGGGGCAACAGCAAACAGTTAGCAACAAGCAATCAAAAAAAAAAGAAAGAAGCTAGAAGAAAATCAAATTGTTTTTTTATATTTGTACACATCACTTCCGCAACATTTGACGCTATGATCGTTTCAACGATCTCGGAGAAGGTGGATAAGTCGGACGTTGAATCCATCTCGTCCGAAACTATCAAAGATGAGTCTGGCTTGAGTTTGTCGCGAGCTTACTCCGTCACTTCGGAACCACCTGTAAGTGTACCTTAACACCTTTCTGTTTTATTCCTTTTTCTAGACGATAAAACGAATTGATTTGACATTTAAAGGCATACAAGAAGCCGACCAGCTCCTCGGTCCGCATCGCTCGGCTGATTGCTGTCACCGTTGTCGCAGTTGCTCTCATCCTGGGTACGGCCATCATTTTGGCCGCTTACCTGCAAACGAGGCACGGTGCGCCATCACATTTTGTTGCTGCCCCAGCCAGCTCGACCGAGACGAACGTGAGTCCTCGTTTCCTCTCTCTCTCTTTCTTTCTCTCTCTCTCTCTCCTCTTTGTTGTCGTGTGTTCAAACGAGGGCAGGTTGGGTGCGGTGGAAGAGAAAAAGAAAAACGGTGGATTTGGTTTTTCTCCTTTGTTCTTCTTTTTTCATTATTTTGCGCGTGATCGACTCTGCTCTGCCGTCAAAGTCGATTCAAAGTCAAACACCCGCTAAGAGGAAGGAGGTAAAATGAGCAAAGAAAAGAAAAGAAAAAAAAAGGAGAACGACGCTCTAACAAAGGAACACTACCACCACACGGGACCAAAGCCTTCCGTGTCATGTTAATTCGATCGGTTTAAAGCTGTGAACTTCCTCCGAAACCTGTTTGTTGTCACCCGAAAGCCGGAAATAGGATGTGATACATACAAAAGCGAGCGAGAGAGAGGGAATACGGGAATGTTTAAAATAGCGCCCAAGTGGAACACGGCCAGATCCCAATCAGGTGAGGAAAATGAAAACGAACAAGTTGGGATACTGCGTCGTCGTCGTCGTTACTGGGGGGAAAAAACACCAACGTACGATGATGGAATAACCAACAAGTTTTCTTGTTGTGAAGAGACCCCAAAACAAAGAGAAACGAAGGGAGAGAAGAGGGCAAAAAGAGAGAGGGAGAAGGTAACGAGTCCGCACCCGATTCTTCCTTTTGATTCCTCGTTGGTCGGTCAGTAGGGCACCAGAGTGCCAGCTCACCAGCTGCATGGACAAAGAAAGGCCCTAGAAGCTGTCCATTGCTACACTATACTCAAGACTTTTTTTAGATAGGCCAAAGAAAAGAGATATAAAATCCGGCTCCGTCACGATGGAAACGTAGAGATAAATTGAATTGGCACAGTTAGGCTGGTTTTGATGAATTTGTACAATGCTGGACTACGAAAAAATAGGAGAATGGCTCGCAGATTGAATACCAATACAGAAAGCATTGAGTGAACCCATTAAACACGGGGCTGTTTTGAGACTCTGGCCGTTCACTATTTCTGTCGATCAAGAGAACAAACCGAGAAACAGAAACACGGCCGCCATTTTCACCTCATTTTTTTTCCTTCTTCTTCTTCTTCTTTTGTTTATTCTGTTTCTATTTCCCAAAAGTAAAGACAACTTTCTCTTCGAGTTCGTTGCTCCCTCTCTTTTCCCCTCTTAGCTGCCCAGAGGCCTTTCCCTCCTCAACATTACAATTCCCATCAGATTTTCGTCTGATCATCATCACCCGATGTGTTTGGTGTTGACAACTGAATGAGAGAGAGAGAGTCGTCCAACGAGATGATCAACGCCGGACGACAAAAACAACTTTCCCTGTCGTCTAATCGACTAATATTCATCTTGCGATCCCTATCAGCATGCAAGGACACATTTTGACTCGTTATTTATAAACCTGTGTCGATTGTCTTACATTTCTTTTTCAAAAAGCCGGATTTGGGTGGGTGTTTCGTCCCGGATCGTCTATTTTAGTATTTTTGCTGCCATCATGTGTGCCGGTTTCGCGTCGCTTGCGAAGCACATCTTCTTCTCTGTTTGTTTTCTTTTTTTGAGGACGACGATGGCGACGTAGTGGAATGATTTCACGCACGAGGAAATTCTCAATGACGCCATCGGAGCGCACCAGCAATTCTTCTCTCGTCTTCTTTTATGAGTTTCTCTCTATCGTCGACGAGTCTGCTGGGTGGGTTATACAATACGTTTTCCCAATTCCGCAAGTCGTTTTTTTTTTCTTGGGCGGCAACCGGCGAGTTCGTCGACACTTCCCTCCATCTGCTTTTGCGCACAAGAGAAAGTTTCGACGGTATCACCTCCCTCTCTCTCTTTTCTTTGAAGAGAATTCATTTTTACGAGTTTTACGCAATGAAGAAAGAGGAGGTGGCAGCAGTCAAGCGGGAAAGAGGCCTTCGCCAATGTTTTTTCAAGCTCTGTCATCATCGTCCACGTCCGTTGTGCTGAATTTTTGCTCGCCATGTGTGTCACTGGGGTCGATGCCCCCATTGAGCCGTCTATCTTTTCTTTGATCCGCAGAACCGGTAGTCGGGGCGATGGGTTCTTCTGATGGCGGATCAACTTGATATCCGTCTATTGTTGTTCTTTGATCTTCTGTGTTTTATTGCTGCATACTACTGAAAAACCGATATATTTTTTAAAAAAACAAAATGTGTTTCTCCTATTGAAATGATCAGAAGGCAGTCACCGCGGCTTTGCCCTCGGCCCTAACGGGTGACTCCCCCAACGGAGTCGGCGAGTCATCTTCATCCGAGTCATCATCTGAGGTGCCCGACGATGAAAAGGACCACCGGCGCCTGGACACGGACGGCGACTTGTTGGAGGAATTTCTGGAGAATGAGGGCAAGATCCTCCGGTTGCCCACCGGCAGCGATCTGGATATCGACATTGACGAATTGACCAAAGTAATCAAGCAAGCAATTTTTTTTTTTTTGCAATAAGAAAACACACAAACATGATCGGTCGATTAACGGTGGAATTTGGTTTAGATGTTTATGAAGCGGAATCCGTTGGATAAGAGCAAGTGCGTCGTTGAAAGGCGACCTATCGATGGGGCCGACGACTTTGTCAAGGTGTTGCCCATCACGGCCAAGAATGCCACGGCCGTTCCTTTGATGCCGGTCGTCTCTGGAGAACGCATTTCCATCATCTGCTCCAGTGACGAAACTGAACTCGATCTCGACGATGACCTCATCCAATCTAGACCGATTTCCCCGTTCGGTATGCGCCCACCCGGCCTGAGAATCCATCCTTTCGGATCTATGGGCCCGATCAATTCCATGTCAGTCATTGGTCCCATTCCATTGATGATGAACGGCCACATGATGAATCCTGGCTCGATGATGCTGCCCAGGACTATGAGGCCTCCTCTGCCACTTGGTCTCACTCCTCCACCTTTCGACTTGAACAATGCTTTGCTGCTGGAACAGCGCGCTTTCAACGTCCCACCACCACACATGCGATCTCCATTCCAAGCCTTCCAACCTGGACGGCCCTTCCCCGGTCAAATGCACCACATGAACCCCAATCCTTTCTCGCAGCAATTCCAGTCGTTCCCACCACCGCGTCCGTTAGACATCCCAACTGAGAAACGGTTCAATTTCCCGTCCGACCTGCCGGACAACAGTCAAGAGAAATCTCATGTTCCAGAGCATCGTATGAACGCTGATCCGGAAATCCTAGTTAGCACTCAGCGCACCCCAATCTTCCGTGAACGTCAACCAAGCCCGATCCTTCCAGATTTCCCAGAGGGTCTTTTGGGTCTACTTGAGGATCTTCCCGATATCCTCGGAGAGGAGCCCAAACCCGAACAGCGACTCTCTGTCCCTCCAGAACAGCCAGAGCTGCCTACTTTCCGCATTCCTAAATTCCTATTGAACACTCCGGGACCAAATGTGCGTCAGCACAGTGCCCCAGCCAGCCCAGTCCAGCAACTAACTGGACCAGTTACACTACCTTTCCTTCAAGTTCCTCCCCTTCCGGCTGCCTTAGCCAAAGAGCGCCCAGCGCCCACTCCAGTCAACATTCCCTTCTTGAATGTCCGTAGCACAGTGACACCTCCGACTCCGGCCAGGCCAACTCTGATCGCGGATCGTCGCCAGGGCCGTTCTTTCTTTGAACGCTTGATGGATTCGGTTCTCTCGTCCAACAACAACCGCGCACCCAAGAACGCCAAGTCTTTGACCGATTCCATGCCAGTTGAGACCCGCCCAGCCCCGCCGGCCATCCGAACCGGAGGTCGAGGACTACGTTTGCCCGAAGAACGTCAGGACTTGCCCGATGGTATCATTGTAGCTCGTCCCATCGAATCTGTTGATGATTCCATTGCACCCGAGCAGGATCGTCGTGCCAGATCGCATCACTGTAACTATTTTGAAAATTCTCTACGTGATAATTTGGGATTGACTAGAATTTTAATTCTTCTTTTATTTTCCAGTTATCCAGCCGCGCTCGCTGAAAGTCAATTAATCGGTGATTTGAAAAATGGAACAGACTGTGCGGTCACTTGCACCTGTTATTTTTTGGTGACGAAGACATCCGTCCACGGATAATTTTTACGAAATATAGCTATAGAGGAACCGACCATAAAATATCGTATTTTTAAGAAGAAAAAAAAAGAATTAATTTTCATTTTTCACTTTTCTGATGATTCTACTCGCCACCTGCAACTATATTTTTCTTTATCTATTTTTTCACTCTATATTATTGGTTATCACCTTTAACCATGTACAAAGTGCGTGCGTTCTTGATCGGAAAACAAAAGATTTAAAAAATGAAATCAAACCTTTAAACAGTTTGAAATGAACAGAAACTTACACGTGCTCGTCGATATGAGAAAACGATGCTTATATTTTGGCAAGTACAGGAGTAGGGCTATCTCGAAATTACCTACAAAATTTGAAGTATGGCATGCAGCGTCGGGGAAAAAAGTGATGACATTTTTACTGACCAATACACATGTCTGTTCTTTATTTCCAATGTTATTTTCTTCACTCAAGCTCGGATGTACTGATTCCGCAAGTTTACTTGAAGGTAACCGTATGCAATATTTTCAATCAGGTTTCTGTTCGCACAATCATACAAGAAACAGAAACAACCAACAGGAAACAAGTAAAAAAAAAGAAAGAAAAAAGTGGCCTCGATGATTCTGGCATGCGAAACCAGTTTCTGCCACCAACTTAACCACGCGTTATTAAGTGAGCCTCAAGTCTTTCGTGGCTTTTTCTCTTACGCTTCCTTCTGATTGCTGCATACATACTTATTATAATTTAAATTGCCTGTGAAATCAGAAATCATCTGGTAGCATATTTAAGTTTCCGGGAGTTTCGCCTTGTAGTGTAGTGTGCTATTTCCGTCCCCAGCGATATTTGAATGTGGAGCAATGAACTTCGATTCGTATAAGAGAAGACTAACCATAACACGAGTGGAAACCTAAATAGGTTTTTCCACATTGCTTTTTATTGCTTCATGACTTTAGTCCTTGTTCACTTATTAATTTAACTATTTCTTGGACGCAGAAAATTTTAGCCAAAATGAAAAGTCGCACTTCCCACTTAGGTCAAGAATCTTAAATGTCCGTCTGGGCGACAAAAACTTGTTTTTGATGGCCGTCGTTGTTCGATCACTGTTCGAAAAGGGAAAATTCAAAAACTTGTTTTTTTTTTTGCTTCGATTTCAATTCATCTCGAGTCATAAACAAGTACCGGTAGTTGTTCAGTACAGATCGTAAAGTGCGACTGTTGGCCGTTTCTCGCGTGAGTGTACAAATTGTATTACAGTTTTAGCGTGTAATCAAATAAAAGATAAAAGATGATTGCCATCTTATCAAATGGAAGGTTGAGTTACTTCTCAAAAGGAAAACATGTTCTTTCTTTCTACCTTGATAAACTTCAAGGCGCTTCTCCTTTTCGACGGTTGCTATCCGCGCGGAACTCCAGCACGGGCCAGTACAATACGGTAATTACGGTATGTTCAGTTGCAGCTAATGATTTCATTTGATTTCGTTTGATGACGGACTTTCAGATTCACACCGACGGCACAAGTACTTCAAGTTCCAACTTTAGCGTACTAGCGCCAGCAAAAAACGGCAGTCCCACTGCCGCATTTTTGGTTAAACCAGACTTTAAAAATTTTTATGAAGATATTCGAGAGGTACAAAACGATGCAGATGTGACGCAATAATGTAGCATTTTATAAATATTTAGTTTTCAGGCTTTGCATGACACACAGGAGGAAGAAAGAGAAATAGCTCAGTACTACTTCGGTGGAGAGGGTAAAGCTGTGAGACCAGTCATTATTTTATGTATGGCTAAAGCAATCAACTACCATTTACAACAGACTTCGCCGTAGGTTTACCTTATTGGAGTGGTTTTTCCGGGTTTTCAATAAATTATTTCTTAACTGTTTCCTTTTTTAACTATAGAATTGTTATAGAAAAACAAAAGAAATTAGCGCAAATTTGTGAAATGTTTCATACAGCATCTTTGATACACGATGACGTCATTGATGGGGCCGACAGAAGAAGAAATAAACCATCGGTAAACATTCTCTGGGGGGAAAAAAAAGTAAGGGCATCGAAGGAAGAACAAATTCTTGTCATACAATGTTTTATAAGAAAAATCTTATTAAGGCGATCATAGCTGGAGTTTATGTTATGGGAATCGCAACACGTATGCTAGCTTCGTTGGAAAACGAAAAATCCCTTATTCTACTAAACAAGGTTAGAGGTTGAAAAGAGGTGCTTAACGATTTGAATCAACCAAGTTATATCTAGGTAATGGCTGATTTAGTCCAAGGAGAATTCATGCAGCTTACTTCTCGTGAAAATGTAGAAGAAAAGTTCGCACTATATATAGAAAAAACTTTTAAGAAAACTGGAAGTCTGATTGCATACGGCTGCCAGACGGTACAACGCTCTCATAAATTTTAATTCTTTAAATATTTAAAAATTCACAAAATAACCGTTTACCCCTTCCAGGCTGCCGTGCTTGCGGGAGCAGATTTCAAGTTGCAAACCATTGCTTTTGAATACGGGCGCCAATTGGGAATGGCGTTTCAGCTCGTAGATGACCTGTTGGATTTCATCGCCACCTCATCTCAGTTGGGCAAACCAGCAGCAACCGATTTACGTCTTGGGCTGGCTACTGCTCCAGTTCTTTTTGCCGCACAGGAGGTAGCAGATATCTTCTGTAATAACTTTTTCATGAAGTTTGATCAAATTCATTCTACAATTCCCTAAAACAGTTTCCCGAGTTGAATCCGTTAATTCTACGTCGTTTTGAAGAACCGGGTGATGTGGAAACGAGCTTCCAGTTGGTTCTACGTTCAGAAGGATTGCAGCGAACCAAAGAACTGGCCAGTCAATACTGTAACGATGCTGTCAGGCAAATAACTCAGATAGCTCCGTCTACCTTTCAACAAGGCTTGGTTAAATTAACTGATGAAATATTGCATAGAATGAAATAAAATTGAAACGAAAACGAAATTTAACGTTGACCTCTAACAGAAAACACGCAACATTTGATTTCACATTTGCTATGATTGGCGATGTTTCGGGTTTGCATTCACTGCATCCTGCACTACGAAGCGGTAAGCAACATTGCATCCAAAAGGTCACGTTGCTAGTAACAATTTGTAAAAAAGGGTTACCTACTAGACTATTATTTTAAATATCCATTTTTAAATATTGAATCAGAGTTGTGCATTTTCTCTTTGGGAGTTTTTGTTATTTTGCTAAGGGCTATTTCACGTTCTATTTCCCGTTGCTGTACGATCATAAATTCTTCTATGATCGTAAATGACTTCTCCTGCGCAATCATATTTTATTGAGGTAGAACCGTGGTGTAAGAGATACACCATGGTAGAACTTTTTGAGACGCAGACTTAGCTCAGTACTAGGATGAAGGCCTTACTAGCACGAAGCTCAAGTTGTTTGGTACGTCTGGGGTCCCACCACACTAAAGTTCACAGTTGCATCCCTTATCCAATGTTGCTATCGAGATCCACCTCTCTGCTCCAAATCAAAAACGAGGTATAAGTATGTTTGTTCAGTGTTTATACTTTTATATAGACAATTCAGTAATCGAAAAAAAGCATCAGATCCAAACTGTAGTACCCCCTAGTTTCATCAACACACCAGAACACGGAACTGCACAATTTCTACTTAGATTCGATCTATTAAATTTTTATGAAGATATCAGAGAGGTATATGATTACCGCCAGGTACTGCAATGGAAAAATGATCCCTCAACTCACCTGAATTCGTGTTTTTCAACAGACTCTTAGCAAAACCGAGCCTGAGCTGAAAAAAATAGCGCAATATTATTTCAATGGAGACGGCAAAGCTGTTCGTCCAGTCGTTGGTATGTGCATGGCCAAAGCAATCAATTACCACCTAAACCAGAGATCGCCGTTAGTTACTTTATCCTATTACATATTTATCTAACAAACTTCTTGAGTAATATTTATTTCCCGCTATTTCAGAATTGTAATTCAAATGCAGAAAAAGGTTGTGCAAATTAGTGAAATGATACATACGGCTTCTCTTATACACGATGACGTCATTGATGGAGCCGATAGAAGGAGAAGTAGACCATCTATAAACACGCTTTGGGACCTCAAAAAGGTAACAACATACGAAAATGACAACTTATTTAAAATTGCGTATTTCGTTAAGGTTGTATTCCTTAACAGGTCATAACAGCTGGAAATTTCGTCTGTAGCATTGTATTAAAGCAGTCATCTAGTCTGAAAAACGAAGAAATCATTAAGCTGTTAATGCAAGTAAAACTTATTGTAGCCTAGCTTCCGAATTTCAAACAAGAATTAATGTTGCATTGAATTCATAGATACTTGCTGATATAGTAGAAGGAGAACTGATGCAAATCGCCCCGCGTGAAAACGAAAAAGAAAGATTCGATCACTATTTGGAGAAAACTTTTAAGAAAACGGCCAGTCTATTTGCGCATAGCTTCAAAGCTGAAAGAACTTCAAATACTCCGATAATTAAATATCATAAACTAAAATGCATCCTCAAGATTTCAATTCTATCGGGAGCGGATTCAACGCTGCAAAATGTCGCCTTTCAGTTTGGCCATCATTTAGGTATGGCATTCCAACTGGTGGATGACCTACTAGATTTCACAGCTACATCTGCCCAATTAGGTAAATTGTCAGCGATAGATTTGCGTCTTGGCCTCGCTACCGCACCTGTTCTTTTTGCCGCAGAGAAGGTAATAATACGTTCTGATGGTAATATTCCGTACCATTTTCGTCAAAATTTGAAATGTTCATGTTTCCTGGCCATCACAGTTTCCTGAATTGAACCCATTGATCACGCGCCGATTTCAAGAAAAAGGTGATGCAGAGACCGCCTTTCAATTAGTTCTTTTTTCGGATGGGTTACAACGGACCAAAGAGTTGGCCAGTCAGTACTGTATCAATGCTGTGACGCAACTGGCTCAGCTGGCCCCTTCGCCCTATCAGCAAGCCTTAGTCATGCAAACTAATAAAATATTACACAGAGTGAAATAAATGACGATCAAATCTTTTTAAATAACAGTCTCAGTTTCTTTAAGTTACAATTGGTTACAATAACACTTTCAATCAAAATTTTAAAAATATATACATTTTTCCGGTTTCCAAAGCGTTTATAAAAGGGATTCGAAACCACATCATCTGAAAAGAAGCACAGTAGGCGAAACCGAAACGCGAAACCGTTTCTGTGCAGGTTTCTGCCAAAACTTCCCATTAGCAGCCATTAGTGATGATTCAAATGGAAAATCGGCAACACTTAAAAGAAAATTGCAGACGACAGATAAATTAAATCACGTTCTTTTGTTGCAAATTGCAATTGTCGTTAATTCTTGATTATCAATCATGAGCAATCCTATCTGGAGCCGAACCCCACCTTGCAAGGCTCACAGACTCCTTGAAAAAATGTTTGAGGAAGGAAAGATAACTAGAGATACAACTGCTGTCCCTGTACACAAGATGCACTCCGAGTTTTTAAAGTTCAGTGTGGACATATTTCGAGGAGCTTTCAACGAGCTTCGCAGAAAGCATGGAATTGGACGTAAATAGTTTTGAAACTTTCAATGCTTTTGTTATCTTATTAAAACTATATTCTTATCTTTAACATGTTTTCAGTAAAGCGATCCATCTTCGATGTCGACGACGAGAGCTGTGCTGGTACTTCTACCATTACTACTAGGTCTTCGTCGAAACTTCTCACGATCTCATCGGGATCCGATTATCAAACCGGTAATGACACCAAAATCGTCCACCGTAACCAGCCGGTTTTGATGGCGGTGTACCAAGATACACCTTCGGAAATCGAAAAGGTCATTATTCTTGTTACGCTACCCGGGGGCGTGGATAACGTCACATTTTCTCTGGTGGGCAATGGGCTTTGGACATCAAAAGCCAGAATTACCTACTCCTGGCCCAAAATCATGTTCGATATTGACGCACTTTTTGCCAAGGATGTAAAAGAAGGGAAGCTAGAATGGTGCCATCCGAAGATTATGGCTTTAAAAAATGAGCTTCGTAACAATCGCGATTCGATCGGCGATACCCCTGTAGGAGTAATGGAGTTGACATTACCGATTCCGGTTAAAACAACTGCTGACTCCATCTCTCACAGGGGAGTAAAAAAAGATGGCACAATGGTTTTGATTGCTGAATTGGTGGGCTTTTTTCAAAAAGCGTATATACTCCAACAGGCAAATACGAAAGTCACTTTTGAAGAGTTCTAGTTTGCCATTTGTGTACTTTGTTATTGTCGGAGAAGACATCTCATCATATCATTTCTGGTTATTGCCTCTGTTGTTTTTTTTGTATTTCAATACAAATACATTTTGCAGAAATCTCATTTTTAAAATTCTTTTACAAATCACCAATGGAATATTTTCCAAATATCTCCAGCATGTTTATGCACCCGAAAGAGACTGAACCATAGTTTCGTAGCTGGAAAACTTACCTTTTAATTTGTCCGGATGAAGTTTTCGAACTGAGATCTCAACAAACACAGTTCATTTGAAACCTGTTTTGTAGGTAGCTTTCGATGACCAAAAAATACATTGATTTGCAATTCGAAATCGTCCAGACATGTAAAGTTGTAAACTCCATTGGGTTTCGAAATATTTATTCTAAATTTCTCTACGACTTTTACCTTTCTTATTATTTACAGTATCTTACTTTATTCGACAAAGCGCAAAATATTATGACCAGGTCACACTTCAATATTAGAGGATAAAATATAATAAGTTGGTAGTGATTAGAGGTTTGGTAAAATGGTGGGCCGTATGGTGACGAGGCGTAACGTAAAGTTGGAATGCATGGACACGCGAAAGAACGACGAGATTGCTGAATCTCGTGTCATCATTTTATTCTGAATCGAAAAAACTTGATCTTTTGTGGGAAAACTACAGCGATCGTCAGTTCGTACCTGTCGTTACAATTACAAAACTAGTTTTCGAAAGCCGTCGATTTTTTGTCCCTTTTTGTGTTACTTTCATATAATGCCTTTTACGGGCACGTTTCTACTACATTAATTGTCCTTTTTGCTAATATATCTTGAACGTAGTCAAGGGCGATCCCTTTAATTTTCTACATCGATCGTTGCTATTCAGATTATCTTACAAATTAACTACATAGTGTTATTTTTAAAATTTAATTTCATTATGGCATAGAAATTTTTATGGCTACCCCGACGTTGGCTATCCAATTTAGTGGCGACTCGTTGGGCTGACACTGGCAACCTTCCGATTTGCTAAGCCATGTAAGGAATAGGAAGATTAAGGAAATAGATTTTATATTCTGGGGTTGAGGCAAACCGCATTGGCGACGACTGCTGTCCCAATCGTCCTTCATTCCTGGAGGGGTCCCCAGCAAGGTGAGCGGTACTTAACGCTATAGCCTTGAATAGCGCTCAAGCATTTGCAATTCTCTTTTAGCAGCCAATTGCTGTTCTAATTATTTAATTATTGGTAAACTAATGTGACTAGAGGGTTACGATACGGTCGTACCGGTAATGCTCCCTTGCATACAGTGTAATATATATAGTGTGGAGACGGGGCAATCAAACTAGCCATTCTCCACTTTGACCATCGCTTTATTGTAATAAATGTACAGTACCCACCTAATAAAGTATTTAAACAACCCGCTTTATATTTCGATTTTAACACAGGCTCTTATTGCGGCGTTTTTTCGCTCTTAAAGCAGCGTATTTTTAAATTACAATACAATTATTAATGATATTTCTTTCGTAAGCCTATCCACATATCTGCGATATTTTTCAAAATTTGCCATCTAATTCACGTAACGTTTCGAGTGGTATGCGGGATGGTCGTCACATGACTGATTCCGCTGTTGTGAAATCAAAAACCCCGTTTTAAAAAGGGATTTCTTTGGTTATTTGACTCTTCTTCTTTGACAGACGAGTTGAATGTGGGATAAGAAAAGAAAATATCTGATTCAACTTTTGTTTGTTGCACTTTGTCTTTGGGTTTTGTTATAGGATAACGGTCTTTCCTCCAATTTCGCAATCCGATTTAACGTTTCTGGGTTTTTACTAAAATCTTATCAGAGACAGACAGGAATGAACTCGCTCTGCCCCCCATAAAATGTTCGTTTTACTACTATTTATAAATAAGAAATAAAACGATTTCAGTTTTTCAGAAACAAGTTAAGATAAGTTAAGATCATAGTGGAGGAAAGTTTCCCGGAGGGATTCTGGTCGGAAAAAAAAAACCCACAGACGACCCTCTTTTTCGCGCCAAATAGTTTGAACAGCTCTCGCTTCGGGGACTCGTTCCACTAAACGGGGAATACATACATGTTGATTTTGGGCTCAAAAGTCATGAAATTTAGGCTTCCACTGGGCCGAATGGTAAAATATAAGTTTAGAAGTCATTTGCTATTTGTGATTTGTAGACTAATCGACTTAGTGATCGGTTTTCGTAGTGGTCTCGATTATTTATTACGAAGTGTGTGCTACGTCGCTAGATGGACATTGGACAATGAGCCAAAGAGGTTTTCGTTAGGATAGGGAAGAGAAAGAAGTAAGTAATTGCAAATGATGGCTCATCTTTCATTTTAATTTTAATTTTGTATGCATTTCGTAGAGGTTATTTAATTTTATTGCTGAAGATTATCTTACAATGGAAGGTATTTTGATGTAGAATGTATCATTTACTAATGCAATATGATTTTGTTCCCCTTAGGTCTGTACACCTTACTGGTATAGCATTTATTTTCAGTTATCTTTCATGTAAACTGGTGTGCTACACTGGTAGAAGATGGGCACAAGCACATGTTATTGTGTATTACAATAGTTACTACCATATCCATGTAAGTGAAGCAGAGTCTGGACTGGAACTGTGAAACGTTAAAGGGTAAGTATTTTATTGTCAGATAACGGCTGAAACATTTAGACCAGTTTTGTATTTCCAGGTGTTTTGAATAGAAATGTATCATGTTTTACTAGAGACTTCGTGATCATGTGCATGCATACAGAATGGGCAGATGTATTACACATTTACACGTCTTTCCATATTATGATACCATAATATGAGGTCAGTCTATATGCTACAAATTGTTCTTCTTGCAGTAGGTATTCCCACTTTTGGTTTGTTTATATTTATCAAGTTACTTTTCTTTTTCAATGCATTTTTTGTATAGCAATCTACATTAGAATTATTTTACTTTCAAATTACCCTTGTTTGTTCTGTATATGCATGTATATATGTGCCCAAACTGTATGTAAGGTATTGGAAGTTGATCTTCGTATAAGACAGCTTTTTGGTCTTCTCGTCTCATGGTAAATCTGTGTTTTACAAACATCAATAGATATTGAAATGCAACTGATATATCCGGACGCAGATATCGTCAACAGATAGCGTCAACAAAATAACATATGTTATTTTGTTGACATAAAAGTGTCTTCTAGTTCTTTAAAAAGCTTAAATATGTAGAACGTAGGTTCATCTTAAATCAAATCAGTGGAGTCTTTGTTAAGTAAATATTTTTAACGAACGCACGTCTTGTTCATGATGGTGCCTCACGATGCACTTGATTATGGTGGAGTTCCATTAATCAAATTAACGGGTTGTCTGTTTCATCCAATCACTATTGATCACGATTGGCTTGTTTGGATTTCCCAATCTCTTCGTCATTTATTATGTTTTCAACTACGTCTTTACATACATTTTTCATTGTCAAATTGTCAACATGTAAGACAATAATACGGATTACAATAACTATGTTGTGTATTGTACATGAAAAGTTTTATTGGCGGTTTACTCATCACTTAGTTTAAAATAAAACACATGACCAGTAATTTTAAAACATGGCAGATGACGTACCATGTACTTGATTTTGATAATACACTCATAGAAGTTTATTTTTGGTGACTTTTTACTGCTGTTCCTTAAATTGGCACGCAAAAATTCCACTTACATTGTGTGTCACTTTGGGGCGTTGCCATTATTTGTATATCTTTAATTTCGATTAAATGAATAGTTATAAGTTGCGTTAATTCCACGTTTCTCGCACACTTCTCATGGTTGACGTTGTTGTTACGCTCCCTTCAACCATTGTTTCCTCATACATGAATTAGAAGTCTGGAACGCACTTCCTAAATGTCGATGGTGACCAACGCACGTGATTACGTGGTGTTTATTGGAATTGTGTTATAGTTAATGAAAGTGTCTGCGTTCGTCTCCATTCTTTTTTTAGGGTGTCGTTATGGGAAAAAGAAAGTTAGCTTTTGACCAACGTAAAGTTAATGGTGCTACAGCTGGTAGAGAATCCATTGTGAGCTTTTAATTTACTTGTGCGCTGAAGTTTAAATATTTTAATTTTTTGCATGTATAATTTTAAACAGAATTATGATAGTGGTAGCAGTTCTACCACTCCTCCGTGTCGGCGTGTAGGGATACTTCGTAACAGAGGAAACAAAGGCAGTCTGACTACGCCTCCCTTGAATGTAATATCTTCAGGTAAGTTTCCCGCCGACATACTCGTGTTGTTATTATTTTGTGTCAGCGTACAACAATTTATACGATTTCCATTTTTGTGATTTTCTTTATTATTAAGTGTGTGCATCTGCTGGGAAAATAGAAATGGCAGTGGAACGAGGTCGACGGAAGCAAAATTTTCCCCTGATTAACAATCCAGAAATGGTGGTGGTCAATTTGAATCGTCCATCAAGGTACGTGACGTTTCAAATTTAGCGTAGTGTATGATTTAACGTTGAGTTCTATGTAACTGTTGAAAAAATAGTAATGATGTACTTTTGTCAGTGACTTAGATGTTACGTTTTGCTCACCTGGTACATCAGACATCGGCAGGGATATTTCAAGGAAAACGAAGAAACCTCAAAATAAAAAAAATATGTCAAACTTCGCTAGAGAAGACATTGATGCACATGATGGAACCAACCACATTCAAGGACGCCGTGGTGCTGATATCCGACCACGGAAAAAAAGAAAAGGGAATGAAAATTCATTACACTACACAGAGGAAGAACTTGATGCACTAGATGAAGCGGGAATTCAAGAACCTCTCAGAAATGAAGAAGTCGAAAGGATTATGAATGAGTTTCATGATAGGTGTCACGATCCTATTAGTGTGTGTTCCGTTTGTGATCAGTTTTGCCCGGCCTCAAAGACATCAAACCTTGCTGTAGATGAATTATCATCAGATATTTTCGAAATTTTATTGGCGCCAATGAATGAAACTGGTGGTATTCTGCCACTTCATGAAGATCTTGTGCATCAGTATAATGTCTCAGAATTTTTCCCTGAAACTACACGTCACTTGTTAAGTAACGTGTTGTTGTCACCAAGAGGAATTTGTGCCCCTGAAGGTGGAAATCTGCGCGATTCCCGTTTAATCGTTTGCGAAGACTGTTTACATGCGCTTCAGGAAAAACGCCTTCCAAAATTTGCTATCGCTAATGGCAATTGGTTCGGTCAACTCCCAGAAAACATCCGCGATATGACATTCGGCACTGTGTCCCTGCTGCGTCCAATTCAAACATTTGGTAGAATTGTCGAGTTTCACGGACGTGGGTCGACGCAATATGGATCCCGTCTCACAGGACACATGTACTCAACCAAATTAGATACACCTTTCGTCAGGAATAAATTACCTTTAAAGCCGAGTGATACTCCTGTACGAGTTATTGTTCTCTCGCCGTTTACGAGCGACGAAACAGCGGCGAAAAAAGCAAAAATTGCAATAACGAAAGCTGACTATATCATCGAACCTGAAAAAATTTCTGCTGTCCTGGAATTTTGGAAAAGGGTTTCTAATCCACATATGGCACCCATGGTAGTTGATACAGAAACATTAGAAGCATTGCCGTCTGGGGAAGTGTCAGCTGACATTTTCCTTGCAGAATCTACTAAACCCATTAGTAAAGATGATTCTGATTGTAATGATGACAACGATAATGAAGTTGGCGATGGGGGTTCTTGTCTAGAACAAACATACGAAGAGAGTGGTAATACAATTCTTCTTTCATCTACTGCAACAATTGGGAGTTCTGATTTAACTGAAGACAATCCCTACAAAGAGGTTGCAGAAATTTTAGGCAGCGGTCCTTCTATGGATGCTCAAAATATAAATACGTTCGTTGTCAGATCGAGTAGCGAATTTCAATCTGAAAATGATCCTTGCTATCTTGAAAAATGCTACCCTGATTTATTTCCATTCGGAAGAGGAGGATATAGTGAACATCGTAAAATTCCAATATCAAGACATGTTTTGTTGGGATACATGCTCAATTTAAGTAGTCGGCAGTTCCAGCGGGTCGATTTCCTGTTCCCCAATTATGACATGATTGAACGGAAGAACATGTTCAACAAAGCTATGGCGAGCACAAGGCTCCCATCAAGATGTATTGGTGAAAATGGTGAAACTCTGAATAAGGGGGAAGTCTTCGGTCGTATATCCGCTTTAGATATCGACAAAGCGGCGGAGTTCAAACGACAATGTGCGGCTGCTGCAGCTATCGGAAAACGAATACCACCACTTCCGAAAAGTGTTAATGGGTTGGCGGTGGATTTCTTCACTCAGTTAAAAGCTGTTTCGTCACCTATGCAACACTCCCAAGCGGCTGCTATGATAAATCGTTTGAACATGTATGCTGCTTTAAATAACGAAGGCAAACCAGATGTTTGGTTGACCTTTTGTCCAAAAGATTCCTGTTCTTTTGAGGTTGCTTGCTACGCACTTGGTGCAGAAGCAAAAAGAAAATTTGAAAACCAAGCACCGTCAATTGAGTATCGCCTGTCTCTTGTCGGAAAACAACCAGTAGCTCCGGCTTTGCGTTTTGAACACCAACTTAATGTGTTTTTTAAGCACATTGTTGGGTGGGATATTAAAAAAGGACGCCCTTATAAACGTAGCGGTTTATTTGGCGTACCAAAAGCATTTGTGAGAGTAGTTGAAGAACAAGGCCGCCTGACGCTGCATGTGCATTGTTTATTGTGGCTTGCAGGTCATCGAAACATTCACACGCAAATTCAACGTCAAATTGAAGACAAAAAATCAACAATACTTGCTCCCCGTTGTGAAGTCAATTCAAAAGAGTCTTCTCCTCTTTCTGGCATTGACGACTGTACGAAACAAAACGAATTTCATGAACTGAATGATACCACCGATAGTAATAATGTCGCTATGACCGAGAACGCTGATGTAGTTGCACGATTGGGAAGAAATATTAGCAGCTTTTGCGTAGCGGAATTGTCTCTACCATCAACAGAAAACAACCTTGTTGGTCACTGTATAAAACCAAACTGTACAGGCATTTTGGAATTGAAAAACATGGAAGCCGTTTTGAGTAGAATGAGACAACGGATTAAGTTTCAAGCCACTGAAAATGCCTGTCTGTCGTGTTCTATTTGTCTTTCATCTTTTACGTGTTCCGACATCATTGATGCCCTTTTGGAACACGGATTTCAGCGATGTTATGGTCGACCAAAACTGAGAGCTGAAGAAGTTGATAACCTTATATGGAAAGGATTACCTAAAAAACCTGCAAATGCTAGTGGTAATTCACTTGAATACGATCGATGGCTGTTAAACTTAGCTTCCATTGAGGCAGCTGTTAATATTCACGATTGGAGACATCGTGCTAGTTGCTTCAAAAGTAGCCGAAAAACGTGCCGCTATTCTATCCCTTATGCACCAAATTCTACGTCTGGAGTTTTGCCCATTTATTATCCATCCTCGGATGGTAATCAAACTCTTGAAGTGGAAAAGATAAACATACTTTTACGTCGAAGGGCTCCGTTTTTATTCACCACAGAATTCAATCAGTCGATTATGGCAGTCCTCAATTGCAATAATTGCACCAGATACGTCGATGACCAAAAAGTTGGGTTTTATCTTGGATTATATACAACAAAACATGGTACAGAGAATGAAAAAGTATTAGCAGACACCATGAGAGCGTTATCTGCCCACGAAAGCAAAAGCCAAAAACATATGCAAGACAACTCATTGGAACGCACTCCGTTTTCTTTCGGGTTGGGAAGACTACTTTCAGCCGCTCGTGGTGCAACGAATGGAGAAACAATTGGAGGACCCATGGCGGCATTCTGTGCAAGAGGAAATGTTATTTTCCAAATGTCACATGGAACAGTGCCGCTGCTTATTGATCAAGCAGAAGCGTCGCTTATTGGAGAACCCATAACCGCGTCTTTTAATAAACATGGAACTGTCCATGCTACAATCAACGATTATCGATTTCGGAGTGGCGAAGACGAAATAGAGAAATTGAGTTATTGGGAGTTCCTTGCTACTCAGGAAATTTGCAAAACATTAGATTTAGGAAACCAGGATACTAATTCAGGTTAATATTTTTAATTACAGTATGAGTTAATTCGTTGTAGTTTCATTTCAAAAATTTGCATTTAGTTGACGAACTATATGATGGTAATTTAGATGAGAACTCGAGAGACGCCTCAAAGTTGACTCTTTCAAAGAGTTTATCGTCAAAAAACGGTATTTTTTGTAAAATGAGTTGCCAATTCTTCTAAGTATTTACTAGGCTATCCATTTTTTAGGTACGTGTTACGAAGGATCCAACAATGAAAATCAACGTAAATTCACATATTCATTCCTACGTGGTCATCCTCTTCAAAGTACGCATGGTCATCGGAAACGCAATCTTCGAGTTTGGCCGAAATGTATTGGACAGAGGCTACCAAACGTACATCACTTGGAGGAAACGACAAACTTGCTTGCGGATGAACGAATTGAACTTCGTGAAAGATATGGCAAAAGTGTCTTACTGATGTTTCGACAATTCCGAACATTGGATGACTTACGCAATACTGACGAAACGTGGTGGACTGCGTATTTGAGGCAAAAACATTCAATTCTCAAGAACAAAACCGCTCGGAATGTTTTAGAAAACATGCAGAACTTTTATGAAAGTATCATGCAAAGTGGGAACAAAACTGAAGAAACACGAGTTACAAATACGCCTGAGAGCGATACGGATGAAGATGTCGGTGCTATGAATTCTGATGACGAAACTGAAGATATTGTTGATTTGCCTATCCAAGAATGTGAAACAGAGACGTGTACGGAAGATAAAGTCACAAATCGTCCACTTGATCCTTTCGTTCAGAAACTGTGTGCTTATAGTGATAATCCGCTACAGCTAAATCCAATTATGTCAAGTATGCCGGTGAACGCCCAAAATGCAGCCGAAGCCGTTGCTAATTTAAAAGCGCAAAAGAATTCTTCATCTTTCTTTACTTCTTTGAATAAGGAAGAACGTGATGTGAACAACATGAACCAATCCGATAATTCAGATAGACTGAGAGTATATAAAAGTGTTCCAACTCGCGTAGATCTAGCTCACTTAATCTTAAAAGCTGTAAAAAACAGTCGATTTCAGAAAAGTTCAGCCAACTCATTTTCTGTTGAAAACACATCACAATCGTCGAGTTCCGACGAATGGTTTCCAACTTTACAGGAACATTCAAAAAAATGGGGGCTTAACAAAAAGCAACACGCTGCATTCCTCCTTTGTGGGTCTGCTTTTCTCCAACATTTATATAACAATGAAGGAACGAATTTTTCCCAACCCCGAGAACGAACGTCCCGTATTGATGCTAAAATACGGCAAATATTCAAAAACTTACTGCCCCCCACTGGCCAACTGCTTCTCTATTTGTCGGGATCTGGCGGAACTGGAAAGTCTCGTGTTCTACAAGCCCTTGTTGAATTCAGCAAATTATGGAAATCTTCTGATTCCATTGTAGTTACTGCTTCATGTGGTGGTGCAGCGGTTCTTATCGGCGGATCAACTTTGCATTCCGCTCTTGGTATAGCTCCTGGATTAAATCTTCCTCCGCCGACAGAAATTATGCGGGCATTTTGGTCTCAAGTTGGTGTTCTGTTCATTGATGAATTCAGTATGATCTCTCCAAGTTTATTTGCTCTCTTGGATAAGCGTTTACGCCAATTAAAAGTCCGCCAAGATATGCCTTTTGGAGGAATTCATATCATTTTTTCTGGCGACTTTTTCCAATTACCGCCCGTCGGAGCGCCCACCATTTACGCTTCTCCTGCTAAGTCACTTCGTTCCGATACACGAACAGCGTTATTTAATTGGCATGGCAAAGAGCTATGGAAAACTTGTCTGACAGATGTAATCGAACTTACTGAAAATCACCGATTTGCTGATAGAAAGTGGGATGAAGCGCTGCTACGGTGGCGGATTAATCAACCAACACTTGAGGATATTCGTGAGATCAATAATCGTTTCGCAGATCCAACAGCCAACATTAAGTTGCCGGAAAATACGATAATCGCTGTGCCTGAAAATCGTAGTCGAGAACAAGCCATACGTTTTGCCCAAGAAGAATTACTTTCACGTTTAGGTCCCATTTCGGAATCAGTTTCGTGGGAAAAAAGAGGAGTCTTGTTGGTGCAAGCCTCCTTGACAGCAATTTCGAAAGATTCAAATTTAAAGCCTAGTGAACAAGAGAAAGACAACATCCGAAATCTGAACGACAAACGTCTCAAAACAGTTGGGAATTTGTACTGTATTATAGGAGCGCCATACACAGTCGCGAAAAACCAAAGCGTGATCAATGGAATTGCTAACGGAACTCAAGCTCGCTTGCATTCCATTCTTTTGCGAGACTCAGCGCAAGTTCGAATCGTGAATGTTGGAGCAAACAAGCAAGTCCATTCAGTATATGCCCATGATGTTCATTCTCTGATTTTCCAACACACTACAATTAGTTGGGCTTCTGCTGCCGCTTTCCCCAGTCTTCCGATAGGATGTTTCCCTATTTTGCCACTAAACAGCAGCATTAAGTGCCGCATAGGTCCCAACAAAAAACTATGTACCTTACGGGTTCGCCAATTTCCTTGCGCTAATGCTAGTGTCATGACTGGACATAAAATTCAAGGACAGACTGTTGATTCCATAATACTTGGTGACGTTTCTAATCATCATCAGTATGGTTCTACTGGATGGATATACGTTATTCTGTCTCGAGTAAGGTCGCTTGAAGGTCTGATAACATTATCTCGATTGTCAGAGGACCCGAAGAAATATAAACCAAGAAAACACGTCATTTGCGAGATGGAACGCCTACGACAAATAGAACAAGGAACGCTACGTCGTTTACAAACTGAAAGTTGATTTACAGGTACATATCAATTTCATATTGAATTCAAAATTTGTTTTACTTATTAATATTTATACTAACATATTTTGTTATTACTGGATACTAATATATTGTCCCATCTTCAGGGTAATTAAAGCAAAGAAATACGGAGAACAAAGAAAATTGTGTGTTAGCTGTTTCTTCCAATATTGTTCGAGAATTTTCGCTTCCTTCTTCTGCGGCTGTATACTCGCATGTATATAATTATTGCTTTGTTTGGCTACATACTTTTTAGATATTATTAGGCAATTATAAAAAAACTAAGTCAAGTTATCGCTGGAACATCACAGACTTCAAGTAGTTTGTTCAATCTGTTCAACTAACTAATGTATCACGTATCCAATTAACCTATAAAACAGTTTTATTGAAGTCACGTTCATTTATCAAATACATTCACATTACAATATCTGATGTAATAAATGGAATACGTTTCATGTTTATTTCGAATGTATATACATATAGCTACATATAGCAGAGCAGTAAATGCATTTTTTACGTAGAATGTTCGTGCTTTCACAACACATTCCTAAGTTACAATTTAAAAGCATTGACGCGCCTTGCTACCCCTACTTGCTTCTTTGTTCGGTACTTTTCGAGCTGCCTTCACAGTGGGAGATCCTTTTTATGACCCCTACCCTTTTACCCTGTTGAATAATAATCGCGACGGCATGGTTTTCCCCTTGTCTTGAACTTTCTATTATTCAACCAATAATGGGATTTTATTTTCCGGCACCTCGTCGATTCCATTTCATTTTTTCCTATCTGACAATTTATTGTCACATGTTTTCTTCTTGGTGTTTATTTGAAGATATTTATAATTATTGCTACAGAATAATTTTAATAGCTTCTGAAAATACTATCAGTGTCACTAAAGGCTAACGAGTATTACACGACGGCAATAGTCTGCCATTTAGGAAAATCAAAAACATAGTGCATAAGTAACATTAGCCCAGAACGTTGGGGTTCAATCCATTGTCATCTACTTAATATGGGCTACTATTTTCTTGTCAACTAAGCGCAAAATACACTTCCATCTTTCTGACTACCACCACATTACTTGACAACGTGACAAAAAATAAGACTAGTAATTGAATGGTGAGTAACCTGACAGTACAAAAAAGTATATCACGTAAACTATAAACGCGCTCGCGCTTAATTTTGAAATCATAGAGGTTACATTTTTTTTAAATCGTTACGACCACCGTCCCCGCGCTCCAAGCGCAGCCCAACCATGCAGGCCTCCCTTATTTAACCATATTTTTGCACATTCATACTGCTCAGTTTTTATTTTTTAAATGTATTTTTAGAAACAGCCAACTTAATAAAGGAGTAAATAGTATCACCACAGAATGTAACTTGAGGAAGCAGCAGACAAATTACTTAAAATTTGCGTAGATTGTCCATGGTGGTCCTTCTGTTGTGGTCCAAGCTTGAGCGTCCAAGCTTGAACTGCGTTGTTTTGAGAACTTCGTTGATTCAGTCAATCACTTCTTTGGTTAGTATCGAGTTCAGTAAGACTCAGCTGTTCATTCAAGACTTTGGCGTGAGTCTCTTTCTTCATTTTCAGTGGCTTTTCTTTTTCCGATTTTGGGATACTGTTCACTTTCCTATTGTAACAACTTCCATCTTGGACGTAAGTAGAGCAGCTTAAAAATGGGTATCCTTAATTGTTAGTCTTTTATTTCACTTAGTTCAGAAAACTTTTGGCTTGCCTATATGTTGTTCTTGATACAAGCAAAATTCTTTTTAACAACTCACCTTCTTCAAAGGCAGCGTTGGGGACTTCTTTGAACTTACTTTCGTTATAGCTGTCCTTGTGGCCGCAGTCACATACTTCATGCAGCAGTCTTTCTCTTCTTAAGTAGGCATACACAAGGAAAGGCCATGATTTTCGTCGCTGGAGCGAGCGATATTTTTGCTATATCCGCAGGCCAACTGTTGATATCCGCAAAAATCCAGCGGTCCAAACACTTCCCTAAGAGAAAACTGACTATTTATGAATAACTTAGATTTCCTCATACTCATGTCGACATAAGTATAGTAAGAATCAATTGAATACTTATTTGAATCAAAACAATACTTATTTTATTACAGTGTTACAAGAACGCCACTGTTGACGTCCGGAATACGAGCTTTTCTTTTGGTTATCATTGACTATCTTGACATCCCTAACATGTGTATAACTTGATAACAATATACTTAAAAAAGGCTTGGCGGATCGATCCGCCGCGTTCCTTGGCGACCATAATCATTTCCAGTTCCAGGTAAAGCGGATACAACGGATTATTGGCTCCTGTCGGCTTTGTCGACAACTAATGCAATTTCACTGATGATCTTCACTTCAGACGGTTACCTGGAAGGAAAAAAGATTAGTTTTTGATGTACCTACAACTGATGCGACCAAAACGGCAGCCTTTGCTGGACCATCGTCAATTGAATTCAAAGTTTCGGTGCAGAAACAATTTGAGGCATGGAAGGTTTTCGTTTCAAAGAATGGCTGCACTCGCTGGTGATGTTCTACGTCTCACTCGCGAATTCTCACACATGCCGTAAAAGAATTTGTTCGCTGGATTACACCCTGAAGATAACGAACAGGCAACGGATTATGTTCCATGTCAATTTACATCTTTTTCTCTAGACAGAATTTACGTTTAACGCAGCCAGGTACATTTCTACAATACTTAATTGTTTAAACGCGTTGACAACGATTTTCAGTTTGTCAATTGCTCACATGTCATCACAAGCTATCAAATGCCAAATATTGCTCCTACGAAAACGGGATTTCAGGAAATTGACGGACCTCTCGTTCACCTCGTCAACGCAGTTTCTTTTTGACAAACTTGTATAGAGTGATCCACCTTGTGCTTCAATCAATGGCACAAACATTTGTCCACAATACATGAAGACGAACAAATGTTGGAAACTCTCAACTTGGTCTTCTGCTCAAATAGTCAAGGAATACTTTAATGGCATGGCATTTAAGCATGAAGATTGACCAACGCTTAGATTTAGAATTACAGAAAAGTCCACTTATGCTATTACTACTTACTACTAAGTTAATGTTGCTTTCCAAACAATAAGGAATGTTTTAGCAGACAAGATATTTACATACCCTCCAATAAGTTTGTTGCTGGCAGTAAAGCACAAGTGAACATCACAATTGACTAGTTACACCACTTTAACAATAAATCCTCTAATGACATTCTTAATTCTTGCTTACAATAAATGGACATTCGAAGTTGACTGAATTTCCTGCCAAAGAAAGACATTATTAATGTTGTACTATTTCCACGCCTAAGTGACAAATATTTCGCTATTTTACATTCGATCTCTTTCCAAAACTTAATTAGAGGAATAATGTTCTCAACAGCACGAGTGACACATTGAGACTCACTTCTCCCCCAACCGAACTAAGTTTCAAAAATTCGAATGACTTTGTTTCTCCACTAACTTTTCAATGAGTTTCTTCCTGACGGACAAACAGAACTCAACAACACAATTGATTTGCTTGGCAAATATATAAATTCTTTCAAGGGTATTCTTAATTTATTCTTAATTCTCCCTTACATGTAAATGGACACTCGAACTCGAGTAACAATGAACTGCCAAAGCAGACGTCACCTTAACGTTGACCAATTCCACGTCCAAATGACAACTATTCCGATTGTTTCATACTTATAGCCAGTTTCAAAAATCTGATCGAGGAATGTTTTCAAGTCGATTTGTCACCCGTTGACACTTACTTGTCTGCTTGAAATTACGTTGTTTCTTTTTTAACTTTACCAATCAACACAATAAAAAATGTCGAACGGGCGCTTGAACTTCTATCTTATTAAACGGCAAAACGTACTAATCGCATATGGAACTTTTTCGCGCTTTTTCGTCGTCAAGTCAAAAACTTCGATTAGTCAACAATATGAAGACACAATTACAATAACTTTTGCAAGAATTTGAAACACCCTATTGAATTCAATTATTCATCCGCCGTCCCACAATAAATTATTTACTATTTAAGTGTCTTAAATGTTTTATTTCCTAAAATTCTACGTCCCTCCACCACAATATCTGTGTATAGAACCACTAGCTACAAAAAAAAATGTGATCATTAAACAAACATCTCTGATTTTTAACTCTGACATTTCTGATTTTTAACGATCAACAATACTAATGCTGACGGCCTTTTTTTGGTGAATGCGTCTCGTCATCCTCGGACTCGCCGACATTTCTCTTCTTTGAATTAACAATGGGGTGCAACTTTTTGGCTTCGTCCTCGTCGACATTTTCAGTCTATCAATAAAGTATAAAATGAAGAAATTTTTGTAAAAATCAAACTGCGCCGCCAAATACCATTATTTCTGTTCCGCTATTTGCTTGCAATGACAGTCCTTGATAGGAAGATACTTTTCCACGACATATAGCAATTATCATTTTGTCTTTTAAAATACAATTTTTTGCGCGTTCGTTCCATAACGTGAGTACTATCTAATAATTCAAATATACAACTTTCAATTAAACAACTAGAAATAATTTGAGCACGTCATTTATACACCTCGTCATTAAATTGATCCGCTACTTTAATTTCACGGGTTACTCTTGCAGTCGACTGTTGATTGTCGACGACAACTTCTCCTACGTTTTTGACGTACACAACGCAACCTATTGGAAAACGATAAAAAACATAACATACAAAATTTCAGAAAACAATATTAGGGTACAAAATTACTTATAAGGGATCCAATTGGACAATCTGCAATAGCTCCAATAGGAATATACGTAAATTTCACAGGCGGAATTACGCGCGCCTCATTTTCTGCGGCAGGAGTAATTCTCGAATAGCAAGTCAGTTGAATTTCGTACTGAAAGTCACTGATCCTATACTGAGCTGGAATTGATTTAACTGTGAATCTTTCCATCCTTATTACACAGTTAACCTGTTAGATCGTAGATGTTTCACATTTATTATTGACAAAAAAATACGAACACCTATAAAGCTACTACCTTCATTTGCTGCTCATACCGGTCGCAAACATCTTTAGTTTTCCCATAAAATACTACGCGTGCACGAGTGTTTTGCTCGTCGATGACTTCAAAGCTCAAACGGTAACTACCTGTTTTACAAAGCGTAATAGGCTGGACTGACGCCACACGTACTAAAACGCTACTTCTACAATATAAAGTATAAACAGAAACAATATTATTACAGACTAATGTTGACAATATGGCTGCGGAATACAAACTTACGGTTGATTAGGCGTTATTTCTTTCAGCAACTTGACTCCGCTTGTTTGCGCCATTTTAGGACTCAGCTCTAAATGAACTGCCTAAGACAACTGAACGAATGGAAATGAACTAACAGACGTTGGCCTGTATGACGCAACTTTCGATGTCGACCTACGACTCATCCTCATATTTGACCGCTACAAAATTTAAGGTCACATATTAAAATCTTTAAAGCAATTATTGGAAAAACGACATTCGATCTACGTTTGTAAAGCACAGCCGCAAAAAAAAAAATTCAGTTCGAGAACGTACGTTCACAAAACCTCACTCAATTAAATTCGATCCCGAATTTCAATAAGATAACTTTGAAATTATTTGATTTCTTTCCAATTTCCCATACAAAATGAATTCGCTTCCACCCGAACTGTTTGACAAAATTCTAGCGTCTCCTATTTTGTCCATAAGGGACGTTCTAAATATTTCTGAAACATCGGTATACCTTAAACAAGTTACCGAACAACTGAGAAACAAGTTGTGGGAAGACAAATTCATCCAAAGGTACCAATTTCGATTAGACTTTTCTAGCGCGCTACATTCTCCTATAACATCAGGACTATTAAAGTAAGGTTATTCAGCATCAATAAGAATTCGTAAGACATTGAACAGGTGTGAAGCAGCCAAACAGTGAGCTATACACTTTCCACTACCCACCAGAGTGCGAAGCAACTGTCTGGCCTGCGAAACAAAAAATCTCTAAAGTTACAAGCTGAGTTGAAAGTACAATGTTGTTACAACTAATTTTCTTCTAGCCAAATGTGATTATGTGAACTACATTTTTTTTATTAGTTAAGAAATAATTTTAACTGTCGAACAAATAAAATGACCAATTAGGAGCACTATAGGCAGCATTAAAGCCTCTAACTGACTACCTTGCGATACAAAATGTAGAGTAGGCCTACCATCAACATAATTATCCTTTTTTTTTTCTTCTATGTCTCGAACAAATTAGATGGCCACAACTAGGAGCTAAGTTGCAACTGAATGGACACCACAACTGGTTATGCTGCGTTAAAAATATGTGCCAAGTTGAAAAGGAAGTTCTACGTTCCATAACAAACATGAAATCAGAAAAATCTCTCTTTGGTCAGCCCACTCTTGAATCAATGTCTGTTCTCAACATGAACTTTAGATATGACTATATGGAACAAGCCCTTCTTAACCTTGTCTTCAGCCAAACAAGGTAACTAAAAGATACTATTACTCACGTTCTTGCCAACTATATTGAAACCTACTAAATCTTTATCAGGCCAACATCCTTTACAAATGTCTACTATGGGAAATACCTTCTTCGCTATTTACGCTGCATCCATTTCCAAAAGGAAATACAAGAATTCGTCAAGAACGAAAGGACAGAAATGTGTAAAGGGGCTCTACTAATCTCTCGTTGGGAATGCGCCGCAAAACAAACACTTCCGGAATGGCAAAACATCGAGAGCCATCTACAACAATTGGAACTTCACGCCATCAATTTAACAAAGACGAAAAAGAAACGCTATTCCTTTTCCCTTTATCAACAACCAGAAGAAGACAGCGAATTACGGAGAAAAATAGATGCTATTATTCAAACTATGTTTCAAGAGTGGGGTTTCCATCATGATAACATTCCCGATTCAGATAAAATCGACTGGACTGAATTGAAAAATGCGTACTATATCGAAGAAGTACAAAACCTTGAAATCTCTACCAAAAAGATTATAATTGGATCATTTAAATTCTTTTCAGGTTTTTCGAACACGTAAAGGAAAACCCATTATACTGGGCATCATTTTGCAAGATTTAGCGCAACGGTTAAATTTGAACTGCAAGCTAATATGTCTCGATGACAAATTTTTTTTACGAGTACATTCCAGCAAAAGGTACATGATTGTTCTTGACTTCACAACTTTTTAAAGCAATAACCCTTTTTATCATTTCTTATAGAAACTCCACACAACAAATTTATGTGGACATCGAAAACAAAATGTTGCGTGAAAGCGATCAACTATTAGCGCTGGAGCCAACAATTTATAGACCCCTATTCTACGACATCATTCAACCTCTCTACAACATCGCAACAAAATACGAGATCAACAACTACGTTCACCCCTCAGCTCTTCTTCTAACAAAAAAGGAAGACATAATTGATTTTGAATTGAACTTCTCAAGATTGGCCTGTATTTGGCCGAGTACATCCCTGAAAATTGCGGATTACGCCATATCATGTTTCATACATGGAAAGCATCTCCACGAAGCCAGGAAATTTATTGTCAACAGCATGGGCAGCAAAACTCATAAAGAAGTACTGGAAAACGCCATCCAGGGACAATGCTTGACATCACAGGTAAAAAGACATGAGAGATACTAAATAAGTGCTGAACTGACGTATTCACCCACCATACAGTTGGCCTCCATACGGAGAAGAAGACATGTAGGCATTCGTTATGCCGTCGGCATGTGCGTGTATGTTCGTTACGGAAATGGCGATCAGATTGACTATCGGCTTTGCGTTATTTTCGCTTGGGATCCGTACTGCACAAACGGAACCCAAGCGCACCCAATAAATGGAACCGTGTCTTTCAAAGAGCCGTTCTACTCCATCATCAAAGACGACGGCACAATTGATTACGTTCCTCAAGGTACTTATCGATCAATTCTTCTTTAAACATTGGCTAACTTTTTTTTTGTTTAATAGGTCAAATTGCATACATTGACCCGTTTCCAAAAGAAATCGACGATCCCAAGATAGGGATACATTTCGATTCCTTCAATGGATCATTTTACGTTGGGAACGCAGAAAAAAAAAAAACGTATCCAGAAGATGAGGAAGAAAACCGTCATTACTACAACAACTTGTGGGGATGAAATTACTCTGGAGTTCAACCGAAATTTAAAAATTTACAAAGATTACAAATTGAACATGTGAACAAATGTATTTCTGTGTATTAACTTGTTTAATCAAGATTCACATACAACATTGTCGTTTGAAAAAACCATAAATATTTCATATTATTTATTATTTCATTTCATTATTATATATTATGTCGCCTCTCTTCCCCAAAAGCAGAAACTTAAGCCACTCCTTCACCAGTTGTAGCAACATCACTAGCTGACTTCAGATGATAACTAATTCCACTTATTTCTCGTCTGTCGTTCACTGTTGATGTTGATACACTCGTCACTACCCGATTGTGTAGAACCGCTGATGTTTTTCTCTAATGTAGAGCCCACAAATGACCTATTGCTCACAGAAACGCGGATTGACTGGTTCGACCTGTCCGCCGAACCGCTAGAGACCAACTGACCAAGCCACCACAATGCTAGTGATGAAATGCTTACAACCGCCCCTTTTGCTGTGGTTGGTCGAGCTCGACTAAGTTCAAACATTTCAACAGCACGCACCCGTCCTGGCCCCTCCCCCACTATCATAACAGAACAGAAAACAAACAAACCATTTTTTCTCATTCATCTTTTTCTGATACCAAAGGCAGTAAGGTTCAGGCCGTCAGGGTCAACCAGACCTCCATTAAATAATGGCTATCGTTACGGCGGAAATTATCCATTTTCCTTGCTATTATAGTTGCTAGAAAGTCTAGGCCAGTAGTGTTGAGTTCAACTACTACACCAGTGTATAAAACAATCGAAAAACACGGAAGGCAGGCAGCAAGATAAATAATGCGCTTTCACAATTTAAGATAACTAATTATTAAGCATTTAGAATATATATGTCACATCTTTCCTGGTTGTTGAGTAAACAGTGACGTTCTACTGTTGTTCTTCTTATTATTTATACGGCTGTTCTGCTTGATCAGTAAAAACATTTACGTCAATCCTGGCTTCGGGCAGAGGCAAAGTTACACTGTCTACCGATAAACAAACAATCTCAAAGTTACAATCTTGATTCCATTTGGATGTACGTTCTCCAACGCCCGAGACGGGACGCCCGCACCAACCAATGGAAGTATGGGACGCTAGCGGTAGGCACTGATGCGACGGACACCGGTCATGGACCTCCTGCACCAGTGATGGACAGATGACGGGAACTGGAAGACAAACAGTAGTGGAACTATGCCCATTCCAGGAGGCCTGAAAGACATATCTTTGGCTCCAACACTCTGAAGAAGTGAATCACCGGTTTAGCCTTCACGCATGCATTAATCGCATTGGCCTGTATTTCAAGAATAAAGAAAATGAAACAGATGAACACTGATTAGACTACATCGATCCGACTTTCCGCTACAACTACAACAGAATCAATGAATCAAAAAAAAATATTAAAACAGCGGGAAAAGAACAAGTCATCGATCGTAATCGTGCTCCTTTTTGTCCCACTTGTATTACATTCATGTCGGTTCCGTTCAACACAACCTGACGAAAAGTCAAGCTGTCGAGTAAAACAAAAAACATTTCCAAAAACAAGATCTGAAAATATAATTACCCTCTATTCTTGAACTTTGTCTAAGACGTAGTGATAACTCCGTTGCGTTATATAGTATTAAGTTGAATCGGAAAGACCTCTATAAGGAAATCAAAAGCAGTTCTCCACATTCAAAAACTCTATCGCAACTGACAAAAATTATAATAAGAATTACAATACAATGCAAATTTTACTGGAACACTATATGACAAACCTCCTCATCAGTCACCACTATACCCACCAATGACTGTCAAGTAATTGCGTCGACTTTTCTTCGATCTGGGCATTTCTTTTACAATGTTCGCATGAAAACACAGCCACATATTCTACTTCACTCTCTCTTGTTTCGCTTAGCCACAAAAGATCCGATGTAACTGCTTCTACTTCCTTTGATTATTCGTTTACAATTCCACCATTTCTTTCGTCTGCTACAGTGACCATAAACAAAATGGCTCGAATATAAACACCACCCGGTTCCACTTCCACGGAATCTGGTGGACTGCAATAGCGTCACGAGACATTCTGGCTCCGGGCGAGGACGCACTGGGAACGCACTCGGTGCAGCCAACCGAAAGCGACATAACTCTTCACACACACCAACTCACCCGACCTCCGGGAACCTCGCGACGGAACGTCGCATAGCCAAATTAATAAGTCTGCGAAGTTTCCCGGAGGGATTCTATGCGCGAAAAACGGAGGGCGCTTTTCGCGCCATACAGTTTGAAATATTTCCAGTTCTGAGCACAAAATGAAAAGACCAAGACTTTACGTGCGTTTCTATTGTTACCATAGTTTGCGAAAAAATCTCTTACACTGCATAGGATCTTTAAATGAATGTTTAGAATTAATTTTTTAAATTGAAATACTGGCCAGAAATGTCGATTTTGGGCCGACTTCAACTGACAAAAGAATAAGACGTAGCTGACGTAGCTTAGACGATTACTCGATTTGCAGAAAAAGTTTACGTTCTTTGCTGATAGAGGCGCTAGTAGTAAATTAGAAATACACTTTTTTAAAGGGACTTTTGATTTTTTTATTGCAAATAACACTAGTTATTATTGCTATCAAGTTGGTAGAATAGATAGATACGCTAACGTCCAATGGAAAAGTCTAATTTCCTCCCACTTAGCGCCGCCAGCTGGCCAGCAGCACGGTACACAATCTTTAATACGAAGCGATTTATTCCGATTATTTTATTTGATGTGCTACCTAAATAGTCAATACAATATGGCTATTCAAATGTAATAAGGACTTACGGTAACTTAGTTTTTATACGTATGTACATCTTTCACCGTACATTGTAACAAATTCACACGGGGAGCGAGTGGGGTGGCCGGTGGGGGGCGACCCACGAGGTCCCGTGAATTAACGCAATTCTTATCTAATTAGAACATATTTGTAGTTGCATTTTCGATTTTCCAAATTATTTTATGACAATCTATCGACCTATACTTCCACAATTTTTTATGATAATATACTTTATCGAGTTACTTCTTTGCAAATTCCGCACTTATGCTAAATTTTTCAAGCATCATCTGCCGTGTTGCATATTTCTTCCCGTAGCATATTTCTGTTAGATCGCGTAACATAAAACTTCTAGTTTCATTCCCATACCCCCCAAACCCTCCGGGAACTTGGCGACGTAAGTCGCTTGACCAAATTTTATACATTAAATTGAAATTCCCACGTAAATTAAAGCATTGTGGTTAGAGTTGCCAGTTTGCTTATTATTTATACCATGTAGTTTTATTCCTTATCACTTGGTGCGCTGTGTTCGAAAAGCAAACAGCTGTACGCCTATAGGCACATAGGTTGCAAGCAAGCCGACTTGACTCGAATAGGCGATAAAAAAACATTTTATAATAAGTCACTGCAAGGATGGCCGCACAGATTTCTCGTTTAAACTCGGTTGCTTTCATAAGAGCAGGTAATACCATCAAACAGGTTATGGTTTGAGATTTATATAATACTTTACTAGTCGTAACTCGTTAAGTTCCAAATTGTTGGGAGTCGGTCATTTGTGTTATACCCGGCCAAAGCGACTTAAATCGTAGTTTTTACACAGCCCCGTCCGCTTTTAAATTGTAATTCTGATTTCCTTTACAAATTTGAAGGGACGAGAAATGTATCCACCAGTCTACCGGCGTTGTACGCAGCTGGGCAAAAAACAAAGCCTTCATTGGCACGACCCAATCTGAAGAACATTGTTTTGGTTGATGCTGTGAGGACTCCCTTTTTGGTTTCTGGAACAGACTATGCCAAACTGATGCCACATGATCTTGCACGAAATTCTTTGCTGTAAGTAGTTCTTGTTTAATTTTTCATCAACTAGACCATTAATTATTACTGGTACTTGACAGTGGATTGATTCAGAAAACTGGGATCTCCAAAGAACTTGTTGAGTACATTGCTTATGGTACAGTGATTCAGGAAGTCAAAACTTCCAATGTTGGACGTGAAGCTGCCCTTGGAGCCGGTTTCTCAGATAAAACACCAGCTCACACAGTTACAATGGCCTGCATCAGCTCAAACCAAGCAATTACAACATGTAAGTCTATTCATTAATAATTGAGCCAATGCTCCTTTTGCTTATTTTCTGTTTGTTTGTTTTTTAAATCAAGGTATTGGTTACATTAACTCTGGAGTCTACGACGTCTGTGTAGCTGGAGGAGTCGAATTTATGTCGGATGTTCCCATTCGTCATTCGCGCAAGATGCGTTCCATCATGCTTAAAGCAAACAAGGCCAAGACGCTCGGCCAACGTCTCTCACTGCTTTCTCAACTTGATATGAAAGCTTTTGTTCCTGAACTTCCAGCTGTAGCCGAGTTTTCCACAGGCGAAACAATGGGCCATTCGGCTGATCGATTGGCAGCAGCATTCAATATCAGTCGGCAAGAGCAAGACGCGTTTGCTCTTCGTTCACATCAGTTTGCTCACGACGCAGCGGAAA
The DNA here is from genome assembly GCA_022539655.2 of Ceriodaphnia dubia. Taxonomy (NCBI): domain Eukaryota; kingdom Metazoa; phylum Arthropoda; class Branchiopoda; order Diplostraca; family Daphniidae; genus Ceriodaphnia; species Ceriodaphnia dubia. Next base: position 1,133,541 of record JAKUCG020000230.1, on the reverse strand, counting down.
AAGGCCTTCTTTCTGATATTATTCCCTATCAAGGTACGTCGTGAGGATTTTTTGCAGTTTCTTGTGCGAGGAATTATTAAGTAGACGTTTTTGGAAACCCTCAGTTCCCGGTAAAGACAAACCAGTTACCCGTGATAATGGCATTCGAGTCTCTACGCCCGAGCAACTTGCTAAACTAAAGCCAGCCTTTATCAAACCTCACGGAACAGTGACTGCTGCCAACGCGTCCTACTTGGTGAAGTTGTTGTCCCAAAATAACAATTTTCTTTTTTTAATTTCGCATTTTGTTTTATTTTAATAGACTGATGGTGCTTCAGCATGTCTGTTAATGTCGGAAGAAAGAGCAAAGCAGTTGGGACTTAGACCTAAGGCTTACTTGAGAGATTTCGTCTACGTTAGCCAAGACCCAAAGGATCAGCTTCTTCTAGGTCCAGCGTACGCTTCACCCCGCGTTTTGGAAAAAGCTGGTCTCAAGATGAGCGATATTGACGTGTGGGAAGTCCATGAGGCCTTTTCAGTAAAACAAAAAAAAATTCGAAAATGAGAGGTCCTCTGAGATAAATTTTTCTGTTGAATTTTAGGGACAAATATTGGCCAACTTGAGTGCGATGGACTCTGATTGGTTTTGCAAAACCTACATGGGCCGATCTGGCAAAGTAGGAGCTCCTGATATGAGCAAATTCAATTTATGGGGTGGTTCCCTTTCCATCGGTCATCCGTTCGGCGCTACGGGTATTGTTCTTTATTGATGGACGAAATTATTTCATTCCTTTAACACACACATCTTATTCAAAGGTGTACGATTGGCTATCCATGCTGCAAATAGATTGATCCACGAAGATGGCAAATACGCGTGCATAGCTGCGTGCGCAGCTGGTGGTCAGGTATGAACAAAATTTGTATTGCTTATCCTTTGGCACCCAAGTCCACTCGCGGGAACCGCCTCGTCTTTACGGATGGGTTCTCCTCATTGTGACGTATGCCAATAACAAAGAAAACCCGACTCTCAGGGTTCCAGATGTTGCGAGTCTCCATCATGGAACAGTATATATCGGGCACAAGTAACACCCCTTTTTTTTCTTCATCTAGGGAGTTGGAATGTTAGTCGAAAGGCACCCAGATGCCAAGTTATAAGGAGCTTAACGACGATACATCATAAGCAACTGGCAATGCAATCTTTTCATCCAGCCCTCATCGAGTGCTAATACTTTAGAACACTTTATATCGGTGATTTACCTTGTAATATCGCCAACTACGAGATTTTTGTAATCAAATAAATGGTGATATAGGACATTGTCTTCGAAATCACTTTATTGACTATGGACTAAGATACAAAAAGAACCAATCGGCTAACCTAAATCGTGAGGTTTTATAGCCGTAGTCTCATTACTGCCCAGTTCAGAACCAGGTCCAGACTTTTGAAGGAGGTTTTTGCTAAACCATTTCGGTCGCACTTTTTCCATTTCAACAATTCTCTTGCCCTTCAGTTGAAAGGAAATGTGTTACCAACGACTTTTTCATAATACTAGCGTGTAAATTGGAAAATACCTTAAAGAATTCGTCGCTGTAATGTTGTTTTTCTCCTTGATATACTATTGCAACTTCCTTGTCAATAGGATCAAGTCCCAATTCCTGAACCATTTTCTCTTGCAAAGCAGTGGTCTCCTCTTTCACTTTTGAATAGCAGTTGGCTGAAACCAAATTGAAAAGGATTAATATTCCTGAAGTGAATACATTTTTATCATATTGTTTTCCTTACGGCATAAACGATGTTCCTCGTGATAATGCCCACAGGACCCACAAGATTTGAGATCCTTTCTTGGGAGGATGAGCTTGTTGTGCCAGTTGGCAGCACCATATTTCCTCATCATTCGTTTCTCTGCGGATCGCCGACATGTGGGGACTCCCCACAAAAATCCATCAAAAATGCTGTTGATATCAAATTGGGATTCTTTTGCAACAGATGATTGTTGGGATGGCTGGGATGATTGCACAAGCAATGGAATCCAGTTAGGACTTGGAGGTCTTCTATATAATGGTATCAAGTAAACATGCTCAAAGCAAACTAAGGCATCAGTTAATGATTTGAGTATCCCAGCCATTGTTTGAATTTACCTAAAAAAAAACAAACATTAAAAAAAGTTTAGAATGATAATTCTATGGTATACAATATAGAAATGATTTTTTCAATTCATATAATTTGATATTTTAAAAACTACTGCCAAGTTAATAAATTGTCTGCCAATACAAAGTGCGAATCTAGTGTATACATAAGGAATGTGAACTTGATGTATCGATTTCGGAGTAAGCGTTTACTAGATTGGTCATGCACATATTATTTCCTGTACTTGCATTTAAAATAGGTGTTTGTAATAAAATTATATTCCTCAGGTTGTGCAAAAAATAAACTAATACTATATAAATGAATGAAATGTCAAACTACTCACAAAATCGTCAAACAAATCCGGAAACAAACTCGAATGGTTAATCACACGTTTCGTCTGCTACAGATAACTATTGCTTTTACTCTAGTGGAGTAGTGGTCCCAAGTGCCACGATTCCCGGCGCGTGCTTATTTTTTGACCCGGTTTACGTGTGTCGTCTGCACGAAGATTACATTCGTTTCGTGTGTAATCTTTGTATGGGCTACTTTCGTTACGATTTTCACAAATTTTTTCTTGTTTGTGGAGTTTAATATTTTTCGGTACAATTCGCAAATGCGATACCTTGGATTATTTGCTGTTTTGGCAAATGAAAATACTTACGGATACGTTCACCTAGTGTGTTAGTGGTTCATCATGGTAGCTAGTGTTAGGTTGACGAACTTGTTAGCTGGCAATAGTCGTATCGTACGTCTCGTGTCTCACCTAGGTAAAATTCGTTTTGACGGTAAACCAAATCGGTTGTTGCTACCCGGAGAAATCCCCCTGTTTCGGTTTCAAAACCAGGTATGGTATAGCTTGCATTTTAACATAATTTCATAATCCATGGTTACACAACATTGCTTCAATTATGTAAGCAGATTCAAACTGTGGTCCCAAGTGTCACATCAAATATCAATGTGCCAGAAGAAAAGAAACCAACTGCAGATTCTCTGGTTAGACCAGATCTAGAAGGAATGTATGAAGATATACGAGAGGTATTTTATCAAAGGATAAGGTTACAATACACTTAAAATTTCTTAGAATAAACTACCCTTTTCCAGGCATTAAGCCAAACCCAACCAGAATTGCAGAGGATAGCCCAGTACTATTTCAATGGAGAGGGTAAAGCTGTCCGACCAGTCATCACCATGTGTATGGCTAGAGCAATTAACTATCATCTAGATCAAACCTCACCGTATGCTCCCCTTGCTTGAGTTGTTGTTTAGCTATTTATTAACAGTGACAAGCTAAATTTTAGGATTGTGATTCAAAAACAAAAGAAGGTTGCACAAATAGCTGAGATGATTCATACTGCTTCCTTAGTTCACGATGATGTGATTGATGTGGCCGACAGCAGAAGAAGCAGACCGTCGGTTAATGTTCTTTGGGGCCAAAAAAAGGTTAAATCACAATAATTTTTCACCTTTGTTTCGAATTGCTCGATTTTTTACTTTTCAGTCCATCATAGCTGGTGATTATATTCTGGCCATGGCTTCCGGCATGCTGGCTCGACTTCAAAACGAGCAAGTCATAATGTTGTTATCTCAGGTATGAAATCCTATTGAACTAAGGCAGAAGCTTAAGTTTTAATCAAATTGTATAACAGGTACTAGCTGATTTAGTCCAGGGAGAATTTATGCAACTTGGTGCTCGTGAGAAAGAAGACGAAAGGTTTACGCACTATGCGGACAAAACTTTCAAGAAAACTGCTAGTTTAATTGCGTATAGTTGCCAAGCGGTATGTAACTCCTCTTAATTTCCCCTTGCTATTTTTTATTCATTAATTTTTGTAATATTAGTAAATTATTTATTATTCTTATAGGTTTCGGTGCTTGCAGGAGCAGATTCCAAATTACAAACAATTGCCTTCCAGTTTGGCCGTCAGTTGGGTATGGCGTTCCAACTAGTAGATGACTTGTTGGATTTCATCGCTACTTCGACTCAGTTGGGAAAACCAGCAGCGGCGGATTTGCGTCTCGGTCTAGCCACTGCTCCGGTTCTTTTTGCTGCGCAGAAGGTATTAAAATGATATTCAAGCAAACATTCGTCAACACTTACAAAATATTCATGTTTTCTTGCATCAGTTTCCTGAACTGAACCCGCTGATCATGCGCCGGTTTCAAGAAAAAGGTGATGCCGAGACTGCATTTCGATTAGTTCTTCGTTCAGATGGGTTACAGCGAACCAAAGAATTGGCCGGTCAGTACTGTAACGACGCTGTGACGCAGTTGGCTCAGCTGGCTACGTCGCCCTACCAGCAAGCCTTAGTCACATTAGCTCATCAAATATTACATAGAATGAAATAAAAATAACGAATGAAAGATAATCATTTCGCAAGGGAATGTTTTTCTCCCGGTATCATGTTGCGTAGTTGGACATTTTAATTAAAGGTATTGTACTTTGTTCTAATCTTATCGTTCGGGCCGTGAACTTCTGCCATGCAGAAGTGTTATGCTCGTTAGTCACAAATAAAAACAACAAAACGCATGTTGGTGGAATTTTGGAAAATATAATAAATTAATGGTGAAATCGATGGATGGCAAGTCCAGGCAGATATCGCGTCACGGATATATAGCCGTGACGCATTTCAAGATATCTATGCGCTTGTGTCTTAATCTGATGTGCGTCTTATCAGTGATCACTGGTATTTGTACTTTTCTGACGAAGAAGCTGTACTTTTGTGTTTTTTCAACGGCCATGACAGACGGTTGCATGTTTTCTTACACTCTGTTCTTAAAATGGAGAAAAGGTGGAGTAATTCCAGATCGATCAAGTGGGACGAAAGTCAGATTTTGGGCCGTGGATGTGAAGGAACTGTAGTTTTTTCTGGACATTTTAATGGTAAACCTGTTGCTGTAAAACGCATTCTACTGACTAACACACAACAAGTTGAACGAGAATTGGAAGCTTTACTTCTCTGTAGTCACCCACGTATATTGCAGCTCTTCCACGTTGAAAAAGAAGATCCGTTTCTGTAAGTTACAAGTTCATTGTAGCCTACCTACTTAACTTTGTTTCGCACTATTCATAGAAATATTTTTATCACTAGGAGACTTGCACTCGAACTTTGTGTTGGTACCCTAGATGATTACTGCAAGGGAAAATACACTGGCGTAATGCCAGAAGAAACGGAAGCACTAAAACAAATGCTTGAAGGTTTGCTAAATTCTTCGTCATTTAGCGATTAACTTGAAAGGGAAATAAAACTTTGTTTTACTCAATTATTATTTAATTTTGTAGGGATTAACTTCATTCATTTGCAGAAATTTGTTCACCGTGACGTAAAACCCAACAATATACTGATTTCACAATCGGGTGGGCTTAAGATAGCTGATTTTGGGTTTTGCAAACCTGTCAAGGGAATCGACCAATTCTCTATGTCGGCCGCTGGAGTAGGCACCGGGGGCTGGATGGCCCCTGAAGTGCTTCAGAGTATCACAGATTTCGAAAGTGGAAGGAAAGCTGCAGCTCACGCCACCACTGCCATTGACGTGTTTCCTTTGGGCTGCGTTTTTTATTATTACGTGACGAAAGGATTACACCCATTTGGAAATGCACCTGTTCGAAATTCGAACATCCTTATTGCCAAATACGATCTCTCAAGTACTCTTGAAATTTAAATTTTATTTTTCCTTGAACGACATCCATAACCGTATTTTACGCTTAGAATTGGGTAAGAAGAATATCTTACGTGGATTGATCAAAGAGATGATTAGCGCGCATCCAAATGAACGTCCAAAACTTGACGAAGTCCTCAAAAGGCCAATATTTAACGCAAACGTCACTAGCTCTGAAGAGCTTCTGAAAGATGATACGTAATTTTGCAAATATTTATATAATTCGATTTTTAGGGCAACAAATTTTACCTTTTCTATTGTAGAAAATTTGCTGTTTGGCTGAAAAACCTTAAAAAACAGTTTGCTTCCAACAAGAAAAAGGCGTATCGACAAATGAATACGGTACCCAATAATAAAAGAGATTTTTTTGGTCTTGCATGTACTTAAATAATTAAATATAGCAAACGGACGAGTGTGATTCCCCTGGTCCCCTGGTTCCGGGTCCTTTGCCCCGATTGCCTCCCAAATACAACGGCACTTTGTCAGCGGCCAACGCCAGAATGATACCTTTAGGGCAAACAAGTTTGCAGGTATTTCAAATCATATTTGAAGACTTTTCACAAGAAAATTCCATAAATCTTATTGGATAGGTCGTGGATGAGGAGTTAAATATTGCAGCAACGGACGGATTCAAAATGCCTACGACTCGTCCCAAAGCTAATTCCGAATCACGCGTACCCAGACTCCAGGTTAGTCGCCATCGCAGCTTTTGAACCAGTTTGAAATTGAAAATCATCCAATTATTATTCAAGGTCTCGAGTGGGCCACCGTCATGGCAAAGAACGGTGCCACGCAGCCGACCAAATAGAATGCTTTTCATGAGCGAGTACTACGCTGACGGAGGTGTGTGATAAAATCTATTTCGTAAGTGCAAAAATTCCAAATAATCATTAATTTACTTGAAAAAACAGAGGAAGATTCCGATTCCATGGATAGTCCACGGCTACGTGGACTACGTAACGTGGCTTCCATGACAAATCTTGAACATGGTAGTACCGATGATATGAGATTCTCGAATCATAGTCTGGCTTCCTCAACACCCACCAAGAGTGGAAGTTTATTGTCTTTGGGGCGCTCCTTCATTGGTGATCTCTTCAACAAGTCTGTATAAAATATCTCGATTCAATAATAAATATGCTATTATTTATTTGGAATCGTTGTACTGTAGATACGAAAATGTGTGTAAATAAAAACAATGAATCAGATGTTATGGCATTAATCGTACTGACTTTCAACACAAGAATAGTCAAAATTCGCATACACAATCAAAGATTGAATCTACTAACACTTGTACGTAGGCTACAATAAGACCTTTAATAAGGCCAACCTTACGACACACTTTTATGACGCTTCCGTGTCTTGCATCATTCGTACGCTTATTTTTAACATTTTTATTAGCACAATGTTACCTTTCTAGATTTGTTTGTTTCTTCAAAATGATTGGCAGGTATGCGTTCTCTCTTGAAGCAAGTTTTTTAAACATTAGAAATAAGAATATTTAGAATGCATTTCCCCCCGATTTCCTGGTTGCGAAATCAACCAACATGTTGCTACGCGTCAAACATTTCATCAAAATCGCACCTTGTCAATTTGTACGCTTTTGGGAATTTGTCAAAGATGGCAATTTGATGTTTGGCGCAACTTTCGCTGGCTATTCTAATGCTTTTGCTTTTACATTTCTTGCTTAAGTTTTTTAAGTTTTTGTTTAAGCACCCCGCCCCGTCCATTTTACAAGGTCTCGCTAGAGGGCACTCTGATGGATGAAACTCATTCTGCCTTGTTTGATCCAACACTATAAAAAGTGAAAATCTTCTTGCAAGGTCTACGTGCAATGCGCGCTCTTAAAGGGTCGCACAATCTTTGGGGTTCGAGTAGTATTCATTTAACACGCGTGGCTGCAAAACTCTCGTCATCATTTTTAAGACGTTCGAAGACGAGTAGGAATTAGATTAGTGAATTTGATTGCTGATTACTCTTCTTGAAACCTGACGCTAGCAGACGACTTATTCGTTGAGGAACTTGGTTGATCAGGTTTGCTTAACTATTTCAGTGACGAAACTGGTTATCTTTTGCTTAAATGTGATTCATGAATTCAAAATGAAACAAGTCTGAATTCGAAATCTCCGGCACCGCTCCGGTAAATGATTCCAAGCGACTAGAAGCCATCGTGTGCATCATACCTTTATTCACATTAGTGTTGATTAGGAAGGAAGACAGTCTCCCAAATGAGCTCTGAGATTTTCGATTGAATGAAATCGAAACCTAAATCAGGTGATCTATTGTACGATTTTGCAGTACACTCAATTTTTTTTTGCCTTCTCTCTGTTTACGGTGATTTTATTTTACCCAGTCACCTCTGCATTCCAATACCATATCACCTTTTATTATTGTTCTGTTATTCCTTGAAAGTTAGATTTACCTAAGGTTACTCTTTGTCAAGTGTCTGATGTAGAGAGAGGAAGTACAGATTCTTACAAGCATGTTTCTTTTTTTAGAGCTAAGGGTCTCTAAAGCTGCAACTAGGACAAGGTCATTACCATTCAGATTTTGAAGCATCCCTGTGGTGAGGCACTGACTACATTTGTAGATTTATGAGTATTGTTGACTCTCCGCTAACTGATCTTGACCTTAATCTGTCTAGGAAGACTGTTAAAAGCAACAACAGTGCAGTATGGGTTTCCTGGCTGAAATATTCAGGAACTATGGCCTTTTCTGTGCCCAACATCCATGGCAAGTGATTTTCCTGGTCTTGACCTCCACTGTAGGCATCATCAGCAGCCAAGGGTTGCATACGTTGAATCGGACTCGTGGGTCGCTGGGCTCTCCTCAACCTCAAGCATTAGACATCGTCTTAATGACAACAGTGCGAGCTGTAGCCGTATTATACAGTTACCACAGACTACGTTCTTTACATCGATCCCATTCAAGATTTGTGCTGAGCTTGGCAGGACTATTTACTGTCTTCGCAAGTTTTGTGTTTACTTGCAGTGTTGTGAATGTAATGCAAAGCGACCTCTCCGACCTCAAGTAAGTTATTTATTGTTAGAAATTTTGTAACTCTAACAGATTTCTTTATTATTTTGAACTTAGGGATGCGCTTTTCTTCTTCCTTCTACTGATCGATGTGGTCAAGGCTTGTACTCTAGCTCACTGGTCATTAAGCTGTTCGGTTAGAAATGCGGCCGAAGTCGCGTCATGCATCTCCCAAGGCATGGCTGTCCTCGGACCAGCCATTACGCTCGACACCTTGGTCGAGACTCTTGTCATAGGCGTTGGAACCTTGTCAGGTGAGTTTCTAGCAACTTGATTGAAATTGGCAGATTTTACATATCTTTGTCCTACATGAAACAGGAGTTCGACGTCTGGAGGTATTGTGCAGTTATGGCTGCATGTCGGCCATCGTCAACTATGTGGTGTTCATGACTTTTTACCCAGCCTGTCTGGCCCTTGTATTGGAGGTTAGTAAAATGACATGCGCGATAAGAGCCGTAAATAGCAATTGTTGAGCACAATTTTGTGTTTGACAGCTCTCAAATAAGGCAGAATCCATGGATAGTGCAGACACTTTGGATTCCAGCAAGGTCGACCAGTCAGCCCCTTTCCAATGGCAACACCGTGTCAAACTTCTTAAACAAATGATGGCAATGGAGCAACCCAATCCCTTAGTTCAACGTGTAAAGCTTATCATGGCAGCAGGGTTGATGGTCGTTCACGCTCACAGGTGAGATACACGACTTGAACAATACTTGGGAACTTGTGCTAATCTTTTTTAAGATAAAAGACGATCGCGTGTCAAAGGTTTAAGACATTTTTCTGATCTTTGTTTGTTCTTGACGCTCATTTTTTCAACAGCCAATGGATATTTTTGCAAGATGGAAAATCTTCGAACCCTGAAAAGCCAGGAGCTATGAACGGACCTTCTTCTATTGTCGATGTAGTGGCCGAGGATTCGGTTCTCAGGTGCAGTTTCCCTTCATTAGTAATTCCATGAACAAGCTTTACGGCTGCCATATACTCTTTTGAAAACAAAACAGGTGGCTTTCTGATCAACGCGCAGACCAACTGGTTCTTCTGATTCTCATTTTGGCACTAACCATCAAATTTACCTTTTTCGACGACCGTACCCAACAAGCCTCGCAATCTCTGGATAAGCCGGCTTCAAAGTACAACAGTGTTTTGGCAGAGCCACCGCCAATTTTTGCCATGGAGAAATGTAAATATCCTTGTGATTTTCTAATTTAATCAGATAATAGGTCAAATTCTACCAAATAAGTATTCATGAAATGCCATTCTTTTTTTCTTTCCTTTTTTTTTTTGGACAGACAATGGTTTTCGTAACCGGCGCGTCTCATTTGTCGTGTCCGATGATTCAGAAGATGTTGCTTACGGCTTTGAAGACAAAGAAGTTCAGACGGATCAATGCGATGAAACGGAGCAACTGAATCCCGAAGTTTCTAATTTGAAACCAACCACTCAAAAGACTCTAGAAGAGAGTCTTGAAGCTTTGAAGATGGCTGCTACTGAAGTAACTGATCAGGAGGTTATGAGTCTAATCGAGGCCCGCAAGATCGAATTACGGCAGCTGGAGAAGGTGCTGAGTGACGCAGAAAGGGGAGTCCGTATTCGTCGACAGGTGCTCTCCCGTATGGGAGACACTCAACTTGCAGATGCTGTAGTACGTCTGCCCTACAAGTCTTATGACTACTCCAAAGTTGTTGGCGTATGCTGCGAGAACGTCATTGGCTATTTACCACTACCCGTCGGTTTTGCTGGCCCGCTCAAGGTAGACGGAGAATCATTCTTTATTCCAATGGCCACGACCGAAGGCTGCCTGGTGGCTTCAACGAACCGTGGATCTAGTGCCCTTTCATCTTGCGGTGGTGTTAGAACTCAAATAGTAGCGGATGGAATGACTCGAGGACCGGTAGTTCGACTACCTGACATCCGCAGAGCCGCCGACGTAATGGCATGGTTAGAAGAACCGGCCAATCTCGATCTACTAAAGAAGAGTTTTAACTCTACAAGTCGATTTGCCCGGTTACAGAAAATTCGATGCCAAATTGCCGGCCGCCATTTATTCATCCGCTTTGTAGCCAAAACGGGCGACGCCATGGGCATGAACATGGTATCAAAGGGAACAGAAGCAGCCATGAAAGTGATACAAAGCCATTTTACTGACTTGACAGTGGTGAGCCTAAGCGGGAACTTTTGCACGGACAAAAAGCCCGCCGCGGTTAATTGGCTTGACGGCCGTGGTAAATCTGTAGTCAGTGAGGCCGTCATTCCTGCGGCTGTCGTGCGCGATAAGCTAAAGACCAATGTAGCAGCATTAGTCGACCTAAATATCACCAAGAATTTAATTGGGTCTTCCATCGCCGGGTCCATCGGTGGGTTTAACGCTCACGCAGCAAATATCGTATCTGCCATTTTCATCGCCACGGGACAGGATCCTGCCCAAGTGGTCACCAGTAGCAATTGCATGACATTAATGGAGCCATGGGGGCCAGACTTGCAGGATTTGTACATCTCTTGTACCATGCCGTCGCTGGAAGTCGGAACCATCGGAGGCGGAACCTGGCTGCCTGCTCAGGGCGCTTGCCTTGATATGCTGGGCTTGCGAGGTATTGATCCCTTACTCTATTAATTTTTTTTTTTTACCAAGCGTTGGCTTGTTTTTTTTTCTTCTTTTGTTTTGTTGTGTTGTTGCTGCTGCTTACCTTCAACCTTGACGTTGCTTTTAGGGTCGAACGTGGAGGAGCCTGGAGCCAATGCTTGCCGTCTAGCACGCGTCATATGCGCTGCGGTCTTAGCCGGTGAACTGTCACTTATGTCGTCGCTTGCAGCAGGCACCCTGGTTCAGTCCCATATGACGCACAACCGATCTTATGCCGCGTTATCACCATGTCCGTCTTCCTAGTCCTCCCTCTTTATTACCTTTTCTTAGCGAAGAGAGTACGTGGTTTAGAAAGAAAGATAATTTATCTTGGAATTGATCAATTGACATGCTTTTTTGTAAAACATTTGAAATGGGGGGAACAAGACAGGAATTTCGTTTTGTTTGTCCGCCGCGTCTGACACTATTGTAGGCGATCAACCTACGATAATGAATCTGATGAAATGATCATTTTATCATGAAGTAGTAAGAGGTTCTATTATATGAAATAGTGTTCCGGTCAATTCAGTTTTCAGTCTCTTTTTATGTTGAGCAAGTTGATAAGAACTCGAATATGAAACTCCTGTTAAATAAGTAATAAATTACATAAACATTCCTCAATATTTGCTTGTTTTTTTTTTCGACGCGTCATATCTGGAAAATTCATTTGACTTCGTGGGAGTCGAGTCGTGTAAAATAAACCGCGAGACGGCATTCCCATTAATTCATGATTCAGTTCAAGACAGCGCGTGCGGGACAGAGGTGTGACTCAGCTTTTATGACGTCACGACGCCAACTGATGTGGTTCGTTGTGGTACCCACCGAACGGTTTCAGGTGGCAGCGCTGGAGTACATAGGGAAAATAGAAAGTTTTGGGTTGCCGAAACCTTGAGGCAAGGTTGTGCCAATAAAATCCCGAAACTTTCACTGCTCGCCCTTCCCCCAGATTACTGGACAGTGGGAGAAGTGGGGCTGGGTAGCTATCTGGATCGATTTTTGCACACCGGCTCGTAGTTGTACAATGTGCCGTTCGTACTCTTATCTAAAGTGACGTGACTTTGCTGATTAACAATGATATAATTATTTCCTCAAGAGACAACGACAGTTTTGAAAACGTGCGAGATAAAATAGTTATTTTTCAGAGGTCAAACGTTGCAACTCAGCCTTTAAATTGGGCAGCTCTCAGCTGTGAATCTTCTTTCGACGTTTTCGACGGATAGCAGCACGTCTTGGTTGGTCGTGATGTTATGGTCAATAGGGAGTGAAGCTAGTGAGTTGGAGTGTTGAGAAATCTGACAGCTCCATCCGCTTTTTGTGCAAAACTATTTCAGTGTCCCTACTTCAGGCAGCTGCATCCGTTTTCAAACCCCCTCGTAGTCATACTTTTCCCCTCGTCTGTCTGCTACACACTTCTCTCTTTCTCTTCCCCCTCAAGGTGTGTTTTTGATGTGTGCACCTGGTGTAAATGTAAAGGTTTTCACTTCTCTCTAAAGGGTTGGTACATAACTTTTGTCTCTCTCATTGTTTCATCAACTTATTTGACACAATTTTCCATCTTAGCTGCCATTGCAGAGGCCTGCCTATTGAAAAATGGAAGAAAAACAGATAGCTGACTACTTTGTGGTAGCTGGGTTGACAGACAAATCCATGCCTTTGGAAGATTTTTCCTTTGACGGAAACCAGCTCAAATCCACTTACGATCAGGCACCCATCACAGACATTACTGTCATCATCCCGTCTTTAGGGGAAGGCATACCACCTGGTTTCACCTGTATAGAATATACGCCAACTGGTATTAACTTTGTTTCATCAAATGAAACTTATTCTATACCAGAAGTTCTTACATATTAATTTTTCATAAAGGTTTGACAGCTGATCTTAACTATGGAAGTATTCGAAGTCCTGAGGTTTTTTTGTGTTATCGGAGGGGTAGAGAGCGTCCACCTTTATTTGATATTGGGTAATTGATCTGGTTTTTTGTCTGTGTTTTTGAATTTCCTGACTTAAATATTTGCGATTATGATACAGGGTGTTGTATCAAGGGAAGGAACAGCTGATGTCTGATGCTGAAGTAGTCTTGTCAACCCCCTATGGAAGACCAGCCAATGTAAATAATTCAGCTAACCAGCACACATATGTAACATACAGAAGAGCACCTGATACTGCCCCGTGTAATGATCTTGTGGTCTCGGATATCTGTGTGGTAATTACAAGTAAAGGTGAACAACCACCTCATGCTTATTGCATGATAAAAAAGAACCTCAACAAAGGCATGGTAGGTTAAATTGTTTTGGGAAGGGCCTTGAGATCTATCATATAAAGAACCTTATTATTCCAGTTGGGTGCAGATGTATACCTCTGCTACAAGAAGTCGATGAACAAACCCCGTCATATAGCATACAGGCCTGGTAAATGTCTAGATATTATACACTTTACGTAATAGTTCATTCCTTTCATTCGGAATGTATTTTATTTAATCCTAGGCATTCAGGCGCGTTTCCCTGAAGAGGACATTCCCCACAACCCCATGCCGGACTCAGTACCGTTGTTTTGTTTGCCAATGGGCGCTACTCTGGAGTGGTGGCCGATTAACGCTGCAACCCCAAAACCAGTATTCTCCACTTTTGTCTTAACCGTGTCGGATGCTGCAGAGAAGGTATTGTCAAGGCTGGTCACGTCAACGAAACCAACGTCTTTATGAACATGTATTTGCGTTGTCCACGTAATAGGTGTATGGCTCGGCAGTCACGTTTTATGAGCGTTTCCCCGAAGAGAAAATGACTAAGGAACAGAAAGCCTGGCTTGATATGGAGGACGACGAAACTATCGAAAAAGACTATACTATCAACACCATCAAATCCATTTGTATTCTTTCTCATTGGCCCTTCTTCGATACGTTTGAAAAATTCCTCCGATATCTCCACAAGATTGCTCATTCGGGAACTTATCCAGTCCCACTTGAAAGGTTAGCTAAAACAGCGTTTTGCATTGGAATTAGGTTTTTTAACTGATTCACCAACCTTCTTCAGGTACATCACACATTTCATGTATGACGTGCCATTTCCGTCACCGCAACGTCCTCGAATTCTCATTCAGCTTTCGGCCACTGACCGGATTGCACTAGCACAGTTAGAAGACCTCCCATTGCCTCGACGGTAACACTGGCTGCTCTCTTTAATGCGTTACAAAGGAAATATCTAATTTAGATTATCAATTCTTTTTCTAGTGGGGCAAGTTTTAAGAGCATGTTGCTTAATTTGGGACCGGATGGATGTCTACTTTTACTCTTGCTAGCATTGACAGAGCAAAAAATCTTGATTCATTCGCTCAGACCGGATGTTTTGACAGCCACAGCGGAAGCATTGGCCACGGTGAGATCACCCAGATAAATTGAGAGTATTGATTGAATGAACAATTTGGCAATTGTTGTCTTGCAGAGTATATTTCCTTTCAAGTGGCAGTGTCCTTACATCCCATTGTGCCCTCTTGGGCTTAGCGATGTCCTGAATGCCCCGCTTCCTTATCTCATTGGTGTAGACTCTCGCTTCTTTGATATGTACGACCCACCAGCCGAGGTCAGCTGCGTCGATCTTGATACCAACACCATATCCTTGTAAGGGACATTTCTTTAATAGTGACGTCACGTGATGGCGTGTTTTGTCATTGTTTGGCTTTTCTTTTGCTTGATTCATGATCACTTTTTCCTTTACAAGGTCGGAAGAGAAAAAGACACTTCTGTCGGTCAAGCTGCTACCAAAGAAGGCCGCCCGAACGCTACGAGCAACGCTTCAGTACCTCTATGAAAAGATATATTCAACATTCTGGAGTGAAAGGGGCAAGCGTGGCGAGGACGCCGATTCCTCTTTAGATCGGGATTTTAAGATTAAGAAGAAGGAGGTATGCGATCTTGGTTTGCGCACTGTCGTCAATCTTACTGACATGCCAGTCTTTTGTCCTCTTATCAGCTCTTACTGGAATTGGAAATTCAAGAGGCTTTCCTCAAATTCATGGCGTCGATCCTGCGTGGCTACCGATCCTTTTTGTTGCCTATCACCAAAGCGCCGACTGTAGGTGCAACGGATCCCAACTCGCTGTTTGATCTTCAAGGGTTCTTGCGCTCGCGTGACAAAGCCTATGTTAAATTCTATTCCCTGATGATGAAAACGCAGATGTTCATCCGTTTCATCGAAGAGCGCTCCTTTGTCTCTGATATGGATTCAAGCCTGGCCTTCTTTGATGAATGTTCCGATAAAGTATAGTCTTTCATTTAATTAATATGATGAACGTGGTCTTAATTATGTTGCTGTGTAGACGGATTTAGACGATGGTGACATCAAACTGCTTGAGCTTGACGATTCTCATCACAGTGAACGTACAGTTTTCGTCACTCCTCCGGAACCAGTAGGCCTTCCACCCAACGTCACTTATACATATCATCAGTTCGGCACTTTAAATCCGGCTTTAATGGCCCGTCCTTCAGAGGATTCATTGCTTGACCCATCTGTAGTTGGTGGTAGTGCCAAGCCTCGATCTAACAGTGGAAATGCATGTGGTTCAATTCTTCCTCCACCAAGCAGTCCGTTAGCTCGACGAACGAAACACGAAATCAAGAATTCGCAAAAGTTTGCCAAAAAATACGCCGAGACTCCAATGCTTTGGGCCAAATGCCTACTCAACACATGCTTCAGGTATGTGCTGAAGCTTACAACAAATAGTCATTCTGTCTTATTCTTAACTTTTTCTTTGTAGCATTTGGTTCATTCATCTACCGAGCCACGTTTTGGCGTCTAGCTCGAAAGTGACCACACTGAGGTCAGCTTACGCCATATTAGTAGCCATGCAGAAGCTCCGGGTCCTTCCGGCTGACGAAGTTTGTTATCGAGTGATGATGCAACTTTGTGGTGTGTTGGGTCAACCTGTTTTGGCTGTCAAAGTGCTCTTTGAAATGAAACGACATGGAGTGCAGCCGAATGCAATCACCTACGGCTTCTACAATAAGGCAGTACTCGAGGCTCATTGGTCATCAGATATGGCGAACCACAGCCGACTTCTTTGGAATAAACTGCGGTTTGCCTTTTTTATAATTAAATCCGGTTGATGTAACTGGATTTATCAGCACGTTTCTTTATAAATAGAAACGTGGTTACTGCGGCGGCACTTTTCCGTCAAGCGGGAAGAAGAGCGGCTCAGAGAAGAGTTTCGCAATATTCTTCGACGGACGAGGGCGACCTTGCTTCCAATTCAGATGGCGATGGTCTATCAAGGACATCGGTGGATTCAGCTCAAGAGGGGCATCATCAAGGTGTAGTCGGAGGAGCTCCCATCGTCTATCGCAATAGCACTGTCACGAGTACTTGCTCTAAATCATTTCTATTTCTTCCTGGAACTTCGTTTAATCATGAGTTTAAACCAAATTAGGTAGCCAATCGGATGTCGGCTATAGTTCTATGAAAGAAGATGGCCAAGCAAATCAAAAACCCAAGAGCTCAAGTCAGAAAGATCTACCAACTGCAATAAAAGGTAAGCTTCGACCATCACTTAGTCTTAAAAAGCTTGGGAAATAAAAAGGGATGGCCTTAAAACCCGAGAGCACTAGGCTTTACACTCACATACCAGAGCTCGGGATACTCGTTTATTATCGACGTTTGTAACTGGTCTCAACACAAACCTTTCCCCAAATTGAAGGCATTGAATCTTAACACGGCGATGGTGTATAGTTTCCCCTTCACAAGACGATCGCAGATACAGTGGTGACAGTATGTGATGTGTTTACAAGCTTAGAGCTTCAATTTGTGGTCGCTTCGGTGTCTCGTTCGTGGGAGGTTAACTCTACGGTGTCCTGTTGGCTTTTTTTTTATTGTTTCGGGTTCTTGTTGACAAATGCAGCTGAGGAGTCGGTAGACATTTGTGGCTCCCGTGCGACCGGTAACAAAATGGCCAAAACGGCCTCTGCTGTCGCACCGGTCGCCGTCCGACTGGATTTTTCCCAGTCGGACGAGTTCCGGACGCGTGTTGGGAGCATCGTCAGAAAATCCGCCAACGCAGTTCCTCACAAAAGTGGTATGTCATTTATTTGTTCTCGCTTCTCTCGTCCGCTATCCAAACACACTTCACACGCACTGCTGGGCCCTTATAGACGGTTTCTTTGACGGCAAAATACTGACGGCTTTTCAAACTTCGTTATTATCGAACGTTGAATAATTCATTCTTGGGTTTAAACAGTTGACAGCGCAGCTGGTGTCCTAATGAGCAGCCTCGGCAGTGGTGGCGGAGCTCTCAGCCCTATTGAAGCCACGGAACTCAAAGCAGCACTGGATGTGGCAGGGCACAACGTCTCTCAGCCAACGCCTCAGCAAGCTAAAGGAGCAACTCTTCCTCGGGAGAAAAGCGCCGGGATTTTAGGGACACCATCGTCTATTACCTCAACTCCAGACGCTTCTAGTCAGACCAAGTCGAGTTCACAGAGTGCGTCGACCGCTTCTTTATTCAGGTAATTCTTTCCCACTTCAATTCTAGATCTAAAAGCTCAATTAGGGAACGAGATACACATCAACAAGAACTGGTAAGTGGTATCTGTGCCTGGTTTCCCTATTTATTAAAATCGGAATGTTTCAGTGTCCCATAATCCTCAACGTATTTTGGTCGCTTTATGTGCCCTTTTTCATTTGATTATTTAACTTGTCCTAATTTTGCTTTGCCTGTCTTGCCTGTTGCTCGTTCGTGGTACTCGCACGTAATGTTATAGATCGGCTAGCCTACGATTGGGCGGGATGTTTGTTTCGCCTTTGGAAGGACATCTCAGTCCAGCTAAAACTGCCTTGGCTGATCGACTGCAGTGGGCGCGCAGTAGCATCCGTAAAAAGCTGGATATGGGCGGACAGCAAGATTCTCCCAAGTCAGCAACACCAAAAGCAAAAGAAGAGGAACCTGTGAAAATAGACGTAAAACCTCAGGAACAAGTCGCCGTAGTGGAAAGTCAGGCACTGAGTAACGGTGTCCCCCACCACGAAGACGAAAAGGACTGCGTAACGCCTCCATTGATCAATGGAAACATTGAAGAGACTGTTGAAATTTCCGAGACTACTGTCCAGCCAGGACCGGTACCCAGTCCCGAACGACACACCATTACTCATGGCGATCCCCTCGGTGCGCTGGATGTTAAAGCCGAAATCGCAAAACCGACCCCAGTTACGTCCCCTGAGCCGAAAACCCCGGCGAAACCGTTCATTTTACCTGATTTGAGCGTCCGTCTCTTCGCCAAAAGTAGCAGTAGTAGTAGCAGCGACAGCAGCTCCGAGGATAGTAGCAGTGATGACGACAGCAGTGAAGACTCAGAATCGGAGGAGGAATCGGATCATTCGCACGACAATGTCTCCTCGTCTGCATCCAGGTTATCATTTAGGTAGAACAAGCATGTTATCAGTTTAATTTTAATTTAGGGGGTCGCATGTTTTTTTATCTGTTTTTGTTTTGTTATGGATTTTTGGTTTTCAATTTTTTAACGCTAACGTTAGTTTGCCTCATTGGCGGCCGCGCATCATTGCCTCAGTTTCTGATTACGTTATTTATCTATTGACCGCTTGTCGTTTTGTATTCTCAATGTGTTTTATTTTTTAAATGTTCTCTTCGCGCGCCGTATCGCTATCTATCCAGTCGCTACGCAGGAGCTCGTTGGAGTCTGCGCAAACCGGAATTCCGAGTCAACTTGGGCGCTCAAGTTTTGGGCACGGCTTTGAATTCTCTCAGGTTTGACAGCTAGAAATTTCACACGTCCCATTTCTCACTCGTTTTCTCTTTCTGCTCAATGAACTTTATTAATTGAGTGGTTTTCATTTCTGTAAACAGCCCACAGAATCTGAACGCGCGCAAAGCAGAATTATTAGTGGGCTTGAGCAACCTTAAATCAGCGGCTTCCAGCGTAGCCAAGAAGTTTGACGAGATTAAAGGCGCCATCGGAGCTGGAGTCACTGTCACTCCATCAAAACTTTCCGGTTCTGGAATGTAAGTTTAATAAACCCTATCAATTTAGGTTTTAACTAAATCCATCGTAATGTATTGTATTTATAGGTTGGTTGAATCCGATGGACGTGGCGGATCTGCCAGCGGCAGTGGAGCTTTGCTAACAGTAGATGGGCCAGTTGATGGTTCTTTGGAGACCTGGAGTTCTTGGACGGCTCAGTGGCTACGTAGAGCATCTTCAGCCGATCTAGCTTCCCAGCAGTATGGTAGTCAACCGGCTACGGGCTCTGGTACACCTTCTGAATGGTCCACCACTGATGGCCAAGCCAGTTCTAATCTTAGTAATGATTTTGTTAATTTTCATGCGAGTCTGAACAAATTAACTGATATTGGCCTAACATTTTAGAAGGTACACCATCGTGGACAGAAACTAGTGCTCAGTTAGATAGATTGTGTGCTTCGATGCGCTTGCCAAATGGCGGTAAACGGCAGCGACCCGGTGAACAATTGCCCATCGCCATTGAAGTGACAATGACAAGTTGCTCGAAGTGTCACAACTGCTCTTCCATCCTTTATGATGAAGAGATCATGGCTGGCTGGACTCCAGAAGATTCCAACCTTAACTCTAGGTTACAAGTTTGGCTTTACAAATAAAAGAACTTTTACCAAATCTTTTTTTTTAATTTAGGTGTCAGCATTGCAAGAAGCTATTGGTACCTTTCCTTACAGTTAACCTACGCGACTACCGCTCATATCCTCCATCAGCGGTCCAACAGTTATGCTCCAACTTGACACCCGGCGTTAGCCAAGAGAGCGTCATTTCGTCATCTCATTCTCGTAATGGCAGTGACGGAGGCGATAAAGCGACCAAAGAGAATGAAGGTGCGCAACCAAAGTCCGAAAAGGCTGCCCCGACCCCACTCGTTTCCCCAGTAATGTTCGGACCTATAAGTGTTCCGTACCTGAGCCCTTTGGTTCTTCGAAGGGAATTGGAAGGCATCCTTGAACAAGAGGGTGACATTTGTCTAACTCAATCTACTTTCGTCGATCAGCACTCAATCATATATTGGAATATGGTCAGTTGGTTATCTATTCATTGTAAAACCATTTTGTAAGAATTTCTGACCCGTTTTTCTCTTCCAGCTTTGGTACTTTGAACGTGTCGGCTTAATATCTCACATGGCTGCACTCATATTGCGTGCCAACGTTGGGCTAAACGAGAACAATAACAATAATGACAGTGGAGCCGTCGAAGGCCCCAGTCGCATTAATTCTTCATGGTCCGCAGCCGACGAGCGCAATATATCTGTTAAGACCAAATGGGACAATTCCAAGCTACATGATGAGGTATATTTATCTTTATCTTTGTTAATACCATCCCAATAATTTAATTAATTTTGTGGTATTTAACAGCTTGGCCCGCCTTGCTATGCTCTGTGGCAGCAGACTGATGAGCAGCATTCCCCGTTGGTTAGCGCCCTTGTCACTGATAATCAATCGTTTCCACGCAGGTTTGTTAAAAAGAGTTTAAGTTTTGTTAATTCAAACTTCTTCACCTTTTTTTTTTCTTTTAGTTTTCTTGATGAGCTTTTACGTGGCATCCAATACAACGACATGCTCCGCCCACTCAAGCAACTCTCTTCCGAGCTGGTTAAACGCAAGACCAAGACGGGAATGATTGCCCGACATCACGGTATCTATCGCGAATTGCTCTTCCTTTCTTTCGTCGCCATCGGACGTGAAAACATCGATCAAAGTAATTATTTATAACATTTTTCCATTCCTCCAACGTCTAACGTTTGTTTATAATTCGCACAGTCGCATTTGATCGAGAATATAGACTAGCCTACGATCGTCTTGACGCCCAGTCCATGGCAACACTCGGCAAAGTTGACAGTCCCCCGTCCATAGCTTCGGTCTTTTGTCGCCACTTTTTCCGGCAACTAGAATTGTAAAATTAAAAAAGAAAACAATCCAGTAGGCATGCGCCGTTCTTTTTCTTGGCTGAACGACGCATGCACCCCGAGTCCACCCAATGCAAATTTGCATCAAGAAATTTGTTGTTTTTATAATAACAGCTCACATTTTTACAATCGTCATTCGTGTTTTCTGTCAAAAATTTTGTGTGAATACCGTCACTGTTTGACTTGTTTATTACCCGCATGTTTTCCCCCAATTTTAAATTGTATCAACGTTTGATGTTGCGTGCACTTTCCGTCTAATACCGTATTGAATCTTCGATTGGAGAAAGTGCCTTTGGGTTATCTTGAATCCCGGTTGTGTGATGACAATGAGTGGCAATTGGTTTCTTAATGTCGGGTGAATGTTGACTACTGCAATACACGTGAATGATTATTCGACTATTCTAGACTTTACTATAAATCCCTAATTATGAAGCCTAGAGACTAGCCGTGGCCAAAGGTTTAACAGACCTATATGAGAGAGTCTGCTAACTCATAACAAATTAGCCTTTGCGTGCCTCACGCGGTCACGCCCTGGGCTTGAATCGTTAAAGCTATCTCTTCCTAAACGGTGCGTCTTAGAAAAAAAAATCTGATTGCACAAGCATACTCAAATTATGGGAATTCTTCCGCTAACTATAAACCAAAAGTGACCGAAAATTTGGTTTTCTCATTTATTTCAGTAGATTTCAGTGGATTCATCGTAAAAACACAATTTATTTTCAGCAGTCATTCGGTGAGTCGTAATGCACGTAACCCTGCTAAACTAATCGACGAAAAGGCTCGAAAGAGATCCGGGCCAAAACACACGAAGTCGTTTGGCGAAAGAATCTCCCGCAGAGAGAGACAGACCGCGATCCTTCTTCAAACGCACATCTATTATTTATAAGGATTTTTACAAAAATCAAAATACGTAGAAGACCGCAGCACATGTTGATACATGCCGGAAGAAAGACACACTTTAATTAATCAGCCAACAATAAAATTTAACAAACAATAAATCAATTAGACGGAAATGACCTGGCCATTTTTTGGGCAGAGAAACATACCGACGACGTTTCTATCAATTTGTAAGATTACATTTTTGGAACATTGCGAAATCCAAGGCATAATGTTACATGCCAGTAAGTTTCCGCCTATATAAGCCACACTGAAACTTTGAACATCACTTGTTCAGTCATTTTCTCATGAGGAGTTTCGTTGGAACACGAAAAGCTAAGCCATCATGAAAGCAACGATAAATATATTATACCATTGATTGGTTTGAACTAATACAAGTTAAAACAAATATCCACATTTTAAACTAAATTCGAACTGTTGGAATCCAAAAGGTTTTATTAGCACTTTTTCTCGCAATGTTCGTCGTCATCGCAACATCCCAAGAAACAGACGCACAAGGATTTGCTCTGTCGGAGAAACCCGTCATGACCGAAGAATTGCGCCAAGAACAAGAGACAGAAAGCACTCACGATAACGGCTCCTTCGGCGGCGCATACCTTGCTGGATATGGATCTTTTAGCGGTCGCCGATGATGAGACATCACCCAATTGTTATGATTATCATTGGAGATATTAGCTCATGTTCAGACGTCAGATATCAATTGAAGATAGTTCCGTACTACACATCCATACTCTCTTTTTTGTAGTCGAATATGTTGACAAAAATATACAATTTTACGAACCTGCTGGATTACAAGAACAAGGTTGCTAAACCTGGTGAAACCCTTTTTAAGCTTTACTGTTAAAAAGACACAAGCAACAGAAGGCCGCAACAGTTACGATTTCGTTAAAAAAGATGATATCCTTGGCACATTGGGCACATATTTATACATACAACGACGGTGAAAGTTTCCTGACAGGATTGGATTTTTTTTATTTACCTCCATGTTGTCTTTCCAATCTTAAATCAATACCGTATTCAATCTTCAATTGAGGAAAGTGCCCATTGGGGCCGCCATGAAGATATTGGGGACACTGGCTATCAAAATAAAAGGTAAAAGGGATCTACTTTGGTTACCTTCTGAAATTAACTTAAATATTCCCAATTTAGACTCAGGTCACTGATTGCCTAAATCGTCTGTAGAAAGAGAATCAGGATGACGATGCCTCCGATGGAAAACAGCCAGGTGAACCACCACAGCCCCATTCAATCCTTGGCGAGAACGCTTTTTGGTTGGTAAACCCCGGGCCATCCTACTGCGGATCCTGCTTATGCTGTCATCATTCTACTTGTACGTCCAGCTGGGAGCTGGCCACGGTCATAGTCACGAGGAGGCGACGTGCCAATTTACTTGACATTCCTGTTAAGAGCTTACCGTTTTTGTGGAACAACTGATAATTCAACTAAACCTGAATGTGAACATCACACGGAAACGTTGGCGTCTACTTAGCATGAGCCCGAACGGCGACTATGTGTTCCCTCTTCGTCCTCCTTCCCGGTCGCCGAACTAGTGTGGACGCAACTGTGGCCCCTGATATCGGGTTAAATATATCATGAAGATAGGCTATACACTTGTGATTTGATTTGACATATATTTAAATTAATTTAGGTAAGGAAGGTAACCAATGTAGAGCCAAGCCACTGACCTCTTATTTAGGAAGCCAGGAAAGAAATTTAGGAAACTTTGTTAAAATTAGTTTTTGGATCATAAAAATAATTATTCGGCCTTTGCACATAGGATCGTCCTTGGCATAGGTAGACAAGGCGAACAGTGTCAGTCGATGTTGTTGCTATCGTTATGTTATGTGTGTTGATGTTTGAAAAAAAAAACGCTTTGCTATTATTATACTCGACATTGCTCAGTAATTTCACGCTTGAGTCCATCATCTATCATGCAGAACAAATAAAACTTATTACGTTCCAGTGTGTTGATTTCTTTTAATCCCCGCATTGTTTAAAGGCCAAATTTTATAGCTGGCCATCGTTATCAATTACAAATCTTCGTTTAATAATTCGTTTTCATTTATTCGCATTCAATGTTCTTTAATTTTCTTCATCTTTCTTTCATATGGCAGCGTTGAATTATTTTATTTGGTTTAATCTTGGTTCTCCCCTTCTTCTTCATTTCAATATTCTTTTTTGGAATCAAATCTATCCTACTACTTAGTGTTTTTGGCCCATCCTTATCCTGCCCTACTTGTATAACGATGTAACAAACCTTGCGTGAAAGGTTGTGCAGCATGGTGAGGAACCAATAGTTTTAAGGCCTTAAAGAGGTGACTAGTTTTTTTTCAATGGATGATTAGTTTTTTACACCAAGGTTTTCCCTAGTTCAAACCGTATATGTCCACTTGTCCAGA
The DNA here is from genome assembly GCA_022539655.2 of Ceriodaphnia dubia. Lineage (NCBI taxonomy): Eukaryota > Metazoa > Arthropoda > Branchiopoda > Diplostraca > Daphniidae > Ceriodaphnia > Ceriodaphnia dubia. The sequence continues at coordinate 1,108,908 of JAKUCG020000230.1, read as the reverse complement.
TATTAGAACAATATAAAAGAAGGGTCGAACTGTTTTACCGACATTAGTTTCCCAAACTGACTGACCGAGTCAATAAGTGGGCAGTTATTAAAACCAACAACAATGAAAGCTGCGGTAAGTATCCCAAACTTTTAGTCTCCCTAACTTTTAAGATATTTTAATTAACTACAACCAATGCTTGTATGTTTAATTCTTTTATTCGTTAGTTGGTGTTGGTTTGTTTCACGGTTCTAGTCGCTGCTACTATCGTGCATGAGACTTTTGTTGATCCTAGGAATCAAGAGGTCGTGCAAGCTGATGATCAAGGTGTCGCAGAGCAATATTGGGGCTATCCGTATCGTAGGTATGGTGGATATGGATATAGAGGGCACGGTCATGGCATTAGAAGCTGGCGCGGCCGCCGAGCGTTAGAAGAAGTTTCGACCGAAGATCAACAGGACGACCAACAAACCGAAGAATACCGGCACGGAGCATATCGTGGAAGGCATTACGGACAGCATCGCGGCCGCCGCTCGATAGATGAAATTGACATTCAAGACCAAGATAGCACTGAGCAAGTATGGGGCTATCCATACCGCAGACACGGTGGACTTGGATACGGTAGACGTATATACTGGCGCGGACGCCGTTCATTAGACCTCAATCAATCTAAAGATCAGAAGGCTGACCAAGTAACTAACGAACAACGTCACAGATATGGCGGATATCCCAGTCCTTACAGTAGTTATGCCTATCTGGGTCATCACAGTAGTTACCGATTTCATGGTTAAATCTCTTTGATGGCATCCACTTTTGTGTACATCTTATAATTTTCCAAGTAATTTTCTTTTTTTCTGAAAACACACAATGAAGCGTTTTGAATTACTGGTAGAGGGTTCACCTAAAATATAAGTCATACACATACACATAATTAAAAGTCTTGACACTGGTAAATTTAATCGGCAAAAAAGATGAAGCAAATCCGGACCACGACATACGAGGTAAATTCGTTTAACAACCTCCCGCGATGAGACGTGAGAGGGTGAGAGTGAGGAGCAAGCCGTGATTCCTCATCAAATGATAATGTTTACTATTTGACAAATTATAGAAACTATTAGCTCGTCCTGTATCGGGGGTAAATGGATCTATCAAAATTATCTGCCTAGCCTGAATAACCTGCCCGTCAGATTTGTCTCAATTTTTTTCGAACGGAAACGGCTGTGGCTGAGCTGTCTCCTGCCCACAGTTTCCACCTAGCGACACATGCATACAAATTGTCGGTTTCTGGAAAAGGTTTCGAAGACATTTTACGACACGACATCCTCGTTTGAACATGGAAATTACAAGAGAAAGTACGGTGTTGCGTAACATTTTGATTTGCAATTAAGTGGAAACGACAGGGCCTTTTATGGTCAGAAAAACAAACCGACGTCATTATCAATGTAGATTCTAGGAATATTTCGAAACACATTCTTGCAACAGTAGGCCTAGTATGTTTATGTTGGCGAGTCCAACTATATAAGCCAAACAGAAAGATTGAATCAACATCACTTTCTCAGTCACTTTCTCAAGAGCAAAGTTTTGTTGAAGCCCAAGAAAGCTAAGCCATCATGAAAGCAACGGTAAGCATGGTCAATTGTTTTGAACCAATCCTTCAATTAAATATTTATGTTTTAAAAATAATTTGAAACTTACGAAACTGTTTTTATTTTTTTTGTTTTTGATCACAACAGGTTTTGTTAGCATTTTTTCTAGTAATTGTTGTCGCCATTGTCGCATCACAAGAAACAGACTCGCAAGGATTTGGCGTACCGGTAATGGACATGACCCCAAAAAGAATGCGCTGGAAGTATTATCACATTGGACAGATGCACGGACAAGTGATACCAACCACAAAGAAAAGCGGCTACTTTGGCGGTGCATACCGACCTGGATACGGAGCTTACAGTGGTCGCCGATGATTGGTCATTCTATTTGTATGATAACCATGGGAGATATTGAATTAATTGACTCAGGCTCAGATGGCCCATTAAAGACAGTTGCATTCATAAATAGGATTATATTTATACAGTGGGCACTCAAATTATTAGAACACGGGGCGCATTCCCATTGCACCCCGTGTTATTTTCGCGTTTATTTTTCCGCCCCCCTGGGCTCAAAAATAGTGCTAAAATTTTTTTTCTGATGCCGTTTAATTTGTCTTGGCGAGATCTCTTAGTGGGTTTTTTTGTTTTATCCTAACAATAAAACCCTAGAAGCAGAAATTTATTAGAACAGGCCTTTTTTCCCCATCCTTCGTACACAAATCGGTCAATTTTAACAGCCGACAGCTTGTTTTTGAAAGATTGCCCAAACTTGAAATTTTTATATAAAATCAAGTGAGACTTCTTCTTTGAGTCTGGAAATTTTCATTAAGTTTTGATAAAAGGCTCCGAGTTTTAGGTCTAAAAAACTGAGTCGCGTTTCGAAAAAAACGGCTTATAGGCTTTCGACATGGGGAGCCGACCTTGGTCGAAAAAACGACCTTTTTCGAAACGCGACTTAGTTTTTTAGCCGTTTTTTTTTCATTTATCACCCAAATTTAATGAAAATTTCCAGACTCAAAGAAGAAGTCTCACTTGATTTTATATAAAAATTTCAAGTTTGGGAAATTTTTCAAAAACAAGCTGTCGGCTGTTAAAGTTGACCGATTTGTGTACGAAGGATGGGGAAAAAAGGCCTGTTCTAATAAATAAATTTCTTGCCCCTGCTTCTATTTTATTGTTAGGATAAAACAAAAAAACCCACTAAGAGATCTCGCCAAGACAAATTAAACGGCATCAGAAAAAAAATTTTAGCACTATTTTTGAGCCCAGGGGGGCGGAAAAATAAACGCGAAAATAACACGGGGTGCAATTATATTGTTCTAATAATTTGAGTGCCCACTGTAAGCATTTCCCCATGCATGTTATTCGCCTACTGCACTCTCTGTTTAATATAATCGATAAGTTCAATACAATTTTACGAATCTGTTGGAGATAAAAAACCAAGGTAGCTAAAACTTGTTAAACCTTTTTAAAAATGGTTGAGCTGTTGAAAAAGCACAAGCACCAATAGGCCACAACGAAAAAGATTATATTTTTGAAACACTAGGTAGGCCCAGACAGGCTAATAAAAGAAGCTGCTGATCGTTTTTAGTGCGTAGCCAGACCGCGGTCGCATCTACTTTTGTTGTTTAGTGGGAGGTCCATTTTAAAATACGCGAAACAACTCTTGTCCTAGAGCTACACAAATTAACTTCAGCCAACAAATTTCGTTTGAAATAATATCGGAAAATGAAAATGCCGGACGTGACATCCTCGTTCGATAATGGGAACAGAACTTGAAAGAGTTGTGCAACCAAACCACAGAACATGCCAAAATATATGCCGGAAGAAGGACGCATTTTGAATTCAAAACACGTGCAACTAACGAAAACGTTCGATAGTCTTACTGAATTTTGTTTTGGCTCGAGTTCGTTGGGACGTTCGTTACATTTTAGAGAAAAAAAACCGCGGTCATTACGAGGGTCATTATAAATTCAGAAAATTGACGCGTAGTAGTCTATTTTTTTCTTGGAACATTTTGAAACACATTCTTGCAACAGCAATCACAGCATTGTCAGTGTAAGCCCGGCTATTTTTTTTTATTTTTTTATTTTTTAAACGGAAAGCGAATCCACATCCATTTCTCAGCCATTTGTAAGAACAACATTTGATTGAATTGAAGATATTTACAATGTTACATAGGTCGGCAAGACTGGCAGATACAAAAGATTACAGGCATCCGGCATTTTAAGGCAATATGATTGGTCGACAGTCGAATCTGATTGGTCTCTCTCTCATTTTTCGCGTCTATATAAACCAAACGGAAAGGTCGAATCCAGCATCCATTTCTCAGCCATTTTCTCAAGAACAACAGTTTCGTTGAAGCACAAGAAAGCGATGTAAACCCGGATGTAAGCAAAGAGTAAACATAGCCCGTTAGTTAAGTAAGCTAGTTAATTAAGGTAGAAGGATTAAAGAGGTCATTGATCATTATCAGTAGGATATAGGCAAAATTAAAAAGACTCAGGTATCGCCGTAAATATTTAATTATTACCTATGTGTGGACGTTGAATAAAGTACCGTAGGCGGATCTACTGACGTCGCTAATGCTGTTCAGTTGTAAAGCTCTCAATCGGTAAAGAGACAACTCAAAAGTAAAGTAGCCCAAACAAACGGAGTGGGATTTAAACAGATTTATTTACATACATTTTGAAACAATATCAAAACACGAAAATAATTAGAACAACAGGTACGATAATACGTCATCATAGATGTAACTGCTCGGCTGTTGCTCGGCCAAAAAATCGGCCATATGAACTCTAGCTCAAATTGTTTTTCATGACGAATCAGCGGCCGCTAAAAGCACCAAAACCAGCTCGATATCCAGAATAGCCACTTTTGTTTCCCACTTTTTTTTTATTTTCTTGGCGCAACAGTCCAACTACGCGATAATATTTCCATCGTTGTTCGTCTGTGGCCATATCAAATGCCTTTGAGGTCGCTGTGGTTTTCGATGTCAGTTCCGATGCTGTTCCCGCTTTCACTTCTTGTTGAGCGGATGTTACCACGGCGATCGCAACCAAGAGTATCAACGCAATCTGTTTAATCAGTAATTTAAATTTTGCAAGTTAAATGTTAATGAACCTTTGTCCTTTCATGCAACTTTTGAGTTAAATTAAATTAAGGGAGTGGAATTCTTTACCATTGTTGTTTTCATGGTTGACCTTTTAGAGTTCTACTAAGCTTGTTTGTTGGTGGGATGCTTCTATAGAGAAAGTGATGACTTTATCTGAGTTTCGCCAATCCTTATATAGTCGAACATATACTGAAAAACAATACGTACGCGTGTCGTGTCGGCGAAAGATAGGTAACTAGTTGGCATGTCAAAACACTGACGTATTGCCACTTCATAATGACATCGCATCTTTCTCACGTGAGAGGCACGTTTTTATGTTGATTCGGCGTGTCCTGAATCAAACTTCTTCCGGTCCTAACCTATAGAAATGGGTATCACGTAAATGCGCAAGATTACATCATTATTTCATTTTTGAAGACTCCGGCAGAATTTCTAGAACAATGAACATCCTAAAATAGTTATTTTAAAACACTGCTCATCGACTAAATCTTTTGTCTAGAATAGAAATACTATACTGCGTATGAGAGCGCGCCAACAGGAAATCAGATATTCAATTTTTGAATTTCAAAATTATTGCGATACCTATCGACGCAGTTTTCGGCTGTTCATTTAACTTGATAACGCAGGGTCTGACGCCATGGAACGTATGCGGAAATAGTCATTTTTAAACAAACTTGCATTCCGTTGTACTTCGTGAGTCAACGCCGAAAAATTGATGGTGCAACACCACTAAGCATACTGGGACGCTTAGCTATTTATTTGTTATTATTTCTACTGCAGCTCGTTGATCCTTGAAGTCAAGGGTTCATAGAGGCCATATTGTTCTGCTGACAAGGCTACGTTCTAGAAAGTGGAAATCTCTATTTCAAAAAATGATGCGACACATGTTTACTGTGACCCTGTAAAAGCCACGCATGTCTAGCTACATCCGTCCGTGATGGAAATTCAATCACCAAAGGAAGAAAAAAATGAGACCTCTATAATCAAATCATGTATTGGTTCTAAATATAGATATATTTGGGCACATAGTCAAGGCGAGTGTTCATCAAAATTCCTCAATGTTTCTAACCGGTAAAATCAACTTTCTCAACCGTAGAACCAGCCGGTTACTGGCCAGTGATAGTTGGACAGCACCGATGAATTAGATGCCTTCTCAGTGGTGTCTACAGCCATCGAACGCCTCGTCCTTGTAGTACCAGCTGGACTGACAGCAGCAGGAACAACGGGACGGGTAGTGGTAGGGACGGCAGGACGAGCGGGGACAGTGGCAGGACGAGCGGAAACAGGGGCGGGTTGATTAACAGGAGCGGTTACAGGTCTTACAGCAAAAAAACGTGGAGGTCTGAAGGCTGTGCTGCCGAAATTGTTAAACAAGTTGCTCGAAGAACCACCCGGACGGAAGCTATTGCCAAACGAGTTGCCCGGTGCAACGCCTGGGTTTACGACAGGTACATTGACGGCGTTGACTGGTCTATTAACTGAGTTGGTCAGGGCCGCAGCTGAGTTACTAAAAACGGCACCAAATGCGTTGTTTAAACTTCCAAATGCGCTGCTCAAACCTGGCGCATTTCCTGAGTTGCCGGGCCCAGTTCCCAATCCACCAATTGCGCCGAACGGGTTTCCTAAACCGTTGACTGTAAGTGCCTGTTGTCTTGTCAATGCAACGAGGCAAGTCAAAACAAGAATCTGCCCACATTTTACACAAGAGAATATGAATTTAATCAGAGTGATATATCAGAAGAAGAAAACGAAATCATTACCACCACTTTCATTGTCGATTTATTGCGTTGGTTCCAAGCTACTTTAAACACTTTCTTTCTCTGTTCGAAGTTTAACAATAGACTGGTGGCCATGCGTAATTCCCTAAATCTTTTATAGCCACGCAGATTCAAGGTGTTCCGCAATCCGCAAGCAGAGTCTGGATACTGGACTTCGTACCATGTAAGTTATTATTAAGACCTTGACGGTGGCTGTTGAACACTCGTACTAAAAATGTCTTAAACAAAGGCCGCTCGTTACTTAACTTCAGGAACAGGAAACTATTTCGTCGTCTCCTGGTATTTTGTTTCCGAATGTTATAAGTGAAAGGTTTTGCCCTTGTTAACTAGCAACTGTTTAAATGGGGGCAGTGTGACAAAAAAAAAGATGTCCAATAGCTAATGAACGGTCTATCATAATAACCGGGATAAAATGATCTTTTCTCATTGATTTTTATGATAAATTTGCAAACAACGATCAAATTGGGCATATTGCTTTCGCTACACTAGCTATTTGATGCTGGTTAAGGGAGATGTTTGATTAGCCATTGAAGGCTCCTTAAAAGGGGTCGTCGCTTAGCGATTGCACTCGCCAATCAACACGCATTAGCGATTGCACTCGCTAATGAGTTAAGCGACGACCCCTTTAAGGAGCCTTCAATGGCTAATCAAAATTCTCCCTTAACCAGCCTTCAATGGCTATTGTAGTTAAAGCCATAGTTCCGATCAAATTTGTCATATTGATAAAAAATGTCAAAATTAAGATCAAGTTTTGCTGCACGCCTGACTATGATTAAAACAGGGAATATAATGTACCTGCCGAGTAGAAAAAAGTACACACGCGGCATTGGATAAAAAAGTACAAACAAGATTTTCTTGATGCTGCCCGTAGCTAAATTGGCAGAAGCCGGTTAATAGGACAAGCATGCGTCCTTGTTTTGAAAGGACAAGCCAGCACACGCGGTCCCTTCCGGTTCTCAAGGAAGGTTGGCAGCAAATAGCACAGCAAACTGCAAAAGTGATTTTGAATGTTCTACTATATTGCTGATTCATGAGTAGAAATAAAACTTAGCGGCGGTGAGTAGAATACAAAAGTGGCTGCTGATCCGAGCGTAATATTTAGAAGGTTTATAAATTTGTCTTTAGTTTAACTTGTTTGCTTTTAATTCAAAGAAATCTGTAATTTTACTTGGGTTTTTTTCTTTTTACTTTGCTGCATGATAAATTTTTCCCAATCAGTTAACATTTTCCTGCTACAATCTTGCGTTCCTCGAGTATCTGTAATTTGAAAACCGCACGTGAAATCGAGCGTATATTCTTTTAGGTAGTATATGTCTGGTTAGGTTAAGCTTTGGAAAGAACTGGGAAAAAGAAAGTGACTTGCTAAAGGTCGGTCGGAATTACTTTTGTATTACTTTTAAAAATCCAAAATTTTGTGTGAGAATGCCGGAATGTCGTCATCTATAACTTGGAAAAATAGCTGGAGCGCCATAAAGAGGAATTCAGTTTTCAGTTGGAAATTCAGTAATAATATCCGCGATAACCACCGTAGCCGTGGTGACGATAACCGCCGTAGTATCCGCGGTGTCCACCATACGGACCATGGTACCTGCCATAATATCGTTGCTCATCGGTCTCTTGGTCGGCTTGTTGATCTTCAGCAGGAACTTCTTCGGCGGACCGACGACCGCGCCAGTATCGCCTTCCGTAACCGTATCCTCCATAGCCGTACCTACGGGAAGGATAACCGTAGCCTCCCCAATATTGCTCAGCGCTAGTTTGATCTTCAACGGCGGTCTCATCGGTCGAGCGGCGACCACGGTAGCGTCCAAAATACCCACTTCGGTATCCACGGTAACCGTAACCGTAGCCGTATCGTTGTTCGTCGGTTTGCTGGTCGACTTGCTGGTCGTCCTGCTGATCTTCTGCAGAAACTTCATCTACCGATCGGCGGCCGCGCCAGTATCTACTGCCATAACCGTGACTTCCATAGCCATATCCGCCATACCTGCGATATGGATAGCCCCAATATTGCTCCGCTACATCCTGGTCTTCAAGATTGGAAACCTCTTTGGTTTCGGGAGTAGCGGCAGCTTTTTCTTCAAGAGCGGCGGCAGTGAAAGCCACCAAAAAGCATACTAACACCAACTAACAAATTGAACGCAAATATATATGTACCAACATATGAATTAAATACTACAATAGTGATAAGCCAAGAGAGAAATAGAGTATTGGATAATTACCGTGGTTTTCATCGTTGCTTCGTTTGATTGTTGTGCGCTTTCTGAGTCAGTTGGAGAACTGATACCAATCGAAGAATTTTGCGATTCTTTTATATCTGCCTTTTGACACGGACAGTTATCACACAAATTCCTATTTTAAGTTCGATCTTGAACAAATTGGTCTAACCTTGAAAAACACTGCGGACAAAATGCGAGAAATGAAGCATAAATGGTTTAATTGCAAAGATGGAGGGCGATTATTATTGCTTTATTTAATGAAGCGTTCTAAATAGTTATTTTTATGTTCTTTCCTGCTAAAACACCTGCTAAATTTTATTAATTGTTTGTGCTCCATGTTGTCTTTGCTCTCTCTAAATGTAATTACTATAAACGATTTACAATCTTCTCATTGCATCTGATCAGCTTATTGTTTTCAAAGAGGATCACTAATAGAGTTGCTATTTTAGGCTATCTGTACATGCGTAATAGATTTGCGATATATATTCGACCAGGATGTCTCAATGGTTTTTATTCCTTTTTCTCAAAAAGTAATACATGTAAAGCAGACGTGCAACTACTGAATCAGGTTAGGGATTGTTCGTGTGTTGTTGGGAACTGAGATCTTATAATTACAAGAAATCAGCCCAATTAGTATAAGTATAGTTCCAGTATTTTGGATTAGACATGGGATCCGGCGGTGTGTTGAGAGGGGCCACAGCTGTAGAATTGTACCGATTCAATAAGTCGAGCAACTCTTCGGTTATGTCAGGCAATTTCCCTGCCAAGTTGTTGTATTCGCATGGATCCCGCTCGATATCAAAAAGACAAGGAGCTATTAAGGGCAGGCAGGGAATGGCATCGGGTGATTTTTCACCACAAACAACTTCTGCTTCACTGCGTAGCTCGTAAAAATTCCGAGTCATTGATATTCCCAGTAAAGCTATTTGTTGACCTACCAAGCTGCCTCGTAACTGTTCACATAAATTGATCAAAACATTTTCCGTTTTCTAGTCAAAATGTGAATACCATTTTCTCGTAGATTGGATTGTCGTCGACACTTTCGACAGAATTCATGTAACTACTGTTTGTTCTCCCAGATGGCCCATACCAACCATCCCACGAACCACTGTATGTAGTTCCTTATAAGACAAAAGAAATGTTAGTGAAACGCTAGCTTGACGGATATGGCGATGCAAGCGGTACCTTTGACCAGTTTCCAATTTTCTTTGCGTATGGCGGCATATCCCAACTGATCGTCGATGTTATGGAGCACGTGATTGCGTGCGGATGGCTTATCGTAAAGGAAGGTATTCCAGTGGCTCACTCCATCCAAATCTTTCAAAGTCGACGCATCACCGCCTAAATCGGAAATCCCGGATCTATAGAATCGTGATTTCGACAAAACAGTACACGGGTACTACCTCCGGCTTCATAAAGTGTTGGGAGCCAGTCGGATATGTCCATCAGATTGGACATCACTTGGCCTCGTCGCGGGGATGGAATCAAAGGAGACCATACTAGACCAGCAGCCCGGACTCCTCCTTCCCATGGGGTGTTTTTCACCTGAATGTGTGAAGTGGTCAGATGCATAATCCCTATTCTTAAGACAATAGAATGAAAAAAACACGCTACCCCTTTTAAAGGCCAATTCGAAGCGGCGTTTTGATTGAAGCCAGCAGCGGGGCCGCCATTGTCCGTGCTGAACACAATGATCGTGTTTTCCAATATCTTTTTGTCGCCCAGAGATTTCACTATCTTGCCAACAGAAAGGTCAAGCTCGTGCACCATAGCTGTCGAAAAGGTATAAAAGTATAAGAAGCCTACTATATTGCCGTCTTGTAAATCACTAACCCGCATACCGCCGCCTTTGAAGATCCTCGATGCCAGAGAACAACTCAACCGTTTCTTCAGGCGCTTGCAAAGGCGAATATGGGTTGGCCGAATGAACGGCTAAGTGAGCGACGTAGAGAAACAAAGGGTTTGAGACGTCGTGCTTAGCGATCACGTCACAAGCTTCGTCCGTAAATATTGACGTCGTGTACTTTCCGAAGGCAGACCAATCAACGGAATTATTTCGCCTCATATCGTAACCCCAGGAATTCTATTATTTGAAATTTAGGTAAAAATACGAGTTTGACAAATTATTACGATTTGAAAAATGCGTGTACTCTGCGATGCGTACCCCTTCGACAGCCGTGTGATCGTAGTAGTCTTTATGACCAGTCCAATAGCCATAGTGAGAATCAAAACCTCTTGAAAGAGGTGTGTAAGTACTTCTAAAGTGTCCCAAATGCCATTTACCAACAATATGGTTCTTGTAACCAAGAGATCTAAGATGATCAGGCAGAGTAATCTCAGAAAGAGGTAATCCTGATAAGGCAACACAAAGATTACTTGAGAGATGTTTGGATTAGGCCTAATATTCATGACGTGAAAAATTTACCATAGCGAGAGTATCCATATAAAACATCATGCTGCATTCCTATGGAAGCAATATCATGTAAAACTAAGTGAAATACTTGGAAAAGTCTACATTAAAGCTTATATGCACCTGTGTGAATTGGGTGTTTTCCAGTCATTAATGCACTCCTCGATGGTGTGCAAAGAGGAGTCACATAGTAGTTTTGTAGAATTAATCCTAAAATAAAAAAAAACACTTTTGTTGGTTCAAGTTTAAAAATACAAGAATTGAAAAGTTATTGTCACCTGAGAATGCCAAGGCATCAAGATTTGGTGTTGGAATTTGTGGAGAGCCATGGAAACTGACATCATTCCACCCCTAGCAACAGAATATATATAACTAATGCTATGTATTAGTTTTTAGGAGCTTATTATTATGAAAACTTGTTACATTTGTAGGAAAATGTAGGAATATACTTTATTACAAAATCATCTGCTAGGATGAAAACTAAATTAGGTTGTTGATTTTTGGCGGAAGCCCAAGGATAGATACACAATAAGACTATTGCGTGCGTGATCCATCGTACGCTAGCCATGACTACTTTATGAACGACGTAAAGTTTCCCAAATATTTTGACATGTCATTCAGCGACTCAGCGCATAGTCCACTTTATCTCCACTAAGATAATTCATATAAGAAAATTTCCGCCGTTTTATTTTTCGTCTGCTTGATAAGAACGATTCAGCAACCTTTTTAAAAAAGACATTTGAAAATTTCCCCAACTTATTACTACTAATTCAGAGTATTATTTCATGTTTTAATGAAAAATTTTATTTTTGAGCACCATCATTTGAATTCTTAACTAAGAAGAGAAAAGGTTGATATCCACTGGCCACTGCGCGCGCCTTTCCGGTTGCCGAAACCATTTCGTTTTTTTCAAAAAGGCCTTGAAATCGCCCACGCAGTACAGTCAACGTCCGCTCGATGGCCTTGGTTGAATAAACAACCAAATGAAGTAAAAATACGTTTGATTTTTTCGATGCCCACTTGATTCAAGTAATGGAATTTAATCCAAAACAGGGTTCTACGCATTTATGTACAAATGAACTTGGTGTTTTAGTCGATGAATTAAGATAATTCAAGTTGAATAGTGAAATCAATACTCTTTTAGGAAATCGTTTTGTACAGTACGTACCAGAGCTTCCAGGTTGATCGAATCTTTGTGTTCTCATATTGAAAATCGATGAATCCATAGTCCGTTCTGAGCTAAAAATGTCCACTCTTGACATGGAACAAGTGAGGCTGCTTGTCCAGGAAGAAGGAAAGTCAGCCAGAAATATTCTAGCTTTCAATGTCCCTTGTGAGGGGCGTGCTACGTCTGACTGTGGTAAGGCTGGAATTCTGTAGTGTATGAAGTCCAAGTTTATTAAGTATTCAAAATAGGTTTGAAAATACCATTGAGGAAACCTCCAGCCACCCCCAAATCTCTGCTTGTCCGAATGGAGCACAAAGTCCCCAAACTAGTCACTGTGCTGAAAAGTTCCCGATCTAGGATCAGATCTGCCTCAGCAGGTCGTGATAGGAAATCAGGTATTAAAATTATATTATATTTGGTAGCTGGATTTAATGTTCATTGTTATTCTAAGATTTGCAAGCCAGATATTGGGGGTTGCTGTTTGAAAATCTCAGGAGAGCAGTTGATGAGATTTATTTGACTTGTGAATCTGATGAAAGTGTTGAAGAGTGCAAAGAAGCTATCATGATATTAGAATCATGTACAAAAGATTTCAGGAACTTGATTGAATGGTTGAGATTGAAATGGAACTATGAACAGACACCTGCTCCTCAACGTCCGACCTCACTTGCGTGGGAAGTTAGAAAATCTTCTCCTGCAAAGGTTTGTCTACCTTAAATTTATGTTATTGACAAAGTATTTATTCTATTCTATATATTACACAGCCTTCTTGTACTTCAATTATTGGCCAACTCCAAAAAACTCCAGTTGGATTAGCTAGACGGATACTCAACTTTGAAGAAGAGTCTGCGACCACACCGCACTTTAGCTCGACCGTTGTAGAAACTAAAGCACTTGTTACAACAGAATATCCCATTCAAACTATATGTGAAGCAATTGAATCTAGTTTGCCGAATCTGTCTGCAAGCGAATCAATTCCACAGTCTACACCAGCGACTGTACGAAGAACGCATAGTAAAACGGCACCAGAAGCCAACAAGTCCAGCAAATCGGCCGAGTCATCAAGCACTCCTCGAGTTGCCAACACAAAACCTAAATCTTCACCAGTTTGGAAAGTGGGAAAAGCAAGTAAAAATGCCGTGAATAGTGAGGTTCAATCATTGAGTCTCGCACATAAAGTTCAATCGCAAAGCGTGACCCATCGGGTTCCGCCACAAGGTTTACCGCAAAAGGCTCACCCACCGTGTTCAACCACAAAATCCCAACCATCTCAAGCACAAAGCTGGGCACAACGAATTCAAAGTGTGCCCCTATCTCAACAACCTCCTAGATCGAAGCTTATCAAACCTGACCCGCCGAAAGCTGTAGTCAGACAGGTGGTTACCCGCCAACCGGCACAAGTACCGCCACCAGCCACTACGACGGATCCTGATGACGGTTGGGAGACCGTTCGTGGCCGAACACGATCTAGGACGTCACCGACCAAGGCGACTCCTGTGTTAACCCGGGCCTCTACAATGGTTTACGGCTCACGGTTGGAGGCTAAACAGTCTGTCAAAGTAGCGAATCGGCAGCAGCAAAATCGTTCGGGCCTTGTGAAACCGTCAATAGCACAATCGCTGCCTTCGCTTTGTGATCGAGCACCCCAAAGCTTGGAATCGCCAAAGGAGGCCCCTGCCTCTCCATCTCCTGCTCCCCAAGAAACGGTCCCTGTCAGTAGCCCTGTGATGATTTCCCCAGAATCTACTGATGATGACTCGGTTATCGTGTCCAGCGACGAGGACAAGGACGAAGCAGCAGAGGCTGCCGAAGTAGCAGAAGAAGAGGCAGAAATGGCTCGTAGAGAGGAAGCTCTAACAATGGAAGAGGAAAATCTTCAACGGGAAATGCGTGAAACGGAACGGTCGGATAATGAAGGAGACGAGACCTGGGATGATCCCATCAATGTCACACCAGTATGTATTTTGTCTTAAAATACTTTGAAGTAGTATTTCAATTGTTATCAAATTTGGTTTTTATAGGCGTCGACTCCAGAAGGCATTCCGAGGAACGCTCCTGACAGAGTGCCAGTCGAACGTGAATTGTTAGAGGAGAAGTATCACGTACTGTTGGAAAACTGCTCGTGGGCCGAACAGATGGAATTGTTAGACCAGCTGGAAGAGGTTGCTGCAATGGATGGTGCTCGCCAACCTGGCCGTGCTCTCCAAGTCCACGAAAAACTGAGTTCTCCATCACGTCGACGGATGGCTGAGCCTTGCGAGGCATTCCAGCAACACGAAGCCAAGCAGCTGCGAGCCCAACAACACAGAGCCGCGTTCCGCGAAGAGAAGACACGCAAACGGCGTGAGCTGGCCAAGCGGATGGACGAAGTCCGATTGGCCAAAGGATATTTGTTAGAAGAGAAGAAATTGCTTTTGGAACGCAAGATGAAACGGGCTGAAGAAAAGCGCCAAAAGCATCTGGCTGATATCGTCAAAAAAGCTCATGACGAAGAATCAAAGAAGCGAGAAATCGCTTTTATCAATACGATTGAAGCTCAGAACAAGCAGCACGACTTTATTGCGCGCATTCAAACGCAAGAGGAACGAATCCAAGGCCTCCAGGTATATATAAATCGTCTTCATAGTCATCACCGGATGTGTCGTCATGTTTTGTGGTCTGTTGTTTTCATTATTTTAGGAAGAAAGACAGCGTCGACAGGAAGAGCGCAACAAGGCTAAGGAAGCCCTAGAGGTGAGGAAAAGGGCCTTGGAGGCGGAGCGACAGGCCAAAGTAGCGTTACTTCAAGAAAAGCGACGTCAAAGAGAAGAACGCATCGATCGGGAACACCAAGAGAAGGAGAAAGAACGACTGGAACTGGCCCGAGAGAAACAGCGAGACCGCGAAGAAAGATTGTCGGCATTGCAAGCGGCTCATCAGGCCTCGCAGTCTCAACTGCAACGCAAAATTCAACAGAAGCAGGAAGAATCGGCTAGACGTCATGAAGAAAACATTGAGCAAATTCGCCAGAAAGCATTAGAATTGTCCATCTTGCGCTTCTCATCGGCCGGTGGCGCTGACGATGCGCCTCGACTCGTCCACTATGAGACAGCGCGAGTATGTAGTCTCTGTGATGTTCAAATCCATTCCGAAGTGATCTTGATGAGCCACTTACGTGGCCGGAAGCACATGGAAGCACTAAAAAATCATTACGGCGGTAAGGAGCCATCCCGTGAGCAGTCTGAGAGCTCAAACTTAAAGTTTATAGTCGATGCAAATTATAAGGGTGGTAGTGATGAGGCCACAGCTGATGGAGGGGTCGGTGGCAAAGGGGCAACAAGAAACGCACCACCACCAGAGACTGAGAAAGAAAAACGAGCTAAAGCGCTAAAAAAGAGAGCTAAAAAACTAAAATCAAAAGTGATGCAACGGAATGTTTCTGAAACTAGCCTACCGTCTCCGGAAAATGTGAACAAACATCGTATATCGCGCGTCCTGCAAGAATTGGAGCGAGATCCAGTTGTCCATGACCGTTATTGGAGCGAGTTGGTGCGTTTGCTTGAAAAGGGATCAAAGAATGAACAGCTCATTTTTGGAGTCCAGCGAGGTGTTAGTGTAGTCGGCAGTTTATTGAGCACCTACCATGCAGAACAGGAGCAGGGTAGAGGTTCTTCTCCGCTGCGAGTTATAATCTCTGCCGTCAATTGTCTTCGATTATCAGCCCGATCCCATGTGGCGATGTCAAATTATATCATCAACAGTCAGACGACCCCTCTACTTCTAAACCTTCTGGCTCAGCGTTTAGAGGTTTGTTGAATTTAACTTTAATCATCAAATTGAACGAGGAAATGATTGCTTGTTAACTGGATTAGACTCTAGAAGGAACCGGGAACGGAGTTCAAGCATCCGGTCAGTTGTGCGTTTCTGTTCAACCCATGTCGGACGCCGTTGCAAGTAAGCATATACGAAATGTTGATCAAGAATTTTTAATTTTCCTTAATGGAAAAAGGCTAATATTTTTCAATTTCCAAAGCGGCAATCATGAATACATGGGTGACCATAGTTGATTCAATTATTTCCGATTCGGAGGCAACTCAGTCCAGTGCTGATTTACTGGGTCGCATTTCTAGTTTAATTAGGTATTTCAAATGGTCTATATTTTTAAGTTGAAAGAAAAACTAAAAAATTTAAAAAAAAATCCAATTTTCCTTAAGCTACGCGGTTTCGTTGGGGCTAGTCGACCGTTTGGCTTTTCACGTTGGTGGTGTTGGCGGGCCTTTATTAGACGAACAATCCTCTTCAAACGACCTTCTACTAGCTTCACTCAAGTTCCTAACCTCGCTTGTCGATCTGCTGCATCTTTGTAAAAAGGGCCAGTCGAAGAAGGGCAAATCGGCTGTCGTGACGACGGACACGACTCAGTTGGTCGAAGCGTTTCAAATGACCGAATTGGCCGGAGTCGTCAACGCCCTTTATGGTCTGCTGCTCCATCAAGGCGCGCCTTCATCGTCTGCCGGCCGTCCAGCCGAGCTGGCCGATAACACGATCCGCTTCACCGTCGCGGCACTCCAATTGATCTACCGTTTGGCGCTTCTCGACCTCACCACTTTCCAGGTAGCTTAGCGATTTTTCACTTTTGGCGATCCCTTGTTTGACATTGCTAATCTTGACTGGTTGCATCTGAAAAGGCTATCTTGGGAGCTGAAGGAGTTTCGCTCGAGTTTCGCCACATCGCAAGTTTTCTCCTATGGTATGGCGTTAATGTGCAGTCACCCGTCGGCCATCTTCTCAACCTGACGATCCTCTGCATCGGTTATTTCGCTACTGGCCACCACGACAACCAAGTAATGAAAACACATGAATTTTTATTATTAAAAAAACGACACTGTAAACCAATGCGATTGCGAAAAAAGCTTCGAAAACAGGCAAAAAAGAAAACACAACGCCACGATTTCCCTGTTGAATTTTGAATGAGATCATTGAATTGGCTATTGTTTTATTCAGATGATTCTCCAATCTGGTCACATGCCTTCTGTGCTACAGCAACTCTGTCGCCTGCCGTTCGGCTATTTCTCCGACAAAGCTCTGCGAGCCATACTCCTGCCCACCCTGCTGGCCTGCTGCCACGACAATCCGGCAAATCGAGTCGTACTTCAAAAGGAGATGAGCTACCAAGTATATCAATGAATTTCCATCGGCTGTTTTGCAAGTCAATTAGCTAGCATTGGAAGGGATTTAAGCATCTCGCTCTTTTTTTTCTTTTTTGCCTTTTTTTCACAGATGGTGGAGGATTACGTCAACAGCGACGACGGCCGAGCCGTCCAGCTCGTCAACACCGTCCTCAACACTAAACAAAATGCAAAAACTTCGAGTGATAATTCATAACAAGTTTATGGCACCCAATTAGGAAACTATTCTAGGCTTTATGTTTGTTTGTTTGTTTGTTTTTCTCCTTTTTGTTTCGATTCAACATCGAATCATCGAGACTTGTGACACGTGAAGCAATTCCCTTAATCTTTAACCGGTTCCTTATTTTGATTCCGTTAACCACTAAGATCCATCATAATTTTCTGTTATTTCTTATTTTGTTTTGTTCCCGAGTTGGCATCAGGGTCCACCCCTCCGACTTTGCGGATGTTATGAATATTGATTATTATTTTCCGGTTCCTTCCTCACTCTCTTGCACACACGCACAGTCGGTTCTATTCTGACATCTCTCCTTCTCTATTCCTCCTTCTCCATTTTCTCGATAGAGTGTGTGCGGTCGTAGGAGTGTTATTATCTACTGTACTCCTCCTCCTCCAACTAGAAGATGTCAATAAACATCTAGCAACATCTAGCAGCCATGACCATGTTCTCCCTACGCCATCATCAAGAACGCAGTTGCTTTGATTTCGACACGGCACAATGGAAGGCAAAGAGAAGAATCGGGCGAGCACTGCGCAGGCGTAGAGCCGTGTGCGTGCGTGTTCTCGTTTGGTGATTGACTTTGTACGCTCACCTTGTCGAGAACTGGATGGAGCGAGAAGGGAAAGAGACAGCGGAAGAAAGAGGGTAGAAAAGAGAAAAACGGGAGGGACGAAGGAACGGCAGTGGAATGGTAGAGAGAATGATTGGTTGGGAAGGACTGAGCTGATCTGTCAAAATCAGGTTTGAGCGGGGTGGGCTAGTGGACTCGGAACAAAAGAATCCATCTCTTGCACAGTGGTCGTCGACGTCGATAGATGTACAAGGCCGCTTGCTTGCTCCTGCTTTTAGACCCCGCCACTGTGCCGCTCCTGATCGAGTTAAGCTGCAGCGACATGCTCTACTGAACGTTGGGCTAAAAGCCCTCTCACCCTCTGCCCGTCTTTTCTATCCCCTCCACTCTGCCTCTCTCGGTGCGTACTTGGAACGCAACCCCTTTTATAGATATATACCTTTCTTTTTCAAATGCCGCTCTCTCTCTTTCCCTCTAATCTTTCAATAACAATTTCCAGCTTTGATAAGTCTCAAAAGTGTCGACAGTGAAGATCTCTTGCCCAGTCTTTTCAACTGTATTTTGGCCCTAGAGATTAATTCGACACGAAAAGAAGAAGAAAACACGGAACTGGTGGGCCAACTCGCAAGTGCCAGCGAATACGCGCGGGACGTTAAGGTATTGATCAATGATCACTGGAGCGCTTCGCTTGATCTGTTTCACTCTGCGCTCCGAGTTGGAGGCAGCAGCAGCAGCATCGGCGGCTGCTGTTGTTTCCCATCGCTGATGACGGGCCCCGGGCGAGAAACTTTTAGACCAACTCATCACATATAGCACGACGCGGGAAAATTAATTGACTTTAAACTCTCCTTTGCCGCCTTCTAGAGTATGTACAAAAGTTCAAAGAGCGCACCACACGGTCCACCTAGGCCATGCATCTATTTTTAGACTCGACCCACTTTTCCTTTTCATTTCAAGATGATTCGTTTTAGAATTCCACTATACCTTTTGATGCGATCCATTTACCGGATTTTAAGACTGTGATTGATACGGGTTCCAGATATGTTTCCATTAGAGCATTAACAGAGGTGGAACACGTCGAATCCGTCATTTTCTAATCAGATGGAATAAGAAATAGCAAAGCTACTTCAGAGTGGTCCGATGGAAATCTCGTAATTGTACCATCGATACAGCAGCAGCCTATTGATTGTGAACAGGGGGAGGAGAAAAGACGATCTTCCGTCGTAAGTGAAATGTTATAATAGGAAACCTAGTCGCATATGTGTATAACAACGGAGCGCCGGATTGTATTGTTCGGTGTGCATTATCCGCTCGGATTACACGTGAGCTGTTGCGCCCGTAACCCGACGACGGACTGATGGGGATACCTCTTTAAAAGATTTTTTTTTTTCCTTCTTTCTCCTTCTAATATTATAATTTCGTCCATCGTCGCAAAGGAATAGGCTTTTTTTTTTCTCCACCGTCATGTCCGGTTTCTTTACTATTCTTTTGAAAGCTGAGAGAAGAGTGCTTTGACGCCATCACGCGCCTCATACAACATTGACGACCGTCCTCCTCTGGTGCGTACTTTTTACTTTTACACTTTTTCTCTCTACTTGAATGCTTTATAGGGACTACTGGAAACCTACACCAAAGCTGATAATGTTAGAGAGATCACTGCTCGACAATGACCACATCGTTGTTGACCGGGAAAAGACGCTGTCCTCGGACGAAATAGATATACTTAAATATTTCCCTTTTTTTTCTTCCTCTTGAAAGGAAACACAAATGCAGTGTAGCAGATAAAAGAATTACGTATAGGTACAATATGTCGCTGAGAGTACGAGGACGCTGGTAGCGTCATATGTGTAAGCCGCTAATGCGAGTCGGTCAAGCTAGTGTATAATTTAGGCCTTTTTTTAAGGGGAAAAAGGGAAAACCTCGGGCTTGTGTGTGGCCACTACCAGCCATTGGGGACGTAAATAAGAAAAAAGGGAATCAAAATAATAATAATAACGTAACAGAGAGAGAGAGAAAAAAGGAAAAGACCCAACAGAGAGAAAGAAAATCTTTTTACGAGGGGACCACCCCTGTTTTATACGGGCCAGCAGCAGGGGATATTTTCGTCGTCCTATTATATATAAAAGCGAACCCAAAAAAGAAGCTTATGTATATACCA
Source organism: Ceriodaphnia dubia (assembly GCA_022539655.2). Taxonomy (NCBI): domain Eukaryota; kingdom Metazoa; phylum Arthropoda; class Branchiopoda; order Diplostraca; family Daphniidae; genus Ceriodaphnia; species Ceriodaphnia dubia. The sequence continues at coordinate 1,088,536 of JAKUCG020000230.1, read as the reverse complement.
CCCATTAGAGTGGGGCATTTTGGATGACGGCCCTATATACCCTTGGACGTAGAAGTAGTAGTAGTACTACTACAACTCTTGTATTCTCTTAGATATCTCCTTCATCTCTCTTGTGTGCACTCCATCGGGACTTCTTCGGCGGGCCGGTCGTGACGACGGTGGTTAAACAACAGCAACCAAGTGAAATATGGCGGACAAATTTTCCTACTTTTCCTATCGGATGCCCCGTTCTCTTATTGCGTTGGTTGTGTTGTTCCCGCTGCTGGATTGATAATCTATGAAGAAATGGATTGCATCTGGAACAGTTGCTTTAATAAAATAAAATATATAAAAAAAAGTCGGAAGAATGGATCGTACATGTTCCCGAAAAGGGGGAGGCATTGCTGTTTTCCTTCCCCTCTGCCCATGACATGGAACCTAATATGAGAATTGACAGCCATTGCTCACATGCCCGCCTCTCTGTGTACATACACTCCGCTTTCTCTCTCTCTCTCCCCTCTATGTAACAGTTCGCCATTTTTCCCGATTAATATGTCAATCCGAAAGGGGTTGTGTGGGGCTTTAAAAAGGAGCAGAAGAAAAGGGACTCTTTTTTTTCAGTTTTGAAACACTTATGGACCATCACACCCTCCCCTATGTATTAAAAGTTTTTTTGTTTGGGTTGTTGTTGCTGCTGCGTGCGCCATCGTCGGCCGGAACGTGCACATGTGTTGTAAGGGGGCGTGTTATTTCATAACTAAATAACTTGATTATATTCAGTGTCGCAGACTGAAGTAAATCGAGGCTATGCTGTAGGCGTCCCCCTCTTAAAGTGTCGACTGTTGGGTCGTCCGTCTGTTGTTTGACCCGATTATACCGTACTGGATGTTGCGCGCGAGTACGGTTTTAATCCCGCTGGCAAATGGTAGCGTCACGTTTCAATCACATCGACGCCTCTCACCTCTCACTACTTCATCCCCCAACGGCTCAATTCAACCCTCTAAACTTTTGCCTCTGAAAATCCGTCGGCGCCATTTTCGAAATCCTTGAGCAAAATCCGCCGGCGTAGCGTAGGAGTGCCGGCCCCGTTTGTTATTCTAACATTTTGGGACCTGGAAATAATTCGACGCAAGCGGGTGCGGGGGCTGCTTACGTGACTGGACTTGGGTTGCATGCCTCTTATATATTGGCAAGTATCGGGTCATCATCATCTTGTTTGGAGTGCAGGAAATGACAGCAGAGACGACGAGAGAGCGTCTCGTCCGTCGTCGTTTGTTTGCGCTGCGCTCCAAAATCGGGGCCGATCGTCGTCATAAGGAGACGTCAACAACTTTGACAACAACAACCCAGCAGCAACATCAGGGAGCGGGACTCGAATCTTTCCATAAAAATCGAATCAAGGAGCGACGAGACAGTGGTGCGGACGGGGTCTGTTGTATCTACAATACTAGTAGACTAGTAGCGCTTGAAATTCGGATTGGAAAATCGCGCGCGGGTCGCTAGACCGTGCCATCCAGTGCCTAGAGATGAAAATGGCTGTTTGCTCAACACTCGACTATGCTCGACCGAGTCATCGGATACGTTATAGCACGCACTCTGCGACTAGACGGCAGCAGCCTTCCGAATCGATATATATTTGCTCTCCGACGTCTAAACGTTACTGCGCGCGTATTTCATTTTGAAATGATTTTCCCGGATTTTTCTGTTGCGTTCTGCGCCGTCATTATTCGATTTCTTTGGAGCCGAGTGGCGTCGGATGATCGACAAAGTCATCCGATTCGTCCGAGTTGAGAGGCTGGAGCACTTTGTCCGCGCCTTATTTTGTTTCCATCGAAATGAGTCATTCGTGTTGGATGACCGTCGACGCGCCAATCACCGTCGCGATGGGAAAGCTTATAGCCTATATAATTTGAAACCGCCATCAGTCTCGCGGCCCAAGTGGCTCTCCGCCGTCGTTCCCTCCCGAGACCTTTAGCGCCGCACACTTATAATAAAGAAGCCTAAAACAAAGAAAAAAAAGAGGGAAAAAATTATTATACACATTGTGTGCTGTGTATGTTTGGCTCAGCATTTTGATGACGGGTCGCCACAGGGACCGGATTAACCAATCAAGCCATCTGTTCAAGTTTTGCTTTGTTGCCGTACTGCTGCCCCTCGTCTCTTTATGATTGACGGCCGATGATGATGGAATAATGATTTAACATCTTTTCCACTTATTCAAAGTCCTTGAGAGTTTATCTATATCTGGTTTCTTGAATCATCAAGACAACCGGTCACGCCAACATCGTTGTTAAGAATAAAAGTACGTTTGATTGTTGTCAACTTTTAGTTTTCCATTGTTTAATTCAATCAGGGCGGCCTATATATTATAACGTAGCGAAAGAATCTTTTTATTTTATTTTCCCCGTCCTTTCTCCGATGACCTTTCCATCCTCTCGTAGGTCCGTCGCTAAGAAAGAGCCAATAGAACATACTTGTAGGGCTGTATACGGCGGTATTATTCGGGATGGCCGACGCGAAAGTGCTGGGAAATGACCAACGTCCAGTAAAGCTGTACGACGATGGGGGGTAGTCTAAGGAAGAAGGAGGAGGAGAAGTCAGTGCGCGGCAACATCCGCAATTCCGGATCCGGTCACGTGTGTTCTCTCTTACACGCAGTCCTTTTCCTTCCTTCGCCCGTCTCCTTTTTACTTAGAGACCTTATACCCCTCTCATTCCTCCCCCCTTTTCACGAGTATAAATACGTATAGCCTACTGTTGAAATATATATATATATATATTGTGGTAGAGCCTAAAGAGACTGACCGTCATCACGTGACTCGTTCTGTCTCTCTATATACTCTCTTTGATTGTTAGAAGCCCCTCGGACGGGTAGCAGTTCTAGCCGGCTGCTAGCCGCCCGACGGTTGAAAAGTCTAATATTATCAAAATAAATCTTACGAGTTGCTCCAGAATCCTTTGGATTTGCTGCTGGCCCGCTCTATAAAGCTCCCAAGGTCCGGTACTACTATTATGGCCCGCGTCAGCGACTGGACGCTGTTGTAGAAGAGAGGGGGTTCTGCGCAGCGCGGCGGCTGCTGGAGAGGGAAAAGACGGAGATTTATTGTTTGCGGTTCAATTGTCGCCCTTTTTGTTGCTTCTCGCTCGCAAAGGCAGTATAGCGCAGCACTGTGTTGCAGCACACCCATAATAATCGCCGCCGCCGCTGCCGGACGGCCTCAATTCCCCTCATTGATTTTGAGACGAGAGACGACGAGTGTACAACAGTAAATTATACGAAGAAAACCCGCTACCCTCTGCGTACTTGAAACAAACTGACGTAATGCGCATTACGTACTCGCCCATCAAGCGTGTGGGCGGCAGTGCCGACGACGCCAGCGCGCATTTCCAATTCATTCAAAACTTTCCTTTACTTTTGTTTCGGCGCTTGTTTTTTTTTTATAAATCTGTCCTTGGCTTGGTTTTTGCTAATTTCTGGGTCGTTTTCATTTACAAAATGTCAGACCCGTACTACCATTAACCCGAAAAAAAGAGCAGTTCATTTGAAATTCGGGCGGTCCAACGACGTTCTCATTGTTATTGATGTACTTCTCTCTTTCATTTGCATGGTATATATAGGCTACTGGATTTACATACATATTTTACCTATTCTCCCACACAATGCTATATATATATATCAAAGGAATATGTCTGATTGTTATTGAGCCTTCTTCGTCGCCGTACCTTCATTAATAAGAAGCTAATTTAGCCACGATGGGTCGACATATGGCAAGTGCGTGACAGACCATATAGAGGCGGGCTATTTGATTTCGCTGTTTTTTGTCGAATTTGACGGTCCATTAGAGAGCAAAGGGACTATATAGAGAGGAGGAGAGAGAGAACTAGCTACCCCAAAAAGGGTCAGAGGTCAGTCGGGACGGCGCCTCTTTTTTTTTTGCCATACGGCAAAGGGGGCTCCACCCAACTTCGATATTGGCCCTATTTTGACTCCCTCTAGACAACTACTACTAGCTGAAACTTCTTCTTTATCCCTTCCGTCTTATTCCCACGTTGATGATGATGCGTCCTCACGCTATTTCGACCTTCTTTTTTTTATTTTTATTATTTTTTTAAAGGTATATAATTCCTCCGTCGCTATATGGACGATAATGCTTCAAAAGATATGAACCCGCCTCTTCGTGCGTTTCAGTTTCTTATTTCCCATCGACTTTTTTGTTGATATACAACACTCTAAAAACTGTTGACTAGAGCCATATCCCGATTCGAGATCACGTCCAACAATTTCCCTTTTCCTCCGCCACCACCACCTCCTCCTCCTTTTTGTCAATTAAAGTCATAAATAATTATATGGCTCTCAAAGTCAAAAGGATTGGATATCGCCGAGTACCGAAAAAAGAGCTCAGTCCCTTATCGCCAGAGCAGAGTGGAACCATACATATTTCCTTACCTTACAGTATATATATGTATATATGTATATGTATATATAAATATATGAGATGACGTCAGGTCGGGACCCCCCATGCTGATGGCGTTGCGACTTGCGAGACACGGCGATTCACGACAAAGTGGTTATATATTATACTATACTATACATATATACGTTCGGTGTCTATACACTTTTAGGTGAAGTGAAACAACACGACAGAGTAAAAAAATAAAAAATAAAACTCACCCAAGTGGGTGAAAAGTGCGCGCCAGAAAGAGAGAGAGAGAGAGACAGAAATGTATATATAAGAGACTAAAAGCTTATACACTCGAGTCACGTCTCTTACCGACGGCGGCGGCGGCGGCGGCATCGCCGGCAAGTTGCAAGCCTCGGTGAAACAAGGTGGTGCGGTAGAGAGAGAGAGAGAGAGGTAAAGGTAGCGCAGAGGGTAGCAGAGGGGGCGACGGTGACGGCGCGGCGATTGGTGATGGCGGCAGCATCATCTCTCGACGACTCTAAAAGCTCGAAATCTAATTCCGACTCTCTAAAATGCATACGTCGAGAGTGTCTTTCTCTCTGTGTCTGTGTCTGTATAGCACTTGAAACGGTTCGCGCGCCGATGGGGCGGGCTACTGCTGGCTGCTATAGCTGCCTTCATCCGTATAAGAGAAGATGGAAGCTTTCAGGGTGACATTAACTCTCTCTCGCTCTGGGAATCATATCGCAATCCGTCCATCTTCCCTTTCTTACATTTCCAGCCCTTAATTGGCCTTATAGTCTCGTCGTGTACACGCCGGGGCCACCCCGCAGCCAGGACCGTCCAAGAGACAGCTGGACATAATGACGTGATGTTAGCCTTTTTGTAACAGATTTGTTCGGTTCTCGGTTGAGTATAGCTTTAAGCAGACAATCGAAAGACAAGGAAAAGACTAAAGTAACTGTTGAAAGGCATCGATTTCGTTCAATCTCGACGACCGCCCGCTCCTCCGCTTGTATATTGCTGTATTCCCCTTTTTATCAAATGGTCTAATAGTCTAATACGGCTACTATAGTGATCCACTATCGTCACGTTCTCTCTCCATCCACTAAATCACCAGGCCCATACCCCTTTTTGATGTTTTGAACGAGTTTTCCTTGTTGTTTTTGTCAAAGGGCTTTAATGAGCTATTCGCCTATCGGGAGACGATGAGATGCCGATGCGACAATCGCAACGCGGAGAATTGCTTCTTGTTAGACTTTTTCTCTTTTTGAGTAGACGGAGAAAAACGTAAGTTTGTTGAGGCAACGAAACCTGGAGCTGTGGAAGATGTTGCGTACGGCGGGGGGCACACGTGTCGGCGGGAGACGGCGGGGCGGAATGAAGGGAGCGGGAGTGTATAAGGGAGGAGGGAAGTCGATGATGGTAGTTCACTTGGTGGAAACAGCGATCTGCTTTCAGACTCTCTCTGCTGATGTAGCTCCGTCTCTGTGTGTTATAGTTGTGTATTGAGCTAGAGAAAAGAGTCACAGAGGGGAGGGAGGAGGAGGAAGTAGTCCTCGATTACTCCCAAAGACTCCGCCCATTCTGCAACAGCGATACGTACAGTCTCTCCTCCCAGTGTCATCTCGGCAGATTCGCACTTGTTTTCTACCGCAAATTCATGCGCATCAATTTGTTTATAAATTATTTTCAATATAAACAATTGCGTGATGAACCAACGACACAATATATTAATTTATTGTGTCGTAAGAATATCGCTTCGGTTCGGAAGAAGAAGTAAAAATTAATCGAGACGCAAAGTAAGATGATGGATGGAATAGAAAGAGAGAAAGATGGATAATACAATGTCTATTTAGATAATAGAACACACACATATGGATGCCCGGTGTGGGTGCTCCCACGCGTGAACGACATCTCGGTCTTCTGTACGAATCCTGTTGACGCAGCTGCTGCTCCGACTTGCAGCCTCCGCGTAAGGAAACTTCAGAGACGCCAACGACACAAATATGAATCAGCGCAAACAATCGGCGCTCATTGTCGTCCGAGGAAATCCAGTCCAACCCTTTTCAGTCTTTCCTCGTTTCTTAATTGTTTTATCGGGGACGAAAAGGCCAACAGACTTTACTGACGATTTCTGCAAAGCTGCAGGGGACACCGATTTTCCTTATACCAAAATAAATATAGAAATATTTAGTTCAATATTGGATCAGGCTCTCCACATTTCGAGAAAACGACGAAAGGAAAACCCAATCGGCGTGATAATCCTTTGAGCCATTTCATTCGCTCCGCGCGTTATCAAAAGGAATAAGAATAGGCTAATGCCCTGTATATATATCCAGTAAATAGTCGTCGGATTGATTGATTCCGGACCGGAAATAAAAGATGGAATACACATACAATACAGGATGGAAAAAAAGAGAGGGGGATACACTGCCAAGTGGTGTGTATTTGACATTGATTCGATGAATAAATAGAAATCGATGGATCGTGCATAACCTGCTGCTATACACAGCACGGCGATTGAAAAGGGACTGTCTCGCATATGGCGAGTTTTTGGTATACGCCATCAGCAGTGGTGCATATAGGAGTCCTCTCGGTATACTACGTGCTCCGTACAGTACCGGCCTGCAAGTCCGTGCGGCACCGATCGGGTGGAACGGCCGCCAACCCTCGTCCCCTCTCTGTATTCCACCCTTTGCACTGGCAGTTTCGTCGTTTGTGTTTGTACAGCAGGAGGAAGAGGGGCGAAAAGAGAGGAGAGTCGAGCTCTGAAATCACACCATATGCGAGTCATATAAGAGTTTCGCTCTAATGCTCCTTTTGACGGGAGGGACTAGAGACGGGCCAGCAGCAGCAACAGCAGCGGGATTTGTTCCCTCTCATTGATTCCGCACGTCCACAGTCCGACATTGTCCTACTTTCTACGTTACGAGTTAGACTTTCCTCACTGCAACATTCACTGGATCTTCTCGGAAAATCAGCCCAAGATGCAGGCCTCCCTGCCGACATGTTTCCAAATTGCCAAATAAGTCATTTCGTGGAATTGGAAAAACTTCCGTGCGCTGCTGGCGGAGGAGCGAGCGTCTGTCTATAGGCTGCAAAAGCATCCCGTCGTCGTCGTCGTTCCGCTTTGGATTTTCGATCGCTTGACGGGCGACATCTCACGTTGCGCACAGCTCGCGAGTTTTCCCCAATGAAATATTGATTGATCTCCCACCACGCCCTTTCAACAACAACCGAACCGGACGACTCGGTCGTCGTCGTCGACGCGCTGAGGCTGCCTCGGATGCTGACGGTATTCCCTGCGGTGTCGCCGCGCTTCTGTTGTTGCTGCTGGAAACTTTATAGTGTTTCCGACTGTGACGAAATTCCCGAGTTGCTCACTGCTGCTGCTGCCCTCCTGTTTCTCTTCGATTTCTAAATTATCAAGTGGCCAAGTGGAACTTGTGTGTTTTTTTCTCTCTTCCAGACTCTTTATTTCCGCTTTTCCCCCACACTCGCAGCTACCGAACAAATGGCAGGTGCTGTTCAGTACGGGTGAGGGGGAGCAGAGGGGTTGAAACGTAGGTGGCGTACTCGAGGAAAAGCAATAATACCTCGAGGGATTTTTGAATCCATTTATAAGGGAGAGCGTCATGAACACTTGGCGGATGCTGCAGAGGTGAGACAAGTCTGATTGACAGTCAGCATTGGGCTCCGTATTAGGCGATGATAGAGCTGGGGTGGAATTTCAGACGGATGTCAATCGAGCCAACATCCCGTCGCCTTATACCTTCGAAATAAGATGTTGCCACAGTCAATATCTGTGTGGGTGGTTGATATCTTGTTTGTTGATCCCACGCTTCTTCCGCTGAAACTTTGAGGCCGTAATCAGTCACGGATATTGCGCATACATTAGGCCGACACCTCAACGTCGCCGCAGTCATTTTTCTCCATTTCCTCCACGTATATTCCTTTGATTAAAGCTGTTGGTGAACAGATGATCGTTAAAAAAAAACCATTAGAGGCAAATTCGGGGATTTTGTTGACAGAACTCTGGTTATGTTTGTTTGATTGTGCTATTTCCTATGGAAGGCATGACGGGACATGCGGCAGGTGTTTGGAATTGTGTGGGCGGAATCCGAAACCCGAATGACATGTCCAAACAAATAAAAAAGAAGAAAAAGAAACGGGGTTTATTTGTATTTGGCCTCGTACTACTTCCCTTTTTTATTTATTGGACCTTCTGTTGGCTCTGCTAACCTTAGCTCATAGCCTAAACACACAGACGATTTAGAGCCGTAACCTCCCCATCGCCCTCCGCTCAACGCACTTTCATCTTCCCACCTCGATCCATTAAATCCGCGCTCCCAATCAATCCATTTTTATCGCCTTTTGAATCCCCTAAACCCTGTAATTCTTCACGGTGCCTCGAAAACTGCCTTGTAATTATTCGACATAATACTATACGATGCGACTACGACGCAGGTTTTCGCTCGTCGGAGGGCAGGATCGAAAGCTTTTCGCTTCAATCAACGGTGTGGGGTTACCGTCTAATGCATAATACCAGCTCGCTCACCTTTTCAATGGATGCGATTGAGAGGGGGATGTTGGGGTGGAGTATAGTAGTAGAAGTAGTAGCCGGTTGAATGAAGGGATTCGTGATCATCATGTCCTTACATTCAGCAGACCAATGTATGATGGGGATGATGATGAGTACGGACAGAAACACACACTTTGAATTGTATATATATAGAAAGAGAGGACCAACCCAAAAAAAAAGGGAGAAAAGGTTAGTTGGAGGGGAGTCGTTGTGGGGCGCCATCTGTGCCGAATTGACCTCCTGTTGCGTAGACGTATGTATTTATATAAAGTTAGGGGGGTATACTATGTTGGTGTACGAGAGGGAGTTGCCCGGCTCTTGCTTGTGTTTTGCCAGCTGAAAATCTCACCTTTGACCCCCCTCTCCACCTCACTACTACTACGGTACTATAGTCCTGGCCAGCCCGCTCGATCACTATCTATATAGGGCGGCCCGGCCCGGCTCTATATCGCCGTCGATAAATCTAGATAATAATCCCGATGGATTTTCATATTATAAATATATACGGCACCGCGTCTATACTAGACACGCTGGATATGCAGCAGCGGCCGACAGGAGGAGGGTGTGCCCTATGAAGATTCATAGAGGGGGGTCTTCGTTTGATGATGCTCTTTTTTTTTGGGTTTGTGTGTGCAGACCGGGCCGGCTACAATAACCCCAACCAATGATGCAACCCCCTCACCCTCCCAAAGGACAATCATTGTAGACACGCCGATGGATTGCGTTGTTGTTGTGCGGTTCGTTCGCTACATAACGTAAGCTATTTTTACGATTCCGGTTGTGTTTACCCCATGCTGGTTGATTGATAGATTAGCGGTCCAATGGTCGATACGGGCAGACAACGTCAAGTAGATGTGTAACATGCGCTACAGCAGGGCGGAGGAGTTAGGAAAAAAAACGAAAGAGAAACGCGGCGGTGACTGTACCAGTTTCGGAAGGCGTGGGTGCTGTGCGTAATCGTGTCGTGCAACAGCTGCCCACACTGACTTTGTTCCACTCTAATGATGAACTCTAACCGTTTTGTAAACTCAAACCGAAAAAGAGGAGAAAGAAACAATATGTAAATCCAATGTAGATAACAAGTTCCGCTTCGATGACAAGAAACTTTTTTCGTTTTAGGTTTCATGACTAATCACAAGGCCGGCGATAACTTTGGAACTCGAATCGAATTGGAAATGATTGAATTCATAATTTATAAAAAGAGAAAAAATAAAGTCGTCCCTTCGCGTACCCTACTTGAACGACAAATCCTCACGAGTGGGGGACACACGTGACCGTCAGAATTTACCTTGCACTTCAAACTATATACCGTCGGTTCTTCTACCCCCCTTGTTTTCTCTTCGGAGCAGTGTATAGAGTCGTTCCATATTCATTCTGGGCTGCTGTACATGTATATATATCATGAGAGAGACTATACGAGGCTGCTGTATAGCCAGTCGTCCGAGCACCCCCTATAGAGCGCAGCATAGGTGAAGCGCCTTGCGCCCGGTTGTGATAGGTTCGAGTGGCTGGCTACGTGCGCACGTGCGCCGACGGCCAACGCGACGCGCCGTCGTTTTCTCACATGGACAAATACAGAGCGAGAACGCGCCGCGCATTTTCCTGCTAAGACCCCCTGAACCACTTGAGTTGCGCAACGCTGACGAACGACCGGCGACTCTTTCTCTATTCCACCCGAGCTTATGGGCTATATAATTCAATACAATGCGCCGTGCTCCACTTTATATACACGAATCGATGCAATTCATTTTTTTATAGAATTTCTTTTTTGCCTTGTATAATCATTCAGTCGATTCGTGACGGTCTCGCGTGCCCGGCTTTTATCTTTTGCGCGCCTGATCGAGTTACGTACTAATACAGTTTTCTACTGCGCCGTATAAAGACGGCCTAAATGAAGACAATGTTTATATTATGCGAGTCGTTACGGAACAGGAAATGAATAATTTGACGGGTTACGATTTTCTGCGACGAGCAGGTGCATACCTCCTACCTGGTTATGGCGATTGCTTCACGAACGAGAATAAGGAGAAATGAAAAATCGTGATTGTGATAAAACAACCAAAAAAAACAAAAAAATGGTTTCTTCATCTTTTAATTGAGTTTGAGACGACAAATTTGAATTCTTTTCTTTCTTAACGAACCCCCAAAACCGGACTAGCATGTCGTTCTGAAATGTTTTATTCAAATAGTTGTGAAACGAGACGAAATTCCTTCTCTCTTCCCTTCTTTTTTAAATTATTTCAATTGTTTAATAAGTTGCAGCCGAAATGTGAACCGGATCTCTTATCCCCCGTCGCCTTCTTACATCCTCTTCAGAACTGCCAAATTTGAAATAATAGACCGCGTCTCATAAGTTGCTATCAAGTCCCTTCTTGAACTCTTTTGCGCGTAGGCTAACATAGCATCCAGTGTATAGAAATTCCGAAACTTCCCCCGCCGAAGTGGAAACATTGGAATGTTGTCAACTCGAATGTGGCGCGACAATTAGAGAGTCGCAGACGGAACGAAGTACGCATATCCTCTTTTGAAATGCATCAATCTAAGCGGGTAATTAAACCCTAAATCAGAGTGAGCTGGTCAGACCGCCTATTAGGCCACGCAGCAGGGAGAAAGCCACCTGAAGATTTTCTCACACACTGATGGTAGACCGGACAAACGAGTTCCAAAGCGCGCCTCTTTTTTTCCTCTCGGCCGAGGGAGAAGACGTCAAGAAGAAGAAGAAAACAATGAAAATAAATGTCCGAGTCAATATTAGTCTATTGGGGAGGGAGGGAGCGGTCGGGTCGCAAGCCGCAAGAGAGTTCTGATGTGTACGGAACGTGCGCTGCCGGGAAATTTTCCCCGCCGTTGCCGCGCTGTCTGGCCCTTCTATAAACGACGATAATGCCGCGTCCAAAGTTGACAACTGATTAGCAATAATCAATATCCGGACCTGTGAAGGCCTCTTGCCTCGCGACTGCGGCGTCGTCGATTATCACGCGAACCGCCAGAAAACGGAAACGGCGGGCCCCACCAAAAAGTAACAATCAAAATGAAATGTATAAAAAAGAAGAAGAAGAAGAAGAAGAAAAAAGAGATCGCCACGAGTGGTACGTCAACCCCAAAACCAATATTAGCGCAGTGTCACTGATAAAAAATTCATCGTCCCAACCAGCAACGACTCGACTGTTTGTTTCCATGTTCGTTTTGACACGCATTTTCCGTCACGGAACGAGGCGATCATTCTTTGCCGATACAGAACTGCGCCGCGCGGACCGTATTACCTGAACGACGCGACTTTCAAATCTAATACCTCGGCACTTTGTTCTAGCTGGGCATCACGCACACCCAACGAACGTTGCCGGCCAGCTGGGCCAATAGGACACGTTCAAATAAAGCGAACGCAACGCAGGGAAAAGGTCTAAACAAATAAGAAATAAAAAGGAAAAAGAGACAGTCTTCAGTCGTGATGAGAAAAAAGGCTTAGTTTATTGTAGTTCTAGATATATATGGAGGAAATAATAATATATAATTTCCATTCCATGAATAGAATAGCGAGTAATCATGACGCTGTTTAACATAGAGACTGACGTAGTTATATACAAATAAAGGAAGAAATAGACGAGAGACAAATTTTTTTAGGTAGGCTTTGACGCGCTTGGCTCATCCGCATGGGGGAGGAGAAGCTGTGTGCTGTTTACCACCGAGCATATCGATTTACCCCGAAAGATCTTGTTTCACAGCAACAGCAGCAGAGATGCCAGCGAAAAAAAGAGCGGAAAAATCCAGGCTGCTTCTACGTCAAAAGCGGATGATGACATATAGCACCGTGTCACAGAGAACCAATACACCCACCAACAGCAGCAGCAGTTCTCGTTCCCTTGTGTCTCTCTGACTCCGAGGATAAGCTCAACTCCTTTAGGACGACTGCGGGTCAACAAGTCTCGGTCTATATGGACTTTGCCTCAAATGCCAATTCGTGCCATTTCTCGCGACGTTAGCGTCAAAATCAACCTCGGAACACAAGAACCCGTTAAACCCCCGCTGACTCCCAGTCTCAGTCCTTCCAGCCCCCTGTCAACTCGTCGCTTATTGTCTTTGTTGACTTTTCGTCTTTTCACTATCCTCTATTATTAAGGTTACTTCTTCAACGGACTCAAAAGAGAGGCTACTACCCTATTTATTGAGAAGAAGACTAACCTAAATCTACATCCAGATCTTTCCCGTTTTATTTGGCCGGGTTGTAACAAGTGTTTCGCTACATTCCCTGTACGTTTCTACGGTCCTCTGTCATCACAAAGAATGTGATAGAGGCCCCTCTACATGGTCAACACCTGTTGTCTCAATAGAGGCAGGTGAACGCCGTGACGACCTTTGACCTGCCACTCACACTATTTTGACAAAGAGCAGGAATCATCTAGTGTAGCCTATTCTCTTTCTCAATCCTTCTGGTCCACCGTTATTGGTTTTTGCCTCTCCTTTTTTTTATATATATTCTTTTCTTTCTGTGAGACTGGGAAGGAAGGACTTGGGGGTCTTTTTGGAGCTTGTCAATTTGACAGAATATATTTATGTATATACTATAGGGTCGAATGTGCACGTCTAGTTAGAAGGCTCGTTGCTGTTGTATTGGGAACATCTGGCAAAAGTTCCTGCTTTTCTTGCCACGCTCGAGAGAGTCTATAGACTGCTGGCTCTCTCTCTCTCTCTCTGCCTCTACGGCCAAAGTCAAAGCAGCACATCAAACATTTAGAAAATAAAATAAAAAAAGAAGAAGGGGAGAGAAAAAGACGAAGTGTAGTACACAGCGGAGAAGACATCGTTGGCTGCCAGTATTAACACGCACGCGACGGGCCCACGCACACTATAACACGCCCGTTTTTTCACTTTGCGGCTGTACAGTGGTAAACGAGGGAGTTTGGAACAATAAATTCTCTTTCGTTTTTTTATTATTTCCCTCTGCGTATACACAGAAACAAAACTATCGTAAATTCTCACACAAACTAAACTCTCTTTGGCTTTTCTTTACAGAGCTCTCTGCTCAAGAATGCGCCGACGCTTTTGCCGGGTTGGTGGCTTCTTGTTGCTCTGACAATCTGTTTTTGTTTTGATTCTCGGAACTCTCAAGATTCTTCAGATTTTATTGCATTTTGGCGCAACTTGAATGCATAGGCCGTACTTTAAAAGCTCTACGCCTCGACCCACAATCCTCCATGATCAAGTATCATTACATAAGAGCGTGTTGTGCAATATCATAGCGGTAGCGTTGCTGATCCAAATGAAATAGTGATGGACGACTGGAAGCTATTAGTTAGGATATAAATGTCTAAAAAACTCTTGGGTCACAGATCGCGGATCGATGCATGTGACGTCCTCTCCATCAAGCCGAACAACACGACCAAGAGCACAAACACGAGCAAACAAGACCGAATAATCATCAATAAAAAAAAAGAGTGTATAGGGGAGTGAGAGAGAGAGAGGAGCCAAAAGAACGAGAGAAAAGAAGAAGATGGAATGATGGAAGGGAGTCCAAGGAGGAACGAGACAGCACGAAAGAGAGCGGAAGCTTTTAACGTTCGGAGGTACTTGTCTGCGTGTGTGCCTTATAGAATGGGAACTTGTAGTGGGAAGTGTATAGAGGAAGGAAGAAACGACGACGTGAACTCTATATACTGCAGCAGCGCTCCGATCTATAGAAGAGGGGGGAAAACCCCGAGATGGAGAGGCCGGCCAGTAACAAAAAAAAAAAGAGAGAAAGAAGAAGAATCAAAAAGAGAGGGGGGTCTTCTGTCACGGGCAAAAGGAGGGACAGGCCAGCAGCCAAGAGAAGAGAAAAAAAAATAACACTAGGAAGGGAAAAGAATGGCGGAAGGGGGCAATAACAGGGTTGGAGAGACGCTCCTGTATGTATAGCCCACTTCACTCCCGTCTCAAGATATATAGATGTCTATGTTGGGTCTGTGCCGTACTCGTAGAGGACGACACAGCAGTTGGGGGTGCCAAAACAAGACATGTAGTTCCAGAGGCGACTCCTCCCCGTTACTCTTCCATTATCGATGGCTTATAATAGCCGTCACGGCCTATACCATCCACTAACACGACCTAGACACATTCGATGTCATTTTTTGTTACGGCTTGATGCATCGCGCCCCAACCGACACGATCGATAGAAGCTAGTACTACTGTTACTACGTACGGTACTGTTTATATTGCGATGTGTTTCTTCCTATATACTCTCAATGCGACGAGATGAGTTAAACCTTCGATTTCCAGTTGGTATAGAATTAGAGAGGGGGATCTCTCCGTTTATTGTCAGGCCGTTTTCATACGTTCCAGTGACTCCCACCGGGCCGTTTTTTTTTAATAGAGAGAGAAAAAAAACGCCCAATAGGTTAAGCGGTGTGCTAAGCTATTATTTCATCCTTCCGGTCGCGATACGGATGAATTGTCCCGTCGACACTAGTACCGGATATGGTTCGTCACTTATGCCATCCCAAGTTCCGATTGGTTAAGTATTGATATGGTGACTTGTTCCACCTTTTTTCTTTTTTTTTCTATGCGATTGAAATGGAGTGAACGACATCACTTAGGAGACATCCTGCTCATCTGCAAAATTGACTGTATGTCAACGGAAATTGTACAAATGTTGTCTTTTATAAATATACGTAGAGGACGAGGCAATACTAAAATACACATTGTCAGAGTCTCTAAAACGCAGCCGCCACCCCAAGTCTGTGCCCTCATCTCGTCCGTCTCATTCTTAAGTTGAAAGTTGACTGTTTCAGTCATATAGTCGGAAAAATAAGACTTGAGGAGAAATATATACGACAGACAGAAGGAGATTCTGGATCTCGTCTGGGAGTTTTCGGGTCCCATCAACCAACGAAGCGACGGCCCGACTAGTCGTCGTAGAGAGGAAACTCGAAAAAAAAAAGAAACAGACAAGAAAAAGATGTAGCCTACTATAGAGAGAATGAGGGGGGAAGTTTGGGGAGTCTAGCGATATGCCTAGGCTTTACAGTTTTACCATCGCCGTCGTAATAGGGGTCCATGGGGCAGCCGGCTGCTGTTTCTGCTCTTCTATGCTGTCCAGTGATGGTCCGTCCGTTGGTGGTGATGGTGGCGACGGCGACGAGACAACCGCAAACCGCGAGCAGCACAGGGACTCGGGCGAGCTGGGGCCCTATCTAGAGTCTAGGCTAGCCTATATAGGAGGGCTGGGACTGATGGGGCAGCCCCCAGAACTCTGGTTACAACATGTTTTCTCTATGGGACGCGACGACGACGATTCCTCTGCTTCCTCTCTTCATCCTGGCCAATAGCTACAAGTTATTCCTACTGCTGGCCGTGTGCTGCTTCTGCTTCTCCGGCTAGAATACGCTATATATACCAAATATATTACGATCGACTTCTTTGTTGCTATAGAGTCCCCTGGATACGGGCCCATGTCCAATCCCAAGTGGCGCCCAACCGGCGCGCGCCTCTTGTAACTTTTTTTTTTCTTCCGTCTTCTTCCCGTGTATCGGCTGCTGCTGCTGATGTTGTTGTGATGGGCACCAGAGAAACCATAGATATTAGGGGGAAAGAAGAAGAAGAAAAAAAAAACTAGAAGAGAGACGACGACGACTTGAGTTCCGCCGATGTGGCGGCGGACGGACGGGGCGAAGCGGGAAAAACGGCGCCCCGTCTATAGTGCGCGGCTATTTAGCCTACACCCTCTTTAAGGGATTGGAGAGTAGGGATGTCTCGCCCAGCGTTTTCCATCACAACACAACCCCGTCGTTCGATAAATGCGCATTGTCTATACTATAATGTTGAAACGTTTTTCGTTGTCTAAATGGTTGCTCGGCCTTTCTCTCTCTCTGCCGATCATCTGATGGCAGACAGCACGTTCACGTTTTCTCTTCTTTTCCCATCATCCGTGACTTTATCATTAGTCTGATGGCCCTGGCCCATTTGTAAGACTCTGATGTATAGGCCTTGGTGATACAAATAATGCGTTCCATTTTACATCGACGATTAGTTTAATGAGCGCGCGTCGCTCTTATAGCCACCATGTCGTTTTATTGTATTCTAACCGAGCTAGCTATGTATTTAAGCTTAAACACGATCGTCATTTGTATAACAATAGAAACCCGTCCATCAAAATCACTCGATTCCGTTATTCAAGTTCTTTTATTTTTTTTTTTATTCTATAAGAAGACCGAACGACGAACTGGACATTCCGATCGACAACGTCATGAAAATGCATTAGGACCGTCTGCATCATATTCTTCGGCACCGAGAGGAAATGGACCTGAGAAGTCTCAACGCGGGACGCGCTAGTTTTCCTCAATGGAATGTCGGACTTTGATGGCTGACGAAAAGGCTTCTTATAGGGCGAAAAAAGGGACTAGGGGGAACGGCCAATTTGTTCCACGCACAAGTCAAGAGTCAACAATATATACATATATATATATATATACGACTAGGAGCTGGCCGAGTGCTGCTGCTCGCTCGACGGAGAATAACACAAGCCCATACAAAAGGCCTAAATAGCGCCAGAGACATGTATACAGCACATCCGATTGGGTGAGTGAAAGAGCCAGTCTCCTCTCCTCTATCTGTTCCCCTTCTTGGAAGAAGGAGAAGAAGAAGAAAAAAGATATAGAAAGAAAGAAAGAATCCCTCGTCTTCGGGTAATATTTACGAGCCTGGGTGGCGGACAATGACAGCCAGCAGCAAGCAAGCATAGTGTCTCCGGTCGTAACCGCCGCCGCCGCCGCCGCCGCCGCCAACGTCGACGACGACATCTTTTTTTTTTCTTCCTGTCTGTAGCCGTATCTTTCGATGCGCGCCGTCTCTCCTGCGCGGGCGAGAGGAAACGAGAGAATTTCGACGAGAAAAAGACGAAGAAGAAGAAGAAGAAAAAAAACAAAACATCATCTTCGACAGCTGTGAAGATGTGCCCGACTGCTGCGCGACTATGTATATACTACACGTAAGAGATGTCCGTGTCGTTGCTGATGATGCCATTGGCTATATACGCAGTCGCGGCGCCGAAGCTTTTACACGTCGTGTCTGCTGTCGTGTGTTGCATGGTGGTGGTGGGGGTTAGACGAGGTAGTATATAGAGGAGAGACGAGATGAGCCGAGGCAAGAAGAAGAAGAAGAAGAAGAAAAAGGGAAGAAAACTTTTGTCGTCGTCGTCGTCGTTCGGTCGCGCCTGCATCATCATCATCATCAGTTCAGATAGCGCAAGCGGCAACCGGCGGCTTGTGGCGGCAGTCGAGATCGCAGACTCTTGTCGGCGCGACCTGACCCCACGCCCACTTTCTCCATTCATATAGATACTAGCGCACAAAAGCAGCAACAGCAGCAGAAGGGACTACGAAAAATATAGACCGAGTTTATTTAAGCTATTATATATCAGGCCTATAAAATCACTGCATTTCAAATTTATATATATAGGCTACCTCCCATCAGCTTTGAAATTCTCTTTCCTTCTTTATTTATTTTCCAAGGGGAGAAATTATAGGAGACCTCCTTGGTGGTGGCCCGCCAATTATGAAAGGGAGATCTCAACCGTAGATAGATTTTTTCTTTTTTCCTTTTCTTATATGTACGTGTTTCAGCGGGGCTATATATATAAATGGAGACGAGGAATTAAACAAAAGATGCAAGGGCTCCACTCGATGGTGGGGCCGTTAATCCCATCAAGAATCCGCTATAGGCCGCGTTGGCCTTTATTACTGCGATTGTCAGTAGCGCAGCGGGCGACTAAATGCGGAAAACACGCGAAAGAATGTCTGAAATGTTTCCATCGGTCGTTTTTTTTGCGCCAACATTTCCGCGTACTTTCTGTCGAGGAATTCGCCTCTTAAAAAACTTATTCCAAATATAGCCATTTGCTAGGATCTAAAGTTTGTTTAGTTTGGATAATCATTTAATGCGATTTTCGAATCTTTTGAATAGTTCAGTTAATTCGGCGCCGGTTCCACCGTCTGTCGTGTCAGGCAGGAGAGATTGTTGCAACCAGTTTCATAGGTATAATTGACAAGATTCCATCCAGGAAGAAAACTTAGCGAATTTCGAGAAAGTGATCAAAACAAACCTTGTATACAGTAGATTACTCATCGCTAATGTTTTCCGGTTGAGAGGGAAAACGTCGAACGGCGGATGCGGTCGTTTCCATTGTGAATGCTTCTTTTTGAAAAATCTGAAGGAGTCTAGAGATTTGATGACAGCAGGTGATCAATCAGTTTCTGAAGCGTATACAATCGTCGTGTTGTTGTCCCTGGCGAACGGCGGCCGAACGTCCCCTTTTTCCCCCCGATTCCGGCATCATGAACCTCTTTTACCTCCGACGTCGCATGAATCGCTTGCTGCTGCTGTGTCGAACCGTGCGAACAATCAGCTAATTATCGAAACCGCCGTACTACCGTTCTCTGTGAATATTTGGTACTCCGCTAGCCCTGCATGGCTCCCCATTGGGGAAAAAGGGACGGCGGCGTGCGACACACATCCATTGTCCGCCTGATCAATAACCCCAACAACAGCAGAACATTTGGGGCTCGATATATATCGACAACCCTTTTCCCTAATATTTCCAGAGACATTTTTCCCCATTCTCCAACAGACCCTCCCCCGCCGTTCAAGAGGTAAAATGGAGAGGGTTGGCTCGCTAGCTGCTACAACTGCTCTATAGTACTTATACTGGGGTGATTCGATTCGATGCGGTCGGACAGACTCCGCACGCGGCGACAGCCGACAGCAGAGCCCGGCGCGGAAGTGGCAGTCAGCACGTGGCTCGTTGCGGAAGCGCGTACGTTCGGGGCCGCGTGTCGCGCTCTGCGGCTAGTCCCTTTCTCGCCGCGCACCTTACGCGCTAAATTTCGTGGACAACTGGAACCGCCTTTCCTCTTCATGAAAGAATCAGCAGCAGCGGCCGTCGTGGTTACGTATCAAAGGGATCCATCAACGTCGCGCACTACGCCATGACTTTACCATGTTCTTATCCAGCAAGTCATCCGGCGTTCATCATAGAGGACGAGGAGGCCGACCGAGCACAGCCGCTGCTCATTTTCTTTTTATAGACTTCCTTCTCTTGTCATTCAGTTATTTTTTTTTTTACCCCAGCGTGTTAAGCCTGTTCGCTGTCGTCGTCTATTCAATGATCGCTAGCACGCGTTCCGTACACCTCACGCAACACGTGACCAATTGGTTAATTATCTATTCTGTATACGATCGTGATGACTTCCACGTCCTGCGTTATTTCAAAAGTGTTTTCTTTTTTGTCCTCATTTTTCCAGAGAAAAATGAAAGAAAGTGTCATCACTTGCCTGTTGGTCAATAAGTTTGGTGTCACTAAACAGATCCCTGTCGTGACCAAGTGCAGCCATCGCGTCATCATTGAAAATAGTTTGTGGTGGTAAGTGGATCCCTACCCCAGAGGGTATGAAAGATATTGACAGTCTTTGACCTCCGTGTGACACTATACCGGTGCCATCGTCCGCCTATAGAGTCTCTAGATAGAGTTTCGTTCATAGTCTGCTGCCACGTCCATAATATACGGGGCGAAGGAATATAAGAACAAAACATCCAACAGCAGCGCGTATGCATGGTAGAAGTCTATGGTAGTTGCCTATGTAAGGAGACAACGTCGAGTCGGGCGGAGACGGACGACGCAGCCAAGAGGGGAGCGTGTCACACGATAGGCTGAGAATGAGCGCCGCTCGCTTCCGAGATCCAATTACCCTCAGTTGGGACGACAGCATAGAGACTATAGCCTATATGTTTATACATATAGACGTAGAGAGAGAGAGAGAGACCCGCTGTTAAAGCAAGTGAGGCAGCAGCAGCACCTTAAACCGGCTCAATCATTTAACTTGCGCGCGTTGATATATAGTCGACCGGATCACTTGCAGCAGCAGGCTGCACGCAGTCGTCGTTGACACGTCAATGAACACGATTACAAACTCGGATTATAGCCAGAGACGAACTGTTGAAGAAAATGCGCCATCTTTTTTCAAATGAACTGTAAACATTGTAGAGGTAAATTTCTTATTCCCCTTATTCGTCTTTAAAATACGTGGTTGGTTTGATGGTAGGTATATACAGCTGACTTGGTACAGCCCATATAAATCATAGCGTCACTTTTTCTTTTGTCTCTTTGATCTCTGCTGCTGCTGCTGCTGGTGATGACCTCCCGTCGTGTTGACCCTTGACCCCCTACCAACTCAACTAATGACTCTATCTCGTCTCTCTCGCTTGCTCTCTACCTATACAGTTCTATATATACCGTACCTTTATATGTACATCTTTATCCTGGGAGAATGAAGGGGCATAAAGCTGTAGAGAGAGCTAGAAAAGAGGAATGGTCTATATATATAGGCTATAAATACTGTACATTGAGAGATAGAGAGGAAAAAAGAAAAAGAGTGAAGCCTTGTGGCGAGCAAAAAGTCTATATATTTTGTCACTCTTGTCCATCAACTTCGTGGCTTCTATAGAAGAAAAAAAAATAGATTCTATAAGCTGGGGAGCCCAGTGCTGGTCCAACAACAAAAGGCTCCACCAAGAAGCCAGGTCAAATCCTTTTGGTTCTCATTGTCTATTTAAATGCCTTCTTTCTCAGATACTTTAGTAGCCCCCTTTACCTCTTTGGCAAAATCTTTGCCGTCAATCCCCCTTTTCCCCCCAATGTGAAGCGCACAGCGTATGCATAGGCCTACTCGCTCGTCATCATCAGTATTCAGTATAGTCTTCTAAGTTCTTCTATCCTTACTTCTCTACTCCGCCTGATTCTGTTTTTTCAAGGGGAGAATAAATGTTCTTGAAGCCCGTCCGGGCCTTTTTTTTTCGCAGACTTGATAACAAAGTTGGGCAGTCACATCCTCCGTTCTGCTTAACCTTTTACAGCATGCATATATATAGGCCTACATACAAAATGTTTGGAGAGGTTCGTTTCGTATGTAGGGATTTCGTGGATCGATGAATCCGGGAAGCGCGTCAATTATTCGCCCTATGAGAGGGCGTCGTTGAATGCGCGTGACCCGTTTCACGTCGACGTTGTCTATTTATTTAAAAGACGCCCATTTAATTTTTCTTCAGATCTTTTGCTTTTTCCTCCTTCCTCGTCTTCTCTCCTTCACCTTTTTTTTTTTACTGTATTACCATCGGTAGAGGTGGTGCTGGATTGCTGATGCGAAAGCCCCCGTCATCCAATAGACAATTTGACGTGGACTTGTCTGATAAGAAGAAGAAGAAAAAAAAAAAGAAGGCTCGCGGGGTTCCGGCTGCAACGGCGGCGGCTGTGGTCAGGATGACTATAGGGCAGCAGCAGTGATGCTTCCATCAGATGGCTATTACCATGGCAACAACAACTAAGAAGAAAAAAAATAGGTCCTGACTTCTTTTACCTCGGAAAATATATATATCTCTTCTTCTCTTTCGCTCCATCAGCTGGTCTGTCCCTTCCGGCCAGGATTTTCTGACTTCTCCCATCAGCTGTCAAATGTTGATGCGCGCACATACATTTTTATAGATATCTATTTTTCCCCGGTTGCTGTGCCCTATAGCTCTCCCTCGCCTTCGCGTCGTGCTTGGAACACACCTTGAACAATGGACTATACGCAGCTATAGAAGGAGAAGAGCCTAGAAGGAGACGAAGAAGAAGAAGAATGGAACGGGAAAAAAATGTTGTATTTCATTTTCTCTATGTTTTTGATTTTAAGTCTTCTCCAACTAAATCCTGAAGCATCAGCTGCGGATTAACTTCCATCATCCGCCCCACGCTCCCTCCCCATCTACTTCAAAACCTCGGACTGATCTGTATTTAGGAAAGAATTAGAATGAGCACGTGGCTCGTTTGACGTCACTCTGCATCAATACATCAGTCGACTTGCTTAAATTCTCTTTTTTTTAAGACGTCTTCTTTTATTCCTAATAGCTACTTGATTCGAAATAACACAGTTTAATTGTGTTGCTCTGTGTGTTGTGTAACGCCGGTTATATATATACACACAAACCGCAAAAGAGCTTGCCAGCAAAAGAAAAACAAAACGCAACATCACGATCGTGATGCATCTGATGCAACATAAAACAGGAAAACAAAACAAAAACAAGAGCAACGGGGCGTTGTAGCAAATATATAAGACCAGAAAAAAGAACTTATAAATATAAAGAAAAGAATAGGCGAATCGATGCGACACGCGGATCCGGTTGAGGAGTTGATCAATAACCCGAGCGCCCGCCAGAATCGATTATCGATGCTGGTGGAATGCTGTTTTCTTATTCTCTCTGGCTCTTCCTGACTTGATGCCCGTGGCATCGAGAGAAGTTAACCAGCACCAACCCACTTGATCGATTGTGAGATCTGCATGTTTTATTTAGATCAATTTCCCCTATACGCTGCGATGCCATCGAATGCGCCTTGACAAAATCTCCTATTCGAACATAAACGAAACAGATTGTAGCTATAATACGTAGAGATGTATATAATTTTACTCCCCTCCATTTTCTCATCAGGTGGTTCAACGAATAGCCTACACTCGCTTAAATATATCTGCTGCTGCCAATACATACACATCGATCCAGTTTTGTTTGACCAACTGTTCCAACTGGCCAAAGTCACTTAACCGACGACAAAGCGGATCGACTGTTACCTAGCTATAAATGTTGAATAGTCTGATCGACAGACACAATGCTGGTACTATGTTATGAAACATTTTTGAAGAATCGTCTATACAGAAATGGAAACAAGTTTCCAGAACGTGTTGTTTTCAGGTTGTTTTCAGTTTTCTGAACGGCTCTGCAATTTAACAGGTAAGTGTCAAAATCGCGGGAAAGTTTGCGACGGACATTTTTTTCCTGGTGTTGAGGGTGACGTCATCGCCGGAGCCTCTACATGCTGGGCGGCAGCATCATCTTCCTATATTTGCCATCATTCTATTTTTCTTTTAGGTTTTGTTGTCTTGGCCGCATAAGTATGATATTCCGAGCCCGGATTTTATTGTACATTGTCTCTCTGGCGTCCGTTGTTTGTATACAAGTTGCACACACGTCTGTTTCGCTTCCCTCAACTTCTCGAGTTGTCTTGGTCGTCACCGCCGTCGCTCGCGCCTTCCCTTTGTCCGTTTCCCTCGCGTGTTAATCCGGCACCGAGTGGCGCGGTCACGTCGCTTTCGGCTAATACTGTATGATGTCGACCGTTTTCTCCTCCTCCTTCTCTTCCTTCTCTTCCTTAGTATAGTATAGACTTTGCCGGGCTGTGTGTGCGCTGTGTATTTCTCACCTCTTTGGACCGTGTCGGCCACCGTTGGCGCGGCCAAAGCGGCCGTGGCGGGCTAGCTCGGCGCAGCCGCCTTCAGCCGCGCCACCATTGACAGCCGCTCGCTAAACGCTACTCGACCTTTAACCTCTGCTGCCTCGCTCACTCACACGCTCCTTCCCTCTTTAAACTATACAGGCTAATATTAGCCCTAAGCTTGTATACGAAACTTGTTCCAGCAACGACCCAAGAACCCGACGCTATTCGTCGTCGTCGTATATATATATACACATAGCCTACTACAACCAGCGCATACAAACAGCACGCCTCAGCGGACGAGACGGCCGAGAGATTCAAAAGTTCTACGCCAACCCGTGTAAAAAAGAAAGAGACGCTTCCCGCCGCCGCCGCCACCGTTGCTGCCTCTGCTGCTGCTTCTTCTCATCTCACTGCACATGAAGATGGCGGCGGGCGGCTGTCAAACTCCGTCCCCCTCTTGCTCTGCTGTGTGTAAACCGAGTTATCGTCTTTGATTTTCTTCTGCCTACTCCACTACTGTCGTAATACTATATACTACTACTACTACTCAGCCTCGCTCTCGTCCCCGACTGATGCTGCCTCAACATTTTTTCAACACATGAAAATCACATTTTATTTTTGACTCCGTCGCTCTTTCTTCCGCCTCGGATGAAAATGGATATAAAATGTAATGCTTAAAGAAAAGAGGAGAAAATCATTTAGAGGCATATAGATGACATTGAATTTGATGTCTGTAACACGCTGTCGAGATGGCCGTCTCACGTCGCCCTGTTGTGTACATGTTCTTGTGTGTGGGTTCTCCTTTTTTCTCCTTGGATCTTTTCTGATTCCTATCCATTTCTCTCCTTTCGCCTTCGGAGACGGTTCCAGACGTTGGCTCGGATCGATCGTGAAAAGAAATAGAAAAAAAAAGAAAGAAATAAAGTAAAAAAAAATATATATATACACACACAAAAAAAGAAAAAAGGGAGACGAAAAAGAGAAGCCGAAGCGCCACCAATAGGAAGTCGGGAGACGGGGCGGAGTATTGAGGCGACTGTTGGGCGCGGACCAATCGGCAGAGACTTGTAAGCTCCTCCCCTCTACCCCATCTCCGCTTCTCTCTCTCTGGCTTTGCCAACCCCCTGTGTCGGGGCGGGCGGTGAGGTGAGGTCGGGAGAGGGAGAGAGGCGGGCATGTTTGATTTTTTGTTGTTGTAACTTGGGGACTAGGCGCCTGCTGGCTGGGCAGTCGCCGCTGGATGTGGCTTCGGTCCGGTTCCTCACGTCACTCTGTCCCCAGTGACATTTCGATTATTTATTCATCACCGTCATCTTCGTCGTCGTCGTCGCTGTTCGTTTGTTTTTTAACCCCACAGCGAGACTTCCGCGTGTTTTTTTGGGTCTCACATCATTCGACGTTTCGTACTCGCTTCAATTTGTAGTGCTCCATCCGCCGCTTCTATTCACGACTGTTTCGCCTCCTGTTGTAACACACAACACAGCAACTGTGATTTCGTTTTCAGATTCGGCCGGTTTTCTTTCACATTTACGCATCCAACCGGCCATCGAACCGATTAAACCGAAGGTTATCAAAGGCAGCCAGTGTGTTTTATTATTTTCTGCGTTCAACTTATTACCCGTCGGGAGAAGAAGATTTTTGCTTGACCGGCACATCGAGGATTAAGCAACAGCCGACAGTTGTCCATCGTGGAAATCGGCCGAGAAGTGCAGGCCTATCGGTGCCTGCCAGCCGGATCGACATCTTAACGGTGTTGAACGGGCCCGAGCTGAATCAAGTGCCCCTCATTTCACAACTAACCACGTTGCGACTTGTTCACTAACATTGTGCGCTTGTCGAGTGCTGCGGCGGCCCGAAAATTTCGCCCTCGTTGGTCCTCGTCGAGTCCGAGATGCAGACGGAACAGCAGCCCCTCAGTAAGTTCCAGCATTTGATATAATATATATAGCCTACCGTCAACACAGTTATTGTAACGGCGTTCATTGAATAGCTTTATCTTCCTCTATGGTTGAATGTTATCGTCGTTAAATCGCGGCCGATGTCTTGTTAAGACCGTCTTTGATAGAGGCTCAATCTCAAAAAAGCCGACCGGTATCAGTTGCTGATTATATTAGCTAATCGCCGACTCTCAGATGAAATGACGGCCAGTTATCGCCGTAGAAAAAATGAGACTATGGTTGAATCGGTTTTGCGGTCCGTTGAGCTCAGCAGAGAACCGATTCCTCTCAGATCGAGTTGGTATGATAAAAGTTGACTAGAAGAATGCCTCGTTAGTATTCCGACGCCGTCAAGTCGCCAGCAGCCACACAAAATTCAAGGGGAACACCAGGAAAAGTTGTCGAAAACGCGCTTGACTTGGCCGCAACGACAACAAAAATGTTGATGTCGAGGACACTGCTGCTTCTTCTTCTTCTGCTGCCTCGCGATGATCGGGGGAATTTTTTCCATCAAAAGTATTCTCTCTATTATGGCCAATCTGACGTCAGAGCAAAGCGGAGGAGACTTTACGCAGGAGAAAGCACTGTGTCGGCGGAATTCGAGAAATCCCGCATGTAATACTTGCAATGCGAATGAGGAAGAATGTGTTACAAGCTGCGGCTTCTGCTGCTGCTGCTGCTGAAAAAGAAAAACGAATGGAAACAAATGAACATCTAGAGTGGACATTATAGAGAACGAGACGAGAAACCGACGTCGGTGCCCTTTCAAACGCAAACCGTATATACTTTTTCTGTCTCTCTCTCTCTCGGGTGATTTTAATGCCGCCGTCGGGTCGCCATCGTCTAAAAATAAATCGAAATTCGCTAAACGATCCGACGCCACCGATTCCGAAATCGGTGGCCTACATTGGATCAGCCAGGAGACTCGAGGAAAGGACAGCAGAGCCGAAATCGAATCGGAAATTCTTTCGGCCAAGAGAGGATAGAGAAACGAGGACCGTATAATACATCCGTCCGTCCGTCCGTCTCGATCGCGATATTCCAACTATAGCGCTTTCCAAATAGTGGCCCAAAGGCGAATCTTGCGGTTCTTGTTGGCAATTCACTTTCAAAAGTCCTTGTACATTATAGCGGCCCCACACTTATACAGTCGGGCTTAGGATACATTTTCTACGTGCTGTATGCAATCAGTGAATCACTTTACCGGGCGCGCTGAACAGTGACAGAGTAAGGGGGTTAGAAAACATGGGTCGAATTTCTATGGAGCCGATCAACACCCGCGCGCCCAGTCGCCGGAGAATACCCAAAATCGAATAACACTCCGAGCTGTAGCTTCGCCAGCAGCAGCAGCAGCATTCTCTGCTGTATATACACATGCAAATCTATAAAGCTGAGAAGCAGCAGCTAGAGAGAGAGAGAGAGATGACCGTAGAGAAATCGATAAACTTGCTAACTCGGATCGAGCATCAGGGATCTTGCTGCTGCTGCTGTATTGTCTGGACGGTGCCGGAACGACAACAGCTAAGCGAGTTGGCGGCACGCAAGAAGAGAAAAAAAAGGAGCCATTGTCGCTTGTGTTGTCTCGTGTCGATGCTGTTTGGGGGAACGGATTTTTATCGTGCGAGTATATGTATACGACACGCAGAATAATAGGCTCTATAAAATTTGAGGGCTTTTCTTGGTCAACTCTTTTTCCCGGTCCTTTTGTTTCTCTCTCCGCCAAAAAACGTGAAAGTCCCCTCGATTCATCCGTCGTTTTGTTATCTCTCCACTTCGGACTTCTTCTTTCGTTAAAAGCACCGAAATATGATTGACTTTGTCGCTTTGAAACAAAAGACACAAAAAAGAGACAAAAAGGGAGAAAGACTCTAAGCGTTTCCTGTCGGGTGATGCAACGATAAATGGAGGAACAAGGCGCGCTCGCGACGCCGCCGACTATGCTGCTGCTGCTGCTGTGGATATTCCATTTATATAATCTAAGGGACACTTGAAAAAATATCAAAGGACACGGAAAGCATCAAGAGAGAGAGAGAGAGTCGAAAGGAAAAGAGCAGCAGCACGCGATCCTTATCGTCCACCTTGACAGTGGCGCCTTGACTAACCCGTCACCGCAAAGTCCGCGACCAAGGTGGTCCTGATCCACAATACGAGAATAGCTCGGTCGACTACTTGTATATGACGACGAGCGACATTGTTTAAATTTACTCCAACCCGAAAAGAATATAAATAAAAAAGACAATGTCTAAATATAAATATTATTTTTCTATATTTTTATTGACAAATCGGATTATTTCGTCAGTGGATTCGTTAACGGGTTAAGTGCAATCCATCTGTTGTCCTAGCACCTATGGGAAATGGAAGTGCGAGACCGTCCACAAGAGAGCTGGTGACAGCTGTTTAGCCTACCTTTGCTGATGGGGGGTCGAATGATGAGAGAACAAAAAGGGGTGCACATCGGAGAAGAACAAAAAAGGTGGCGAGGCTGGTTACTGACTGGCCAGGATGCATAGTAGCTCCGACAGAAGAATAGAGGGGGGCCTGGCAGCAAAGCCACTAGCGGCGCGTGCACTAGTCTATAAGGCCCGCTGATGGCAGTAGATGCCGGGCAGTGGCAACAGCAATTAGCCGGCAAAACAAGGAGAGAAGGGCGAGGGGTCGCCCCCGATGATGATTCAAAAGCAGGACCCGTCGTCAGACACTGTGTCCTCCTATTTATCACTCAACAAGAGAGAGACCACTGCGTTTTTATTCACCCTCTACTTGCTCCCTGTTCATTATTGATGATGTGTGATTCAGCGGTTTTTCCTCTTTAGCCGCACTCGCTCCATATAGGCCTCTCTGTGTTAGTAAAAAAAAAAAGAAAGGAAAAAATTGTCGGGAAATATTAGGATGTATAGAAAAATATGGGGAAACAGGAAGGAAGGGACTAAACAATTCCGGTTTGCCTATACCTAATAGTGTCTAGCTACACTACCTCCCGAATTTGATGAACTATAGTTTATTATAGCTGGTACATCACCGGCCATTCATCAAGATCTATCAAACAATATCAAGCTCCGCTGCCGTTGTTATTCCATTCCATTTTTCTCCAGCGCAATATATAACATCTCCCCCTCTATCCGTCCTTAACACTTAATTTATCGATCGGAAAGCGAAAGGAACTCGTAGCGACCACCAGAGAAATTGAGACGGATAGCTGATCTCCGTCTCCGGAGCGTTGGGTGTTTTCATACGTATAATATAGTAGTAAATGAACGGAGCCGAGTGATGGATGATGACCTTACATTATAGAGGCTAATATTCTTTTTATTTGTATATCCACGTACAGTAGGTGTAGGGCAGCAGCATCACCACCTTCACCATCATCCTCTGCAGCAGCATCATTCGTCGGTCTCGGCAGTTGCTGCGGCAGCCGCTGCCGTCTCCGTCGGTCCCGGACCCGTCCCCGGTCCCGTCCGAGCATCCGCCGTGTCTGGCGGCAGCAGCGGCGGTGGCGGTGGCAGCCTCTGCGTCGGCTGCGGATCGCCAATTCAAGACCAGTACATTTTGCGCGTGGCGCCCGATCTCGAGTGGCACGCGTCGTGCCTCAAGTGCGTCGAGTGCGGCGTCTTCCTCGACGAGAACTGCACCTGCTTCGTCCGCGACGGCAAAACATTTTGCCGAAGAGATTACGTTAGGTGAGTTTATTTATATCAACATTCTTGTAGGCCTATATCTCGTATAGGCCTGCCTTAAACGGTCTTGCGTCTTGCCAAATTCTAAACCAAATGTTTGTTTGTTTATTTGAACGCAGATTATTTGGTGCCAAGTGCGACAAGTGCGGTCTGGGTTTCAGCCGGTCTGATTTTGTGATGCGAGCCAAGAGCAAGATCTACCACATCGAGTGTTTCCGGTGCGCCCTGTGCCAACGCCAACTGGTGCCCGGCGACGAATTTGCGCTGCGAGACGACGGCAATCTCTTCTGCAAGGACGATCACGACCAGACCAACAATAACAACAACAACAGCAATCAGAACAACAACAACCACCAGAACCATCACCACCACCACGGACACCATCACCACCACCACCACAACCACCACCAAACGTCTCTGATGCTCCTCGAGGCCAAGAGCGAACACCACAATCAGAGCAGCAACAGCAGCAGCGGTACCGTCTCGTTCCTGCCTATCAGCACTAGCAGCGCCAAAAGCCACAGTAAAATTCCGACATCCAATAAATAATAAGCCTCCTCCTACAAACCCCACAATTTTAAATTTATCTCTGAGAGAAGAGTTTTGACTAAATATTTTCTCAATTTTTGTCTTCCCTTTAGAATCGAGTAGCGGACGCCACAGTCGGGCCAACAGCAACGATTCCCATTCAGGTAAGATTATGTCCACTCTTATATGCAGCCTATATACTGTACTACTATCACAACAAAGTCGTACGGATGGACTTTGTACAACTGTCATCTGTTAGATGATGGATAGACCAGTAGGGAGACCCTGTAAAGGAAAGAAAGAAACACGGCAGAGAACAGCGGTTTTGTCTTATGCGCGACGTCAACGGCGATATACACGTCGATTCCGAGAGGTTTCCCCCGCGCTCTGACTGTAGCCTCTTATCGTTGGATTTGAATCGTCGGGAACTGATACCGACAAACCGATGTACGGACCGGCTTGGAATTGTTTTTAGGCTATTCGATATAGGTCCGTCCATTCCAACTCCCTTGAATGGGATTCTCTGTTTCAACTGGAAAAAAGGAAAAGAAAAAAACAAGAAAACTCCAAAGAGAAACAAACTGGTTCTTCGTACACTCCTTTAATTCGCCGGATTTTCGCCGAAACGGGCGAAACTATAGCAGTACCAGTTGTAGGCCTCGATTTAGCGTTCAACCTGCCCCCAGGAATCCTCTTGGCACGTTTCCCTTCTAAACCGATCATAAGCAATTCACCCTCTTTAAAAAAAAAAGTTTCGCTCTGACAAAATGACGTCATTGCTTTTTAAATTTTGTATTATTCTCTCTCCTCTTCAATAATCAAATCAAATAAAAAAAGAAAATACTATATAGAAGCTATAGTCGGCAGTTGAACTTGTTTGTGTATACAGTGAGAATCCCGAGTAGATGGACTTTATAAAGGGAACTGAGAGAAAAGAAAACTTTTTTTTTTTTCCTTCTTCCTTTTATTTTCAAGAGACACTGCGAGTTGTATAAGGGAGAAAACGGGAGACTGGAAGAGAAAGAGGGGAGAAGAAGAAAGAAAAAAAGGAGAGCCTCTTATGTACTGTGTGTGTGTGTGTGTGTGCCTGAGCTAATCTAGCTAAAAGCTTTGAAACTGCTCTGAGAGCGCGCGCGCCGGCGCCGGAGCATCAGTTCACTTTCTCTCCCTCTCTATTATTTATTCCCTTCTCTCCGCTTCTCCTTGCCGACTCTTTTCTCCTCAGACGTTCCTCTGTTTCCTACCACGGCCTGCTACGACTCTACTCTATATATATATACTAATATATATATATAACAAAAGGAGTCAAAGATCGAGGCTAGCTAATAATCATAAAGGACCGTTTCCTATCCAAGTCTCTCCCTTCTGCATACATTAGGGAAGAGAGCAGTCGTTGGCCGGAAGTGGTGTCGTCTCTGGGATGCCCCGATCCGCAGCGATCGACCCCACCGTGATGGAAATGGATTCCCCATCCAAATCCCGAAACGGAAAGCTCTGCTCTCATCGAAGTCTAGTAGTTGCGCTAAGGTTTTTAAGGTGGATTTCCATTTGTACAGCTCCCATTTTCTCCGAGAGAAACAAACGGCGAAGAAGAAAAAAAAACACTTTGATTTATATTCCGCGTCGTTTCAATAGGCCGCAAGCGATTCTTCTCTGTAGCGTCGCCAGGCAATGGCCGATCATCCGATCGATCGCTTTCAAATTCCCAACCAATCCCGAAGCTCTCTCACGTCGATGTCACCGAGTACGAATATCCAAATCTCTTCGATCGATATAGTAGCTACTATATACTTACAAATACCTCCGAATGTTTATTCCAGCAGTCGTGCTGTCATCTCGTCCGGCAGTTGTCCTTCTTTGTTGCTACCTGTCGTCCTCTCTTTTTCCGCTTCTCAGTCGTTTTAATGATTCACAAATCTGAAGCTGATTTGTCGAGAAATTTGTATACAACGAACTCGAGCCAGTTCTCGGTAAAAATATAAATTTACGTGTCCCTAATAAACGTCCTTACGATTCGGATTCTCTCAAGAGGAAGAAAAAACAGGAATTTCATGCGGCGTCGTTTAAAAAATCCAAAAAGTTATCTCCCGAAAATACTCTTCAGCAGATATTTTCGATTGTTCTCCGAATCCGTACGCAGCGCGGCATTGTCGCTTCGGCACGTAGTATATATATATATATTTAGATAATCATGTGGTGTATAACGACGATTCCCACTTCTATTGAAAGTTAATTCAATCAAAGTGCGTCTAGAGGAGGAATAGGAGGGGCCGGATCGTCATCACCGAGGGAAGACGGAAAAACACTATCAAATGTAACCAGAAGAGACGCGGAATAACATAGATAGATATATATATATATATATATAAAGCCGGGGAAAAGAATGGTGTTGGGGGAGAGCATCGGGAGTTGGTAGTACGTATATCGCGGTGTGTTTTGTCGGTGGGCGTGGGGTGGAGAGAGGGCCCTGGCTAGAGAGAGATGAGGTAACGGAGGTTGGTGATACGGTCCGTCGGGAGACTTTTGCGTGTCGTCCGACCATTAGTTTCGGTGGGTTTGCTTGTGCTCGGCTGGCTTTTTGTAGGCCTATTGGGAGTTATCTCCGACGTCTAACCTCCACATACGGCGACCCCCCGACTGTATATGAAGAGCTCATGCTGGCCCGTCTGTTCTCTGTGCACCGCGCTAGCGAGGAGCGAAGGGGATCGACATCGCTATCCGTTCCGCACCGCCTAGATGTTTGGGGTTCTCTCCTCTGGTCTGGTCTTGCTCCTCTGAACATGTTATGATCCTATAAGTATACACTAGATGACGATATCAAGTGCGCGGCCCCAAAGTCAGCAGGGAATTTAGGAGCAGAGAGAACCCGGTCCAGGGTGTAGGCTTAATATCCTATGATGCAAAGTCAACCGGGTGCTGGCATGGTGGAAAGAGGAGCATCGAGCCAGCGCGCTGTCGGCCTCTGCCTTCGTGAATGGGAAATTAACACATTAGTCAGCTGTTGTCCTGAGCTGTCGCTCGGCTCAGTCACGCCAACTTTGATAGAAAAATGCCCGGCTCTCCCTTCTGTCCGCCTCCCAGAGAACCGACGAGAGAGGGGGACAAAAAACAAAACAGAGAAAAAAAGAAAAGAATAAACAAATGGTTGGCGGCGTGAAGCGACCACCTCAAAAGTGAATTGACAAAGATCGGGCCATGGGCCGGTTCTCTATTTCAATATTGGAGCAAAGTCAATATATTTGTCTAAGGATATCCAATGACCGCGGCCGAAGCGGCGCAGTGAGGCGCAACGGGGCATCTATTGACCGTAGCACCGTACGCATCGCGGACGCTCTCGTCTATTGATTTAGGATCTCCGTCTTTTTTTCTGCCTATCGTTTGTTTGCATTTGAAACAAGGCCTACATATGATTTCTTATTATATTATATGATTAACAGACAGTTCCGATACTTGCATCACGACGTCGACGCGGAAGGAGAGCGGCGAAAGATCGCGAGGCGCCGGCAACAGCAAAGGCGATCGCGGAGTTGGCGGCGTCGGCGGCTCGGGCGTCTCGGGCGGCGGCGGCGGCTCTGACGGCAAACCGACTCGGGTCCGGACGGTGTTGAACGAGAAACAGCTGCACACTCTGCGCACCTGCTACGCGGCCAACCCGCGTCCCGACGCTCTGATGAAGGAGCAGCTGGTGGAGATGACTGGACTGTCGCCGCGCGTCATCCGGGTCTGGTTCCAGAACAAGCGCTGCAAGGACAAGAAGAAAGCCATCCTGATGAAGCAGATCCAGCAGCAAGAGAAGGTAGGCCACCACCACCATCACCTCACACCCGGCACGCCCGACTCCACCAACACCACCACCAACACCTACTACCACATTAGGACGATGATGGAACATCAGCACGCGCGTATCCATCATCAGCATGCCGACGACTCGTCGGATCAAGTGAGGAATCACGATCACTTGACAATTATGCAACAGCAAGCCCAGTGTCCAGTCTCCGTGGCGCATGGCGTCATGTTCGCTCCGTTAGTTGCCTGAAACTATTTCTAGGCCTCCGCCATGCTCTTTCCATATCACTCTACTACTATTGATTGTATTTCACGATAGAAAAAACAGCCTTATCGCCTCCATTTTTTTTGGGAAACTTATATATACAGATTTTATCAGCTATTCATTGAGGAGCATTCATTTCAAGCAAGTAAAGCGATAGCTGAAATATTTAGGCCGTTTATTTGCGGGATAAGACGGTAAACACTTGGACACTTGAAGGTGAATCATTTTTGTTTTTCTGACTCGGAAAGATTTGTATGCAAGGACCGACTGACATCTAATCGGCTTGCCAAACAGCGCCAGTGGGGTATCACTGAAACGAAACGATCTCGCGAGGCTAAAAGATCGTCTAGACTCTAGATAGTAGGTAAAAGAGAGAGAGGCGAAAGGATTACGCGTACAATCTAGCGAGTGCCGTAAGGTTTTTTTTTCTTCCCTCTTATGACGGAGAGGCACCTGATGATTTCGGCGGCCATCGCTGGTGCCGTTTTCCGCTGCCTCGACGTTCCTCCCCCCTAGCTAGCGTCTAATCGATAAAAACTCATCGGCTAAATGGACTCGTTCTAAAGCGCGGAAACGGAGCGTCGTGGCAGCGCACAGACAGCACCCTCTACTAGACACACAGAGACGGAGCGCAGCCCTTCACTCTCTTTCTCTCTTCTCCTATTCTCTATTTATCCAAGCCGGCCCCCTTTTCGGATGACGTTGTATGCACGGCGGCACCGCAATCACCGTAATGGATATAGTCTCCCTCTCTCTCTCTCTTTCTGCTGTCTAAAAACCCTACACTACTACTGCTGCTGCGCTGCAACAACAACAGCAAAAGCATTATTAGACGTATATATATACGGCGCGCTGGTGAAAGATATATATCAATATATTTAGACGCTCCATCTTCACCTTCCTTCCCTCTCAACGGCCCTACAGACTACGGCACAGCCAACAGCAGTAGTTATTCTGTGGACTGTGATGATCGTTTGTAATACCACAATAGCGCCAGCCAACTGGACGGCCCACCTTCATTTATTACCATCTCTCTCTCTCTCACCCAGTTCACCCCTCTACCCAAAAACTCGTCCTAATATTTATATATATACATAGAAGAACGAACTGGCGAACGTGTATACACCAGTTTACATACTACACTATCCTATCCTATTCTATACTCTCCCTCTCTCCGATGGTTTGATCTTGATTATGACTTTTTGTGTCCAGGGCTTTTTTTATTTTTTTGTTTTGTTTTTAACTGCAAGGGGAAATGATGAAATGTCGATGACGAAAGAGTTAAAATAAAAGCAACGTAATAAATGACTATGACTGATCCAATTGTTTCCTTTTTTTTCTCCTTCTCGTGTTTGTTTACAATCAATTAAAGGACGGAAGGAAGCTGGGATTCGGTTCGATGCAAGGCATCCCGCTGATCGCGTCCAGTCCGGTGAGGCACGGCGAGTCGTCGCCGGGCGGCGGTGGTGGTGGAGGCGGAGGTAACGGAGGAGGCGGAGGCGGCGGGATCAATCCAGTGGAGGTTCACGCCTTCGCCCCGCCCTGGAAGGCCCTGGCAGAGTTCGCCTTGCACAACGATCTGGAGCGCATCGATCCGTCCGCACCCCACTTCCAGCAGCTCATCAATCAGGTACGCTATTCTTCTTTCAATCTTTCTCTCCGACTCTTCCGCTGATTTCGTCTTCATC
Source organism: Ceriodaphnia dubia (assembly GCA_022539655.2). Taxonomy (NCBI): domain Eukaryota; kingdom Metazoa; phylum Arthropoda; class Branchiopoda; order Diplostraca; family Daphniidae; genus Ceriodaphnia; species Ceriodaphnia dubia. The sequence goes on along the minus strand of JAKUCG020000230.1, from coordinate 1,052,423 downwards.
AAATCGCATCGACATCTTCCAATTGGCCCACAATCTGCCCCGATAGCAAACCAAAACCACCCGTGGTGGTCGCTTTCAACTCGGCAAATTACCGGGCCCGATCCATAAGCCCGTCCGATAATTTCCTTTTTTTCTTGTTCTTCTTCATCGGAAATGACTATATGACAGGATGTCGCTCGCCTATTCTTTTTAGAAATTCTCCAGCACCACCTGGACTTTGATTGCATAAAGACGTCGGTTACACGGGCCTGGTCTCTCACTATTTTTTATATATCTACGTATATACGCGGCGCGGGTTGTTCACTTGTTCGTCACCGTCGTATTTATAGGCAGTAAAACAATATCGTCCGCAATTAGCGCGGCTCTAGTCGTCGTCGACGAGTCGAGAAAAAAGGCGCACGCTCGCGGTCATCATCGGGTTTTTCCCCTTTCTTAACTAGGAAAAGATAAAGGAAAAAGAGAAAAAAAAAAGAAAATGCAACGGAAAAGAACAAAAGGACAGCAAACGTAATCACAGAACTTATGATTACTTAAAGAAGGGGAATCAGATAAGAGCAGACCTTGTACGAGGTTTTCGGGATCGATTGGCATCGATCGCGCCATTCTTCATTTTCCTGAGAAAAAAAATGTGCGACAACGCCGCGTTGTTTTTTTTTTTTTTCAAGAGGGGGGGGCTCTTCTTTCTTATTTTTTCCCTATCTATACGAGATGACCGAATAGCTGGTTGGCGCCGTCCATTCCGGTCGGCTTTGCGGCGTATCGGCGACGCGGCGACGGGGCGACAGCGTCGGCCGCGGTCTACTGGGCCCGCGGCGCTCGACCGGGCGGATTCCGCGTGACCGATCAAATCAAGTTTTCTCCCCACTCCCCCTTTTTTTTTCTTCATTTCTTTCTTTGTTTCTTCTTATCTCGCCATTCCCTTTTTTTCTCTCTCGAGTCTCTTTTTCACTTTTTCTCTTTTTCGCGGGGAAACGAGACGAACTTACAACAATTACAAAGACAACGACGACCGAATTACAATGTCGTTTGGATATTTCCAGAAAAAAGGGGGGAGAGAGAGGGAAAAAAAAACCGCACACCACCACCTGATTATTACCCTGTATCCATCCTACAGCTCTATTAAAACTTCACCTTCTCCTTCTCTCCCCCTATAAACACACACACATTGTACATACGGGCTGTAAAACAATTCCACAAAGCCCCAGTCAGTCAGTCAGTCAGTCTGCCCGTTCTAATCATAAAAAAACGCAGCAGACCCTGTTGTCCCTCTTCTTCTTCTTCATTGATTGCGATCATTATAGACTTGTTTACCTTTCTCTCTCTTTATGTATAATCGATTTATTGAGAGAGAGAGAGAGACAAAGTCCTTGGAGTTTTTTCCGGAAAAGAGAAAAAAAAAAGAATTGGAAATAAAAAAGAAAAACCCAAAATTTGAAAGGTGGTGCTCCGGCGGTTGGTGGTGGTGGTAGAAACGATGGAAACGGGAGGGTCAAGGCATTAATTGGAAGCAGACTTGTGCGTGTGTTGTGTGTGTGCGCGCGCGGCAGGCAGGATGAGGAGACACCTTGATGAATTGATGAGCTGTTGGGATGGACTGGAACAAAAAAAAAGTTCCCTTTTTTCTTCTCTTTACCTTCTTCTTCTTCTTTCTTCTTTCGAAGAAAACAGAAAAGAAGAATACCGTATATATATATATATATCCCAGCGAACCTTTTAAAACAAACGAAAAAGACGAAAAAAAGAAGAAGGAAAAGACGTAGAGGAAAGAAAGGAAAAAAAAAAGAAGCCCGGCGCCTGACTGACCAGACCGGACCGACTCGACGAGACCTGTCGACAAGACAGTTTTCAAACTGGTGTGTGCTGTGTGTCGCCACATCTGCGCGAGATGATGTGTGCTGTGCCGTGTGTCGTGGCCCATTCTTCTCGTCTCATTCCGCGTTTAGCTCGCAGTCCCTAAGAGTCGCCTAACCGTACGCCATGACCCCGCCTCGACCGTGACGATATACCTTTTACGACCATATACTACACTTACGACTATTATATATACAGCACACGGGGTCAGCAACAGTCAGCAGCCAGCCAGCCAGCATCTCGCTCCGGCAGTTGTAAAAAAAGAAAAAGAAGAAAATAACTTTCCGAGGGGAAATCACGGTCCGACGGAATAGGCAAAACAGACAAGAGGAGACGGAGGAACCTGGTCCACATATTATACGACAGTTACATATCTCTCCGCTCGATCCAAGTCACCGACTCCATCTATATTTCTGACGGGATTCGAAAGAAGATTGTAAAAAAAAAGCGGATAGAGCTGGGTGACTTGACCTCCCAGCGACCAGAAAACACAACTGCCAGCAAAAGAGTCTGAAATAGAAATGGAGTCAAGATTGTTGCGTCGGTAGTATTCATTCCCGATCATCGATTTGGCCAATGCAGTATGTAAATCACTGCTGATGATCTTTGATTCCATCCATTCAAAAACTTTTCTCGTTTTTCTCTCTCGTCTTTTTTTCCGCGCAACCGGTGCTGTGTCCCATCGTTCCGTTTTAGATTTTGATTTCGTCTCTGCTATCTATTCCTCGGCTGCTGGCTCTGTGTGTGTCCTTTAAAAGAACACACGGGAACCTGTTTGATGAATAACATGCATCCACTGTCGTACGAAAAGGAATTCTTTAATGTTTCTCCCTTTCTGAAACAAATGTTTACTGTGAGAAGGATGTTGCGGTCTTGATCCACTGTCGTGCCCGCACGTACGAGACTCGCTGATGACATTCCAGCCATTCTTTGATGATCGTCTTCTCTCCGTTTCCAATTTAAGACTCTAGACCTAATATCCAACTCATCTGATCCGTCCTCTATGCGCTCGCCCGCCGCGCTTACCTCCGCGTCTTAATTTCAACCGTTCGTGAATGAACAAAATTTAACAATGGAGGACAACATAAAAAACTAGTTCAATTGCTTCTAAGTAAAAGACACCTTGCTCATACCATCTAGTCAATTTGTCGTCGGGAAAATTGAGTCATTGACGACGTAACGGATGACTTCACCATGGAAATCGCAATGACCCAAAAAGGGGGGACTGAATGGTTACCGTACACGCACAAAAAAAGCAAATTATTTGTTTCTTCTGCCAAAAAAAACAAAAACAAAACAAAAACAAACGCACACACACACACACGGGAATTAAACAAGAAGAATGTGTTTTTTTCACGAGGAAAATAAAAGGAAGGAAAAAAAACAAAAGGAAGATAAATAAAATTTAAGAAGAAGAAAGAAAAAACAAAAGAAAAGACAAAAAGAAGAAGACTCCGAGACCTGGCGACTGGCGACAGTTGGGCGCGACGACTTATATACCTACGACCACCTCTTTTTTCTTCTTCTTTTTCTTCTGCTTCTTTCCTCTTCTTCTTCGGTCGGTCGGTCGTCGTCGCTCGTCTCTTCTTCTTCTTCTGTTTTAACCTCTCCATCCATCCATCCCTCCCACCGCTGCCACCGCCACCACTTCCTCTAAAAGGAGACAAACTTTTTCATCTTTTGCCTTCTGATTTTTTTTTTATTTGTTTCTTCTACTTCTCATTTCTTTAAAAAAAAAAAAGAAAAAAAGAGGTTTGACCAATTTATTATTCTTTTTCGACCTCCCTCTTTCGTACGTCGTCATAAAGTCCGGATCATTTCGATCGTCCTCATCATGAAGACCTGCCCGGCCCGGAGTCAATATAGGCCCACAATAGACCTTCTTTTAAAATATGAACTTTTACTACTTCGTGACGTTCTACATTTTACGTTGAAAAATGGCGTAGTAATTCAATATAGGAATTGTAACAAATTTGAAATCTTATTTATCGCTGCTGGAGTCTTTTGGGCGCCGTAGACATCGGCATAGTCTCCAGTGAATTGTTTAAAGGGATTTGGGTGAATTCACTCATGATCTATAATTTTTGTTTAAATACTGCCGCCGCAGCTGCTGCGGTGTGTGCCTTTTTTATATTTTTGTGTGAGTTATTTTTTTTATCCCTTCTTGCCTTCTTGGAAGACCATAGAGGAACTGCTGTAGAAGAGATAGACAGTGAGAGAGAAGGAAAAAAAAAAGAGAAGAAGAAAGAAAACACAGAGACAGAGTCGGAAAGATTCTTATCGCGCGGGGGAAAAGGGCCAGCTCGGCGGCGGCGGCGGCGGCCTGACGGGGGCCCCAAAGTCGCACTTTAATCGGACACGATCAAGGCAATTACAGGCCGGCAACATGGCGGCGGTCCCGTCTTCTTCTTTCTATATCTCTTCCCCTCCTTTGACCAAAAAGAAGTAGAAGAAGAAGAAGAAGACGATGAACAAGAAGAAGAAGAAGAAGAAGAAAGAGAAAAAAAACCCTCCCAAAAGTCAGGGCGCGCTGTTCAAGTTCTTCTTTTTCCCTTTCCTTTTCCTCCTCGACTGTCTGGCGACTCTCTGCTCCTTTTTTTTTGGTTTTAATTCTTATGTTTCTTCTTCGTCGTCGTCGTCGTCGACTTCTTTTTATTTTTATTTTTTATTTTGCTGCTGTTTTGCTGCTGGAACCTCACGGTCTTCCAACTCTCCATTCTGGGCTCTTATCTATTTTGTTTTTGTTTTGTTTTATTTTTTTCTTCTTCTTCTTCTTTTTATTTATATTTATTTTTGGTTATTTTCTTCGTCTTCCCTCAAGAAGAAGAGGGACAACAACTTTTCGGGCGGGTTTTGTTTTACGGTTGACAGTCTTGAGTGACGTCAGGCGCATCATCATTTCCCACGCACCACCGGTACTGTTGCTGTTACAATAGGAAATCGGAATGACTAATCTATCCAAATCCCCATATAATACGTAGCCGCTTTACAAATTGATTTACCCTCTTGCACCGACCGAATATTGTATTATGAGCGCAAATAAGAGGCCTATTGATTCAAGTACCTCCTATACTTTTAAACTCGGGATTGGGCACGATTCTACGTACGCACGTATTTATATGTAATGCAGTGGGTATATTAATGGGGTGAGTAAAAGAATGCGCCGATGAGACTTCCGGTGCGAGCGACTCACGAAATGGAGAGGGTTTGGCCACCGCTGTGTACGGTAGGCCATTTACTACCGCTCTATTGTTTATGATGTGATGCGCGGGCAGCCGATTGGCTGCTTCGGCCGGGCCGTATATCAACTTTCCATTCGGAGAACGACCGCCCATCGTCGTCAACGAGCGACGACGACAATAACAAACAACAAAAACGTGGATGAGGGAGGGGAAGGAGAAAGAGAGAGACACTGGCGCCAATCCAAAAAGCTTTCGTCGCCCAGTGATGTAAGAGTAGATCCGTCATTCCAGCCATGACTTGCGGTTTGCATCCATCATTCTAGTGACAGCTTCCAAAGATGTTGTCCTTTTTTCAAAAGTTTTCGGTGGGCAACTAGGATGGGTCCTTCCTTCAGATTCCCGTTCAAAAGCGTTCGTTGAATTCGGAAGAAATTGCGCATCAATTTTACTAGTAGTATCGTGCACTCCAAAACTAAAGCCATAAGAACTCAAGAAAAAATGCATATTTGCCGACAATCGACTAACGAAATTTTGTTATTTTGTTTGTTTTGCGCAGATGCACGGCTACGACATTCACGGACCACCGGATCACCTGTCACACCATCACCATCATCACCACCACCATTCTTTGCAACATCATCAGCAGCCGCAACACGGCCAGCATCACATGGGTGGGGGTCCGATGGAAATGGGTACCCTGGTAGGCGGCGGCGGCGGCATTCATCATCCATCGCACCCGCATCACGGCGGAGGGCAACAGCAGCATCCGCAACAGCACGATCCATCTGACGCTTTCGTCCAGTTCCTCGATTCGGATGAGGACAGCATGCAGCACGATGGACACAGCCCGTGAGCGAGGCCGATTCATGGAGACAAACAATGATGTTGATCATTTTCTACCACCGTCTACACCTATACACAGATAGATGCAAAACACTCGACCTCTTATCTGTTTCTCTATATTTTCATTTGATGATGATACGGGGTTTCCCAATATTTATTTATTTTATAATTGAAAAAAAAACCAACAAAAAAAACCAAAAACAAAACAAGAAAAAAACAACGTGCTGTGCTGCTGTTTAATATCGCCGGTTCGATCCAGTGCGGATTTGTCTCTACGTTTTAATGTGAAAAATGAAAAGTAAAAAAAAAAAATATTACAGATTGGAAAAGTTTTCTTTGAGTTTCTGCGTGCGTGTGCGTCCAGTCTGTGCGTTTGTTATGTTTTTTTTTTAAATACAAACTTTGAATGAAACTAAACCTGATTGATTGTTGCTGTCCATTGATACATAACTCTGCGTCCCTACTACAATTTAATAGACCCGATGGCGTGTGTGCGTGTGGTTTATTTCCCATTTCCCATTTCAATTGAATTATATATACAGTGTCTTTGTTGATGAAAGAAAATTACACACAACTCAATAAATGGAAAACGGAAATCGTTTAATCAATTTTTAAAATAATTTATTCCTTGTGGAAAATATTAAACCTTTTTAAATAAAAATAAATAAATTTAAAAGTGAATTATGCACTAATACGTCGATAAAGGTAAAGCAAGCATTTATGAAAGTAAGTTTCAGTGTCAAGCGCTTCGTTTGAAAAAAATGTTGGTTGCTTAGCGACGCCACGTGGTGGAAATTAACTTTGTTTTCGCCTTTTTTTAAATTGAAACACGTTCGTGCTAAAACATGCATGCCGAATACTCTTTAAAAATATCAATTGAAGATATCGTGTTTCCGACATTGGTTTTGGATCGGAAATAAGCAGTGAGAAAGAAGATTGATCAAAGATTTGTGTAATTTTATTTCTTTACAAACGGTCACACGCCATCTGTGGGTAAGGGTAGTAACTGTTAATGGTGAGGTGACGATATTTTGTGTCTCGACGTAGGTCTGCTTTGCTTAGTCCGTCTGTTCTCTGTTGGGTTGCCCGTTTCCATACGATTCGTCTATTTGTTTGCAGAATGGCGGCCGTCTCGGAGCCCAGTTCGTCGAATCGGTTCTTTTGTCACCGATGTAACGTTGAAATTGCACGCGTCCTGCCGGTAAGAATCTGTTGGTAACTCGTGGAATGTGTGTTAACGTTGTTTTCAGCTTATCTCTTCATCCACTTAATCGTGAGGGGGAAACTAGAATTGGGACGTGTCAGATTTTATCGGCTCTAAGAGCATAACATCTTTAAATAGAACATTGTACAGTATTTTAATGAATGCCTTGGTTCATACCCACAGGGATTCAAATGCCCAAGATGTAACAGTGGTTTTATTGAAGAGATGGAACTTCCACCACAACAATCTTTCAGCGATGAATCTAGTGACGAAGGTGATGCAGAAATGGTCACATCAATAGGAGAAGTAAGGACTGTAGTTCATTGCCAGTAGTCTTTTTATGCCAAGAAAAACATATTTTGGTTGTTGCAACCTATATTTACATAATGATGACCACATTTGCTTGTTTTCTTAGCTCCTTAGCCAAAGTTTATTTGGAAGTTTACGAGATGCAACAGCCCCCCAAGCAGAAGCAGCCAGTGGCGGTGAAAGGGAAGAGGAAGAGTCTTCATCTACATCATCAGGAGGTAAATATTTTGTATTTTTCATGCTAATTTGTGTGAAGTGTGATTACTCTTCCATAAAGGATGATGCAATTACATGTAAACCTGCTAGAACCACTTATATTTCATAATTGTGAAACATTTATCGATAAATAGCTGGTGGGGCAGCCACTCGACGACGACGACAGCCTGTAACATTTAATCTTCCGGTTCGGTCGACCCGTCGAAGGACAAATAGCGATCGCCAAATGGCACCATTGGAAAACATCATCCAAGAATTTATTATAAATCTCTCCGGATTTGATTTTGATCCAGCAGTGTTACAGGCTCAAGGTTCGCCTATGTAAGTAGTTGGTGGTGTCCTTGGTTATTCTACCGATAGCCCAACTAATTTACGTTCGTACAAGGTTTATGTATGGAAATCCTGGTGACTATGCATTCGGTCGGGCCGGTTTGGATGCAATCATCACGCAGTTGCTGAATCAGATGGATGGAACTGGTCCGCCACCCATGGCCAAAGATAAAATCGCGCAGATCCCTACTGTGTCGATTGACCAACAACAAGTCGGTTAGTCCCGAAAGAAAATTATTTATTCTTATGAGTGTGTGAAATGCTCACATTTAATTTAACATCGATAGAACAAAATTTGCAATGCTCCGTCTGTTGGGAAGACTTTAAACTGGCTGAGCCAGTCCGTAAATTAGTGTGCGAACACTATTATCACACGCAATGCATTGTACCCTGGCTGCAATTACACGGCACTTGTCCAATCTGCAGGAAGGCTCTTAACGATGACTCGACAGTAAGTTTTGTGTAAAAATTACCATTTTGCGTGCCCTATAGCTTATGTTTTACTAATTAAAGGGCGCTGAGAGTGAGAGTGCATCCGCCGCAGGTCCGAGTACGTCTTCAAGCAGCAGTAGCAGCACCAATAGCTCAAGCGGCACTTCGTGGCTAAATAGTAACAGTCAAACAGGACCTAGATCCGTAATTTCTTCCTTGATCGGGTAAAAGTTTTCTAGAATTTATTGATTACATCTTCAGACATATAACGAAGCATTTTACAGATCTATTACAAGCGCGCTCAGTGGAGGGTCGTCTTCCTCACCGAGTTCAGCTACTTCCTCCTCGTCCTCTGCCGCTTCGACGTCCCACCAGCCGGAACAGTTAGGACGTGAGAGTTCAAACAGTCCTCTCTCTCCGTTCGCCCGGCCACACTCTTACAACTTGCGCAGCAGCAGAGATCGACCTGGAGGCCAAGAGAGTATCGAAGATGATGAAGATTCCAGCAATGGTGCCAGTGGTCAGCAACGGTCTCAACTGCGTTTTCCTGGCCGAGGACGCGGACGATTCCAACCCTTTGAGGACGACTATGATTAAATGGCTAAAGAAAAACAACAACAATCCTACTAAGGACGACAGACCATACCATAGATCCTCTCCACCCAATTCCCTACATCAATACTGTCCTTGAAAGGAACTCGCACTCTTTAAGGAAAGGAATCTTGCAATCGTCATGGTAGTGACTCCGGCGCCCAAGATATTGTAAAAATGAGGGACAAATGACTAAAGTGTTTTTTTTTTACGTGTAGGGAGAACTCGATATAATCAACACAGAAGTTCCAGTTGAATAGAAGTTAAGGGAAATAACATGTATTTTCGATTTTCGAGTTGTGCCCAAATTAACATGGCGCGTCCGGATTGTTTTTCTTTTCTTTATTGATTGATATGCGCCTTTTCATCCCGTTAAATTTCGTCGAATTTGCGAGTTGAGGAACCTAGTTTTTTTTTCTTCGTAACAACCCAGTCACAAAATTTGTTTGACTTGGCCACATGTAAAATGTGTACCTTTTTTTTTCATAGTGGTGAAGTAAGTGTCGTTTTTCCCTTCCTTATTTTCTGCAAGTAATCTTGCAAAAGGGAAAAGGGTACAGTTTGAGTCCACTCCCCAACTTTTTATTAACTAATTTAGAAAAGCAAACTACCAAAATGAATATGAACCCGTAGTGGTTGCGATTCGATTGGGTAGGAAAAGGAAATGAATAACGCGCAGAGCATCGCGATTTATGTTTTTGTATAATTCCTTCCTCCCCTTGTTGAAATTGGTCAGAGAAAAAAAATTATCGAGTCTTGTCAGTCTCTACGCCAGACCAGATTAATTTATGAAGTGTTCGATTGCAGCAAGGCGCGGGAAAAATACAACTGTGAGTTTGTGTAGGCTTCGTATTTTCATTTCACATGGTTGCTATGGTCACCCGTAAACTGTTGTTACGATGTCCGCTGAAAAAGGGGCGATGGCTTTCCCGGTGGTGAATTACGATCAATTGCGAACTGATTTTTACCGCTATTTAACGTTGGATATCAGCACTTATCTTCGTAAGCACCAAAGAGACTGAATGTACCTTTTTCACCGTTTACCATTGAATTATTTCATTGAATGCGGTAGAATCCATACAGGGGATCGTCGATATAAAATTGGAAGAAAAATATGGCTGTGAAACTCTTGCTTTGCTTCACTGGGAACAGTAAATTTAGATTGCAATTACTGTAACGTTTAAATTTGTATTCATTCATTTTATATATAGACTCCATGGCATCTCATTGCCAGACGAGATTAAAAATTTCTATCTGGCCACCAACGGATTTGAATTTACCTGGAAGTTTCGCTTAGCTGGTGTGAAGGACCTTGCCTTTAAATTTTGACCGTTTTACCACTATAACTAATTATCTTCATTTAAGATCATAGTTACCCCGTCGGTAAAATGCATATTAACGTGTTGACGGAATTATGTCCGGTCAATGAGCCTTGGAAAACACCGGACAAATACGACGTAGATATGACACGCTTGTTTGTAGTCGATACTAATTTTTCTCAAGGTAAACAAATACTGAAACCAAAATAAGGCGTCTGTCAGAGACAGATTGGATAATGGCATATATCGCAATAGGAAGTGTCGTTTTACTGCTGACGAAAGGCACATCCAGCAGTACAATTCACTATTTAACCAGTCAAGGGCAATTGCACCAAATAGCAGATAGTCTAACTGCGTATCTCCGTCTTATGTTACTCTACATGGGTTTGCCTGACTGGCCTCTTGTCCACCTGAAAATGGAACTGTCATATTGGAACAAGGTCGGTGTGCTCATTATTGTCAAGTTCATTTATCTTTTTTCCGTCATAAGGAACTTTCATTATTATCAGTATATCTATAGCGCACTTATTTTAAGCTATACTTTACTTTTATCTCAGTTTCGGAAAACAATTTCTCTTTACTTTTTACACAGCAACTCTACGCTTACTTTGCGCCTTACCTTACTCAGCCCAGTGTTAGCGCGGACGAAGGAGAACATAAGATTCATCCAGCGAACGTGCTTGACAAGAGTATCTTTAAAGCTAATAAAACGCCAAGATAATTGTTGTAAGCATGTGAGAGAAATCGGAAACTCAATAAATATGGCGTAGTAGCCTACAGTTAACATCCGCTTCGCCCGACGATTGATAGATTGCTACTAAAGGAATAACTAATTTTCTCAGAATCTGCGGTGTAATAATAGCTATGACCTTCGATGTTGGGTACACTCGCATTTAATAGGCCGTGGTCAGCACGGTCATGCGAACAAGCGTGCAAGTTGTCGCTGTTGGGTTTACATAACAAGCATTCACGCAACTAGATGGCACTCCATGTAAGATATAAACAAAATGGCGGTTGTTGTCAGCCCCGAGTCCATATAATAACCACAACTTTAACAGTCGGATTTACAGGATGATTACAGTGATGGACGGACATAAAAACTTAAACCATGTAGACGATCACTGCCTAGATTTCCAAAACGTGACTATCCCGTCAGGTACCAAAAGTGACATTCAACAATATTACATGCACGACGCATTGGCTTTTGTCGTTGCGCATCTTTATTAAATTATTTAAACATATAATTCCATTAAATCCTACAGGAAGCACTTACATTCCCGGTTCAGATCCTTGTGTATTATGTCTTTGTGAACATGGAAAGAACCTTTGGTGTCAAGCTGTTCGCTGTGCAGCATCAGAGGTATAATACCATTTCCCCCCTTGCGACTTGTTGTATCTATCAACATTTTTTTCTTTACAGGATTGCTTGTTCTACACAACAGGAAAATCCTGCTGTGAATTCATATGCATGGATAGAGTTGTGGAAGGTCAGTGAAACAAGAAAATTGAGCAACCACAATTCCTCTAAAAATCTTTTTTTGTTTGTTTAGTCATATGTGGGTTCTGTTTACTCTCCCTTTTGATGATTGGTGTATTTGTTTATTACCTACACAAGAAAAACCGTAAAATGGCAACAGGTCAGTTTATTTTAATGTTTGCATTTGTTGATGATCACAAAATTCCATTGTTTTTTTAGGCATATCGCTGAACAAGTCCGACGCAGATGTCGCGTTAGTCGACCACTCGTCCATCTACGACAAGAAAGTGAAAATATAATCGATGTGTTAAATAATTAAGTTTGCATGAATCTCGTTCCGAGTTACTTTGAATATTTTTTAACCAACCTACTTGATAATTACTATAAACATTATGATTATTGTTATATTTATCACGTTTCTAGAGGAATGCGGTCGCTACTTTTCTATCGAACAAATTGTGTTCAGTAGAAAGTTGCGACGGTTTGGAGAGCGTCAAATGTTGTGTAGTTTACACTATCCGTTTCCAATAAACTTCGTATAGCTAGATTCAATTTCCCCAATTTTAAAGTATTAGGAAATACGATATACTATAATACACCCACCGAACGGATAAGGTTTCTACCGAGATCGGCTTCCTTTAAAGGTTGCGCGCAGAATAAATAATGGTCACAAGACTGAAATGGTCTGGTGCTCTGTTTACGTCTGTTGCGCAGCTATAAAAATTTGACTAACTCATGAGACCTGCATGCTTGTAATGTATACGAGACGCCGCACCTTAACCTAAATAGACCTTAACATGAAATCGGGATCTAAAGAGGAGTGCGAATGTATGGACGTGCACCTTTTTGGTAATTCCCTTTACTTTGTTTGATCAGTTCATTGAGTTATAAGAATAGATGGTCATTTTAAAGAAACAATCGCGTAAACTATAATTCATCAAAATAATTTTTAAAATATACGACTTGCCTTAATCGAATGAGTAAAGTGTAAAGAGCATTCATCCGCTATGTTCAGCAAGTTTGCGGTCATTTTGACAGACAGCATTTGCACGGGGTATAATTTCCAAGTGGGATGATCGCCTTCTGAAAAAGGTCTTTACATCTCTAGAAAGTTTGTTGCCTTTGGCATTTTATTCCATCTTCATCCAAAAAAAGCGTTTTGATGGCTTTACCGAGAAAGGTTTTTTGCCATCCCACGACTTCCTGCCATCTATCCTGGTGCTAGGTGGCAGGCCAGTCGCCACCATTTGTTTATCTATCTCGTTCCAGTTCTTATTAGCAGTGTCAGCCGTTTTAACGAGCTGAACTCCACATTATACTTATTTTTATCTGGTATATACCTTCTGTTCGATAACGTGTAGGTACCAGAGTGTTTGTTATCACCCTCGTATAAGGTATCCACCATTTGGCGCAACTATTGAGATGAGATAGGGTATTTTAAAATCTGTGCATGCTCTATGGCTCTCGTTACTATTATCTCACTTTTCAAAGTCAAGTTCCCGAGACGGCAGGGTATTTGAAAACCTTGAGAAATTGACAAACAGGAAAACATTACCGTCCCCATTCCTCTCGCCACTTGGCCAGGTAAAACACGCGGTTAATTAATTCTGAGAGGAAAGTCTACAGTGATTTAACCACACACACACAACAACTTTAGCATGCCTGGTGAACGGTTCATTGTTGGGACTCCTGATAGCTCCCAAGATGAAGAATTCAGTGTTTTTGGAGAGAGCTGCCAAGATATTACGGGCAGAACCATCACAGGTGGGAATCACTATGTTCCAGGTCCAGATTCATGCACAGTCTGTCTTTGTGATGGAGGAAAGCCAAAGTGGTGCCAAGCTGTCCTATGTGCTGCTCCCAAGGTGGTTGTTAACATTTCCATTTTAAAAAAATATATTCAAAACTAGTAACTTTTTATTTTCTTGCAGGATTGCAAATCCTTCAGAATTGGTAGTTCTTGTTGTGAATTTATTTGCTTGGATAACTCAGATGGAGTAAACGATGAAGGGTCAACTGATGTTACCTGGGGTGATGAAAATTGGGTTGGGGGTGACTTAGGATTGCGTTTAGTAGCCACAGCAGTCACTGCTGTACTTTCCCTGGCTCTTCTGGCCTTCCTCTTTTATCGATTGAAGAGACGTCGCGTGCACCGACACTCAAGTATGATTCATTACAAGCTAGTGTTTAACTTTTTTTTATTTAAAGCTTATTCATTGAAATGAAAATTCTACAGCCTGCCAAGAGTTGGAAGGTGATACAATACCTTCCAGTAGTTTGGCGAGTTACGATCATGGGGACATGACGAGTAGTACGGGACACTTAAGCAGGTGCGATAACTTCATTTTGTCTTATAGAGAGCATCCACTCCATTCAGCGTTTTGTATTTCAGACAACCTCAACCCTTGATTAATGTTGGGGAGCATCAATCTCCGATTTATATGATGTGGAAGTTGCCAAATACGTCCGTCACAGATAACCCACCACCCTATACAGAAAACCCTTCCGATCTAACAACTGAAGATGTTGAACATACCCGTGAAACAACCAGTAAAAATAATTCAGACGATGTTGTTTTATTCCAGTCAAATAATGATTGATTGTTTAATTCCTGACATTAGGTCTTTTGGCAGTTCCGTCCGCCCCGTCAAATGACTTGGTGAATGAAACACCAAGTCATATGCTGTTGGTGAGACGGAGCAATGATACACTCGATTCCGATGATTTCCTGGATGCGGGTACTCCACCACCTAGCTATGCCGAAGTTCTTGCTTGTATTTCAACCCCAGCTGTGAATGAATTGAACTCGTCCATTAGAGGTAACATTAATCCATTGAAATAGTGAGTACGTGGCTTTTCAATTCGTATGTTTCAAGAAAATGGAATCGAACCTTCTGCTTCTGCCGAGTGGAGAAATAGTTTGCACCTACCTAATGAGCGCTCCCAAGCTGAAGTTGCCATTCAACGATTTAGCCTGCAACTTGCCCTGGATTGCTCAGACACAAGCAGCTGTACGAGCAGCTCAAGTCACGCCCAACCGCTGAGCACTTCCTCTTCTTCTTCAGCCGCATCGATTGCCCACCTCGGCTCTAACTGAGTCTCTTTACTTATTCTGTAGCAACTGCAAGCATCTACCTGAAGCAGGATCTAGTAAAAGAAAATCAGCTATTCAGTCTAGAAGATCTCGTTCGACTGTTCGATATATTGATTCTGCTCTCGTTGTGTCTCCTTTTACTCGCTTCTCTTTTTTACTTGACTTTGTGGGGCTTCTCCATGTATTTTCTTTTCAACTGCCTTCACATAGTTAACCTTTGATTGTCATTTAAGTTTTTCATGATTTGGACGAATACGTTCCTTCGGTGGTATTTCCCCCCATCATTTCTGACTTGTATTCATTACAACGTTTTGATTATGTAAAATATGTGCTTAGACAAGGCTTCGAATAGCAGTCATCTATTGATGCGCACAGACGTCATTAATAATCCTCGCGGGCAGTCCCGTCCGGCGACGGTAGGCTGCTTTGACTGTTTTGTAGGGCAGATTTCTCTTAATATTTAATCACGACCCTCATTTGAATTTGTAACGGTATAATATCTACAGCCAGCCGACCACTTCCGAACAAAGAAATAAAATTGAGTTCAAGTATGTGTGACGTTGTTTGTTTTTTGTTATAAAAACGCGTAAAGGCTTTGTCGCGTCGTATCGTCACAAATTCCCATCGTCACAAACTATCGATGAGTCACGTGACACATAACCTTCCTAGCCTCTTCTCCAACTTTTTCCTATCCCTTCAGCAGTTCAGCTGCACACAGCTGATCAGTCAACATAGTCATAGGCACAGTCTGCTGTTTGTGTCTGGGCGTTAGACGTCTTTCCTTACCAAATCGTGAATTTTTTTTAATCTGAAAGTTTGTTTGGGCAATACTCACGTTTTTTCGTTTGAAGTACCTGGAAATTGAAAAGTTTGTATGGCCGAAACTCGTGTCTATGGTTATGAGCCAAAAGGACTCAATAACGCAATGGTATGTATACGTGTCGCGACAAGAACAACCCCTAAACCCGGACAAATCTGGTCGGAATCAGATTTTGTTATTTATCCTTTGTTTTTATGAAGGACAAATTCCTTTTTTTCTTGAAGCTTTCATGTGATTTGTTGTTATCATTTCAGCCTGAACCTACAAGTTTACTTCGTTTACGTGTGATTGCTGGACACAACCTTTGCAAAAAAGACATATTTGGAGCAAGGTAAAAGTCAATTTTTTCACATCTTTCTGCAACTAATTAATGAAATTTCTAAAATTTTTAGTGATCCTTATGTAAGAATTGACTTGGTGGCAAACAATGGAGAGCAAGTGATTGATTCAGTGTTGACAAGAACGAAGAAAAGGGTATGCTAGACTCAGACACAGCCATGTCAAATCTTATAGTTAACTTTGAATGTCATCTACATAGACGTTAAATCCAAAATGGGATGAAGAATTCATATTCCGGGTCAAACCCACAGAGCACAAGCTGGTCATGGAAGTGTTTGATGAGAATCGGCTGACTCGAGATGACTTTCTGGGCATGGTGGAACTCCCATTAGTTGGACTTCCCAAAGAACTTCCAGAAGCAAGTATACCCAGAAAATATTACATTTTACGACCACGAAGGTTAGTTCCCCCTTGTATTTTGGTTTCATTTTGACACTGTCTCCAATCATTTGTATGTTTTATCTTTGAAGTGCACGTTCCAAGGTCAAAGGACATCTTCAACTCTATCATGCATATATCCCGGATCCAAATGAAGTGTCGGAAAGTCCGACAAGCAATCCGTCTCCTGCAGCTACAGAACCACAAAATCAGGAACCCGAACCTGGTTGGGAAATGGTTGATTCAACAGATGGAGGAAACAATGTTGGACAAGCCCAAGTGGAACAGCCTGCCAGAGTAAATATTATCTGATTTTTGTTTTGATCATTCATTCGCTTCTTGCATGCATTTACATTCTATACTCATTCAAAGCAGCCTATATACGTTCAGGGAAGTTCTTCCACTCCAGAAGTTGCCAACTCGACGCAGCCTTCTGCTTTACCGTCCGGTTGGGAGGAACGTCAGGATGCCAACGGCCGTACATATTACGTCAATCACATTGCCCGCACCACTCAGTGGGAAAGACCGTCCATTCAACCGGGTAAATGAGCCAAATGTGTAAAGCCCATTAAATTCTTCAGTTTATCTAATCATAAACATGTTAATCCCTACAGCTATGATTCAAGAGCAGCAGTTGGCACGTGAACGTAACCTCGAAACGGCTCAAGGGGATATGCAGCGTCGCTACCACATATCTGATGATGCCCACCCTCTTCAAGCTGGACTGGATGCAGCCGCTGGAGCAGCAGATCAGGTACACACAATTTCTTTCTCGATTGACCATTCTTTCCTTATTTATTCATGACATCTAACTCTTTCCCACTGCATGCTGATACAAAAATAATGATATTATTTTTGAGGAGGATGAGTTTGATGATGATGAGTTCGATGAGGATTATGACGATGACGACGAATTTGATGATGATGAGGATGATGATGATGATTTCGATGATTATTGGGATGAAGCGGCAGAGGGAGATGAACAGGTTTGATTTGCCTGGCTCTGCGTTTGCTACGGCCGTAGTACTAGTAGGAGCTAGAAATGTATTATAGGGTCGCGCTAGTAGATGCAATCTTAAGGAGTACTTTGGAATTTGCACGATTTAATCTTTTCATTGCTTCGTTCGCAGTTAAGAGATCTGCAAATTAACGGCAGTCCAAGACCTAGTCCGACGTCACCTCGCCATTCTGTAACGGTAACAAAACCAGTTTTTGCTTCTAGTATGTTGAAGATGAATTTTTCATACTTTGAATTGCTTAATTTTCAGTCTACTGACGGCGGAGAACAGGTTGTTGCTAATAGTGCGTCGCCAGCTACAGCGAGGCCTTCAGTGGTACCGAGCAGCGAAGGCTTGCCACCAGGTATGGGTTTATCAACTATATCTCCAGCTCTTTTTCACCATATTCAAACCATTATTTTTGTTTGGACAACGATAGGTTGGACGGTGCAGGTGGCTCCAAATGGAAGACTATTCTTCATCGACCATAACAAACGAGCCACCACTTGGGTGGATCCAAGATCAGGCAGGCCATCGACTCTTCCACGCCAAAACCAGTATGAATATAGGTCTTACTTCCGTCACAAAGGTTAATAAAAATTTATTGATACCCTTTGTTTTAGGAGCCCTGGGAATAAGAGTTTTCAAGACGAAGCACTGGGAGCTCTACCAGAAGGTTGGGAGGAACGAATTCATTCTGACGGACGAATATTCTACATCGATCACAGTTAGTTGGCATCTTTTGTCAGGTGGCACTCGCATGACTTACATAGAATTCTTGGCACGCAGATACACGAATTACCCAATGGGAAGACCCGCGTATGTCAAACCCAAATATTGCTGGGCCGGCAGTTCCTTATTCGCGCGACTATAAACGAAAATACGACTTCTTCAAATCGCAACTTAAGAAACCAGTAAACGAATCAATGCCTTTTTTGTTGTCGTAGCCATTGTTTACATTTTTTTATATTGCGTTCGCAGGCTAACATTCCCAACAAGTTTGAAATCAAAGTACATCGAGTATCTATCCTCGAAGACTCTTATCGGATCATCAACACTGTCGCTCGACCGGAGCTGCTCAAGACGAAACTCTGGGTCGAATTTGATGGTGAAGTTGGACTCGATTATGGTGGCGTGGCTCGTGAATGGTTCTTCCTCCTCTCTAAAGAAATGTTTAACCCTTACTACGTAAGTTAATTTACGCATTTATAATATTGAAATTCGTCGCTATATCTTTTTTTGTCTTTTTCTTTTTTTTTTGCCTTACAGGGACTATTTGAATACTCCGCTATGTAAGTTTTTAAATTTAAACGTTTTCAAAAAGATATTTATGTTTCCCAATTTAACTTGATATAAATCAGTAGCTAGTATCGCTGACTTAAAATTGATCAGTACGTTTACCTTTTTCCTTTAGGGATAACTATACACTGCAGATCAATCCAATGTCAGGATTGTGCTGCGAAGACCATCTTTCCTATTTTAAGTTTATCGGTCGGGTTGCTGGCATGGCTGTTTACCATGGCAAACTACTTGACGGTTTTTTCATCCGCCCATTTTACAAAATGATGTTGGAAAAGCCCATCGAGCTGAAAGACATGGAATCTGTCGACACCGAATATTTCAACTCTTTGGTGTGGATCAAAGAAAACGACCCGAGTGAGTTGGATCTAAATTTTGCTGTCGACGAAGAAAGCTTCGGCAAAACTATTCAGCGCGAACTAAAGCCCAACGGGACGAACATTCCTGTCACGAACGACAACAAACATGAATATATTAAGTAAGTTGGTTCCTATAAACGTATGTTTATTGGACAACAAACAGGTTTATCAACGTTGCTTCCTTCCAGCTTGGTGATCCAATGGAGGTTTGTGTCGCGCGTTGAAGCTCAAATGCGCGCTTTCTTGGACGGTTTCAAGGATTTGATTCCTTTATCGATGCTCAAGATCTTTGATGAGAACGAGCTCGAACTACTAATGTGCGGCATTGGAACAATCGATGTCAAAGACTGGAGGGAGCATACTAACTACAAAGGAGATTACAATGCCAACCACATGGTTGTGCAATGGTTCTGGAGAGTAAGTGTGCTTGCTCTTCTCCGTGCTTTTCTCCTTTCGTAACCCAAAATTTTGGAATTCTCCTTCAGGTGGTTTTATCATTCAATCCTGAAATGCGCTCTCGAGTTCTGCAGTTTGTGACGGGCACATCCCGTGTCCCCATGAACGGATTTAAAGAACTCTATGGTAGCAACGGCCCGCAGCCGTTTACAATCGAGAAATGGGGCACGCCAAACAACTTCCCTCGTGCTCATACATGGTAAGTTGAACTGTTCTGCTCCGATGATAAACACTGGAGAGATTGTTTATTCGACTGTTTTGCTTGCATTCAGTTTCAACCGTTTGGACTTGCCGCCATATGAAAGTTATCAACAACTGAGAGAAAAGTTAATTAAAGCCATCGAAGGATCTGAGGGCTTCGCCGGAGTCGATTAAAACATCTCCAAGGCCAGACTTTCTTACGGGATTGTTATTTTGCGTGTGTTATTTTGTAGAGATTTCTCTTTACTCTCTCTCTCTCTCTCTCTTTCATCCTTCTCTTCCTCTCCTGTAAGATGTGTAATCATTCCACCAACGGTGCGTATCGTATAGTCGATTTCTAACTTGCCTCGAAACGATCCTGTTTATTCGCGATGCGTATAGCCGTGTGCTTTCTTGATTACTTTTCGTTTCTCTCTTCCCCTTCTTTGGGTAGTGTACAGTTGGTCTCTTTTTTTCTCCATTTTATATAAATTTGCTCCAACATGCCTGTCTATTTGAGCAGCGCGCGTGGAGTGAGTTGGACATTCGGGGTTCGACTTTTGCAATTTGAAGCCATTTCTTGCATCCCATGAGTAGACGAGGAAAGTTTGTTTTTTCTCCATCTACTGCACGTTAACCCCTTTGGTACTATCGTTGCAATATTAGCCACTACATCTTTACCCCCGTCGCGACTTACATTCAGTAAAATCTCGACATTTGCCCGTGTTTTTTGCCCCGTTCGTCGCGATTATTCTATAAACAGTGTGATACATATTATACATACCCTCTTCTTTACAATTTTCTTATTTGCCTCCTTCCCCGGTCAACGAAAAGAAAAACCGACGTTGGATTCATCGTCGTCTTCTTTCGATTTACTTCCCTTTATTTTTTTTTCAGCAATAACCCGTGCGTTCATGAATGAATTCTTCCCAAATCAATACATGAGAGCTATTTACTCAATATGTAATGGCGCTCCGTTCCTTTACGCAAAGTTTGAGCTGCTCGAAATGACAATTAATTCATGTTAGAATGAAGCAATTGAACGTTTGAAAAACAAACTTGAATAACGTAGCGATGTGCGATTCTTAGACTGCGTGGCTGTTTGCTCGGGTCGTAAAACACCATATGTCCAGAGAAGACAGCCCGTCAGATAAAGTTTGGACTTTGTTGGTTTGGATATTTGAACATAAGTTGATCCTTGGTGAGGCAATATGTGGTTTTTTTATTCAAGAGAAACCAATAAATTACAATTGTAGTTCTTTTTCCTCCTTTTTTCCACTGGATTAATTTGATTTGGAGGACTGATTTCATCATTATATCCGTTTTGGGTTGAAAACTTCAAACTTTATTAACTCTTGGTTTAAAGAGGCAACCTACTTTGAGGATCTGCGTGTTGATCTCGACGGAAATGGAGATTATTTGATAATGATATCTAGGTAACTAAAAGTTGATTGATATAGTTTAGTTTTCTTCATATATCAAGGATGACTTTTAAATAACCCAAGTCCGCCGACAGTGTAATTGCATGTGGTTAGGTACATACTCGTTAATCTCCGCGTTATCTTTCACCCTGGAAACAAAGGTCACCTAGTATAAATATTTAACCACGTACTGCTTCCTTTCAATTTGGCCTGATTATACTGTATCTCTCAAATGAGTTTTTATAGTCTTTTTTCAGTTGCCATTACAATAAACCGTAACTTCTTTACTATATAAAATGTACGGGTCTCGCCTACCCTATATTCAACATTACATTCAAAATTTGTTACGCAGTTTTTATTCACATGTATTGCGGTCAGGGAACAGCAGCAAATAACTGATGAGCAACTAAATATTCATTCGCTATTTTTGAATACTTTTTCTGCATTATACAGTCATCGTATACTGCTATACGTGACTGAGTGATGCATCGAACCAAACCTGGCGTTGCCCAACTTGAAACCGCGCGAGTTGCGCGACCGCAATAATGCCGGAAACTCTGTCGTGTCCGGCACGTTTTTCGCAGTCTGTTTCCCTCATCCAAAATGGCTTTCATAACGTGTGACCACGCCTAATAAGACAGTTTGCTAAAACGACGCTTATTTTAGAGAAATTTTAAATAATTCTCATTCTCGTGTCAACGTTTCGTGAGAATATTTGGTGAATTTGTCAGCCGAGACGGTGGGCTTAACGCATACTCAACTGGGCCATCGGTGATGTGGTCCAAGTCAGGCACGTGTAGCAGAAACGCAATCACTTCGCGATCAAGCGCGTTTCTTTTTTTATCATCTAACGTATCTGTGCTATGACGACACACGTCCCATGAAAACCTGTCGTAACCAAACTTCTTTAATCAGTTGGTAGGTGGCGTGTGTCAATAAACGGTGTAATACTACCGCCAAAGTTCGATCGCACATTTTTTCCACTCGAACAAAATCAAAAAAAAATGGTAACGAGAAATGACAGCCTTATAAAAGTGGAACGGTGTTAATAGGTATCACGACCAATTGAAATAGATGCCACCGTTTCTTCTACGATGGGTCACGAACAGATCTACATATATACAACTTTGTTTATAACGGTAATCGTCGTATAAATCATTCTTTTTTCAAGGATCAAGAGAGATTGAGTAACTAGCTGTCTCAGTGGCTTGCAAAACTGGGGACGGATGGTCATTTCACATTTTTCTTTGGGGCTTAAACTGTTATCTATTTAAAACCATTGAGTAGAAGATAGCGGGTGAGGGTCTAAATTAATGACCTGGAGGGTAGCGCGAAAGAACAAAACAACTTCCCGGTAGAATCTCGGCCCGGATTAGATCAACATTAGATTCTCTCACCGTTTTGCTAAAGTTGGCGGTCCTGTCTGAGGACCTCTGACGGTAGTTATTTGAGAAGAAGAAGAAGAGATAGAGAACAAAACTCTGCATCAAAAGAGGCGTGAAGAAGAAAGAAGAGTAAAATTTGAAGTAAAACTGTTCCTGGTCACGTGCCACTGGTGAGTGGGAAAAGGAAAGAGGGGAGGTATGCAAGACGGAGAGACGAAGAGAAGGTACCGTCGGGCCATATAAAAGCCATCCGGTTAGGCGCCTGTACGGTCATTCCACTCTCGACAGTGGAGCTGAATGGAGCTCCAGTTATTTTGTTAACTTACAGAAAAATACTCGCGCAATATCAGTGTTATTTTTTCCGATAACCATTGATACGGTGTAAACAAATCCCAACCAGCCACCGAGTTCGACTTTACAAGAAAAAGACAACGCGACATCCTATTCAACGATGAGGCAGTCTACTGTTGCCTTCGTCGTCCTAGTTTTGATTGCCGGTGAGTTTGCACATTTTCTTTTATTAGTCACTCCTTTGTCGTCATTGAGTTTGAAGCATTCTCATCTGCTTAACTCCGGAAGTTGAAAGCAAAAAAAAAATTCGGGAATCCGGGTCGGATGGGAAAGCTATAGAGATTGAGCGGAATGACTTGTCAAACTAACGGAAGCGATGGAGCATGTCCAATCGCGATACACGCACGTTAAGTAACAGGGCAAAAGAAAAATCTGTCGTTGGAAAGTAACAGTACAGAACTCGGTGGATGACGCGAAGGCCTTGCAACAGCGGCCGCCACCACGTATGGGAGACCAAAAAAAAAAAAATGGAATCACGAAATAGCCAGCTGGTCAAAGAAGCGAGAATTTACACGAACCCAGACAAATGAGGAAAAGAAAAAGTAAAGTCCCATCGTCGTCGTCGTCGTTGTCGTCCGAGCGAAGGTTGCTGACATGCGCTTGAAAGTAAGTCCTGGAACGGAGAGAAAGCCGCACACAGATGGCTTTCAGTTTCAGTTTCACACGAGACGGACGGCCCACCGGGCCTCAGAAGGAACATAACGGATACATTCACGATGCTCCTGTGGGGGGTCTTATGCAGCTGAGAAATCTCTAAGAGACAAAAAGGAACTGATTACGAAGTAGAGAGAGGGTAAAAAGAAAAGAAGGGCTCATTGATTGCGACTAGGTGAAATGTAGGTTAATAGCTGGTGTTCCGGCTGCAGGTGCGACTGTGACTGGTCGTTGTGTTGCTGTTCGTACCTTCGGAGAGGTAATAGAACCCGTGTTGCGTGATACCATCGGAAGTTGCACTGAGCGTCATCAGCGCGTCAAACCAACCGCGTCAAACTACAGAGAAGGGAAGTTCCAACATCTGGGGGAAGGACTTTCTCGTATACATACAGGAAGAATGGAAAGGGACGAGACGAGACGTAGCCGAAAGAAGAAAAAAAACATATGCACGCAAGCAATGGGCTCGTTAATCTAACGGTAAGAGTCCGCGTTGTTGTGTTGCTGCTGCGGCTGCTGCTGGGGGAGTGGGATGGTTGAACCTGAAGACTGAAGAGAGAAAAGATAGGGTGGAGAGAGGAGCACTGACCGGAACGGCTCTTTCTTACGGCTCAACACTGCTGGGGGGTTATCTTTACAAGAGCAACATAAACAAGGAAAAAAGAAGGGTGCCTAAAAAAGGTATTCTATTCATCTAGTATATGGGCAGGTGTATTTCTGTATTTTACACCTTACTCAGAAATGGCGGCGAGCTCTAGGCTGCGGGCAGAAGAAGAACTGGGGCATAACCTTGTCGCAACAAATGAACCATCAATAAAAACGACTTGTCGTTCATATTCTTGGAATCCAATTGCCGTCGCGACTGCTCCATCGAGTTAAACGCGTACTGTGTGTGTATTACACATCAAAGCGAGCCATCTTTGGGTTAGACTGATGTTCCTCCCCATAAATAAAGTGCCGTTATGTCTTGGGTGGTGCGTGTTGATGTGGCATTCCTCAAGCATTCGACCCCACGGCACGCCATCTTTGCCCTCTTGCCTTCCTCACCAGACAACTCCATTCTGCGTGTTTTGAAACATTTAAAGCACCAGAACTAATTTTGTTATGGTTTGGTTTTTTTCTTCTTCTTTTTGTCGGGGGCTTGAAAGAAAAAAGAAAACAATTCGAAATACGCGCGCCATTCCGACCGTTTCCCGGTCACAATCAACACACTATTTGTTTCCGTCAACGATATACTCGTCGTGTACAACATAACGGAGTCTCGCCGAGATGATGAAAGAAGGAAAAGGTGGACTTCCTCTACATTGCAGCTAGCTAGAAAAAAATGAGAGGGAAGAAGAGGAACGCAGATGTTATCGGCGCAAAATTGCCTTGATACGGAAGTCATCCACCCGCTGTTCCAGCTAATAAAAAATACGAGGAATTCACACGCTCACTTTCTTCTATATAATAATTAAAAAACGAACACTTTCCGAAGAAAGGAAAGGAAATAAAATAAAATCGAACGGGTCCTTTTTCTCACCAACCGTTATTGTTAAAAAAAGCGCTCTTTTGTTTCCCATCAAGAGATCCCCCAGTGGGTCATTGAAGACAACAAAACAACAATCCGTGATGGGTCACAGAATTAAACAAAGGTTTGTTTCGTTAGAGACGAATTAGGTTTGACGGACCAGCTCCCAACGGAGAGCCAAGTGACCGGTCGGAATGTCGGCCATACGACAGTAGGCGTTGTCACTTGTTAGCTACTCTCGACGAAGTAGAAAAAAAAACGGAAGAGCGAAATAGAAACGGGGTCAGTCAAGCGCACGAACCCGTTGGTCCGTCAGTCTCGCCGAAGATCGGCATTCGATCGATGAATAACGAAGAAAAAACCCGTTGTGGCTGCTGTTAACATCACGTACTATAGTACTAGTTAGATTAAGGCCAGCGGGGCGGCGGCGGTGATGGCCGTTTTTATAGAGAATCCGAGTTGAGTGAAGAGAGAGAGAGAGAGGAAGAAAAAAAAAGGGGAATGAGATTGCGCGATTTTCCGCGGCTGAGAAAGAGCTTTCTCCTCGTTTGGGTGTCTCGTCCGATATCGCGATTCACGAAGTTAGAATACCACACGCAGACACCCAGACAACAATACCAACTTTCTCGCAACTTTGGGGTTAAAAAAAGGAGAGAGAAAGAGAAATATATTAAGAGATTACGAATTTCTCCCATTTTCCCCTCGTTGTGTTCAATTGAAATGCGCGCGCGTTCGCTGACTTTCACGGAGCAAACAATGATTTCAAAAGTAGCTCAGACGAGCTCTTTTGTCGCTCTTTTTTTTTTATCCCTTCATCATCGTCGCCTACATACCAGAAACTCTTGAACTCGACGGGTGGGGACGGAGTGAGATTCTTCTTCTTTTGTTTGCTCCGTCGCAATAATTTCAACATCGGTCACTCGGTTACCAGCACCACCGCTGCCCTAGATGTTATTGGCCAGAAGTGTATATAACGAGTCAGCGTCACCCGCTGTTGATTACAATCGGAGAGAATAATAAAACAAAAAAAAAATGAGCTATAGCCCGTTATATTCAATCTCCGTTGGCTTCCAGAGATAAGATTGATGCAACAGCTAGATCATCGTTGCCACGGAGCGTGAGGAATGAATGGAATTTGCGTACCATCCGCGTCCATCCGGCTTATTCGAGGCAACTAGGGGGACTTAGTCCGTTATGTGCTTTTATTTCGGTTCTTGTCTTCTACTTTTTATTCGCCAATGTCCGAGGAAACGGACGAGCGGTATCGTCGTGAAATGTTCTTATTCCGACCGTAAGATAAAAGATTGGGGCGAGACGCTACGTTGCTCACGCGGTCTGACAGGTATGTCGACTGGTCTTGTGGCGTTTACCGTAAAGCCGTCGTCGCTAAAGACCCGGCCTGTTGGGTACGGTCGACTTCGTGACGCGTCATCGAAGACTTGAACTCTCTCAGCGCGACCTATTTCCTCTCTCTCTCTCTTTAGTTTTCATCCATGAAAAAATCTCATTTGCAGTTCTTCTGAACGATGACAACTCGGGTCGAAACCTCAACATTATGTTTTTGTTCGTGATTCAGGTGTCTGCCGGGCCGACACGGGTGCCAACACTTATTATGGCCGCTTGATTGGTTCGCTGGAATCGCAGTATCACGGAATCCGAGGCGATGTCTACGCCGTAGACGCCAGGACCCTCTTCATCAAGGGCTTCTCCTACGACGGCAAAGGACAAGGTAACCATAACCAAAAAAACCAATGACGTCATTACGAGAAAGTACCGCTTCACTGGAAACGTGATGACTCGATCACGTCAATCAGAGCGTTTGCTTGTCGTCATTTCATGAATCAAATTTGGTTCAAAAGGTCGGCCATGATCGCCAACGGGATATTTTAGGCTTTTTATTTTCTTTTCTTCAGCGAGATTCTTCTTCCTTGTTTATTTCTTCGTCTTTTTTTTTATCCCGTTTGATTTTGTATTATGTTATAAAGTCGTGATCTAACTGAACTTTTCTCTCTCTCTCTCTCTCTCTCTTCTTTTTCCTTCTCTCACCCAACGATTACATGACGTGAATAGATGCGCTATTCTACGCCGGATCTTCATCCAGAGTCGGAACGGATGGCTTCGTCGTTCCCAACGAAGACGGCTCGTAAGTTTTCATTCCGCAACAAAGGCCTATTCACTAAATGATCCTCATAAATTCGTGCTTCGGCACGCGCGACTCTTCATTGTTAAATTGTCTTATTCTTTGCAGGACTGACGGCTTGACGAGGTCTTACGAAGACCAAGATCTGACGCTGACTTTGCCCGAGGGCAAGACCATTAAAGAAATTCGCTGGCTGACTGTTTGGAGTCGTGCTTTCTCGGTCTGTATATTCATTTCGTTTTATTATTATAATACCCCGCTGTACAAATAACGAGAAGAAACATTAGCGCTGACATTTGAGACATTGTTCACGTTGCAGGAGGCATTCGGCGAGGTCAGAGTTCCGGCCGGTTTCGATTATCCGCGTCCGCAGCGCTTGACCGCCCTGTCCGGCATTCACAAAGTCGCTTCCGATCGAATCTACGTCGTCGACGCGCAAACTTTTCTTCTGCCGAATTTCACTTACGATGGAGCCGCTCCAGGTATGGACACGAACTTCACATTAGACTGATCATGGAATGCGGTAGAGAGAACAGAACAGCAGAGGAAGAATTTAAACATTTCTCCCATCCATTGAAATTCTATAGATGCTTTCTTCTGGGTGGGTACGGGTTCCAAGCCCGGGCAGGAGGGCCATCAAGTGCCGGACGAGAATGGGAAAGTCGACCCGCTTCGTCGCTACGACACTAAAACGCTCGTTCTGACTCTGCCCGGCGATTTGACCGTTTTCGACGTTGAATGGCTGAGTATCTGGTGTAGGGCTTACGGCATCGATTTCGGCCACATCCGCATCCCCAAGAACCTCAATGTGCCTCCATCGCTGAAAATGCTCGGCGTCGCACCTCAGGTAAGATGAATCCGTTCGTCAACAATTGCGGTTGCTCGTCGAATGTGCGTGTAACCTAGTATGTATAGTCCAACCGGATTCCGGCAGCCGCTAATTAGCCGAAAGTAGAGCGAGACCAAAACCTTTCACACAAAGAAAAGAACAAAATGCCCATAGTCCAATTCACTTCTTTTATTTATTCGGGGAAATGCGCCGCACAAGCATAATGGTGACGGGTTCACGCCAGTTGAACACGAAAGGGGTTCGCATGCCCGCTATCGGCGTTCACGGCCCACTGCTCCGCTTCCGTAATTTGGACATTATGGTTATTTTCTTGTTATTGCAATTTATTGTTGTGTGTATTTCCTTCGAATTATATTGACTCTGTCATTACGTCACGCTGGACAATTTTCTGTGTGTGCTTTTTTGGCACATACCTCGCGTGACAAGGCATAACTAGATGAAAATTCGAAACCGGCTGTGCGGCCATTCTGAAGTGATAGAATAGCGCATAAAATTTAATCGCTAATAATAATAAGAATTTTAAACAAGTCTGACGTAACTTTCTTCTGGTAACTATCCACTTCCGTACGGTAGTCTACCTAAAGAAAATGAAAATACATTTTGAGAATGTCGCATTTATTCGAACGTGAATTCATTCACACCTTCTCCACTGTCTGTCTTTCTCTCTTTTCCTCCGTTCTCTTCTTCTGCCTGTTCTCCTTCTTCTCTGATGCACCTGTAGCAGACGGACGACGAAAACAACAACGACGTGTCCGTCGGCGGCCCCGCACGATTGGCTCCACTGGCTCGCCGTAGAGCACCGCAATTCTACCACCCACGACAACAACACGCATCATTCTCCCGTCCAGCACCAGCACCAGCCCCCGCACCAGCCCCTGCACCCACCGTTCGCTACAGACCGCACCCCGCCTTCTATTCACGCTCGGCTCCTGCCGGCCAACTCCGCAGAGCCGTTTGAGAATGTGAAAAAAGCACAAAAAAAAACAAAACAAATAAAGGAGATAAGATGATCATCCTCCTTCTGGCACGCTTTACTTTTTTAATAGAGTTATTTCAAAGTTTATTCATTAAGAGATTGTTTTTAAAACATTTTTTGAATTATTCGTTTTTATTTTACAAACGGTGATTGACGTTATTCCGCATCTTCTTGATTCTATCACCTGCCATGTGTGTATAAAGACACACTTTGAAGCTGAAATAAAGCTGGTCTTTTTTTCCAACCTGTTTGTTTCTTCGTCAACCTGTTCTTCCGAAATGCTCTACATCAACATCATCTACTCGATCGACTACGTTTTTTTTCTATAAAATCTAACTGTTTTACCCGTTCGTCGTATGTTTTATCTAGGCGAAGCTGAACTGCGAAGTCCTTTGGGATGACCTTGCACTTGAAGTGCGCTGGGCAGTAGCCGGAGAAACCATCGTCCTCCAGCTCGTCGGTAAAATTGGTAAGAAACCTGATTTGAATTTTCTTCTATTTTAAAATTGGGTTTGAACAACATTTTTCTACCGTTAATCAGATGACGGGCAATACGTATCTTTCGGACCAAGCGGCGATTCCAAGAAGACGAAGATGATTGGAGCCGATGTTGCCGTGGGTTGGTTGGATCGCGCCAGTGGTAAAGGTTTCGTTCACGATCATTACATCACGTCCAAAGGACCGTGTGTTGCCGGAAAAGGTGTTTGCCAAGACACATTGTCGCCCCGAGGAGCCAACAACATTCGACTTCTTAACGCTGCACTTGTCAACGATTACGTCATGTTGACCTACCAACGACCGCTTAAAGCCCAGGATGAACAAGACAAGAGCATCATCACCAACGGAACTCAAGCCGTCATCTGGGCCGTTGGAGCTCTTAGCGCGGACAACGAACCCACCTACCACAAACTTAGAAACAAAGGTTTCGTAACGTTTTTTTTTCTAATATCTATTTATAGATTGGTAGAAAAAAGATTTGAATGAATCTTGACAATCTTGAGTGCCATAACAGTTATTGGTTTACCATAAGGTAAACAAAGGTAAAAACTAGCGGCGGCTCCGGCAGGTAGCGTTATATAGATTTAACCTTAATGGCAAAATAATGGCACTTGTAATTGTTTCGAAGCACGCAATCGCTATAGTGGTTAATGGCAAGCAAATTGCCAATACTTTTTTTTGCATTGCCTCAACTAAATAGCTCGATTTCCGGAAGCAGGTGTAAATAGCATATGTTTGACCACATTTTTTTCAGACTTTGTTTTGTTCCCATTAAAGAAAGAAATGCGGTATTTTGACTCGAATGTGTCAATAACCTTCAAATGATGTCGGAAATGTACCTTTAAGTTGTTTTGTAACGGTAATGGTTTTCTATTTAATATTCTGGTTCTTTTTTTCAGGTGATTTGTTGATCGATTTTGGCCGATCGCCTTTCTGGAACTGCCCGGCTCCAGAAGATCCCACACCCAGTTCAGTGGCACCTCCAACTATTCGCCGCCCGGCACCAACAACCGAAGACAATTCCTGGACGGCATTAGATGGCCATGTAGTTGGAACTAAATCACAATCATCGTTGTCCAAATCACCTCCACCTCCCGTATCCAACAAGCCGCCCTGGTACATTCCGGCCATTGAATGTAACGAACCAGAAAACCACGTCTTTTACGCTCATTTGGGCCCAACTGGCGGTGTTCAAGGTTACAACGCCATCACAGGTATTGTTGCTAATTTTAGATTCGAAATTGGCAAGTAATCTCTATCAAATATTTAATCACAGGACAAGTAGGCTGGGGTATTTCGTGGTTCATCAACGGACTACTCATCCCCGAAGTTACCGTCGTGCGAGGCCAGACCTATACTTTCGTCGTTGAAGGTGGTCAAGATCCCGATCGCCAATCTCGTTACCACCCTTTCTATATTACCGACGATCCTGAAGGTGGTTACGAGTTCAAAACACCAGCTGAAAGATCCGTACGTTGAAAATAATCCATTTACATAATTAGAACAAGTTTCTTATGGTGCTGATTTTTGTTCATTAGAAAATTAAAATCTTTGCCGGAGTAACTTACGACCGAGATGGCCATCCAGCACCTTTCGCCCAAGGTCGCCTATGTGAATGGGTAGAAGATCCTACGCAACCGGCTGAAAAATTCTCCTCTTTCGGTGCTTACCAGAGAACCCTGAAACTACACTGCGAAGAAGGCGATCCGGCTATCTTGCAATTTAAACCTGACGAAAACACACCAGACACCGTTTACTACCAGGTTTGTCATTTTAAAACAATTTAAACGAATTCTTGAAACTAACTGTTCTTTTTTTAATAGAGCTACACCCACAGATTCTTGGGATGGAAAATCCGAGTTGTTGATGACTGCGATTTAGACAACAGCAATCGTAAAGTTGATGTCGCTTTGCAGCCAGCTGTTCCGTTCAGCCCGGCGTCGAAACGACCTTCTGAAGATGAAGTTGAACATAGAGGCGACGAAGACTATTATGAGGACGATGTTCCTCGCATTCCTGAAGGCCACAAAAAGAACGTCGCGCCTCCCAACAATTTGGATTTGGCGCCAGAGCACCGTACGCCCAGTGAAGGCTTCTTCCCGGAGAATCCGTTTACCGGCAATTTCCCATCCGACTTTGGCGAATTTTTCAAAGATTCGCCTTTTGGCCGAGGAGAAGAGCGACCAACACCGCCTCCACCACCACCACAACGTCCACCACCACCACAACGTCCTCCACCACCACCCGCTAGTAAGCCGACCAAGGCTCCCGTTCCTAAACCAACTGAACTCACACCAGTCATCGTCAAAGCTGAAGAGCAACAACCTCCTGCCTCTAAAATTCCCGGACCGTTGAAGCAACTGACAAAACTAATCAATCACGCATCGAACTTCAATCAGCAACCAAATATCCAGAACCACCAAACAGGAGACCACCCAGGACGAAATCCAGCTCCAGCAGGACGACCTGTCCAGCCCCAGAGGCCACAAGAACGACCTCCGCATCCAGACAGGCCTGCTTGGACCGGCACGTCCAATGAACAACAGAACCATAATTTGAATCCCAACAAAGAAAAGATCCCGACAAGAATCATTCCACCCCCGGTTCAACAGCAGCCGTACAACCAGGGTTCGTCGTCAACTCCATTGGTGGTCCAACGCCCGTTCTATCATCATCAGAATGATCAGTACGGAGGAGTTTTCAATCCCAATACGATCATTCTCGAGAGTGGATTTAAGCCCATTCGCAAAACGGAAGGACCGGTACCACCCCTTGGATTTGAAGTTGAGGCTCAACACACGGTATCCAAAGGTGTAGTCCTCGATGATCCGAGAGTCACCAGTGAACCGCCGAGTCTAGTCACGTTGGATCCTGTCTTTATCGCATCCGAACCGGACCACCGAAGGGTCCAAGAACCCGTACCGATCCCGCTACCTAAAGCCGTTGTTCCGGTTGTCCCAGGACCATCTGCGCCAGTCCCCAGATTCCCTCCAAACCAAGCGAATAACAATCCGCAGTTCAGGCAGACTCCTTTTGCCCAGCATCCGCAACAAAACCGTCCTCCTCAATTCAATGGCCAGGGTCCCAATAATGAACGTCATCCTGCTCCTCCTCCTCCTCGCAAGAAATCAGGCTTTGCCTCTTTTTTCAACTTCGGAAGCCAACGTCGTAGGGAACAGCAGGCGTCTCCTCCTTCCGCTTCACCAGTTGCTGTCGTCGGACCATCTCCCCCTAGGTGAGACGAGGCTTTTGAGCGTCGAAACGACTGTTTTGACAACAAATAAACTACTGCATGCTTAGTTAATTGAAAAGAGCACGTTTGAAAAAAAAGTAACAGTATTTACACACGAGAAATTATTTATGGTCAATAATTGTCCAACACTTTTTTCGGTTCCATAAAAACCAATACACTGATAACGAAAGACGTTGTGGCTGATTGTTTCCCATAGCGATAAAGTGAATGAACTGATTTAATGACAGTCGTATCTTGTATCATGACAGGCATCCCATACATCCGCAACCTCATCAAGTGCCGCAGGGTCCACAGCTTCAGAGAGTGCACCCGTCAGCTGGACAGCAGCGTCCCGGTGACCAGCTGTTTTCGTTACAGCAACGCCATCAGCAAGAGGAACAAAAGAAGAACCCCAATGTCAATCCAGCTAACCGGCCACGTCCCCAGCCACAACTGGAGAACCGTAACACCAATGCAGCGATAAATCGTCCGGTATCACCGCCGCAATCGAGACCGCAACAAGGATTAACGGGTCTACTGCAACGATTCTTGGGTGTTGGTGATCGACGCAAAGAGAACCACAACGCACCAGAAATCATCATCCCTCCCATTCCACCAAGACATGTTCTTCGCCCAGCATTAAACGGGAGAGCCGAGTTACCGTCCCAGCCGCAAATCTCGTTCCAGGGACCTTTGCCGCCCATCATCGCATCAAAGATCCAGGCAGCTCAGAGACCTAATTTCGAAGGCCTTCGTCGTTCCGACCAACCAATGAAGCAACCAAATGTATTGGACCAATTTTCAGCATCGATTATTGGTGGTGGCCCCGTCATGGGTCTACCAGGAACCCCTGCGAAAACCGTTATTAGCGACGCTGAGAGAGCCCAGTTGGAACGGTTTCTATTTGGTCCAGCCGAACATTACACTCCAAGATCTTTCCCTTCAGGATATTTCTTAGGGTAAAACAAGAAGTTTATACTTAATATGTATTTCGTAAAACTGTTTTCTAATAATTTTGGAAAAATTTATTACAGAAATCTTGAGGATATGTTGTCTGGTGAAGGCGCGACAGACCCTTATGTTGATGAAAACACCGAAGAACCGGATCTGTCGACCAATGTAGCAATCAGCAAAGCTGACGAGACTGATGATGCCCATGCGGAAGATGCGGAAGAAAATGTATTGACGGATCAATCTGATAGCGGAGAAACCGAATCAGACAGCAAATCAAGAAGAAAACGAAAAGCCGATGACAAAGACCATCAAGATGATCACCAGCATCTGGAACAACTAACACAAGAGTTGGATTCAAGTCGATTACCACTAGAGCATCGCGGATTAGACGATCACGATCACGATTCTCACGAACATCACGACCACAGTGCCTCTACTCACCTTGTTCCTTGGTTTTCTTTATCTTCAGCCTTGCTTCTGTTTGCTGGCCTCACCAGAATGCATTATCTTTAATCTTCCATCCCCTAAAAATCTTTTGTAAATAATGCCAATAGCAACCGACTCGAACACACATCTCAGGTCGGATTGCAAACAAATGGGATTCGTGGGTTTCACTTTGCCTAACAAATCAACAATTGTTTGATTTGTTCTTCAATTCTATTTCATCTAATTTATTGCTAATTTATTGCAACGGTTTCAAAATTGGTCTTAGTTTAACGATAGGGATGTCTTGTCTTGCAGTGCTGTTTGTGCTTATACACTTCCTGCAAGACTACCTGATGGAATTTAATAAAGTGGCAATACACACAATTGGGAACATTCAGTTTTACAGCCTGCTAGTCGTTGGATCTGTATACGCATAATAGGGTTTAAAAAACGGTTGACAGGGTCGTCATAAATTAAATACCCCTCGACGCCTGGGGTATCACCGTATCACACCAATTTTTGCGCCTGCGGGAACTCTTTGGCCTATCACGGCGCTCAGCAAAAGTCTTCGGCGCTTCGGTTTTCTAACCCTACTTACCCCCTCCTTCCTGCTTTGTGACGGATTGGATTTTGGCACGGTTCCAAAACTTCGGAGAAAAAATTGAAAAATTGAGTAGTAAAAAAGCTAAAGCCCACTTTAGCTCAACTATTGGTTTATAATTTGTTTTTAGCTAATCAAGATTTGCCATTTGAAAGTTAAGAGGAGTTAGGCACAAGTAGAAATAGGGCTTAACGAAGGGCGATTTTTAAAAATCATTCGCGTCTTTCTAGCCCTTGCCGATTTTACGCCCACGAGAGCCAATAAATCGTCTCGTTCGCATAACGTCCTCTAGGCTGAGCGGATACTATTTACACATTTTCCACGCTCCTACCCATGAATAAAAATATCTCAAAAATATTGATCTTTCGACCACCAAGTGAACAAATGCCGAAAATGCCATTTTCCCATAAGGTCCTCTCGGTCCCTACTGTACATACGTAAACAAATAATTTGCTAATACCTATTGACAAGTTATGATTAACGCTGTCGTCGCTAGGCAACGATAGAAAGTGATTTTCTTGCTAAGATGATGCAAGTCAGCACCAAACGGTGGACAAAAGGCCAGCACAATATAAAGAATCGAGGTCACGTAATAGCCCACTGTCATGGTGAAACGACATCAGGCAATGAATCATATAGTCAACATTTATAAATTCATAGGAACTCGAAATAATCAAAGGAACGAAGGGAAATGGTGCCTAAGCCTATGGTGTCTTAAATAAATTATCCGCAACTGTGACACTATAACTAAATCGAATGGCATAGTCGGTTGGGGATG
The DNA here is from genome assembly GCA_022539655.2 of Ceriodaphnia dubia. Classification (NCBI taxonomy): domain Eukaryota; kingdom Metazoa; phylum Arthropoda; class Branchiopoda; order Diplostraca; family Daphniidae; genus Ceriodaphnia; species Ceriodaphnia dubia. Next base: position 1,016,973 of record JAKUCG020000230.1, on the reverse strand, counting down.
AAACGACGGATAAAACCGGATATAACGATGGATGGTTCTAGATACATATTTTAACTGTACTGTTTTTGCAGTTCCGTCAGTGGCTTTTTGCAAAAGCCAACAGGTAGCAAAAGCCTTTTGCTACCTGTTGTACAATTTTATAATCCTCAGCAAATGTTTTCAAGATCTTTTGTTAGGTTGATCCACTATTAGTAGCTATGTTTTCAGCCTTTATTTCATCAAGAAAAACTTATAATCCAAAAATGGCATAGAAAGTGAGATTAGACTTGCAAGTGGGATGACGGCATGACAGAATAACTGGAACTCATCTTGCGGAGAAATCCAAGGAGAAATCTTTTAGACGTCACGTCAGATGTCGACGATGTGGTCCTTGCTCTTACTATTTGTAAGAAATGCTTAAAAACGACCTTCTTGAGTAACGTTAAGTTCTTCTAGTCGAGCCAGCATTGTTTGACACATTTATGCAACTCATCTTTGACCACATTAGAACCGACGTACTCAGTACCTCTACTGAAAGTGAGAGTCGGATTGGCCAAATTATACATAGCTAGTAAAAAGAAATCTTAGATGTTTACCTTTCTCTGACTTTTTTGGGATATTCTTAAATACGTATAGAAACTTCAATTGGGTCGGTATGAAGTACGAAAAGAGGCTCCATTCATTCGGAGTTCTGTTAGTGCATGGATGCATCTTTTTCACTTAACAGCCCGACGCATTTAAAAGGAGGACTCTGGTGTAATTTGGATAGTGTTTCGTCGGCGGTGAATTGAGAATCATCTATTTCCCGGAAGGTAATTTTTGCACATACTGTACGAGACAAGTTTTAGTTTTATCCTTCTATTACTAACAAAAGTTATTAAATTAAAATTAAGCAATTTTTTTACTACTTAACACTTCTCAGTTTATTCTAGTATTGCTATGGTTGAACTTGAAGAAATAATTCCTAACTGCTACTTCTTTCTTTAAATCTTGATTACAGGGAACCTAATCCTTATTTAAATAACGACGAGTGCTGCGCGCATTTATTAGTCACAGACTAATAAATCTGCTGGTAACACAGCTTTAGCCATGAAGGCAGTAGTAAGAGAAAAAAATTCACTTTGTACATTTGCAATAATTGACTGTAATCAACTTAACAATTTGTTCACTAGACTATTATTCAGTTCTTTGTTGCGACGGCCTTGGCTGCTCCACAGTACGGTCCACAGGCTCCTCCTCAGCAGCCGCAGTATGGAGGCCAGCAGGCTGCCCCTCAGCAATTTGCTCCTCAGCAATTTGCTCCTCAACAGTTTGCCCCACAAGAACATACTACTGTCCACATCCAACAACAATCAGTATCCCAGGTCTCACCAGAAGAGTGGGCATCTTTAAATCCCCTTGCTAGTAATTCTTTGGAGGAAATTCAAAGGCAATGGGAAAAGTTCCTGGAGTATGTGCCAAGTTAATAAATAGCTTTTTCTATGATATAAAATATATTTATGTCATCCATAGGAAACTGCCATGGCTAAAGGGGCCTCCTGGACCCCCTGGTCCTCCTGGATCTTCAGGTTCATCTGGAGCTTCAAGTAGTTATGGGGGTTACGGCATAAGCGTCACCCAGCCTCAAGTAATTGTAGGACCTCCTGGCCCTGCTGGAGCACCTGGCCCCGCTGGACCTAAAGGAGAAGCTGGAAACCCTGGTCAACCAGGACATCCTGGTGGACCCGGACCCCAAGGACCTGCTGGTCTTAATGGCGCTCCAGGACAGAACGGTGCTCCTGGGGAACGTGGATTGAATGGAGCTCCAGGAGCCCCTGGACAACCAGGATATCCCGGAGCTAAGGGAGCTGCTGGGTTTAATGGAGCCCCCGGTCTTAATGGAGCTCCAGGTGCCCCAGGCAAAGACGGTTTCAACGGCGCACCAGGGCCACAAGGACCCAAAGGCGAACCTGGTGCACCAGGACAGACTGTTGCTTCAAGCGGTACTGGGCCTGCCGGTCCTCCTGGTGCACCTGGTAGAGATGGCGCACCTGGTCGCCCTGGTGGACCCGGGTCCATTGGACCTCAAGGACCTATTGGGCCTCTGGGACCAGCTGGATCACCTGGCGGAAATGGTTTTCCTGGAACTCCCGGTCCAAAAGGAGAAGCCGGCACACCAGGTTTCTCTGGTGCACCGGGTAAAGATGGAGCACCTGGTTTACCTGGTGGACCTGGGCCCGCTGGCCCTCAAGGACCCCAAGGTCCCCGTGGAACAAATGGCGCTCCTGGAAAAGATGGCTTTCCTGGCGGCCCTGGGGCACCAGGGAAGGAAGGAGTACCAGGCAGACCTGGTTCACCAGGTATTGTGCAATTTTGATTTGGTTTTCAAATCGATCTTTTTCCACTCATCAATGAATAATAACTTTTAAATAGGAGGGCCCGGCCAACCAGGCCTTCCAGGAAAAGACGGATATAACGGAGCTCCAGGGAGTGCTGGATTCCCTGGGGGACCTGGTCCCGCTGGACTTCAAGGAAAGCCAGGTGCACCTGGTTTCCCTGGTGGTCCAGGACCAGCTGGACCAGTTGGACCTGTCGGCCCTGCTGGACAACCTGGTAAACCAGGAGGCCCTGGCACTCCTGGTTTCCCTGGCGGCCCTGGTCCTGCTGGTCCCGTAGGACCCCAAGGTCCTCAGGGACCCCCTGGGACTCCCGGCAACCCTGGACCTACAGGCCCTTCTGGCCCATCTGGAACTCCTGGGGAATCCGTTCAAATTCCGCAACCTTCTTATCCACCAACAGTTGAGCAGCCCACTTATCAACCACCAGTTGAACAGCCATCCTACCAACCTCCGGCTGAACAGCCTTCTTACCGACCACCAGTAGAGCAGCCTTCATGGTCCGCTCCAGCTTTCCAACCCCCACAGACTTGGCAGGCATCTTCCCAGCCTAGCATCTCTGCTCCGGCATCCTCTTTCTCATTCCAACCATCTTCATCCGCCTACGGACGATAAAAAAGAGAGACTTTTACCCAGAACATAGTAGTTGTAGATCGGATATATTTAACATCTATCTCTGTCAATACGCGTCACCCAAAAAGTAACGAAAGATTCAAAAAATACACGACATAATCCAACTTGAAAAACAAATTGTTGGCTATTCCACGTACTCATCTGTTAAGTTGTTAGATAGGGCTAAGGAAACTGCAAATACTTCTTAACAAGTAAAACGAAAAATCTATGTGATAATTTCCCATATTAAATAACATCAATACTGGGTGTAGGGAAGGAAGCTAAACCTCGGACTATGATGGTGTTGAAATATTCTTTCACGGATACCGTAAATGCCTCGGACATAGTAGAGAAACATTCAAGAGGCAAATGCATACAAAGCAGCGCTATATACATGAACCAAAATACAGTACAGGGCCAACCGCAACAGAACGGAAGAAGACTTTTTAGCTTTTTTTATCGAAGTTTTTAACATGAGGGCTTATCTTCGTGCAGGTCGTTGTGTTCACTTTTGATTCCCCGGTCAGTTTACGATGAGTTTGAACTGTGAAATTTTTTTATTTGATCAAGCTGGAGAGAGTGAGTTCACGCGTCCAAAGTTGGTACTGAAGAAAGGACACGACTGGACACGGACTTGTACAATCAATTTATACATTTTACAACACGAAAAATCATAATAAAAAGTTAGCGGATATAAATCAACAGATTTCAAAAATTTTGTCGAGTAAAATATTCGAAAAGTCTTCAAAGAAATGTACACACACAAACAGCAAATCTCACTATTTTTGTATTTCAAATTTTCAATTTCAATAAGTTTTGAGTACAAGAATGGAAGTTATTTTTACTATAATCGTTTAAGCATTGTTTTCTGTACTGTATTGAACCTAATCAGAACTTATTTCTACTTGTAGCCATGGTCTCGTCTCGTTTGCGGACCACCCTTCTTTATAGTAGGTTGCTTACATATTAAAGGGGCTACAAAGAAAATAAAAAATTTATGGATCGGGAACAATAAGTTTGGTTCCTGTTGCTTCTGCTTCTTGCAGAATCAATATTGCTTCCGTAAGAAGATCTTCAAGTTGGGGACTTTTAGGTATGCCACAATGCAATTCCGGTCGAGTCTGACAACGAACAAAAAGGTTCCTCTTTCTTTCTTTAAGACTATTTCGTGCTTTTCCTCTAACATGGGGGGAAGTGAACTGCGACTGTTTTCCCTCAATAAAGATACCACTTGTCTTGAAATTTTTGGCAAATCCACTGAGTTTGGAGTTACCTCCCTGTGATCGATTATTTCATCATCAAAACCAGAATCTGTGCTCAAGGAGTACTCGTTATTTCTCAATTTATACAACAATGGTCGCGGAGGGCAAATATTATGCAGAGCGATTGCGCCTTTTTCTTTGGCAAAAGTTGCAGGAGGGTTAATAGGTGGCTGTTGGTTATGTCGATCAAGCTCTATGATGGGCAACTCTTTCATTGCGAGACCCGCATCGTTCAATAGATCGAGCGATTTTTCGGGTGAATTGATCATTGTTGCTTCACCCGATAAAGACTTTGCGTCTTCCAATGGTGGAGCCCCCAAATTTCCCATAGAACCTGTCAGTTTTAAGGCAAATTCGAAGGCGGCCTAGCCACAAAAAAACAACATTAATTTTTAGACGCAAAATTTGGATCGATATCCGGTTCCTTATTGTTCAGACCAACTATTAGGTACCTTAGTTTTAAGAGCTATAAATGCATCATGGGTTGGTGAATTCAGGTGGGGGGCTGAAATCTGGCGTTCCATAATTCTTCGCATCTCTTTGGCTTGTTCGGTAATAGCTTGGCTTGTTTTTTCCCATCGTTTGCTTAACTCTTTTGACTAGTAGATAAAAGAAAAACCACTATAAATTTCTGGTTTAACATTCTTTGAAGACTGAGACTACAAACCTTGAGAGCTTTCATGATAAAAGCGATGATGATGGCCCAATAAGCAATTCCCAAAGTAATCCAAATAATCGAACAAATCCGGTAGAACCACAACAGCTCTGATGCTTTTTGAGCTAATTAAATGCATTGGTATCATAAAAATATATAAAGGTTTATTATTTTTGGTACTGTTTATTATATGTCCTTACATTATGTATCTATTATCCTTTTGAAAATGTAGAACGTCAAATTACCTATTACAATATCGCCAAAACCAATTGTTGTGAGACTTAGAAATGAAAAATAAACAGCATCGAGGTAGTTCCAGTCCTTAATATTAGAAAAACCCTGGATTAAATTCCCAATAATTTTTAAAATTACAGTAAATATACCTCTAAAACCATGAAAACTGCAGATGGGACGAAGAGGAATATAGCAAGTCCAGGGATAAGGAAGATAAGTGTTGCAATAAGAATGCCTGCCTGCCTCTTGTCCTTATGATGTCGTGCTTTTTGCCGTTCATAAAGATGTAGAAAACTGTTGCTGAAGTAGTTTGTAGTTGAAGCAAGGAAAAGACCACATATAGGGATTCCAACAAAGCCATAGATAATGCAAAAAATTTTTCCTTCTTCGGTTTTCGGACTATAGTTGCCGTAGCCTACAAGGTAACAAAAATGTAGATGGATAATTATTTTTCGGAAAAATTCATACATTTGATTCTACTTGAGGACGATAAAGATATTTATTGCCGCAAGTGTTTAAACTTTTCAGCGAACTTTCCCCTGCGTATATAACCTACTATCGATAGATTTATAGTATACCGGTACTTGAGAAATATCTGAGAGGAACTGCACTATTGAATAAACCATTGAAAACTATTGGTTTCCTTCTTTCTGAATGTGTGTGGTATGTCTTATTGATTCTGAGAAAAAAACCCGGTATTCTCTGCATTGGTTAGATTTCTAAACCAGAACAGACGTAGGCTTCAGCATTAATAATCGCAACATATACTGTACATCAAATAGCGCAACATTTATCCCCGCTATATACGGAACTATAAGGATTTCTACACTTACCTAAAATAAGTGCAACAATATTAATAGTTATTTTGGGGATAAAAATTAATTATTGCTTACCAATCGTGGTCAGGATTGTCATGCACAAAAACAAAGCGCTGGAATATTCCCAATCGGAGCCTCCGTCGCTATTATTCTCTGTCGGAATCTTATCGGCGATTGTCATGTTGTTGCACGATTCTCTTACAGTCGCCCATAACATGAGAAAATATGGGTGTTCTAGCATCTCGCTGCTGATTCCGTCGCTTAGAAGAGTTTTAACTATATTAGGTACACAAAACTATCGAATATTATTTTAGAACGAGAAATGAAATATTAATTAACGTTCGAAGAAATCATGTTACCTTTATTCTCCAATTGCTGACAGAAACTATCATTTGTGATTTTTGCTATATAGAAAATATAAATCAGACAACCAAAGTAAGCTAAGAATCGATCTAGCAGCTACCGTACTTGAATACACTTATATCGTTCGTCGGCGTTCTATCGTGAAATTCCCATTTAACAGTTTTAAACATTAAAAATTGCACAACAGACTAACCAATAACGCAAAATCCTTTTCGAATGGCGGCCTTTTATTTTATATAAAGATAAAATTACTTGGCAAAAAATGCGGATAAGCAAATACTTAAAAAAAAATTAGCAAAACTTGCGCGGCGAAACGATCGATTCGCAACAAATATTGCCAAGTAGAAAAGCAAGCAGAATTGACCTTTGCTTGACCTAGAGTGCAGTATCTTTCATTTTCCCCCGCAGTTCTACTCTGTAAATTAGCCAACCTCTCTTGACGCCCCTCCTCCATGTTATCCGTGAAATCGTTTCTCTCTGGTTTATCAAGGGTCCAGGCGTCCAGCAGGCGACCGAGGATTGCCCGCTTGGTGCTAGGGTGTGCTCGTCAATCTGCCGGCGACTATCGGCAGAATAGTGTCAAGGGCAACCTAAACCGGAAATTGACCCATCAAAGAGCAAACCCTAGGTCGTCAACGACTCAACGTGTGGCTGAATCGGTGCGCTGGAAGGCCCAGTTTCCTTTTTATTTTGGTTAATTACTATTGGAATTTCTTTATTGGCCAGGTAACCCATGGGCCGTAATGCAGCTTTATGCAATCGGCCAATTCAGTAAGATTTCATATTTTTTTAAACAGCTTTCGAAAATTAGCAATTCAAACACTGAGGATCCGATAAAAAAATCAATATACGGAAATAAAACAGGTTTACCTTTCGGCGAAGATGATTGGCGATACGCAGGACTTTCAATATGGAAGTATATCTCTCCGCCTCCGAGTAAGTACAGCCAGAATCCTATGTGAATAGCAACGGAATTTTTCCACGCCATTTTAAAACGCATTCGAAGACTCCGCACAGACCCACTTGCCGCAAGAGAAATGTCGCTGACTAACTAAACTGAAAAGACGTTTGACCAGTCGTTTTCTTTGTTTATAAATGGTTTTTGCGGCGTTACCTCCAGAATGACAATTAGATGCAAACCTGATCTGAAGTTTTGAAATCTAGATAGTCATTTTGATTAAATTCAATCTTATTTCTGTCTTAAAAGACCTTGCTCCAAATTGCACCTGAATCTTTTTTACCTAACATTTAGTTACTATTGGTTGACAATTGTACGTAGTTTCCACTCCGTTACTTGCACGATTTTTTTATATTTTTCTACTGGAGATTAAAATTGGATGCGAATGCGGATTGGGATTCCAAAGGGAAGTGCACACTTCTACGTGGATTCCAGATGTAAATACAATTCAGTTACATTATTGATCTCCAATGAGTAAAGACCCGCTGCATTAGGGCAAACCTCGGGCAAACCCTATTGGAAGTCAAGAAAGCGACACAAACTACCTCACACTGGCTGATGCCCCTTGACAAAAAAAATTGCTAGTTCCGTTTTCTGAGAACTGAGCGAATCTTAGAGGGCAATGCAGGGCTGGCATGAGATGACGGTAGCCTCTCTGAGGGACTTAAGTCATCGTTCATATCCCGTATCTACCATGCCTTTGTCAGGTAGTTAATGTCGGGATAGCCAGTGCGGGTGTCGATCCCCTTGACGTTTCCCATTCTGTTTTTTGGCCTTTGGGATGTTCCATCCAATAAGTTGGGGTTGAAACTGGATACGAAAGACCATCAAATAATACGAGACAAAAGACGACAAAACCCACTCCTCCTACCATCCTCCAGATTTCATCCTACAATTTCCTATCTCTCATCCATCTCATTGGCATGTGTTCAAGAGGTGTCGCGCTGGTGAGAGAGAGAGAGAGAGAGAGAGAGAGAGAAGATGGCCCAAACTTCGTAAAGGTTGATCAAACTACACCCGGGGAATCCCCTGACGAGTGGCGTCGTTTAAGTTTAAAGGGAAATAATGTTAAGAGGGAATTATGTTAAAGTAGTAAAATTAACCCTATGTGACACTGGTTACCTATCAAGCTATTCGCTTACTAATAAACCTATCAAGAACACACGTGCCGTCAACAGCAAGAAAAGGGAACTTTTGAAGGAGTTCCAGTTACCATTCATAAGCGCGTTAGACACGGAAACATTTTCAGTTTGGTTTTTTATTTACTCTTTTTTTTTTTGTTAAAATATCCTTTCCAAGATCCTCTCAAAACAGGTTTTTTTAGACGAAAGGCCAGTGATAGTCTAGGCACGTGTTAATGACGCAGGAAAAGGGTTTTATATGTGCCGACACACGAACAACTTTGTTATCGTGACCTGCACACGATCATGGCCATGTCTACATACTCAATCGTTAAATATGCTGGTAAGATATTATATAAAAGCTAGTGGCGTTTAAAAAATCCTTTACTCTTATACCTTGAGGTAGTATTGTAACACTATGACAGTTTGGGGGTATACGTACCGGTATGTAGTATGCTACGCTTCGATTCTAAAAGTTTCAACCTGCTTGATATTTGATATAAAAAGTGTCACTGACATACAGGGATGAAAATACCCCTAGAAGATATTTTGGGGTACGATTCTGGAATCGGTTTTACTATTATAGAAAAATTCAAGATTCGTACGTACAACCTCAAAAAATTTATCATACAGGTAGCCTACCGATATTCAAGGTTTTTCCCTGGTCCTTTTTTGTTTTATCGACTCTTAGTTGTTGACGCAAACTGAACTTGAAACAGCCATTTTTCATTCAAATTCTCGCGCTCATACGGTCAAGACCTGGAAGTCTTGAGATAGGGGTAGTAAAAGTAGAAAAGGGGTAAATGCCATTTTTATACGTGCCGCCACTATTCTCCAAGGGTAGCAACTGTTAACATCCCGCGGGACGTCCAGGCCTGTTATTGTTATTGAAGTTTCTTTTTGCAAAAATATTGTATGGAAGATCATCATAACATAAAAGGGCGGTTTGCTTCTTTGTCTACTAATTAAAATAAACGACTTAAAAATGATGTTCCTGCTCAAGTACATATATAACCATAAGTAAATACTGACTCTTGAATTATGTACACATGGATGTAAAATGTAGGTGAATAACTTTATTACGAATGCACTATACCCTGCTGCTTGTATGGATTCACATTCTCCCCGTGCTGTATGGCACACGTTTCTTGCTAATATGATTCCGGAGGGTTCATTGCTATGGAAAAAGTGTATGCTTTACTACTGTTATCGGCTCGCGTTTATGATTAATCCAACCAAGGCAGTGTGGGTACGTAAGGTCAAGCTAGCCGTCCTGTAGACACGGTCGAAATTCACATTTATATATTAATGCCAAACTCGCGTAAGCGCTCCAACGAATCAATCGGATCAAAGCACGTTGAAGGCTGAATGTCTAGTGTTTGTGCAATCGCAGTAGTTTCAAGGCAAATTCAATCAAATTTGAAAGATGTATATGCACGATGTATGTGTAAAAGCTCCGCTATACACACCAAAAGTCCAAATATGGCATGATAATTATAACTTAATATTTTTGTTTGAAAAACAAAACAAACAAAAAACTGGCAGGTAAGCTCACTTCAAACATGTTACAGGAAATAAAGTATTTGTGTGATTCTAATGGTTTTTCACTGATGTCTTGATTTTCACTGGTCCTTCTTCTCCAACTCATCTACAGGTTGAACAGATTCCGTTTCATCTGGCACTGGACTGTTAGGCACTGATGGTAGCACTAGCTCAGATGGTAAAAAAGATTTTTCTTCTGAGGATCCAAGATTTACAGTTTCGTTGCAATTTAATTGGAGCCCGAGTAACGCGCAAAGTTTGTTGCGCGCTTGTTCACTTTTTCGCAAAAGTTCACTCTGAATAACCCAATTGATAATAAATTACGAGAGTGGCAATATAAAAATGATTTTACCTGTATGGTATTGAGACATAGCCCTGTTAGAGCAAGTCCAAAAATAATATACACAACACTAGTAAGCAGAGCTAGAGGATGCTGCATTTGATATTACAAAGTCTTAATATAGTCAACTTTTACTAGAATTTTTTTTAATTTAGAAAATTACCTGTGGTACATAGTCTCCAAATCCAATTGTTGTCAGTGAGATATAGACAAAGTAAAATGCTTCGAGAGGAGACCAGTCTTCGCTCAAGAAAAACAGTGTAGATCCCCAGAGTAGGTACAGAAAGAGAAGAAAAATAGCTACTGGGGCTGAGATGTCAAACTGATCATCAACAGTGAAAGAATTGGAAGTATTAACATTGTCAATGGCTTCATTATATATGGCATGTAGACTATTAAATAAAGGCCCAATCAGCCTTTTTGATTTCCCCTGTTCAAGTATTTTGTTGATTGCATTGTGCATCAATTTCAACAGGCTCTAGAAAAAAGAACATTAGGCCTCATATGATTGAATTTAACTTAGGATAGGGCTACTTTGATAAGTCTTGAGGTAGCAATTCTCTTTCCTGATGCAGTAGCTCCAAACCTGACCACATAAACCCAACTGAACTTCAGAATGCGGGTTAAAAGAAGTCCACTTTCTGATAGCAATATAAGAAAGAGAGGGATGCCAAAAATGGAATAACCTATAGTCGTCAAGCGCCCCAACCATGTCACTGGTACTATGTGGCCATAACCTAAAAAGTAACACCACGTTTCCACATTGCTACAATCAATAGCGTTTAATTTATTAGGAATGTATTACCAATTGTAGATACTGTTGTCATACTAAAAGCGACAGCATCCCAAAACCCCCAAGTTCTCTTTCCGGTGTAAGAGGTTAGGCCCGCGCTAAAGGCTTCGTGCAGTTGGTCTTCAAAATCAATGAGACGTTGGCGTGCCAATTCTCTCCATTCATCTTCAGGTAAAACCGCAGACTGTTCCCATAGCTCTTCAATGAAATAGCGCCGAATGCGCAAAGCCCCGCATTTGTAACGACTTTCATGCCAACCTCATTGTAAAGAAAACAGGTTTGTTTAATTTTCAAATCGTTATCCATATTCCATATTTTGAATTTGTATGCCATCTAGCGTTATATGTAGCAACCCAATATAGGCACCAGGAATTTTTGTTGTGGTTTAGAACGAAGAGATTCTTGTTAAGAAATGCCTACCTTCCAATGAAGCAAAGAGGAGTCCACCAAATAACCAAAAAGCTCCATTGATGATGAGAAGCAAACAACACCATGACAGACCGGACCGTATACTTCGCCAGGAAGACGGACACTCTTTCAAGACATTTTTCCAAGTTGCCCGGGAATCTCGAAAAAATTCACGACTACCTCGCCACAGTGAAACTTTTTCCACTTGAACGGCACTATCTACATTCGCCATACTATCTTACCTCACTATCTACGATTGCAAACATGCGCTATTTTAGTTATTTCCCTGGATCCACCTATTCCAAAACATAACCAATGATCATATAATTGCAAAATCTAAAGGTCTCAGCTAAATCTCACCCGAAAGGGAATAACGTTACTTCAAATTAGCCGAGTTGCTTAAAATAGCTATGAGCTGACGGTCTTTATGGTCCGCAATCCTCTCTTCCTTGCCAGTGACTAACATTTCCGCCAGCCTTTTTGTTCACATGCTTGCGACGAAACAGAAACACTCGCGTCCAACACTCCAACCCAGAGTTTAATTTTAGAAATGCGACAAATGCGGCCGTGTTTCGATTGATCGATACCATGAGAACAACTAGGGACGCTAACACTTTAGAGTGTAGCGAATTTTTCAGAAGTCTGTGCATTAGTACATGCATGTATTGTTTCATAATAGAGAAAGACGTGTAATAGGATTAATTACTTCAAATACGTCTAATACTATAACATGTCAAAATTCTGACGTCCCTTAAGTATCGATCGGAATGAAGCTATCGTCTTGCGATTTCAATTTAGTTGGAATCGATTGCTGGCTGGCTGTCATGTGATTGTGACGTCACAACTGTGTGACTTTTCTTTCTAACGTCAAGATTTCAACAACTCCGAGTCTTCAAGTAGTCAAATTTTAACCAAAAGTTATCTGCCATTTAAAATAAACGAACAAAATGGGTGCAAGTGCTATTCCAATCATCGTCGTTACAGCTTTTTGGTTCGTTGTGGGCGCTATTTTACCCTGGTTTGTCCCCAAAGGACCCAATAGAGGGTAAAAAATTAATCATTTCTTGAACCAACTTGTAATAATACAAGTTATTTTTCTTTCCATACAGAGTTTCCCAAACAGTACTCATCATGACTGCTTGTAGCTGCTGGTTATTGTAAGTTGCAGTTAAATTTGTTGCATTGTGATTGCATTTATTTTTCCCGATAGCTGTAAGATAATATAGTAACATAAACATAGTTATTAAAATTAATTCAGTATTGAATTGATTAGGTTGAGTACATCACATTAGTATTACTAGGCCTATTAGGTTTGTTGTGTTGGCACATTTTTTAAAGTGTATCGCAAGCTTACCGTTTCTTAAATAGTTTTATCACTATATCTTCCTTTTTATTACATTTGGTACTAATAAGACCTTTTCCAATCCTAGTTGGCTCTGCTGTTACTTGATGCAAATGAATCCACTGATTGGACCTGAAATGAGCAACCATACTCTTCTAATCATGAAGCAAGAATGGGGTTCAAGCTGGAAGAACTAAAAATATAACATACGATTTGTACACATTCCTCTATGTTTAGATGTCATTTGTTAATATTATCTTTGGTTTTTATGCATCTTTGGATGTTGTATTTAGGAAATAAAAATTGTAACTAAGTAGTCTACATTTGATTGCTGATTGTTAACCAAAATTTTACACTTTTTCTTTTCACCATTTAGGATGTCTATACGGAATTTTTTGTTGTTGTTGTGTAAACAGCTAATTGAAAAGATGGTATTACGGGGATTCAGTTTCGTTCATGGACGATATAATCATTGAAGGCTACTAATTACTGAGTTAGAGAGTTTGCCATTTGTTATTATTTAAAAACGACGACAATGGCATCATTGACGCTTCCAGCAGACTGCAATATTTTAACAAAGTATCATGTACGCAATATTATGGATTCGTAATCATAATATAATTGTACAGAAAATGGTGCCACAAAATTTCGGGTGTAGAATAACGGGAAGCGGAAAATCCAGCCAGGTTCAATAAAAGATTCTTGAATAATTCTATAGATTATTTTGTAGAGTTTCGAGAAAAGCCTGTGCCCTGAGAGACATACTTTTCGGGTACGCATATGCTATTAACCATGGTAAGACATCCGCCCCCTTACATCCGCCCGGTACATTTTACGAGTTCTCCTGCGACGGCTTTCTGCGACTTCTAAGTCGTCAATAACTGGACGACCGTAGGGAGGATTTTCGCGATGATTTTTGGCAGTATCGAGCACCTCATTACCATAATAGTTCTGCCATTATGATTTGGGAAGCGACAACTTTCTGTAAGATGCAGACCGAGGCCAAATGCTGCTTCATTGTTCTCGTCGTTGGTCATCAACCATTATATGAAAATAGAATCAGTGAAAATATTGAATAATCTATGATGATTTACTCGGTTGCGCTAATATAGGGGAAACCCGGAACGGACTAACCAAGAAGAAAAAAAAAAAAGAAAATGTTTTTCTCCCTAAAATTAATTATGTGTGAACGGATTGTTGACTAATGAGGACTATGACGGAATATTTCTGATTTTGAACTTACTGAGTAAATTGATTTGTATTGGGCAATATATTTTTTACACATGCCACCAATAATTACAGGTCTTCCACATTTCAATTACGTATACTTTTTATCTAACTTTTTCTGAAAATATGATTTGTGAAAAAAAAACTGTTGGTAGACTTGACGGAATGCCATAAGTTGGTAAAATCATTCGTCAAATAGAGTTTCTTTGAATTAGAAGGTTCACGTAGGATTCACATTTAATATTTAGAAGGGTGACCTGGTGCAACACGACGATAGACCTGACCTATCGCTGGTTGGACGTAGGCTGGGGCTGGGGTAGTAGCCGGAGCTTTGTAGACGGGAGCTGGAACCTCAACTGGAGCTGGTGCTTCGTAGACTGGAGCTGAAGTCGTTGCTGGGGCTTCGTAGACTGGAGCTGAAGTCGTTGCTGGGGCTTCGTATACTGGAGCTGCAGTCGTTGTTGGAACTTTGTAAACTGGAGTTTGAACCTCATAAACTCGAGCTGGGGCTTGGTAGACAGGCGCAGGAGCATAGTAAGTGTTCACTTTTCCTGGTTCTCCCTGAGGACCAGTGGGTCCAGCTGGACCTGGGTAGCCAGTTGCTCCTTTGTCGCCTTGAGGTCCAGTGGGACCAACAGGTCCAACAGGTCCAACTGGGCCGGCCGGGCCAGTGTAACCAGGTGCACCAGCTTTACCTTGAGGTCCTACAGGTCCAACGGGGCCAACGGGTCCGGCTGGGCCAACTGGGCCAGTGTAACCAGGTGCGCCGATTTTACCTTCAGGTCCAACTGGGCCAGGACCGCCGGGGTAGCCAGGAGTTCCAGCCGGGCCGGGAAGACCATCCTTGCCTGGTTTTCCTGGGGCACCTGGGGCACCTAAAGGCATAATTTGAATAACACATGTATTATTACTATGACGAGTTACAGAGATATAAAATCAAATAGGAAGTATGGAACAACTAATTTGAATGAAAGAAGTTGAAGTGAATAGTACGCTTCCAAATCAAGTAATATTGATGTTTACCTGTGTAACCTGGAACACCGCGGGGTCCGTCTTTGCCGGGAGCACCAGGTGCGCCTGGGTAACCATCTTTGCCTGGAGCTCCATAACCAGGGGGGCCAGCTGGTCCGACTGGTCCTACGGGACCGGGAATTTTGCTTGGTGCGCCGGGATAACCATCTTTACCAGGAGCCCCAGGATAGCCAGGGGTTCCAGCATCTCCCTTAGGTCCAGGGCCACCAGGGTAGCCAGGAGCGCCAGGCTTGCCTGGTTGTCCTTGAGGTCCAACAGGTCCAACGGGACCAGCGGGGCCGGGGCCGCCAGGGTAACCGTCTTTGCCGTCTTTTCCGTTGTAGCCAGGGGTGCCAGGAGGTCCAGGAATCTTAGATGGGAGAGCTACGCCTGGTGGTCCGATGTCTCCTTTAGGTCCAACGGGGCCAGGGCCGCCAGGGTAACCGTCTTTACCGGGAGCACCAGGATATCCATCTTTACCAGGAGCGCCATTGTAACCAGGTTCTCCCTTCTGTCCGACGCCTGGTTTGCCTGGAGCTCCGGGGGCTCCGTTGTTACCTGGTTGACCCTTCTCTCCTGGGGCGCCGTTGTAGCCGGGTTTACCAGCTGGTCCATCAGCTCCGGGTCTGCCAGTGTAGCCAGGGGCACCTGGTGCTCCAGTGTCTCCCTTAGGACCAGCAGGTCCAACTGGGCCTGATGGGCCAGGTGCTCCGGGTGGACCAACAACAGTTTTACTGTAGCTGTCGTAGGAAACAGAAGCAGCAGCTCCAGTAGGTCCAGGTGGACCAGCAGGACCTCGTGGACCAGAAGGACCAGTCAACCAAGGAAGGTAATCAAAGAAGCGCTCCCATTGTCTCTGAATTTCCTCAATAGTTTCACGTTCGCCGTAAGGGTAATTGGAAGCAGGTCCGTATGGATTCAGAGCTGCCCATTGTTCTCTGGTTACAGAATGTTGACGTTGCTCGTACTGCGGGGCAGCAAAACTGGTCGCCACCAAAAGTGAAATAATAGCCTGAAAAATATTAAGTCGCCTAATTACTGAATTTCTTCCTTCTTGTATAGTGCATCACTGGAAAGGTGTGGTTAAAGTTCATAACATACCAGCACTCTCATTGCTGTTTCGTTTTTAGACACTGGACGCTATAAGGTTGTATAGTCCCTCGAGTTACCGGGCACAGATACTCTGTTGTAAAAAAATATATCTATTTAGCTTGGATGTTTATTGGGCAAAAGCAAAACTGAAAAAGCCATATCTTATGTTATTTACCTTGATTTAAAATAGCTGTTTCCCGAACTGTCTTGGGCTGAACACTGGCTTGATTTGTTGGCGGAACGGAGTCCTTAAATACTTGGTGAATGTAGATGAGAGAAGACGAATTCAAATGAAGAGAAGGGTTGTTTGTCCACAACATGTCAAGCTGGCGGAAAGGCAAGCATCCAAGGCGAGTACTGGATCTTCGAGCAGTCAGCTGATTCGGTTTCAGATAACCCCCTCCCTTCTTGATGCTTTAATATACATAAAAGGGGGGAAAGCTCCGAGTAGAAAGGACGAGGAAAGTAAAAATTTTGATCGAAGATATAGGGGCTTACGTGCAGTAAAGTAGTTATTTGGTCCAGTAAATAAGGAGTAGTCTAATTGGAGAGTTCAAGAATCTTTCGGGTCGTCCGGAAACCGGTTGATGGTGAGTGGCAAGCAAGTGTACAACGGATATAATATAGGCTACCTCCCTTATCCCACATAATAAGGGCACCACTTTCCACGACCAATCCCTGTCACGTATACGACAGCCAACTTGGCTACAACAATATGTAATCCGGAATTTTGGGCGGCACCCATGATATAGTTTCGAGCACAAATCTAAGATGGCAAACAAGGAGCTATTAACAGCATTACTTTAAAATAAAAAAACTACAAAGAAGACATGCCGACAGCGAAAGCGAAAAAAACCTTTAAGCGAATTATATGACAGCAATACGAAATGCTTAGGGAGAAATCTAGAATTTTTCGCTTCAGTTATGATGTAATACAGTATATCTGATTTGTTAAATGCCATTCACATGCCAAATTTATGGCTTGGCACAACAATTTCCATGTAGTATGAATGTAATCAGTAATCTGATCCTTTTCCACCAGTAGCCTGTAGGATAAGTTGCGATAAGTTGGAGTTGGGTCACTGCCAAATTCGGAGAGCACTGTTACTTGGTACTTGTCGATGTGAGGTATTTAGAGCATACACACTTACTGCTTTAATATGTGCCATGGAAAACGAGATTAAAGTTACCCCGACAAGTTTTTTTTTCTTATTCTCCTGTCGTACAACATGAGATGTAGGCCTATACTCTGACTTGTTACTTGCTTCTTACAAGTCACTTTCCATTCCTTCAAATCGTTTTCTGCATCTGGTCCATTTCGAAAAAATATTATGGGGAATCCCCGCATTGAGATTATGATACAGAGTGAATGTCGATAATCTAGTATTCACACCAAAACAGGCAATGACTGAAACCGGTCACTAGAATTTTTCTTGTTCTATACTTTTGTTGTCACCTGCGACAGTGTCGATGTGAGGTATTTAGAGCATACACACTTACTGCTTTAAAATGTGCCATGGAAAACGAGATTAAAGTTACCCCGACAAGTTTTTTTTTCTTATTCTCCTGTCGTACAACATGAGATGTAGGCCTATACTCTGACTTGTTACTCTTCTTACAAGTCACTTTCCGTTTTTCATTCCTTCAAATCGTTTTCTGCATCTGGTCCATTTCGAAAAAATATTATGGGGAATCCCCGCATTGAGATTATGATACACAGTGAATGTCGATAATCTAGTATTCACACCAAAACAGGCAATGACTGAAACCGGTCACTAGAATTTTTCTTGTTCTATACTTTTGTTGTCACCTGCGACAGTGTCGATGTGAGGTATTTAGAGCATACACACTTACTGCTTTAAAATGTGCCATGGAAAACGAGAATTAAAGTTACCCCGACAAGTTTCTTTTCTTATTCTCCTGTCGTACAACATGGGATGTAGACCTATACTCTGACTTGTTACTTGCTTCTTACAAGTCACTTTCCATTCCCTCAACTCGTTTTCTGCATCATCTGGTCCATTTCGAAAAAATCCAATGGGGAATCCCCGCATTGAGATTATGATACAGAGTGAATGTCGATAATCTAATATTCACACCAAAACAGGCAATGACTGAAACCGGTCACTAGAATTTTTCTTGTTCTGTACTTTTGTTGTCACCTGCGACAGTGTGATGAGGGAAGGCAGCGAGGAGCGGTCCCAAGTTCTCTCGAGGCTGACTCCTCAAATCAACTCTGAGTGTAGAACGGTAAAATCCTGAAAATCTCTTATTCGTGTTTCATTATTTTATACCGCACTAATCTATCGAAATTCTCAAGCGTCAACTCAAGTCTCGTTGAGACATGCACCAAAAATTAGGAAATTATGGAATAACACACAGAATCAACAATTTTACGATTTGTGCGCGGATTTAGGATATCAGAATATCGTCATGCGTATGTTGTCATGCAGATTACAAATCTTTGAGATTCGTGGTTTGGAAGAGCAGATAATAATAGCCTACAATGTACTGAAGTTATTTTCAGAGAACCCTCAATTTGGTTAAAAGGTTACGACAATAATTTTGCGATAATTTTTGCAACATTGATTCGCCTTCATTGATCAGGAAATCCATAGCCGGTTTTTGCATATGAGGATTGGGTTTCAAGTAAGGTTTTAGCTAGGGATTGAATTATCGGCGGTCGTTGAACGAGGGCACATTCTTCAGGGAACGCGCGAGTATAGCTTTCTTTGACACATATTTTAGTTTTTTTGTCTTATTTATTTTTCACAGCAGCTATATGTACTTATAAGAGTTACCTGACATTTTTGCTGTTCAGGCTATTAAGGGAAGCCAATTAAATTTTTAAAAAATATATATTCCTGCATGATTAAAACACAATACACTTTTTTTAAAAAATACAGCTTTAAATTGGTAAATATGCGGCTTTATAGACACAACACAAATTATTTTTTAGATTCAATCGGATTGACAGGGTAGATATTGGCGAAAACTTTCCGCCAAAATCCCTATTTTTTCATGCCAGGAAAGGGCGGAAAGAGCACTATTTTCTGGAGAATAAAAAAAAATGTGTTTTCATAAATCAGGTTTTTATTCTCCTAAAATCAGAAATAAACAATGTTGCCGGAACCCGTTAATCGAGTTGGATTTTTAACAGTGTTTTTTACGAAGAGTTTAAGAGAAAAAAAATGCCTATTTGCCATCGTAAAACAAAAATGTCAACGATGTAATTGAAATTATTCCATCTTTTGTAATAAATAGTTACCAACAGGTTACAATTCTCAGATTCTGACAGCTTATTTATAACTGACGGGGAGGCATGTGTATCCCCGAGTTTCGTATTTTAGCACATCGAGTATTAGCAGCACCCACCACACGAGTTTAACTAAATTAACGCTTGCCAGCTCTATTTGTGATTTAACACCAAAACCTTTAATAAAACTTATCGGTACGTGTAGATGGACATTCACCATTCAGGCCAACACACTTGAAGCATGCACACTTCAGGCCCGTGCACTTCAGGACCTGAAAGACCAAAAACGTGGACTTGAAGCGTATTACTTTTCAGGACCGGCCGGTCCAGGTCCCATAATTTACTTTGAATTTAAATTCTATGTAAATTCTTGGTTCATTATTCAATAAACTTTTATAGTTGATTCAGGTAGAAAACAGTTTCAATAGAACTTAAATAAACTGAAATAAAATCCTCTAACGAGAGTACGAAGTTTAATTACAGTAGCCCCCAAAATTCTGTACTGCCCTCCGACCCCTTTTGTGTGTTAATGCCCCACATGCGCCGTGAGCCCCAAGCAACATTAAACATGCTGGATTTTTATTGCGAATAGATATTAAGCTGATGAAAACCCCTGGTTGATGATGAAACCCCCAGCCAGGGGCATTAACATGTAAAAAGGTACGAGGGTGTGAATAATTTGGGTGGGTACTGTAGGCTGAAGGATCACTCTTATCCACCACCTGTGTAAATAACAAAGAGATGTGAGACAAACCAAAACATGTCCAGGATGGTCATGAGGTATATTTCCGACTCGATTTTGTAAAAGGATCCAATAAGTTTAAAAGATTTTCGGAGCGAGCTTAAGAAATTAATATATCGACTTTTTTTAAAATCACAATATTCAGTCAAGATCCATCAAACCTCAAAAAGAATATAAACTGGGATCAGCTGATTAGCGGCAGCTTTATATTAGCTATAGACATTGAAAGTTTTCGAAAATACTGCATGGTGCCTGTAGGGCGATTAGCCGATTATTGCCTATACTCATAAATTCAACTTCATATTTGCTGCGAGGATCGAGGTTTTTCCGCACGCAGTGTAGGCTCATAACAAGGCCCGGTGTAAATCACCAAGAAGATCTATATATTATCTATGCTTATTAGAAATAGATTTGTTTAGGAAAGGTTTTCGTAAATTAATTTGTTTTTTATTATTCTTGAAGCAGTGATGTCTTTGAACTGACTCTGCAATACTCCGTGTATTTTTTTGAAAATTATACCACGACCGCAAATTTCACAGCTCACTTACCATTTCCTTCACAAAATTCTAAAATAAAAAAAAATGAATGCGTTAACATCAGGTCGTTTCATGTTGTTGCTGTTGAAAGGGGGTTATATTCAGTTATATTAGCCTTTTATACCATATTGTTTCTGTCCAGTTATCTATGTAGGCTACTAGGCAGCTACTTTTCGTGCAAGTCCCTCCCACGCTCTATATACCCAACAACAGGGGAACATAAGGCCGTCTGTAATGAAGTATTGAATTGTAGCCTACAAGTCTCGGCATCGTTAAAACCGTTCAACTTGGCCGCCTTGGGCACAAAATCACATTTATCAAGAAATTTTGTTGGAACATTCGGCACACTCATTAGTAAAGCACTAACGAAAGTGAAAACAGATGATATTTTGAACGACCTAGCTACAAGCATGCTTAAAGGAACAGATGATGGAGAAGTTCTGCAGAATAGTTTTTGAGAAAAAAAAACTTTTTCTTGGAAAGTTTTTCGTACTTTTTCAATTTTGTTTGGTTTTTGTGTGTGTATAGCCTTGACTACTTACGGGAGCATGTGGTAAACAAAAAGGATTAGGTATTTTAGTGCGTTCAAGAGACTGCGTGTCAGAGTAATGGAGCAGGTCTATGTTCAAGCAAACACACTGTCTGTTTGACGAATGTGACTACCCATGAAGGTGGCAGTCGCGATGACGGTGCTGAATTTTTGTTAGCATAAATAATAAGGCAAAAGTCGGTCGGTGAAACGTTCGTCGCATGTTGTTAGTTGACTATAGTAAGCCACCCGTGTTGAGATTTTTCGGCCTTTATCATAACGAATTAAAACTTAGCAAATTGTTTTTCTCGTTTCGACATGGTCAAAAATTCGTGTGCCAATATACGGATATTTCCCCCTTGATCCCAAGAGGAAGGCAAGATTTTTGTCATTTATTATTTAGTAGAACGACTGTATGCAAAGTAACTCTTGTACCGTATCGAAAGTAAACAGTTGGCATTTCCAAGCGTCTAAACTTATTTATAACCAAACTTGACAAATGAATTTCTTTAACAAAATATATTTTCACTCCAAGAATTTTGTGAATACCAAGATTACTTCTAAATCAAAGTAGCCATACAGCTGCACAAAGCAATACATAATTTCAATCAATGAAACTTATTATAAAGATAGCATTTTGAAACAAAATATCTACGATTTAATAGTACGACGATGGGTAGAAAGCGGAGTAGCGCTTTCAGTCAGACCCCTATGTTCCTTTGGTAAAGTGGCAGATTCAAGAGCATATGCAGATGTTGGAGTGTACGGAATCATCGGAGCTGGTACTGCATAAGACACTGCCACTGGTGTCACAACCTTGTGGATGATCGGTGTTACAGCAGCATAAGCGTGGGCCTCAGCAGTTGAATAGGCAAAATTGCCACCATGACGATCGGATTTGATGACTGCGCTGTCATGGCTCGGGGCACGGATCAGGTGAGACGATGCAACCTTCAAAGGCGTACCGCGAACGACGGTCAAGCACAACAAGGCAACTGGCAACTGTACACCGTAGAAAGAATTTCGACGAAGTTTACCATCGTTATTTGGAAACGCGAATTTTAATCCTAGTCAGCGGCATTCACAGTAGATAACTTACGAATTTCATGTCGTGGTAGCAAAAGGTGTTGAGCGCTCGGCTAAAAGTGGAGTAATGAATGTTCCACGTTTCAACATGGTTCTTTTTATACGAATACGTGCGTTTTGTTCGCTTCCGGGAACCACCTTTGGGATTCATGAGACAATAGTTGAACTAACGCAGAATAACCACATGCTGGAAGACCTTCAAATGTGTGGCTTTAAGCAGGGTGCGGCTGTTATTGTTCCCTACACCCGTAGCCGACGGCAGTGTTGATCATCGTTTTGTCTTCAAATGGTGCCGGACGAGCTGACTTTTTACGACGTTTTTTTTTTTGTCGTTGCAAGAATGCTTACGCGCGGTCAAGGTTGGGTCTCATTTAATTAATGTTGAATTGAACTGTTGTAAGGAATTACGGTCGTCTGTTATTTACAAATTTTACGTTTGTTTATTATGGTGCAATCTTTATAGAAATTTACTCTACGTATTCTACACATCAACTAAGGCTTTGATATGTTTTTCTGTCAACGGCTAGAGTTTCGAAAAGTTTACCGACCGGCCCCTTTCATCCCGCTTTTATTCATTTGGCCTTGTGATCGTGAAAGGGATTCACAAGGTGAACTAGGTATGGGAAGAAAAAGATGGCGACGAGCAGCGGCTCTCAGCTGTAATAATATCTGGTATGTAACAATACAATTGTTCCCGTCTGCACGCGTGACTAAAGCCACCGGGTGTCAGATGTGTGTGATTTTCCGTGTTATTTTTCAGCAACTTGGCACTTTGTGTATACCACAAACAAATTTCCGGAAAGTATTATCGAATAAACTTTCCCTTTCCCTTAAAAAATCAACAAAGAAACACGGAGCTCGTCTTCAACCGTTTCAGGCATTCCAACTTTAAATATAGGGCCCCGACTGGGCCCAGACAACGTTTCACTGATTGAGTCATCGAAGAATCCAACAGCAGCCAGACATCTTCTTGTCACGGACAGTGCTCGTTTGTTTGTCGCGTGAAAAAGGGAAAGCTGTGTTGGTGGACCTTTATCGCCTTTCTTAGCTTTAGTTTTGCTGCCATTGGTTGACAAGGTTCTAGCTAACTAGATACGGTAAGCAATTTCGCGATAGAGCTGTTTCGCGACGGACCTATTTTTCCGATGCCGACGATATATTACTATCCATGTTATGTATCCTTGGAATACAAAAAAGTAGCACGTTGAAAGGTAGCATATAAAAAAAGTTCTATTCGTCACACGTGTTTCCACCTATAATTCTATCAAAATTGAAGTGAAAGTATTTCCCAGTGCCATTAACCGTTGAAAACAAGGGAAGGTTAGGCGTCGACTGGGGAGCAATAAATCTATAATAAATAATTATTTTTTTGGGGTTGGCTGCAGTCCTGCAAATGCTTTGTGTAGGCTACTCTAAGGAATCAACATAAAGTATACATTCTCGGTGACTAATGCCGTGGCGCCAATATAGCGGCAGTTTCTTATGATGTAATTCCAAAATGTCTCGCCCGTTTCCAAAAGTATAAACTATAATACCGCTATACGTTCTTAAATGTTTCAAGTAGGCTTTTTATATATTTTCATAAAATCGCAAGCACTAAAACTTAGACAACCTAAAAAATAAGTGAATAACCTAATAAATATGCGCCATTTTTTGTATAGAGCTATAAGTGAATATAATGTGACATCGTTAGAATAAGCAGGCCATTAGAACGATGTAGGCTACAGTTAATAGGCAACTAGAACTATTACTTATATAACCTAACAATAGTTGTAAATTATCCACAGTTACATAAGTTGTGTGAATTAAGCTTATTGTAAAGCGAACAACAGCCGGTGCGCAGTAAGGAAAAACGAGTGTCGATTAAATTGAGTCTTTAGCACACGAAGAGAATAATAATAGGTTATCGATATCTAGCCTAGCCGAACTAAAGATAGGATCCATAAGCTATCTGATAACAGATGTGCGACGCTTCCCATCGGCCTCGATATACACATGGGTTCCACGTCGTGCGTAGTCGCAGTTGGTTCCACAGCTGTCCGAAAATGAACGAGACGCTAGCTGAAAAGGGCTTTCCCTGACAGGAAGACAATGTTACTTTCTTCTTGATAGAGGATTTGGAAAATTGCAAGCTGTAAATGCACGCCACAAACTAACGGAAGCTTTCTTCAGAAAAACTGCTGAAAAACTCATCAAATAAGCTACGCTGACACAATTTTTACGTAGCGTCGCGAAATTTCTAAAATTACTGCTTACAATTCATAATGCACTACACCGTCTGCACGCTGCACGCTAGCAGCCAACTGTTGTCCTTGAATAGGGATTCATTGTCCCTGCAGATGGCCCCACGTTATGACACGAGACCGTGAGTTTTCGTACGATACGATGGTAGATTGGTGGCCGAATCTTTAATTTCTCTCAGAACTGTGTGAGATAACCCGTGATATTTCAGTATTCCTCGTGTGATCAAGAAGGAGAATTTCTCTTTTTTAAAGGTGAAAGTGAAGCATCGCTATATGAATCGATAACCGTCGGGCTCTCACGCATGTCGAGATGAAATAATTCCTCACTTTCTAAATTCTAGCTCTTTCTCCGCTGGCTGTCCCTTCTTTACATTGCCTTTCTAAAATGTCTTCGTCTAGTTAGATAGTCTCCGGTCTACGTCATCGCCGGTGGGTCTTTGCGCAGCTTTGATGATTAAAGTTATAACTTAGATAAGCTATAAGCTCAGCAACAGGCGTTACGTTATGAGTGCCATTGGTTTGCAGGAGACTCGACTTTTTATAATCTATTGAGTACGAGAATAAAGGGCATTTACGTCCTCTTAAGAAAAGTAAAACAAAACTAGTGTCATTGTCATTTTTTTTCTTCGCGATGTATTTACACCTTGAACGAAATCAAAACTCCAGAAGATGTCCATACATCAACTGATACAGGACTTCTTAAAAGTGATTTGGGAATGAAATGTGAGTAAATGGGGGAGGAAGCGATAAACATTTTAGGAAATAAAACTTCTTTTTCTCTTAAGAAGAGATAATGATTTAACCGTAGCTAGGTGCTGGGGGCTCGTAAGTTTGCTGAGATACTACCGGAGCGTACGATTGTTGCGCAGGTTGTTGGTAAACTGGTGCGGGTGGCTGGTAGGCGGGAGCAGGAGCTTCATAAGACTGTCCGGGAGCGCCAGCCTGACCTGGTGGTCCGGCGGGTCCTGGGCCACCTGGGTAACCATTCTTGCCGGGCTGTCCAACTGGTCCAACGGGTCCGACGGGTCCAACTGGGCCTGGGCCGCCTGGGTAGCCAGGTGTGCCTGGTTTGCCTGGCTGGCCAACTGGGCCGACGGGTCCAACGGGTCCAACTGGGCCTGGGCCGCCAGGGTATCCAGGTGCGCCGGGTTTACCTTGAGGTCCAACTGGGCCTGGACCGCCGGGGTAGCCAGGAGTACCGGCTGGGCCGGCGAGACCATCCTTACCTGGTTTGCCTGGGAGACCTGGAGCGCCTGTAAAGTAATAATTTCGATGACATTTTCTGTCTAGCAGTTTTTTGCCAATTTAAAATTTTACCTGTGTAACCAGGAGCGCCGGGGAGACCGTCTTTACCGGGGGCACCTGGGCCGCCAGGGTAACCATCCTTGCCTGGAGCGCCACTGTAGCCAGGGGTTCCAGCTGGTCCAACGGGTCCAACGGGGCCAGGAACTTTGCTTGGTGCGCCGGGGAGACCATCTTTGCCAGGAGCTCCGGGGTATCCGTTAAGGCCAGCTTCTCCCTTAGGTCCAGGGCCTCCAGGGTAGCCAGGAGCGCCAGGTTTGCCTGGCTGTCCTGCAGGTCCAACGGGTCCAATAGGTCCAGCGGGGCCGGGACCGCCGGGGTAGCCAGGAGCGCCGTCTTTGCCGTTGTAACCTGGTGGGCCAGGAGGTCCGGGGATCTTGGATGGGATAGTGTAGCCTGGTGGTCCAGCTTCTCCCTTAGGTCCAGCGGGGCCAGGGCCGCCAGGATAACCGTCTTTGCCGGGTAGTCCGGGACCGCCTGGAAGGCCAGGGGCGCCATTGTAGCCAGGGGCTCCCTTCTCTCCGTTGTAACCTGGTTTGCCTGGGGCTCCTGGAGCGCCATTGTAGCCTGGTGTACCCTTCTCTCCTGGAGCGCCGTTGTATCCGGGTTTGCCTGGTGGTCCTTGAGGTCCGGGTCCGCCAGAGTAACCAGGAGCACCTGGAGCGCCAGCATCTCCCTTAGCTCCAGCCGGTCCTGGAGCACCAGGTGGGCCGGGTGGGCCGGGGATAACCTGAGGAGGAGCATAGCTAGGCTGAGCGCCATAACCGCCACCACCAGAAGCTCCGGCAGATCCAGCTGGACCAGGAGGGCCTGGTGGGCCAGGGGGTCCCTTCAGCCAAGGAAGGTATTCATAGAACCGCTCCCATTGTCTCTGGATCTCCTCAATCTGTGGGCGTTCGTTAGCCGGGTAGGAAGAGGCAGAGCCGTATGGGTTCAAAGAGGCCCACTGTTCCTTAGTGATGGAAACAGTCTCGCCTGCTTGCGGCGGTTGTCCGTATTGCGGAGCGGCCAAAACGGTCGCCACCAAAAGTGGAACGATAGCCTATATAGCATCATTAAAAGAACAGAGTAAAGTGGAGGTCTTTATTTGGGACATATCAGTTGTTGCTACTCACCAATGCCCTCATGGCTGTATATGTGTAATTGGCAACCCTATGTGTTCAGTCGGTCTTGTTAAACAAGGCACTATCTATCGTAAAAAAAGAAATAAACCAATTGAAATTGTTAGCCAATTTGTTGGTTTGTAGGAGTTAAATAGTTTTACAATAGTTTGCGGTAGCGCAATAACAGCGCGCACCAGTTGTGCTACGTTGTTTTAAAAAACGATTGTAAAGTGAGGAATACTAAGCAATTGAACTGTTTTCCCTCCAAGTTACGAGACTACAATTTGGAAAAAAAGGAACAAGTGAAAATCGTCGGCCGAAATTCAAAACTAGTCGATGAATTGAATGCGCTTCAAAACACAGAACAAATTTTCTTGACTCGACTGCTGCTGAATCTTACCTTTCTTCAGGTTGGCTGTTTCCTGATCTGACTTCGGCTCAACACTGACTTGAGATGAGCGAACGGGGGCTTTAAATACTCGAGCTCGTCCTCGGCAAAGGTGCCGAGAAGAAAGAGGGTAGAAAGGGATGGGAGGGTGTAAGTTTTCGAGAACGCAATGGAAACTGCATGAAATGAAGTATACTGTGCCCACTTCAAGCCGTCTGATTGGCCGGTGGTCGGTGGGATGTCTTAGAAGTCGGGCCGAGCGTGTGTTGGAAGAAAAAAAAACCCCAGTCTTCATATTGGAATACTTGACGTAAAAGGGAAAGCTCCTCCGTGCGTAGTAGAGAAAGAGAAAAAAAAAGAAGGCGGAGAAAAGTGAAGATCGTCGTGGATATTTCTTCGTTTTTTTTTCATTCTTACTGGTTGCGGCTCTTCGTTTGCCGGTGAGCTCTTTGGCAAGTGGAGGAGCGCTGTGCTTCGGTCGCCCGGGGAGCCGCTGACCCAGTTCGACGACCGACCCATGTGTATATATGTATAGGGACGAGACCGAGACAATTTTACCTTTCCCCGAAATCTCCCATTCACGAGTAGCGAGTCCGAGAAGATACATGCAACCCAGTCGTGTATTTCTCCCTATTTCATAACACCTGATCTACTTCATAACCGGTTTCATTAAAATAAATCCAACAGCCACCCTTCCCATCCATCTATCTTCCACTGAAACCCACACGGCTCGAAAAAACTTGCTCTTCTTTTCACTTCCTTTCACTCGATCAGTCGTTTGTTTGATAGAGTTACATGCATCCGGAATTCTTGTCGTGAAACCTATACGTCCAATAGCTTCCAATAATATAACCAAAAAATCTTTTTACATGTTGCATGCTATTGTTGCACGTCAAGCCCAGACCAACGGGAAATTTCAATCTCTCCTACTCTCTCAATCCATCTATTTTTTTCACAACATCCTATATGTGGGCTACAGGTCGCGTTATGACACGCTATAATTCAGCGCACGCAGCTCCATCCGCGTCCGCGCGCGCTTTTCAATTTCGGTCCAGCATTTTCTAAAATATTGCGAACGGCACACATGCCCGTCAGGAAAGAAGAAGAAGAAAAATTGTGGGCTAGTTTTTCGGCAGAGGGGGGCAGAAGAATGTCGATACTTTGCATGGGCGCCCCAACGCAATTCACATGGGCCCGCGTGTCACATATTCGGAATTTTTTATGCGTGACACATAGCGGGCCGTACCCGTTTGGACTTTTAGGAGGGAAATCGGGTTCGTTTTCGAAAACCAGAAATGCGTGTCAATGCGAATCGCGCATTGGTCCCAAGGGTCCGTATTATATAGGCTAAGTTCATGGAACGCACGTAAATCACGGATTTATAGCCTGGTAGCAACGTCAAATCGTTAACCTTAATGAGTGGCCAACCGCTATTTCTTTTATTTTTCAGTTTTGTTTTCTCTGCTTGACCAGGAAATGTAAACAACGTGTAGAAGAAGGACTCGCATTCTAGTCGAATCATTGATTTGTAATCGTAGACGACGCTCCGAAAACCCGAGGTTGTAGGCCATCAAAAAGAAAAAGAAAATTATAAATACAGAGGGGAAAAAAACATAGTGAAAGAGAGAAGAGAAAAGAATAAGAGAGACGAGAGAAACGATGGGCTGCCGCTTCCATGGTCTGGACTAGTGAGAGAGAGAGAGAGAGAGAGAGAGAAAAGGAGGACGCAGCCAGGTTGGGCACATCCTGGCTGAGAAAGTGCGCGTGAGCCAGCAAAGAGGCAGATGGGGTGTATACTCTCACTCTGGCCGCCCGCCTGATGGACCTAAAGAAAGCAAGCGAAGCGAAAAGTGCGGTCAAACGCACGGCGCGGGAGTGCATAAGACGGTTGTGAACGACGAGCTACTTTTACTCGCCAACACTCGACGGACGTCTGCCTGATGGCGAGAAAAGACGTCGAGACGAGGAGAAAGAAGAAAGAGAGAAAAAAGAGATATGGGTGTCAGCGGTCGGCCCGTTGAGGTCGATGGATCATCTTTTCGATCGCCAGACCGATCTTCTCTCTCTATATACGAATATTGTTTTATTTTTTGGGGAAGACGACCTTCTTTTCCCGCTTCAGGGTTAGAAATCTGTTGGCCACGAGCCCGGCCCTGGCTAGCTCGTCGAAACGGACTAGAGACCTTTTGGACTCTTGAGCGTGCGAGCTTAGACGGATCCAACGAAAGGGCAACGAGGACGTTGATCTGTTATATGTATTCCATCTTCATCCATAAAACGTCATGTGTTCGGGTCTCGAAACTTTATGGGACAAACCTTTGCTCTGTGTCTCTTTTCACCAACATGCGACGGATTGTAGTCATCCAGTTTTCCATTTCTTATTCGACTGCTGCTTCATACAAAAAAAAAACTTTACAACAGTAGAAGACCGAAAATATTGTGCGTCCTGCTGTCTTCTCGCGAACAGTGGTCGCCGCTAGAAAGTAAAGAAAGTCGGCTTCAGCTATTTTTGTGTGTTTTTGTTTGCGTTTGCGTTTGTATAATAGTCCGTGATGCGCGGGCTTGGAATACTCGGAACAAGTGAAGGTGGTAACTTTATAGGCAACCATTCTCTGTTTCTACGAAGCTGGTCGGCAATTCAAATGGAGAAAAGGGCTTTCAGGTCTTCTAATTGTAAATCGAAAAGCCTGTTGTTTAGTATTTTTCCGTTGAATAAAGATAAGGCACTGGTGAAAAGAGGCTTGGCTGGAGAGAGCGACTAGATGAAAGGACCACGACATTATCAACACACGTGAAGAATCGCCGACATGATTATTAGAAACCGATGGATTGGATTTTTCTTTTTGGTTTCGGCCACTCGGTTGTGTTCAAAATCTGAATACCATAGAAACCACAACACAGGATGAGAAATTGATACATTAAGCTAGATGTCCAAATGAAATCGTGCGGGCTGAAGCGGCCTCATGTCTGGCTGTGTGATGCTCCAATTCTATTTTTTCTTGAAAAGAAAGAAAACCATCTTTATTTTCTCCGCGTTTGAATCGGTGCCAACGCCTGTTACTCTCTTGTTGTTGTTGTTGTTCTTGTTGTTGGGCTTACCCGCCGTCCTTCTGTGCTGCGTCGGCCAACCTGCATGATTCCCGGTGTAGCCAGCCGGATGCCCAAGGCGGAGACAGCGCTCCGACGTCCGATGCTCTCATTGTCTTTCCCGGAGCGGGAAAAGCTTTCTAATTGAAGCTCTTAGCATCCTTGAATAGCCGCAGAGGTTAACTGCGTCTTATTCTCATAGGTAAAAGTGAAAGGCTGCTTGCTGGTTCAGACTAGTCGACTTTACGATGACGGACACGGTGGACTCGTCTTTAGGTATCATCACTTACAACGGCTATTTCCTACACGCTCCGAGGGGTGAAAGTACATAGCTCTCCCAACAATTGCCTCTTGCCTGCTTCTTCACTACGCTATGATAATAGACCGTAATGTAGACCCCGAAATGTCTGTGACGAGCAGACGAGGGCAGTTATACAACGCCGGCATTTCGCCACTCAACAACATTCAATTACGACTTATTGAAATCCAAAAACGTTAGACAGGCGTTTGTAGTTTCATAAAACAGACAGTACCGCTCCGTCGTCGATTAATATGCGTCACGAATGCGCAAGCATTTGAAATTTTTCAAACGAAAGTGATGGGGGCGTGATTATTATTTCGACATCCAAACAACCGACTTCTGACGCCCTTCAAATAAGCCGCCTGCTTCAAACGTGACTTGATACTTGGCAAACAGCTTAATTCGAATGAAAATTGAAAAAAAAGTGAAACAAGTTGGACGGGATAATCCAGAGTTCATTCACCACTTCACATTCACCACACGCTGCGTCTTGTACCTATTAGACCTGGAAACCTGTATTTCGCAGCTTTGTTCGTATTCACTGGTCTGGCCTCCTCTCATCTCTTGCACGCAAGTGAAAGCTATTTAGCAGGCCCAATGTAAAATATTTATATGTCATTGAAGGACAAATTCCCTCTTTGTTTAGAAGCTGATTTTTGTTCTGCTAAATATTCTATTTCATTTTGACAAATCCTTTTTTTTCTTATTTGGAAGTACGTTTTTCAAGGAAATTTCCCCGATAAACTTCTCCAACTTTCTAACATAAATCTTTCCATCGCTTCCCTGTTGGCTTTGCAAAAATGGCAAACCCTTCGGTCAGCAAGGTCGCCGAAAGGGTCTAATCCACGAACGAACTTTCTCTCAAATTAGTAAGTTACATGCAAGCGCTACCCAGTTATCCAACGTTACCCAATGACCTTTCCGTTTCGAAATTAAAATTTTACAACCATAATTTCGTATATATATGCGGTGAATCATTCAACATATGTTGTATGCAGCGCATGCAGTAACCAACACTCTCGAAATGGATGAAGCTGCATCTCGAAATATTTCGTCAAAGAAAGTTTTACACGTGCCCAGGTCTATCTATCTCTATCAATACGCAGAGGGGCCATGCGTACATGCAATGCTTATTTACGCCGTTGCTGACCATCGAAAAATGTCAAATATTTCGATCACTATACGGTATTTTTATTGACGACCGTCACAACAAAGGATATGGAGTAGAACAAGGACTTTCTAGGAATCTGTTTAGAGATGTTGATGGCGAAACAGCTCGAGACACTTTATGACGTGTGGTATTCAATTCCCGGATGTCTTTCACGGCTGAATTGAAATGTAAATACTTAAAGACAAAGACAAAAAAACTAAAGTATAACCGTTCATGTGGTGAAACATGTTCCCGAGTCTACTGCAAGAGCGCGCGTAGGATGTAGCGATGAAGAAATTTTAAGTCGCGCTCAGTCATGCGTATGCCTACGAACAGTCACTTTCTTGGAGTGAATGCTCAGCACTTTCACTTCTTCTTCGACTCAGAACTCACACAACAAGCTACATGTTAACAGGCGTCACACTTTACCCACATGAAGAAGTTGGATGCTGGATCAAGCATGAATCGACGACGTTAGTCACGTTGTCACGTTACGCTCAGATATACTTCTACGCACCAGTCGTAAATGAAATCCAATTGCTCGTGGATTTTCGTTGACAATTTGTTTGAAAGTGAGAGATCTTAAAGTCACTCTATCGAGTTCACCATGATGGAGTTTATGAACAACAGTAAATTAAGTACATAGATGTTAAACGAGCCATTTCTGTACTGGGCTTTTTAACGGCTTAACCATGAAATAATTGCTTACCAGTCATCGTCCAAGGGCTGCGACTTAAACGGAAAGTAATTGAACTGTGGGTGTTTTCGAGGGTGTTTTATTAGAAGGTGATAAGGAGAAGGTCCCCTTCGAGAAAGTGAATGAGAGTTAGTCTTTGTGACATATAGGCAAAAGGAAGAAAGGTTTTCATGATCAAACCCCCTGCTGACTTAGCTAGCTGTGGTGATATTAACAACCGACCATTAAAAAAGTGACCACCGGATAACCCCAATCTAGGATAACCTCCCCTATAGGCCCCTTTCTATCAATGGCCCGTAAAAGAGTATCTTCCATTTCATTTTTTCAACTCAAACGGTAGCTCACAAGTTTTATTTTATTTTAAATCAGTGGTTTAGATAAAGACGGCATTTGAGTTTTGTTGTGAAAATAAATGCAGTGTAATAATATATATTTAGGTTGCGTATCTATTGGGGCGAACGTTTCACACTCTCTAAAAAATATTTCTAAACGGGTTTTTTCCAAGATGAAACTCGGCCTTAAGATGAGATCTCAGCCGTAACATTTAATACGTTAACTTTTCGTGTTTTTGTAGACCGGATTTATTTTTGTACCTTCAGTCACCTTGACTTCATTATCATAAAATTCGTCCTTGAAAGAAAACAAAAGTTAGAAAAACATTTTACCTGGTTTTCCACCGGTTACAGTTGTCACTGTTGTTGACATGGGGCGTCCCTGACCTTTCTCTATTTCACTTTCATTTACTAAGCCAGAAAGTACGGTACTTGACGAGTTGATGAACTGACAGTACAATTGCACACGGCGCAAACAGGGGTATTTCTGAGAAAAAGCGGACTTGGTACAATGCTAGACTTTATTTTATTCTATGACCTCGCCTTCAAGTAATAAATCTTCCCGCTTCTTCAACTCGAACGGAAAATTGTAAACGTGTATTCTTCTCCTTTTTTAAAGTATATGCTTCAACTTGAATACTAGATACTTTTCTATTCAGTAAATAAAATAAAATATAGTTACGCTTCAAAAATGATTCTGGTCCTAGTCTAAAATGGTGAAATCTAGCGTTCTAGCGTGAAGATTCCCTAAAGCTTTCTAATATATATGAGAATCAATCACTGTATGAACGCATCAGATATTCAGTGTGTCATGCTTTGCCTAAGGCTTATGAAGATACTGGATGAACTTGTTTTATTTTCTTATTCTTATCATTCGACCGCAGTTCTTGCTGAGTAAAAAAAGAGTTATTTTTCTATAGGGATCGCGTATACTCAAAACATTGAGAGATTCGGTAATGAATTGAATTCAGTCGGGGTATCAATTACTAGAGCGTAGCGTCAACCGCGACAACAAGAATGGAAATATAATAACTTGCCGCAAATACCGCAATGAGATGGACAGTAGGTAAGCCATACGGTAATATTGTATATATATAGTATCTGCCTGCAGGCATAAGCCACCATAAATTACACTCGATGAAACCAATTTTGCCGTGTTATGTTCCATCGATAGATGTGAAAAGATCAAAGAAGGGAAAGTGCACTATTAGGCTTTTCCTTTACGCTCATCATAGGAATAAAGTGTCGGAAAGCATATCCATTTACGATGAAGAACATAAGGTTTATTAACTATTGTAACTTGTGACTTACAAGTGATTTCTTCTAGGTATTGATGAATAGTAGCAGCATGACTTGTCAGGTACAACAACAAAAACTGCCGATGTATAGGCCTACATACATGGGAATACAAATTTATGTGTAGTTTCCATCAGGGAATTAAGAAATGACTTCCAAACGTGGAACCGGTGGTTTAAAAAAAAATTGACGTTTTCTCAAAAATAGGACGCGGGGATTCCTTCTTAAGACGCGGTTTTCCTTTTGTTCTTTTTTGGTTCTGTAAAAGTGTTTTAGTAATAGTTTTAGTGGATCCAGAGTTAGAGATCAGATCTTTTCCGGCTGACTTAAATAGTGACATCTGGAACACTCCGTTATTCAGCCAGTCATCGCTCTCTCCTTCTTTCCTATTTGTCCACGCTATAAAATTCAGCACATGCATTGCGCTACGCCGATTGTTGTTTACTCTTAAGTCTTGATGTTGTGCCTTCGGGCGTAGAGAAACAAAGAGTGCGAGGAATAACAAGCAGAGAGTAACAACCCACAAAAACTTATCACTAGATAGGCCAAAAAAGTAGGAAAAGAAAGAGAAGTGCACAGTGCCACACCCACGAATAGAAACACACAGAGTTCTGATTTTGCTTGTAATCTTGCGGATGACCAAAGAATTGTGACATAGGAAAATAGATTTATTGATGAAAAAAGGAAGCTGAGAAATGGTTTGACGTTGGAAAATAAAATGAAGAGCCATGGGTGGGACAAGGTATTGAATAAAAAACAACGAGAAAGTGCGGCCCTAACTATAGGAAGCGCGTAGCTTAAAAAAACTTGCCTCTTGCCTGAAAAATTCAGCGAAAAAACCGGACGAATAGAAGGATTGCGTGCTGGGCTACTTCAACCACGGATGACTTGTTCCACTTTCCCTCCCATTTTGGTGGTGCGGTGCGAAAACAAAAGTGTCGGCAATTGGTAAAATAATGAATTGTCCATTAGAAATAGTAAAGACCATCAGCCATCGCGGCGGGTGGCGCCTCGAATAGTTCGATTTGTGTGTCATTCTGTTTTCCCTAGTCCTTTTGGATCGCAGTTCTCACATCTCCGTTTCTTTTTGACCATGGAAACACGTACATAGTTTCACTGGATAATATAGTTTCACTTGAACGATCGGTTTGATCGGTGCCGCCATGCGTTAAGTCAGTCCATGGGCATTTAACTTTTGAAAAGGTAGGCGAGATACGTATAAGCTATCATGTCCTGGCATTTGACGCCATTCAACCAACATAATAAGGATGTTGTTCTGATTTGTGAGACAATTTCAGAGCAAAAAGGAAATGCGCAAAATGAAAATTTCCCCCCTAGATATTTACTTTTTACTTTTTTCAGTTGAAATAAATTGTAATGTTACGTCACCATTTTACACATGATTGTTGTTGTCTCGGAATGTGGACCAACTCTTCTTGATTGAAGCAGTTTCATCGGATCTTTCTAATTTTTTCAGCATCAATTTGTCAAGCCTCAGTTTTATATTGAGAATTCTTCTAGTGTAATCAACAGCAACCTCATAACGCCTCTTTCTGACAAATGAGGAAGAATGAATTCATCGTTGGCTTGTAATTACTTGTTTGCGGTAGTGATTACACATCCATCTCCTTCATCCCACGTAAAAATGTAAGTTTTTTCTCTTTTCGCAACCACAGTTGGTAAGCAGTATGAATGAAAGTATGAATAAAGTTGTAACGTGACGACTGCTAAAAAGCTACAGTGTGAAAGCCTCATCCATGGAAGTCTAAATGGAGAACTGCTGTAGAGGCACTATAGGAATTCATATATCTTGGTGTCTGGTGCTTCTTCTTTTGTTGTTTGAATTGGTTAATATTTTCTCTTCAAAAGAATACATTTGTGTGACAATAAACACGCTTGTTAGTTCATAGTAAAATAATTCTTGATGAGCGGATGTGATTTGTCTTTCTGCATCGTACGTAAACATATAATTGCGAACAAGATTTAAACTCGTTTTCAAACTGCTCAAATAACGAACTACTCTAATAACTGATCCTATTCAAACCCTTTCGATTTAGGGGTAGAGTTAATAAATGGGGGCCGTTTTATCCGATTTCTTTGAATCGACGACTCAATTCTTTTCTTATTTGTCCGTTCCGTATCGTTCCACTTTTATTCTTATCCGACAATGGTTTTCTCGGACGGAGTTTACCGCTAAAAATCAGTCTCCTTGACCAGCATTAGCTTGAGCTTTATTCACACATCCCAACATCACGAAATGAGTGCGGTACCATACGGAAAATTCAATAATGAAAGCATTGTGCATTGGCAGCCTGGAAAAATATATTTTATCATCGCAACAATAACAGAATCATAACAACATTAGGAATACGGTTTTGTTTACGGGTGTTCGAATATTAATGTTCTAATGTGCCGTCAATTTGTAATAGGTAATATGGAGTTGCAACCTG
The DNA here is from genome assembly GCA_022539655.2 of Ceriodaphnia dubia. Classification (NCBI taxonomy): domain Eukaryota; kingdom Metazoa; phylum Arthropoda; class Branchiopoda; order Diplostraca; family Daphniidae; genus Ceriodaphnia; species Ceriodaphnia dubia. The sequence continues at coordinate 980,343 of JAKUCG020000230.1, read as the reverse complement.
TGCTTCTGAACATATGAAAACTTAACAAATTAATTTTTAGAATTTAACAATGAGTGATAAAATAGGATACGTCTTTGTCATGAGGAAAACAGGACAGAATTTCTTCGGTCTTTGAAATATGACTTTTGTTTCAGATAAAAATAAGAAAGGGTAGCAACTTGCAACGATAAGAAATGTACTCTTTCATTGCTGCCAATAAACGGGTAGCTTTGGATTTGGGCGGTCAACAGATGGACCGACTGACGTAACCGAAGTGGTCGGAAGTCTTGGTTCTGATCTATAGCCTTGTGAAGGATATACGGCTGCCTCTGCGGAGGGATAGGAAGGGGGTGAGTAGCTTCCACCTCCTCCTCCAGAATACCCACCTCCCCCTCCTCCTCCGGAGTAGGTCGGTGGTTCGTAAGAAGGTGTTGAATATGAGGGCGGAGAATAAACATGTTCGGATGTTCCAGCAGGACCTGGGGGTCCAGGGTAGCCAGGCGTTCCTGGTTTACCTCGAGGCCCAATTTGCCCTTCCGGACCAGGAACACCTGGATAACCTGGTGGACCAGGTTTGCCTTGAGACCCGGCCGGGCCCACAGGTCCGGTAGCTCCATTTTGGCCAGGACGCCCAGGTGTTCCATTGACGCCTGGTGGACCAACTTTTCCTGGTAGTCCAAGTGCTCCAGGTTCTCCGGGATAACCAGGAGGTCCGACAGGACCAGGATGACCATCTTTTCCTGGTTTGCCAGGGCCTCCAGGAGCGCCTAATGATGAAGAAATTGTAAAAGTTGGTTTGCTTTTTGTTCTTTTCTTTACTTCTTTGTAGTGAATTTGAAAAAAAAAATTTCTTTTTTCAATTTTCCCTTCAAAGAATTCAGAATTCAATTACCGTTGAAACCGGGTGGTCCGCTAGGTCCCGGTGATCCAATGGGTCCCGGGAAACCATCTTTTCCTGGAGATCCAGGATGTCCCCGATCTCCTTGTGGTCCTTTGGGACCAGGAACTTTACTGGGAGCTCCCGGATATCCGTCTTTACCGGGAATACCAGGGACTCCATTATAGCCAGGTTCTCCTTTGCCTCCTGGTTTTCCTGGATAACCTGGGGCTCCATCTTTGCCTGGATAACCAGGTGGTCCAACAGGACCAGCATGTCCAATTGATCCCTTTGGTCCCGGTCCCCCATTTGCTCCAGGATGGCCGTCTTTTCCTGGAAATCCGGGAGGTCCAACCGGTCCCGGATGCCCTTCCTTACCAGGGCGCCCTTGGTTATGCAAAAATTGGTTTTTTGATAATCTCTTTAAAAAATTTTCCATTAATAGGCTTTACCAGGGAATCCGGGATCTCCTTTGCGCCCCACTGGTCCAGGCGCTCCGGGAAAACCATCTTTACCCGGATAACCGGGAGCTCCTATCAGTCCGGGTGGTCCTGCTTTTCCAGGGAAACCTAAAATATAACAATATGAATGCAAAGTTGCAAACAGTGTTACAAGCGTGACTAAAATTAAACTTCCTTTATGAAACGTACGTACTGTTTATTTTTTAGTATCTAACAACAAACAAACAAGCGAATGAAAAAAGGAAAGAAAAAAAACTGGTTATACCTCTTTCTCCGGGAGTTCCTTGTTTTCCCGGTATTCCGTCATAACCAGGTGGTCCTCGTTCTCCCGCTGGACCTTTAGGACCAGGAGATCCATTTTTACCTGGGTAACCTGGAGCTCCGATTGCACCAGGATAACCCGGAGCACCTATTCATTTGTATAGTTTATTTTCTCTATTGGCATTTAGAAACAATAATGTTGCAAATACACTAGATTCTTAAATTTCATCAAAAAAGAATGTTCAAAGGGTTAGACACAGTTGGATAACTGCCAATCTGTTTACCTGTATCTCCCTTGTATCCAGCTGGACCGGGTGGGCCTGGAGGTCCTGGAGGACCCGGAATATAGTTGGGCTTTTCATAGCCACCGCCACCACCTCCGTAGCCTCCACCGCCGCCTCCCCCTCCTCGGTAGCCGCTTCCTCTTCCTTCTTCGAAACTATCATCTAGTTAACAATATAAAAACAAAATGATTTAGTACATTTTCTATGATTTGACACCATATGAATACCTCTTGCATCACCTCTTCCTAAACCGGGAGGGCCTGGTGGACCTGGTGGACCGGGCAGCCCTGGTGGACCTTTGAGCCATGGGAGATAATCAAAGAATCGTTCCCATTGTTCTTGAAGCCTTTCGATGTTGGCCCTCTCTTCCGGTGGGTAATCCGAGGGGTCTGAACCGTATGGGTTCAAACTAGCCCACTCGGTTCTTGAAATTGGTATCCTTCGTCGTCGATTGGGAGGAACCACTGCAAGGGAGGTTGCAATCAGAAGCGGTACCAAAATCTATTTTCGAAAAAAAAACTGCTTTGAACATGTTCCATAAACACCTTCAAGTTGTAAATTGTTAAAGCATTAAACACATACCATCAACTTCATGGTTGACGCCTTTACATACACCAGTGGGTTTGGTGGTCAATGGATTGTCAAACAGCAGCACTTGACTGCGGACTGCTTAAAAAACGTGCAAAGGGAAAGCTATAAGTATACTACAGAGTAAATGAGAACAACCGTTCAGTGGAACACATAACATCTTCCGTGCCTTGTGGTGCGTAAAAGTAAAACGATGTGTTAGAATCACGTAGCATCAAAATGGCCGAAAACGGCACGCTCTGACCCCTTTTCTACTTCAACGTAAATCCCAGCACCTCAATGTGAAATAGACCGTGGAGATGCAAGTAACTTGGTGACAAGCTAGATACCATCGTCTTTTTATTTTATCAATACGAGCCTAAGGCAATAAAAGCACCCAGTGAAGTGGAACGCACATTCAAAAACGACAGATGTTGCAAAATAGGATATATAAGATTATTTCAATATACCAAATAAAGAGGGGAAACTGTAGGCACAGAAAATTTTGTTTCTATGGGGGAATGTTCTGATATACTAGTATTTTCTTGTACAATATGAGCTTCTAGGGAAACTTAAAGAAATAATTTTCTTCTCATCAATTAAGGTAATTTACGGTAAGCAGAATATTAAATCAACGAAAGCTAATGGAAACCGATTCTAGTAAATTATTGAACGTGTTGCGGTCTTGCGCTTGATGGAAAATAGATATTTTTTCTAATTAAAAGTTTCTACTCTCGCTTCGTTGGCACTTGATTTTCGAGAGGATTTTTGATTTTCAGAGGACAACAGCATAATTAATATTGTGAATAATTAAGATTGTGTGGCACAACTATGGTTGGAGCTGCTGTTTTTTGAACTTAATTGAGTTAAAATGACTGCCTACCTTTGTTGAGAGCACAAATGAATCCACTTCAAGAGAGTTTACTTTGGAATTTTAAAATGAAAGGTATCCTTTGATGGTGAATCACTTTTATCTAACAGTGGGAAAATGCCGTGAGACAAGAAATTTAATCACTGAGCAACACTATCCTTTGGGCCTAGTACGAATGAAACTCTGGAAAAAAAATCTGAGTAATTCTTGAGGTACCGGTACGTATTTTATGCTTGAAACTATTACTACCTACCTCGCAAGGAAAAACGATGTTGTACCACGAACTGCCTGCAGTTTGGCACTGACTAGGGCTGAGAGACCATCGGCCGTTTAAGTAGGTGACGCCTTACGATGAAGAGATGAAACTTACCGAGACGCCCTAGTACTCCATGTAATAAAAGCCGATTGTCCCGAAGAATAGGGCGATCTCTCGTTCAGGAGGTGGAAAGCAACGATTCCACCTGGAGCGGTAGTTGGGCATATGTAGCGGAATGGAGAACAGATGACCATCAGGAAGTGAGAATGTGTGTTCATCGGCCTTTTTCGTGCTTTTTTTTTAGATCACCATCGAATTTTCACAGCGTGACGAGAACGCGCTTATCGTTTATTTGATGAAACCTGCGGCCTTGGCAAATGAGCTTCTAATTTTTATTTTTATTTTTTTAACTTTGTTTGCTTATTGTTGAACTTCGAAAAATATGTCTGTTAAGTTGGAGCTGTTAGTCACTATTGATGAAGTTGCTTATCAAGCTCAATTCTGGGAAAATTTTAAGAAACATTCACTACGCCATGTTGCTATAAGAAGGATAAACACGTTGTGAGCTTTAGGGTACGTTATTATATGCTGCCCATATGTTTCCCAGTCAGCACTGTAAATAGGACTTCGGAATTCGATACATGACTTTCGCAGTAGCCTAGCTTCTATGGACTATTAATATTAGGCACACGTGAATTACAGCTAAATTAGTATAAGAGGTTGAGATAAATTTGTGTCACGACAAGTGTTTATCTGTTCGTGGAAAACCCCAAATGAATAACTATTGTTAAAGTATAACAGATTTGAAACCCATGAATCTTGGTAGCGAAAAAATATTTAGTTTTTATAGCTTTACCGGTGTGCTCGACTACCGTAGGCAACTCAACAGAGAGAAATAATAAATCACGCGAATGATTCTACGAATCATATTGATTTTCTCGTTTTATTTGTAGACGATCGTGACACGATGAGTAAGCTAGGCCTAATTCTTCATGATGCGTACAGCAATTGGTTAGCAATCTCCATCGAGAGAAATCAGGGTAAACGTGATAGTCGTGGAGAAATCTTATTTATAGCTTAATCTGATTTCTATGTGAAGTGGTAAATCTGCTTCGATACAATCATTACCTTGCTTTTTTAAACAGAAAGTAGAAATTGAACCAAACGACATTGACCGACCATTATTTACCTCAGAGATTGCTACGTACTAGTCGTTCCACCACCTCCAGAACAAAGATTTGATCTACCTTCTTTGGTTAAGTTATACGCAGTCCGGCAACCAGTCACGAATTCATAGCAGTTGTCCGACTAGCCGTCGAATGTCTGACCATAACAAGACGTAAGTCTGCCGCACTGGATTTCGTGGTAGCCCCTCGACCACATGTTACAATCGCGCAGCAATCAACAACAAAAGACGCTAAGAGATTTTCTGGCGCCTGTTGCTGAATGAGAAAAATTTTTGTATTTCTCTTTATGATGGAAACATCAAATATGTATGCCGTATAAACAAATACCGGCAACCTTCTTTCTACTAGAAAAATAACTGACGAATGAGCGAATTATGTTCATAGTTACTTGTGTTGTAATATGAATAAACTCAATAAGACTAACTATTAAAGTGAATGCGGCAATAAAAATCTAGATAATTACAAAGTGTATATCAGTGTAGCACAAGTCCTAATTATTTACCCGTTTTTTCTTTTACCATATATTATTTGGGAGTTGCCCTTTATTTGCGTCATGTAAAACAACCTGCCTAGAAAGTCGTGGAAAGTCATGCTAGAATGAAGCGGAACTTCCTTGTTTGAAAGTGGGTTTTTTGCCATTCTACTCTCATCACCAATGCTGCCATCTCTTAGTTTCCTTGTAGTTTTTTGCAAGGAAATGTTTACGTTTTTGCATCGGCTCACAACTCTGAATACGCAGACACCGCTGTTCCTTGTGTGATTTTGTCAGGATTTTGTTAAGATTTTTGTAATTTTATCCTGCGGCAGCTTAAGCCATATAATGTATGGTGCAAGATTTAAACTGTAAAAGCTACAGCTACGAAAACCTAAACCTTAACGGAACTAGAGCACCGTACGACACGGTATATTCTCAAATCAAGTTAGACGTATGAAGTCGCTTTCGGTAACGAGAGCAAACGCCACGAGCCATAACTCTGAGTTCCGTAAACTGTAGCAGTTTGTTGTTGTTGTTCTTTCCCGTGGGAGAGCAATCCGGTGGAATCAAGCAACAGATAGGAGGTAGATAAAGGGCAATTTGCGGCAAACGCTGTTGTATTTTCTTCTTTCTTCTTCAATTCACTGAATGCGTCATATTTCACAATCTAAGGCAACATCATGAATAGCAGGCACAAAGCATTTCGTTCCAGTCGACAGGTCATGGCTCGTTACGTTAGGAAACCAACGCAACGGGGAGTTCAACACGTGCATCTTATACCTTACAGCTGGGAGAAAAACCAATTACTTCGAGTTTTGTTACAGATCTTGGTTATCAGAAAACTGGACATGAATAGCCAGGGATTTGAAAAATGTTCAATCTTGTGAGGAACCTTCCGGAATTCACGGACTAAATTTAAAGAAGAACGCTGCTGTTAAGCTTACGGCGACTGCTTCAAACCATGAGGCATGTGTCCGTATAAAGATCCCAGATGTCTGTCTTTGTACTGTGCTCTCTCTAGAGTCTAGACAGCAAAAAGTTAGTGGTCAACAAGCAACAGGAGAAACTTATGGAGCATTTTAAGAAAAAAATCGCCAAACAATTCAACAATAAAAAAACAACCGAGTCCGGCTGCATTCAATCTTAATAGCATCCTATAGACCATATACATCGATGGGAAAGTGAATGAGTCAGTGTGTGATCACTTGCTGACTTACACATCGCGCTTTCTTTATAAGCTATATAATCACAGATATCAAGCTTTAAGAGACACAACAAACGCAAACGCTTTCCCATATGAATAAGGCAATGTGCTGGGACTTTCCCCCCCCCTGCTGAGCTTTCATTGTATTAGAGTTTGGATTCGCTTAGACTTTGATCCCAGGAAAAGGTTGTTTCAAGTTGCAAATTGTTTTGGCACACTTGGCACTATGGATAACGAAAGGGGTACGTATACGATTTTTTAGGACAAAGAAATAAACTAAGTAAGAATCAAGAAAAAGAAGTTGAGAAAAGAAGTTGCATGATTTTAAATTAACCGCCGTAAGTCGTTAGAAGGTTTCAGCGAAAATTTCGGAGCAAACATTTGAAGTCGTACAGATCATAACGATTCGATAGTAACGATTCGAAGGCAATATTTTACAGAAATGAAATGGTGTATTTAATTCATACAATCCTTTATATTACACAGGCAAGTTTACCTCTTTTTAAAAATATAAGTATCTGTACTTTTGCCGAGCGATGTCTGTTGGGGTGGACGGAAACGGTTGTTTAGGTTTGTTGGTCAAATACCAAACGGGTTAATAAACTGGTTACGATTGGTGGGGGATCGTTCAGCCGATGAATTTAATAGCGAGAGGTCTTTTGCGCGACGTAAACTGGAGCCTGGTAGGTGGCAACTGGGCCGGGTGGTCCAGCGGGGCCAACAGGTCCGACGGGTCCTGGAGCACCGTTATAACCAGTCTTGCCCTTGGGTCCAGCAGGTCCAACGGGGCCGACAGGTCCTACGGGTCCTGGGCCACCAGGGTAACCAGCGGGTCCTTCTTTGCCTTCAGGTCCAGCGGGTCCAGCGGGGCCAACGGGTCCTACGGGTCCTGGGCCGCCAGGGTAACCAGCGGGTCCTTGTTTGCCTTGAGGTCCTTGAGGTCCTGGGCCTCCGTTTTCACCAGCAGGTCCAGTAGGGCCGGCAAGACCATCTTTGCCGGGTTTGCCTTGTTCTCCTTGAGCACCTGGGTAACCAGGAGCGCCAGGAAGACCGTCTTTGCCTGGAGCGCCAGTAGCACCAGGGGCACCATCCTTACCAGCGGGACCAGGGTAGCCAGTAGGTCCTTGGGGTCCTTGAGGTCCAGCTGGGCCGGGTTGAGTGCTTGGGGCTCCGTTAAGTCCATCTTTGCCTGGGGCTCCATTTGCGCCAGGGGCACCAGCTTCTCCCTTGGGACCAGGGCGACCGTTGTAGCCAGGGGCACCATCTTTACCAGCAGGTCCAACGGGTCCAACGGGTCCAACAGGGCCAGCAGGGCCGGTAGCACCAGGGGCACCTGGGGCTCCATCTTTACCGTTGTAGCCAGGGGCACCGGGGGGTCCAGGGATCTTAGACTCAACAGTGTAGCCAGGTGCGCCAGTTTCACCCTTAGGTCCAGCAGGTCCAGGAGCTCCATTCTCGCCATCTTTGCCGTTAGCTCCGGGGGCTCCATCTCTGCCAGGGGCACCGTTAGCTCCGGCTTCTCCCTTAGCTCCGGGGTAGCCAGGGGCTCCAGTGGCTCCTGGGGCTCCATCAGCACCTCGTGCACCGGGCTCTCCTTGAGCACCTGGAGCACCATCAGCACCAGGTTTGCCTGGAGCACCAGTGTAGCCGGGAGCACCGGGGGCACCAGCATCTCCAGTCTCTCCTTTAGGTCCAGCAGGGCCAACTGGGCCAGCAGGGCCGGGGGGTCCAGCAACGTACTTAGGCTCAACATAGGAAGCAGGTCCGGGTGCGCCAGCGGGTCCTGCGGGTCCAGCTGGGCCAGCGGGTCCTCTCAACCATGGAAGATACCTGAATGAGTTTTGATGATTTAGTATGTAGTCTAGGGCAACATTTACTGCCAAACTCTACTATCTATTAAGTAGAAACACTTACTCAAGGAAGCTTTCCCATTGTTTCTGCAAATCCGCAAGATCATACTGTTTGTCCGATTTAACTGGATTCAAAGCAGCCCACTCATCCGCTGTAACAGAAGCGGCAGAGTATTGCTGACGCTGGTATTGCGGAGCAGCCAAAGCCGCCGCGACGAGGAAAGCGATAATTGTCTAAATAAAACAGCAATCCGGTTATTTGAGCTCCGAAGGTGCATGTATGTGTTAAACTTACAGCTGTCTTCATGGTTTGATGCTATGGAATCGGAAGGAAACAGCCTCTACAAATATAAAAGGAGTTGTTATTGGCAGAAGCTTTCACAAAAAATTAAGGTGTGATCAATATCTTTATTTTATGAGATAAAAACTAGGAAGGATTGGTAGCAGAACTAACAGGAAATATAAGCGTACGGCACTACAGTATGATGAAAAAAAACGATCTGTAAATATTGATGCTTCGTCAAAATTTAAATTTGAATTGTAGTTCGTGATTCTATATAAGAAACGGTCTTTCAAGTAAAATCGCAAGGAAGTGCGTCTGCGCAATTAAAATCGGAGCACTAAGTAAAGTTATTCGTGTAAAGTTGCAAAGTAATAAAGACTTTATATTTTAGTTTGTTTTTTAGTGTTACCTTAGAAAAGATCTGCTGTTTCTTAATTCACTGCCGAGTCAACGCTGATGAGAAAATGGCCAGCGCCAGCCTTTTAAACTCGCGAGCGCTCTAGTGAAGGTAGTGGAAAACGAAACCAATCGCCCAGCGCAACTCGACCAAACCTGAAACCTGTCGAACAAGGCCAAAGACAGGTTGAGAAACAGTAACAATAGTATATAATCTACAGTTATTTAGCATAAAGTGAAAGGTGATGAGCATACCGAAATGGCTTAACCAGATACTAAAGGGTGGAACTAACGAAAATTATGGTAGACGTAGGCTTGCAGTTAGATGTACAGGTATGCGTGCGTTGGCTCACATTTGTTTATTTGACATAGGCAAAACACGCCGTCAAACGACAGACTTTCTTTCTTAAGCGATGATGTAGTTGCCGGTTGCCCACCGGACAGAAATTGCATGGTTATAAGTGACTCTCTCTCTCTCTGTTTTCTGGACCTGAAATTAGGCCATTTATGAGGCATAACAATAAATCTTTTACTTTTCACATGCTGAAATCGCTCAAGGGACAAGCATTTTTGCTTTGTTTCACACAAGTGCCACGCATGTTACAAAATAGTTGGTAAGCTATGTTACACAGCATGAAGTAATCTCAACAATCTTGATCATGTACTATGATGCGGTAATACGCATATACGTATGTTTGATATATAGCTGCTAGGGAAGTTTGCTGATGGAACTGATAGTATGTTTGGTCGAAATTTTCTATGGCCCTATTTCGAATAATAATTCAAGAAGAAAGTGGCCAGTTGAATCCTTATCCAGAAGAAATTGAAAGCAGGTTGTGCTCACTTAAGGATATTTTGCAAATGGCATCCACCCCGTTTTTCGAATCATGTTTTCTCTTTGAAGCGTTATCGGGTCGACCCATGTCCGTCAGGTAGCTTCAAAACAAGTTTCAAATTTGTACAAGCAACAAAGTAACTTTTTGAATCGTTCGATTATTGGAACAGTCACGTAAGCTATTTTAAAAACGTTTTGCTCTGTTCCGAAATGTTTCTGTTCAAAACTTATGTGGTTTCAACTTTGAAACCTTTGTATGAGATGTTATTGAAATATGTCAAAGCCAATAATATGAACATGATAAGTTTGAATTACGTGCCTATATATCTTTGATCGTCTTTCACCAATTTCTCTTTCAAAGGTGAGGATATCGCGGAATACAGACCTATACAGTACCATAGGGGGAAAGGGGTCATAGAACCTGTTACAGCAGCTTATGAATACGTAAAAATTAAGGAAATTGGTCAAAAAAGGCAAAGAGAAATTTTTCTTTTGGCTTTAAGAACCAAAAAGGGTCGAGACAAATAGAGTAAAGAATCTTGCAATCATCGTCAAGTACAGCACGTATATTTTGACATTAATTTCTCGATTGAAGTGATATCCTTCAACAAATTTATCCTGAATGTAAGCCGCTAGCCCGCTATGTATGTGTTAAAAATTCAGCAATTGAGCAAACCACTAACAGAATGCCGATTGCTGAAACATTCATTTGGTACTTCATTAATGTGGTTTGTATATGGTTAGAATTCGAATCATTAAGACAGCAATTGGTGCAGAAACATGAATAATTCGACTGAATAAGTACAAGCAATGATAGATACTCTTCGTGCATGAACGCCTTGTTTGAACATTGGTAAGAATTATTGGTAAAGGACCACCCAACCATTAATAAAGGGTTTGGTATAATACGGTACTCGAAGCGGAGCGTAAAAAATGTTGGAGCTTGAATGCAAAAAAGTAATCGTGTTTGTTTCGCGGCTTGGAATAATGCACTTGTCTTGTTTAGCTTCTGATCGGGCAGGAGGTACTCTTGAAATCTAGTCTATCACGTGATCTAAACTCAGCCTTAAGCTGAAGCGTGTAATGCATCTTTCACGCAAAATAAAAATCATTCACAACTCCATCAACTCCCTTCCCTATGTCAACCTTAACCTGTTTTACAATTGAGTTTCCGATTTTCACTTCCTTCTTTATTGAGACCATAATTGAGAGAGAAGTTAAATATTCGATTTCTCCGTTGTTTCTTGAATGAGATAGTCTAATATACATAACAGAGTTGGTCAAATGTGAGCGGAAATCTCAGAATGCCATAATCAATGAATCGGGAAATTTGGTCTGTTTTCACCCAATTTTAAAACTGGAACCTGTTGTGCGACAAGACAGGATCAAACGTTGAAATCCAGCAAGTTGGGGATGCCTATAAAGGGTGCGATAGCGTGAAGTCTCTGTTTTTCTGGCCGGGCGCTTTCTTTTAGACTTGTACTGGCATCTTGTAGCGGATAGGGGAGCCTCGTACAATTTTACCATTGCAAGTTTCGATTTTAGTCTGAAAAAGCAACTTGGCTCATCAACCTCGAGATGGGGCACTTGTCGAGTGCTTTTCATACGAAGTAATTATTCTCATGACCGTTTTGAACAGTACTGTTTGCCCGTGTTTGCCTCAGTACGCCTCAGTAAGAAACAGGATTACGCCCAACTTCTTTTTATTTCTCAATATGAATTACAAACTAATTCCAAATTTATGTTTGTCACTCAGAACCAAGTCTCTCTCCCTTCACTTTCTCTTCACCATCAATTCAAAGAATATTCTTGGGCATGTGGCTAGGTGACAGATGTCGTTCATTCGCAATCATGCGGCAGCTTATTTAAGCCAAGGACGAAATATAGAATAAAATTTATAATTCTAAACACAAACACTACTAAACTAGATGTAGATAGAAGCTTGGGTGTGTTCGGCAGCTCTCAAGTAGGCTGATATAATAAATGACTAGCCTTTACCACCACAGGTTTTACGGTTTGAAGACGCGGTATTATTATTCTTCGATGACGAAAGTAAAGATGCCAAGGTTTTTTATAAATTTAGTGTTGATAAGAATGGCATTATGATGATGGACTAAGAAGTGTGACTTGATGGCTATTTATACTGTATTGCTATTGTTAAAATTTAACTTAACTACAACAATTGGTAGATAATTCCTAATGCTCAAACCGAATCCAAGCGCACAAACAAAAGGACATTGTATCTTTGGTGTTTTCTCATGTTTCACATGTAGTTTGAAAGAACTTTGAGTTCTAAATTATGGGATGCATCATCAAGTGAATCTAAAAAAGTTTTGGATTGGCAAAAAGATTTCTCATCTAGCTAGCTATTTAAAACGAATAAAAGTTGAAGTTTCTTTTTCATCGAAAAGTTGACCATCTAATTTAGAACGTGGCGAATTCCAAATCCTGCCGTTTTATTTAATAAAAAAATAAGGCAGTCGATGCATGAACAATAACGGAAGTGGACAGGAGAAAGAAGATGGATGTGCAGAGAATATTTGCGATAGGAAAGCTTAGCGGTTAAACTCGAGCTGCAAAGAAGGTATTACTTAGGATGGTCAAGAAAGGACGCAAGATTGGATAAACCCAACAGTGGCTACACAAAGGCCAGGCGAGCAATACATACGAACAGAGAGGAGGCCACCAAGAAGCAGACTGTCAAAGTCAAACCAACGACTTCCCTAATGACCAGGCCGCGCCTCTACTTGGCACCAACTTTGTTGTTTTCGAGCTTACCGTCTGATCCGTGCGCGAATTAGCAGATTCGACTGAGAGGACTGTCCATAACTTAGCACTTTGGAATGAATTGTGGAAATCAAGAGAACCATTTATGTTGTGTACATGTTTGTATATTAAAATCACTTCATACGGTACAGTTTACATCAATCAGCTTTAGTATGATGAAGTGTCTTCTTTTGCGACGGCGAGGAATTTAGAATGTAGCCATATAGTTTTCTTTTCTTAAAAGATAATCCGTTTGAATGTACAAACGAAGACGCTTAGCCCAATAGTTCAACTCTGAGGGATCTATCGTCCGTAGGCGGATTGCAATGGCTGGAATGAGGATGAGGGTGCCGGGGCAGAGAAGCTAGGCTGAGCAGGTGCCTGCCAGGTCTGCTGTTGGAAAGCTGGAGCGGACCATGAAGGCTGCTCGACTGGTTGTTGGTAAGCGGGCTGTTCAACTGGAGCTGGGAAAGAGGGCTGCTCAACTGGTGCTTGGTAGGAAGGTTGCTGAGCTGGGATTTGAGCAGCTGTTCCAGGGGCTCCAGATGGGCCAGCGGGTCCCTGAGGACCAGGGTTACCGGGTTGACCAGCAGGGCCGACAGATCCAGCAGGGCCTACAGGGCCAACGGGGCCAGGACCACCAGGGAAGCCAGGGGCGCCTGGGCCTCCAGGTTTACCGGGTTGTCCAGCAGGGCCGACAGGTCCAACTGGTCCAGCTGGGCCTGGGCCTCCTGGGAAACCGGGTGCGCCGGGTTTGCCTTGAGGTCCAGCAGGTCCTGGGCCACCGGGGAAACCAGGGCCTCCTGGGGCACCATTAAGACCATCCTTTCCGGGTTTACCTGGTTGACCGGGTCCGCCTAGTTTTAAAAAAGTTGGTGAGTTAACAATAAATCCAATGGGATAAATATAAAGGACATTTTTTTTACCTGGGAAGCCAGGTCCACCGGGGAGTCCGTCTTTGCCTGGAGCACCGGGACCGCCAGGGAAACCATCTTTGCCAGGAGCGCCGTTAAAGCCAGGTGGTCCTTGAGGTCCTTGTGGGCCAGGTGGGCCGGGTTGTCTGCTTGGTGCGCCGGGTAGACCATCCTTGCCAGGGGCTCCAGAGAAGCCAGGGGTTCCAGCTTCTCCTTTAGGGCCAGGGCCTCCAGGGAATCCATTGCCGCCAGGTCTACCGGCAGGTCCAACTGGTCCTTGAGGTCCTTGGGGTCCAGCGGGTCCAGGGCCACCTGGGAAGCCAGGAGCTCCATCTTTACCAGGGGCACCAGGGGCACCAGCAGGTCCGGGTTGGTTGGATGCCAAAGTCTGACCAGGTGCACCAGCTTCACCCTTGGGTCCAGCAGGTCCGGGGGCTCCATTGAAACCATCTCGGCCAGGGGCTCCTGGGCCACCATTGCGACCAGGTGCTCCGTTAAGTCCAGCTTCTCCCTTAGCTCCAGGGAATCCTGGTCCACCAGGGGCTCCAGGACCTCCGTTCGAGCCACGTTCACCAGGGGCACCTCGCTGTCCTGGAGCGCCATTGAGACCAGCAGGTCCTTGGGGTCCGGGTCCGCCGGGAGCACCGGGGTTGCCGGGAGCTCCAGATTCGCCCTTAGGTCCAGCGGGGCCAGGTGCTCCAGCAGGGCCAGGGGGTCCAACAATAACTTGGGGTTGGCTGATGCTAGCACCATAACCACCAGAGCTACCAGCAGCACCATCGGAACCTGCGGGTCCGGGAGGGCCTGGAGGACCGGCGGGTCCCTTGAGCCATGGCAGGTACCTATTTATAATTCGAGATAAGTGGTGGTGTTCGGAAGATGTAAAATTAAACACGTTATTTACTCGAGGAATTTGGCCCACTGCCTCTGGATCTCTTCAATCTGAGGCCTTTCTTCGGTCGGGTAAGCGTTGGAGTTGCTACCATAAGGGTTCAATGAAGCCCACTGTTCTGCCGAGACCTGAGGAGCTGCCTGTTGGATCTGGACTGGGGCAGGTTCTTGTGGGGCAAACTGTTGAGGAACAAATGGCTGAGGAGCAAATTGCTGAGGGGCAGCCTGCTGGCCTCCGTACTGTGGCTGCTGAGGAGGAGCCTGGGGACCATATTGCGGGGCAGCCAAGACTGTCGCAACCAAAAACGGAAGAATAGCCTATCGAACAGTTCAATCAAATGAGTTAAATGTCACCGAGGTATAAATAAGATAAATGTTTCACTTACTACTGCCTTCATGGCTAGAGCTTTTTAAACAGCAGCCTTAGTCTACGACTGATCAGGGGTACAGCAACTTCTGTTGAAACATTAACAAAGAATAATTATTATCATATCCCGATGAAAAGGTTAAACGAGTTTAAAAACTCGTTTCAACTCGTTTCTTAAAGAATTCAGCAGAAGTTTTCGCTTCCGGAATATAGCAACAGCTGGTGTCCCTACATGACTCTAATAACCTACTTTCGCTTTCTCTTGGCTTTCTTAGTCTACGAACCGTAGGATCGTATGGTGGAGAGAGTTCTAATGCCATACAACTTTACGACCCGAACTAAATGAATTTCGTTTTTCCTCGCAATAAAAGGATGAATTTCCATCTTTTAAAAATGAATTTTCTTTTAAAGAAAAACTTCTAATTGAAATATTGTCAATGACTCAATCGAAGATCACAAGAAGTAACCAAAACAGAGTAATAAAATTAGATACGGAAAACTGTTTGAATGCTAAATTCTTCAAGATATCTACGTAACCACAAAATGATTAGATGAGCAATACAACCGCGCTAACAGAAGATTGAAATCGAGACTTAAAGGTTTTTAAGAAAACCGCGATGTTTAGAAACTAACCCACCTTTCGGAAGATTGCTGCTTCTCAATTCACCGCCGACTCAACACTGACCATTGACGGCAGAACGTCCGCCTTTTAAACACGGCGCGCCGGCTGGTGAAGGTGAAAGAAAAACGGAGAATCCACCCGTAACATCCTGATGGGCCTGTGGAGAGGCAGGCCTTGGGGGAGGATGAGAGTTAGGAGAAAAGGTATCTTCTGTGCGTACCGTTTGTTTAACATAAAAGTGAAAGGTTAAGGAAGATGGGAGAAAGGAAAGAAAGGGGTGTAGACATAAGCAACGACGAATCGTATCAGAGAAGCCTATTTCTCAGCTGACACCAGCGGGGATACGTGACCCAATTTTCTTCTTTCTTTAAATTACCACTCCGTGAGTCCGCCGACGGAACTCACGGGGAAGTGGATGATCTTTCTTCCAGAACCAGTTGAAACCTTACTTGGTTAAAAACCTTTGTTCAGTTTGCCGAGAAGGTGGTCAAGAGGAACATCTCAACAAAACAAGCATGTGTTAAAAGTTCAGACCCTTAATATTGCAAATGCGACAATCGGTTACACTGAATTCAGTGTGGGTTCAAAATGATTTCGCCAAAAAGATAAAATGATAAAAAGGCTGATTGTTTTAAATTCAGAACGTCATCTGTACTTTGATGTCACAAGATGATTTCTCCGCAGATGATATTTTACCACCCCAGTACCGTTCATCTGTAAAAAGAAACTCGTCATACCAGTTGTCCGTCTAATCTCGCTTTCTAAGTCATTTTTAAAAAAAAGGGGAATTTTGTTTTCAAATATCAAATCTAAAAAAAACATGGCTCCTGGGTTGTGAACGACAGATCCTCTACAGCAGCTAAGTCATGTGTCGGGGCCTTAGATTTTGCGATGAAATGAGCTTTGTGAGCTAGGCGGAGAAAGCGTCGGTCGGGATTCGTTGAATCTTGAAACGAGCGATGCTTAGCCTCCGGCACAGGCGCTATTTTACAGCAAGTCAAGTCACGGAAAATGATTCCATATAGGTGGATGCTGGTATGTTTCTATTGCGATCTCTACAATTACAGTTTGTGACTAAGATGAAACAGTAAGACCAACCGCATGCTTGACTTCCTTCCACGTGTTTTGAGCGACCATGGCCGCTTTCGCAGCTCCCTCTTCCAGTATGCTGACCAAGTAATCGGGATTCTTGACTAGATCCAAGTACCGATGTCGTATTGGTCGAAGGAATTCGTTAACTGCTTCGGCAACAACCAGTTTGTACTGGGCAGTGTCTAAATGTTGGTTCTCGTGACAAATACGCTCCGGATCGAGGCCGCTACAAAGCGAGTGAAGAATGATCAAATTTGCGACAGCAGGTCGGGCTATTGGATCGTAGGTGACAGCTGATGTAAAATCCGTCAAGGCTTTTTTGCACTTCTCAACTACTGCGTCTGGATCGTCAGTTAATTCTATTCGGCTTTTTGCATCAGGGTCAGATTTTGACATCTTTTTTTCCGGATTTCGCAAGCTTTTTAATCTGCTGGCTGATTCGTCTATTGCGTTTGCAAAAACATGTGTTATCTACTTATTTAATCTAATAAATTAATGTAGATTACAGATATCCAACATACCATATAATACAGCTGTGGGTTTGGGAAAAACCGGTCCATATTTGTTGTTAAATACCCTTGCAAGATGTTGGGCTAATTGTATGTGCTGTAACTGATCCTCACCTACAGGTACATGAGTGGCTCTATATTAATATATTCAGAAGTATTAACTTCAGGTTTCATTCAACTTAAATTAGGATGGATAATTACTTGTAGAGCAAGATATCAGCAGACTGAAGAACAGGGTATATATAAAGGCCTAACGGAATGTCTGTCATTTTTGCAGACTTCTCTTTAAATTGAGGTAAATGTCCTAATCGGGGAAGTGTTGTCAGACAACCCAACACCCAAGAAAGTTCAGCATGTTGAGGTATCTATTAAAGGAAAGGTTTTTTTTCATATAATAAAAATGATTTCAACATTGAATTGAAACTAGCAAGCTATAATAATACCTTGGACTGCTGAAACAGAATGCATTTCTCATGATCAATTCCACAAGCAAGAAGTGATGCAGTCATTGTCAAAATATTTCCTCTTAAAATGTTTGGTTCCTATAAAATAAAGCTTAATTAATGGAAACTTTTCATGTTGAATTCTGCTCATGTTTACTTGTGGAAGAGTTATAGAATGGAGATCTACGATACTGAAAAGGGAGTTTTGGTCCTGATTAAGGACCCATCTACGGACTGCTCCAAAATAATTTCCCAAGTGTAAAACTCCTGTGGGCTGGATCCCAGAAAATATTCTCTTTGATGGTGCATTGTGTACTTTTCCTTGCTGTGTAGTCTGTGGACCATGAGGAAGACCACAAGTTATATTTATTACATATGTAGTACTCAATAATCTTTCTACAATAGTCTGTCTATACGATTACGTCGTTATCACTACAAGCTAAGGGCTTGTCGGAAAGAAACTTTCTATCCAGATGAAGAGAGCGTCCACTTTTACTTTCCAACAGAACTAGACGACGAAATGTTTTCGATGCACCAGCTGACATTTTCAAGCACATGTCGCAGCGGATGGCGCTGGTCATTTGTTTTTGTATCGAACCTTTCTGTTCAAAATATACCGTCATTTTATGAAGTTATTGTTAAAGATACTTTTTACTTGTCCAAAGACCAAACAAGAAATTTAAAAACTTTGAATAAAGCAAAATTATGTTGGTAACATGTTACAAAACAAATTGTAGCAAAGAAACCCTTAAAGAGCTAAAGTTCCACAGCTTTGGAACATTTTCTGTCAGTTGTTTACCGACGCAGATTCATCAGTTCATGGAGTACACAGTCTCGTTTTTTAAACTGAATTCCTACCGTGTTCGTGGTTTACATTGATATTTTAGTGTGTGGTAGTGCTATGACGAACGTTTGCACCGTACATCGCAGTACCTCAGAATGTGTTTCATTCCAGTTGGCCAAGCTGAAGATCGCCGTTGCCTTGGTGGTTATACGGGGCAAGCCAGCAGGCCAGAATGCCAAGGATTTTGTTAGCAACCTGCTGTTCTTTCACCATGACAAAGTAAGTTCCTTGTTACTTTAGTTCTATATTCTGTAAGACTCGTCTGTCGTTTAGTGCTGACTTGCATCTCTGCAAGAATCGCCGAATTTTATTTTACTAATCCATGGTTGGGCGATTTTCATTGACGTCAGGAAGAACGATGGAAAGCCGAATACCACCGGCTCAAGCAAGAGGTCCTTCAGTTGCGACAGCAGCAACTTTTACTTACGATTAACAAAAGTTTCATCATCACACCCTCACCGTCAAATGGTAACAAAGACCGAATGATGTTTGACAACGTTTGCTCCCAAATTTGGGACTTAAAGGCTGATGTGTGGGCTGCCATATTTATTTATTTTTGTCGTTTTCGAAACTGCAGATACTATTATAAGTCCAGACCCTCATCATTCTCAGGCAATTTTAACACCGCCTGATTCTCAATCTGACAGCCAACAGCTCTGCACGACATTATCACCGCCCTCAACATCCTTCAGCAATGGAGCAGACGACGACGGCGATCGCATGGAATTTCTACGAGCCTATTTCTATTTAGAGCATCAATTGCGTTTGAGCCGTCCACCGTCGACCAACAATGAGATTTTAGAAAAAGATGTGGTTCGACAGAGCATTATGTCTATTTTGCAACATGTCGACCGTTACGTTTCAAAAGACCGATCCGACTTCCCTGAATGTTTGGACAGTTTACGCGTATGTGTTCGATTGCTCGATCGCCATAACAAATGGAGTCCGCCGATACGCGACAAGTTCATCGAACTGTCTTCGTCTTGGTTGCAACATGTGACAGAGGGTGACAGTGTGCTCAAACATTACGCCTTACTCGAAATACTGGCCGATTCGGACGGAATGGCCGTGCAGCTGGCTGGCACCCTCGTCAAGTCGATAGCCGAGTCTCAGCAGCGGATCAACGAATGGGAATGGGACGGCATGGAGCTCATCCCACGGCCGGTGATGTCCCACTTCTCCATCGCCTCGTATTACTTCCTCTTGTTGGAGAAAACAATTCCCCGAATGGCTCCGGCCGATAAAAGCCGCTTCGTGACCGTACTATCCCACGTCGAAAAGCGAGTTCACCTTAACTTTCCCCTATTTGCTGCCTCGATGATGCGTCTTTCCCATCAACTTGCTGACTGAATCAAAAAGAACGTGAACGTGCTCGTCTGCTCGCTGCCGCTATTCCCTGCTGTGTGCTACAATCAATTCTCGATTTGTTTTGATTTCTTCCCTTTTCCTCCCTGCTTCTTGATTCAACAGTTGATTCGGACATACATGTACAATGTTTCTTTGTGTGTGATGGGTTTATTGCATCGTACAATCTTTTTTCTTCGCACTTTTTTTTTTAACTTTCTTCATCAAAAGGAGGAGGCCCTTGAGCTTCACCGGAACACCGTGTGGGAGGTTGTTTTTGGGAGGAGAAAAAGGTGGAAATGGAAAAAGGGGCGGGGCAAATGCAAAAGGAATTTCAATAAAAATGTACATAATAAGTTAAAAAAGAAGCTTTCTCTTTTAGTTCATCATTTCATTGAAGCTTCTTCTTTTCCTCAGATTTTTTCATCATTCGTCTGAACTTTTCCGCAAAAAACCAACATCTGTCTTCGGGGACGAGTTGTTTTGACTCTACATTCCTTCGCTTTTTTGTCATTGAAAATTGAATCTAGTTATATTTATAATTTTTTTGTCCATGAAGAGCTTCTCTTGCGGTTTTCTTTTTTTCAAAATATTTTTTTTAGTTGTCCAGGTCGTAGCTCTGTACGATTGATGCTTTGCGCAATTCGATCATTGGCATGATACCGTTTTCCTACGTGATAAAAGAAAACAAGAACAATGAATAACATGTCTGAATCACGCGATTATGTTCAAAGAAAGGGAAAGTGGTATGGTACGAGGGTCAACGAACTCGAGTCCGGTTTGTTAACTTGGTAACTTTTCCGCTCTCTTATTCTCTAGAATTGAATTACCCCGTGAAGAGGTGGAACGTCGTGGTTGGTCGGAACGTAAGTGTGACTAGGTGGCGTACACCGGAGACAACTGCGCCTTAGCGTTGGCCGCTGTCGGGATCCTTGGCAGCGCAGTGCGAAACGAAGCTCCTCGCCCATCTCCGAGCAAAGTGATTGCTGCGTAGGTTTCAATCGAAGTTGAATGAAGTTCAGATAGGTTATAGAAAGAGAAAGCCGAAGAGGTACGATAGGTACGGACGGGCGGTTGAGTGCGCGAGAACAGACGCGGGAAAAACGGAAAAGCCAACAAGAGTAAATAAATTATACAGGAACATATGAGAAAGTGAAGGTGTTAAAGATGGAAAGCGAATCGGCCGCAGTTGGCCTATTCGCTCCATTCACCATACACCGCAAATTTGCCGATGAACTTTCAGCCAACTTGTATTTTTTGTTTGTTTGTTTGTTTATACCTTCTCTTGCTGGGCGTTGCGTTTCGAGTTCCAGCAAAACTCCAGTATGGCTACAACGATAGCCATGGCCAGCCCGCACAGCAGGACAACAAATACGCCGCCTGTTGTCGTTCCAAACATGAATCCAAACAAAACGGACAGACGGTCAGATCAGGCAAGGGGAGAATCCCAAGGAATGCGAAAAGAGAGAGAGAGTAGCCAGACAGACAATAGATCGTTAATAAGGCACAGTATGCCGTGGTGATGCTGCAAAAGCAGCTTGTTGCGTGTGAGACAACAATAGACTTTACTAGAAATACATTTGTTAAAGAGAAGAAGACGAAGAAGAGAAGAAGGCATTTTTTTTTTCACTAGTAGAAGTATACTGACCGATATTTTCAACGCCCAAGGCACTGGCTTTCGACTCTTTATTCTTATCGTCTCGGTTGCAGACGTCGCCCGTGTCCTTCCACCACTATTTTTTGCGTGTATTGTGGTAATGCGAGAAAAAATGAAGTATTTAGTTATAGAAGAAATATAAAGACGTTGATTGTTATAGGTGAGAAAATATATAGTGTATATGGACTTTTATTCTCTACATAATGGGAATTTTGTGGGAAAATAAATAATGAAATGAAAATTGAAAGTGAGCTGTATGGGAAACCACAGGACTTCCCCAAATAACACTTCGGTAGTCAATATTACCTTGTTGTATAGTAGGTGAATGGAGCCTTTCTCTTGCAGTTCCAAAATGGCCAACGAAATTCGATCCCGCCAAGGCGACCCTATAAAAGTTGACGGACAAGTGAAATTTCTGGTTTTTGTGATGAGCGACACGCACATTATACAACCGGGCCATTGCCCTTATGTCAGGTAAACAAAAACAGAAACAAGATGGATATCCTAGTCCCACGCTAAAAATACGCGGAGAAAGAATAATTGCGCATAGTAAAATGGAAAATGTTCCCGCAGACCTTTCGGTGTTCCAATGCCGTAGCCTTTGGAGTCGAGGAGACCCCCGATTTGGGTCAAGTTGCAATTGCGCTGGACGACGTAGTCGAGGGTAGTCGACTCCATCAGAAAGGCAAAATTGCCTTCCATTACGCGCTTCGTGCCTTCCTCGTACGTCGAAACGAAGACGGACGGCTTCTTGCTCTCCATGTAACGCCACATTTTCTGGTATGTCTCGATCCGAGAATCCTATTCAATTCCCAGCCAAATGAAACGAAAGACCTTTACTATCCATTATACCCAACAACAACAAAAATAAAAACAATTTTCCAGATTCCCCACATATCCAAGGTCCGTGTCATCATATTAGAAGGACATTGAGGGAAAATGTTTCGAAAAAAAGGAAACTTCTTTGTTCTTCTTTTTCGTCCCCCACTCGAATACGTACACAAAAAAATAAAACAAAAAAAAGTGACTAGACAAAGATGCGACGCTCCACTGAAACTAGGTTATTCCCTAAAAGGTCGTCATTCTTTAAGAGACGTTTTATTTCTTTTGATAAGGAAAAAAAAACAGAAAAAGAAATAAGCAGTTGGACAAGCTCGAGAGATCATTCTACTTGACGAGACCGGTCCTGCCCTTGAGATCAGGTTAATACTTTAAGGAAAAGTTAAAAAAAAGCTCGCCTCAAGTGGGAGAAGTCCGTGTTCCCTACAATCTTTTGAGTATGCTTTTTTAATGAAGCTATCCCCATAGAAAAGACAACCAAATATGCAGTAAAAAAGAGAAAGTGAAACAGACATATTGAAGAAGAGAGAGCGGAAGGGCTAGGCTTTTAATTTTAAGCAAAAGAAGAAAAATTTATTACCCGAAAGAAAGTCATAGTTGATCCCGCTTCGAGTGTACCATACGAGATTTCGCTCTGGTCTGCTAAATCCTCGACCGAGTCGATGGGCGCTATCATCCTCTCGACAGTAAGGAAGGCGGCCAGGTTGGCCGTATACGATGAGATGATGATCAACGTAAAGAACCACCAAATACCACCGACAATCCGCGTCGAAGCCGCCTATTTGCCATTGCCGTTACACACAAATCAAAGCAATTATAAGTATCATTAACATCGACAGTTGCGCTCAAGGGTTTAGCTTGTCTTTATTGTCCGGTATGGGGATAGGATGGATAGTTATTTTGTCGTTTGTTGCCTTCGATATCCAGAGATTTAAAAAAAGTTAATGTTAATATAGAGAATAATCGTTTCAAAGCTGCCACCGAGAAAGACGTTTTACGCGCCGCGTTTTCAATACACATAAAAGAAAGAGAGAGAGAGAGAGAGAGAGAACTGAGAAAAATAACGAAAAAGAAGAGAGAGTGAAAGTGAGTGAGAGACATGGATAGAAGAAGAATGAAAACTTCCTGAACTGTCATGCATCGCCCCTTCCTTGGATCAGCCCAAAACGAAAACCACCACGTGAGCAACCCAAACACAGACAACAACAAACGAAAACCCCCAACAACAACAATCGAGGAGGAAACGAGGAACGGATAGAGGAAAAATTCGAAAGTAGGAAAGAGAGAGAGAGAGAATAATAAAAAAAATAGAAAACAACAAACAAGAAAACGATTCACAATGATCACCAACAAGGGCCACTATATTATAGATAATATATATACAAGCCAATGTTAAGGAGGGAAGAAGGACGAAGAAGGCGGGTTACGAAATAATCAATCCCGCGCGGCATCAATTAAATACGTGACTGCGAATTATGCTTTTTTTTTCTTGGAAACAAGGAAAAACTACTTAATCATATATATATATATACATGTTACTTTATAATGAAAAAGAAGGGGGACCGAGGAGGAGAAAGGGAGAAAGCAAATGAATAATATACTGCACTCTCCTCGGAAAGGTGATTTGGAAGGTACTTTTTCTCAAAAATGAAATAATTGGCTTTTTGGTCTTTCTTGGTGACAGATGGAACGACTTCGGTCGGATAACTGGCTACTACTCATACAGCGTCTATTTGCTCGAGACAACAGAACGAGGGAATAAACGACAAGGTGAAGGAAATGGTATAGTTTTAAAAACTGAAAATGAAGATAAAGAATAACAAAAAAGGTGGAAAATGCTAGCGGAGCGCTTTTTAATTTACTTGTTATTTCATTCTAGCTTAATTTGGAATGGGTTCTACTAATCGGAATCTTTACCGCTTGTAAATAGAAAAAAGAATCTCGAACTATTAGTTATCTTGGAGCATGTCGAATTGCCCGTGAAATTAAAAAAAATAACGAATTAAAACATAAAGAAACATACGCAACCATAGTTTACTGTCTAATCGGATTTCTCAACTCATCTACTCTACTTACTCATTAATATTCGATTGAATTTTTAATTTGACCCTGATCCTTGGACACGTAATCCGATTTGACTTGTCGCTAGCACAGGTTGGCCATATCTAACTACTCAACATTTTTTCCTCATTTTTAATTACACCACACAATAAAATGGAGAAGAAATCAATGCCTTTCTGGGTTTTTGAAAAAAATTCGTTATTGAAAAAAAGAGAAAAGAAAACGATGTACGGCAGTGATGCGCTTATTTAACCTATCACTGTCACCCATCACCCTGATATTGGCTCCCTTACAGTAAAAAAAAAATGATTACTATTTACTCTTCGAGAAGGAAACTTGAGATCCCTGATTGGAGATTTTCGGTCGACGTCTAATATTTCGTCTATCATCAAACCACCCCGAGGAGAGGGCTTTGATGTGACACGAACGAGAACAAAAGAGGAGATTTAAATTAAAATCGAAATATATAAGGACAACACAAATTGAAGGGAACAGAAGTTGGAAAGGAATATGAAGAATTGAGTCAATAAAAAAGGGAATGAAATTGATAGATGAAAAGAGGGAGGAAGATTGGCCGGCTTGCTGTTGACGGACGGACGAGGCCACCGTCCGAAGGAAGGTAACCAAATACCTTGGGATTGAGATCTGATCCTTGCTGCATGAGAGTGCCGATGGTGAACCAGAAACTGTTGGCCAGCGAGAAGTCGTTGCTGCTGGCCAGCACCGGCTGCTCGCTGGCCATCATGACATCGGGATTGTGCTGGTGTTCACGCAGATGGATCGGGTTGACGCCGATGGAGCTAACGGAGCCGGACAGGTAGTGGTGGCAGTGGTGACACCGGCTGCCCACTCCGCTCCCGTTCACATTGTCGTGCCATTCGTAAGGCGTGAAGCGAGCCACCACCCACATGGAGAGCGAGACTAGGACGTAGGCCAGCAACAAGAAGAGCCAAATCTCCACGGCCAGTGGATTCATAAAAGAGAACAACCGCGTCGGAGTCGGCGTCGGAACCTGGTTCACATTGGCCGGACAGGTTTTTGGTTTCGTTTTGTTTTCATTTGCTAGTGGATGGATTCGACCCAACTTTTGCATGCGTTCTTACATTATAACTAAATCTTATGCTTATCGAGGAACTTAACAGTAATTAAAAAAAAAAGAAGACGCCAGCCGTATCATCATCGTTATCTTGGGGGCAGCTTTTGAAACGTTCCGGTCTAATAACATTTGCATAAGAAACAAATGGCAAAGGTGTGCTGATTGGCTTTTTGTGTGTTGTGGATATTTGCCAGCAAAAGGGTGTATACGGTATTATAAGGTCAGCAAAGGGAATGATGTCGGTTTTAAAAGCGTTGGTTTTGTTTTGTTTTGTTTTGTTTGGCTTGTTTTGTTTTTGAATAGCGACCTTGGGATTGAGTCCTGATCCTTGACGGAGGAAAGTGCCAGTAATGAACCAGAAACTGTTGGAGATGGAGAACTGATTCTCGACCACGTCGCTGTCAGCGTTGCAAGGGTGAGGGTTGTTCCATTCGTAAGGCGAGAAGCGCGCCATGACAAATAGCGTGAAACTGACGAGGATGTAGGCCGCCATGACGTACAGCCAAATCTCCACCGCCAGTGGGTTCATAAAGGAAAAGAGACGCGTCGGCTGGCTGGTCGGGATCTATTCACGACGGTACCCATCATCATCGTGCAATATTTGATTGATTGGGTTTGGGGTTTTATGGTTTATGTGGTTTGTCAATTGGATTCGGTTGTCTACTAAGGCCGTACTTGTAATAATACAGTAGACATAGCAATCATCATCTTGTTACAAGACATTCATTATGTAAAATAAAAACTTCTTTCTTTTTTTTTTTTAAATAAAGAACACGTGATAAATAGTAGCCGAAGACCTGTTGTCGGTTGTCCGACATTGAAGAAGCCCGCCGTGTTCATCTTCTTGTTAACCCACAAATTGTGACTTTCACTTCGCGTCTGTTGACTCTTAGCATATATAGCGGTCAAGGCAAACCAGTCACTGGTTTATCAGCTTCCCCCCTACTTGTAGAGAGTCCGACAAATACTTTAAGCTGCTACTATAAAGAATGACCGTAGTTTTAGAGCGTCCTCGAGAGAAGAAAAAACAGGGTGACATCACCGACTGGTTTCCCCAATACCCTGCTCTTTATATTTTATTATTCACGCATTCCTAGTCAACTAAACGGCCATCTTAGGATTAGAAAATAAAGTAATAAATTTTCTAGAAAAAAGCTTTTTCGGCTGGTAATGATGACAGTGATGGCTCCAGCCGAATAGAGCGATGCGGTACTTAATTTGTTGGCAAGTATTGCATGGTAAGAGTAGCTAGGTCATTTAAAGTTTAAACGAAGAGGAAATCAGAAACTTGAATCACCAACCTTGAACAAGATGCTAATGCCGAGGTTCATAAAAGGCTTCGTAAAATCGATGACCATTTCACGGGCGTAGTTGATCGTCATCGATCCGACGGCCAGATCAGCTTTCTGTAAATCGATAATTCACCAATAGGTTATTCATTGAATTTTCTTTGAAAATGAAATAAAAGTCGTCCGCTAGACGGTAGTTACCTTTTCGAGAATCTGGCGGACGATGCCGTTCCATTCACCCGTGTCGGGATCTAACGCTCCGTATTTCTTGTCGGGTACCAGCTCAATGACGTAATTGAAACCGACCATTCCTGTGTCATTTTTCGTATGGAAACATTCATTATTTGAGTGAAACGTGCTCGTCAGCACACTCGTAGATGTGAATGCCAGGGAATTCAGTCGACTAATAGTGGCACAATCATACCAGCAATGGCTTTGAGTAGGTCGATGCAGAATCCCTCGTAGCGGTCGTTGCCGGTCAGATTACGTTCCGATCGAACCATCACGTACGGCATTTCCTGATGCGACGCGTCACATCAATCCCGAAGCCAAGCGCGTACAATCCGGACGAGAAGGGAAGCGGAAAAAAAGAGAAGAGCGAAAGAAAAGAAATGGGGAAAAATAAAAAGAAGAAGAGCATTAGATAACGTGCTTTATTCCCCAGTTCCAGACCTCCGAACACATACATATAAATCGTATTTTCTGATCGTTTTCAGCTCCCCAGAGCGGGTAACCATTATAGGGCAGCCATCGAACTTTGTAAAAGCCTCGTAAACACACGGCCACGACCGAAAAAAGATTTCTCTCTTTTTCTTTTTAGCTTACACACTATCTTCTCCTTTTTTTTCGCATGATCGGTTTGTACCCTTCGGAGATGATCTTAATCACATCACATACGAGTTGTTTCTTGAAGAAGAAGAAAAAAAAAGGAACGAATTCAAAGATGTATTTCGTTGAAAAGAGAAAACGTGGAGAGAGTCAGAAAGAGAAGGGGAAACGCGACGATCTGTAATTAAGATCTCTCTAGCATGATTCTTTCTTCTTATCGCGATCCTGAGCTCTCTCTCTCTCTCATTCTTTGCTTCTTAGTAACAGGAGGAAGATTGTTGTGTGATCCATTAAACCCAGTCTATTAAAGATGTGCAGATCTTTTCTCCCAGTTGTCCGTCACGCCAATGCGTCCGGCGAGTATCAGATATTTTTAGCAAAAATACGAGCAACTTCTTCAACGGACGAATGATGGAGTTCATCCAACCTATTGATGAAGTTGGGAAATAGGTAAGGGAATGACCACTGGCGGTGGTATCCATTGAAAATGTACTATATAGAGCCACATCCAATCATTCCGCCGGATAAGCCAGCCACTAAAGAGCGAGTTCAGCTCAAAGACCCGTCCTGAGGTTTGCCGATAGCGAGTAGAAGGCGCTAAAGCGAACGGTACGCTTATTTACCTCGTTGGTCATGACGATAAGAGTGATGTTGGGCGTACTGCCTTCGTAAAAGGCCACCGGATCGGTAATGTTGAGTCCCATCTGACCGTTCCACTCGCCAACTTTCGTCAGATTCTCCCGCTTCAGCTTGAGCAAGTCCAGCGTGATATTGGAGCGTCGCCCTTCCTTGAATCGGACGGGTCCCGTCAGTCCGACAAATTCCACCTATTAAGTTTGTCGGTTGTCCCCAAAAACAAGAAGAGAAACAATCAATAAGCAACACGGACAAGACTAATACAAAGCTATTCCTTCACGTCTCTCGAATCAAATGGCAATAAATAACGAGAGGTACAAACGCGCTGGTGCCTTGGGTACGCTACCTTATCAGCTTACACAGCTGTATACATCAAAGGGTATAAATCAAGAGGCAGGAGCAATCTCTAATATACAATGTTATCCATCTATCTATTTCTTTTCTTTCTACTTCTCTCAACAGAAGCGCGCGCGCGCACACACTCATATATATATATATATATATGTACGATATAAGGTTCGCTTGTTGTGCTACCGTGTTGATGTAATTGAAGAGCGACGATCCGTCATTCCACGGCTGCTCGATATCGCACGAGAGGTTGGCCAGCCTCAGTGCTGTGCCCCGATCCAGGGCGGCCAGACCGTGAGCCAACGCCATAACGCTGTCGTACACCAAAGCCGGCTCGGCCTATATCGACCGTAACGTCGGTAATAACGAACAGAGAGAGAGAGAAAGTGTTTTTAATGAGGAAGCGATGAAGGAAACAACTCGTCGTCACTTTCCAAACGCACCTGGATGATGTTCGATTTATTGAGAATGCTTTGGCCGATCGGCTGGAACTTCTCCATATCTCTCAGAAGAAGCCGTGTAAAGTTACTGTCAGCGTCGACGATGCGGAACGCCGAAATGTTGACAAAGTTGTACTTGAAATCTTCCAAGTCAAACGTTTCCAAATCCTTCCATTTTTTGAGGCGACAAAGAAAAAGTAGAAAGTCTCGTCAGTCATCTTTTTTTCTGCCGCGAAAAACGCAGATGGAATTCTTCTAAACTCTCAATATGGAAATCACTCTTACCGGCGAAGCGAAGAGGTAGTGATACTGATAGTCGTTCATTTGTAGTTGCAGAACCTGGCGTGAATAAAGTACGGACCGTAAACAAACGACAGCCAGACGATGAATTACATTGTGGGGGAGCACATATACATATTCCTACAGTACATCTCTGTCAGGGAGAAAAGCCTAGGATATTGTATCGCATTCATTACGGACATCGCTCAAACTAAGATTTTTTATTCTAATTTCCATTCTGCGGCACGAGCGCGGGAGAAAGGGACTGGAGAGAGTTATTAAGTAAGTTGTCGCGTTGATGGGTCTTTGCTCTCCCTTTTTTCTTTTTTGGGGGCTCTGCGACGTGGAAGAGTTGAGAAAAGAGAGAGACGGCAATATCCAACGGTTGGCCATTAGTGCCCTCATAAAGTCAAGAATGTGTCCGTGTGCCTACGTCGGCTGGTTTTCTCTCCGTCACCATCTTTCATCCTCTTTCCCCTTTCTCTCCCTTATTCTCCTAGCCCCGAAAAGAGATTCTCGAAAGGGGAAGTGGGCGACACTCGGCAGCGTCACCACAAGACGTAAGAGGAAGACACTTAGACAAAGGATATGTCAGGCCGGCCACCCACACGGCTGACAATTTGGTCGTATATACACACGGTCTAGCGACGTCGGCGTCGGTGGCGTCGGTGGCGTCGACGGGCAACTATCGTTAAAAGTCGTTCACGGTCGTTGTGGTAGCTAGAGGCAAGCGAAGGAAAACCATCGACCGTGTCGGCAACATCCATTATACGCTCGTAGCTGCACGTTTCAGCCTTCAATTCAAGACTGGGCCGGGCGGGCCCGGGGTGTGAAGACGCCCGCCGGGGGAGCCTCGAGTCGGGGGTGGACAACCATCGCGTTTCCCACAGATTTATGTACGTTTTTACAACGGCAAAAAGCGCAAAGCTCAGAGGGATTTCGCCACCAAAAAGGAAGGAGGAAGAAGAAGAAGAAGAACTTTCTCTGATTTGTGTCTTCGATCTAAACCAGTATATATTATGACATCTGATTCCTTTATATATCCCCTCCATCCCTCCTCTCTCTATGTTCTTTTGTTTCCGGATGGAGGCTGCTGGGCAAAGCTATAGGAAGAGAAGGGGAGCGTGGTCGACGAGGAAGAAGGGAAATCAAAAAAAAAAGAGGGACGAGTTGGAGTTTTGTGTCTGTTGGACGACGTACGGCTCTGAAGAAGGTGTGGACGTGCTCCGTCCGCGTATCGACAATGATGTTGTTGATGTCTCGTTGCTTGATCTCGCGCAGCACTTGGCGGTAAGTGCTCACCGTTCCTTGGCGGATGTACACCTCCATTTTACTCGTCGGAGGCGCCCGCACCAGATCCTGCAGCCGCAACAAGCCTGTTGGCAGACATTAGAGAGAAAGTTAGGGTTAACAAGCGGAGAAATTCTTCATATTTTTGTAAGGGATGGCAACACCGAATAGCCACACGACACTGTAGCTGATGTGTTTGATTTCATTCCCCAATGGACGAGAGAGTGCGCAACTCCGCGGCAACAAAAAAAGCGGGTCCTCGAGCACAACGACGACAACGACGACGCGCTAGTTGGCTTTAGAAAGAGAATTTTCTCCAACTGAGCGGAAAGAGAACGAGGAAAATTTTTTTTTCCCGACCCCAAAATTACGACGATGAGAAAACGTTACGGAACGCACATGCTGTCTGCGCGGCATTTCGAGACATTCTCTACTTGCAAAAGTGGCTCAGACTGGTTCGCTAATGCAATGGAGATGGCGGATGTTTGGCGAAAAAAAAAGAGCATTACCAAGATGGGAAAGAATCGTTAAAAAAGTATCATCAAACGTTACTGGTGGTCGGAAAGATTTTTATTTTGTAACTCCTAAGGACCGGATTGAAACAACATTTTCTTTTCATCGTCTTTATTTGCTTGTATAACGACTGGCACACTTGAGATAAATGGCGGCCGACAAAAAAAAAACCGAGTGTGGTGTGCCAGAACGTCGGAGACCAATACGCAGAAGAAAGAGGGTAAAAGCTTCGTCTTCCTTTCAAGTTGTTACCGACTGCTGGGAAAAATAAGGGAACGAGGGGGAAAACCCGAACGACGACGTATGATGCCGTCAATCCCGAAACCTCAAGTCTCCATCAAATAGAGGGAATATAGCACAGATGGAAATATACAATATACACATAGAGTATATATATTATACATTAAATACACACACATATATATATAGACGACGAAAAAGCTCATATCGTCGCCATCCCTTTTTGCTACTCTGTTATACATAAATCTAAATAAAGAAAGCGTCTTGGCCGTTTAGCCGGAAGCTCAGGCAAGACATCGAAAGATAGGGAGAAGCCGAACGGTATATTATATCGCCCGCAGAACCGGATATTTCGGGACCTCGCCGGGATTTTTTCCCATCAGATTTATGCGTTTTGCCATAGATAGATGCCCACCTAACCCCAAGATCCGTATTCCCTTTCGTCCGCTTATAAGCAGAATATACGAGACAAAAGAAAGGCTTTTCTCTCTCTCTTTATATATATAAGTAATCGCGCGAACACAAAGTATTATTCTAAGCATATGTTTGCGGTTAAATAAAAGGAGAGAGATGAAAACGAGATGGTATCTGGCCTGACGCCAAACTTTGCGTTTTCAGGCCTAAACCGATGACAATGTATCTAACTTTGAAGGCATTATTTCATCCGGTAGCGGCCGACGGACGCTCTCAAATCTTGACCTAGCGAATCTGAAACTTTCTCAAGCGTAATCGCTATCGCTATTGCCTTTCTCTCTATAATAAAAAGACACTATCTAGTTTCGGCCACATTCGCCTTTTTCATGCCCAGACGAACGGAGAGCCAGCTGTTGTCCCAGATTGCGACGACGACTTTTTTTCTTCTTTTTTTTTCAAAAAAGGGGAAGAAAAACTTCCCCGACGAGTGAACTAGAAAATAAAAAAAAATGATGGTCCCAAACTCCTTGTTGTGCTGCGCAAAGGGCGTCTTCTCTTCTTTTTTGTCAGTACTCTCTGTCTGTCTCTCTTTTTATCGAATTAAAAAAGAGGAACACAGACACACCAAATAGGATTTCAAAGTCGAGGGGAAGAAAAAAGAAAGAAATAGACGGACGACTAGAGTTCGGTCGGAGGGTTCGGATCAATATGCTCTATGGTGTCCCTGACAGAAATCGGGTGTTTGGTGAAGGGAAGCCGGTGACGACGAGGAGGACGACGACGTACTGCTGTCCTCCCTTCTATGTCGGTGAGACTTGACCATTGCAGTAAGAGAGAGAGAGAGGATTTATGAAATTTGAACTGGCTTCAAAAGAGCTCGGCCGTCTACATAGCGACCCTTTCATCCACCGTGTCGATCCCGTGTTAGCCCAGACGATAGGAAGATAAATCAATGTTACCTCCTTCATCTTCGTAGATGATGGCCACTTTGGTCCAGTTGAGGAAGCGCATCAGGTCCTTGTAAGCGGCGTTGAGGACCTCTTGCGATGGATGCAAATTGATGGAAAGCTCGTTACGGGCGCCCGTCCGCGACTCCAAATCCAGTCGCGTCTCCAGGTGCGGAATATCGAGCGCGTCGCAGATGGACTGGACGTGCGGTCCGAGCAGCGGATCCGACGGCCCGAAAATGGCCTGCACTCCAAAGTCGATCTGCTTGCAGGCTGCAGAAGACAAAAAAATGAGAGGAAATTGTTTTGAATCATTTTTCTAAAGAACAAGAAATGATATTGGGACAGACAGGTCGTTAACCTGTCTACGCAACAAGACCCTCGGGCGATCAGAAGCGGCCGACGCTTTCATTTTCGAATTGCGCGAGCAAAAAAGGCAGTTATGTCGGCAGCTAGCGACGTAGATTATCTCATTCGAAATAGGCCGTAACATGTGTTACAAGGTGCTTAGTTAGTGCCTTTAGTTCGCACGGCCGTCTCAAGGTTTCGCCCATCACGCTTCACTGATGATTGATAACTTTGCTCTCTAGTCCGTTTCGGTTGCGAGCCCACAACCGCCTAAGCCGACTCTAATATAGGGTCCTCCTTCTTGTCTCTTTTCATTAACCTTGATGGCAAAGAAAACCACTGAACGGAATCAGCGAGAACGAGCGGACTGGTATTAAAATCAGGAACGTTCATCGTCGGAAGATTACTTGACAACATTTGGGGAATCGGATTGTGAAAAAGGTCACTTTGACCTCCAGTCGGTCGAGTCGTGCGAGTGTTCGATTGCAAACGATTCTCTGTGATCCGTGAGAGGTCATTAGAAACAAGACCTACTAGACGGGACGGACGGATCTTCCTATTTCCCTCCCCTCTTGGATTTCCTGCCTCAACCGGGCATTGTCAGAGTTCAGACGAGGATCAAATCCGTTCCGTTATGATCGATGACGATCGAATCTTTTTCTTCGCGACTGTTTTTTTTTCCCTCTTCTCTTCTCTTTCTCTTTTTCACCGCTACGTCTCTCTCTCTCAGTCTAGACCCGTCGTCGCTTCTTGTTCATTTCCTTTGGTCCTTCCTGCCGGCCCGACTTACGTCTCTTTCTCGATCCTTCTATTGACGTGTTTCATAATGGACCGATTTGAAGGACATGAGCCTCCTCCTCTTGGTTACGTCCAAATGGCCTTTTGAGCGGATCGACTGATGTTTCCGATATCAAATGAATCGAGTACAGTGTCCAGATTGAGTTGTCCTACGTCACTGGCAGTAGGCTAGATACGGTAGTCTCTCTCGTGCCACTTTCAAAGTCACCGCTCAAAGCGATGCGTGATTGGTTGTTACCATCTCGTTGCTTACGGCAGTCGGGAATTCACTTGCGCTGCCGTTATCGATTTAGTCGGCAATAAAGACAGTGTATTTTCCTTTTTAAAAGGATGGAATTTGCGGTATGATTCGGCGGCAGTGTTTTACGCACAGACAATAGCATCGTCACTTGGCTTCATCCTTTATTCTGGCATCGCCTTAGACGCGCTAGCGATTTATATCGACTAGATAAAATCAATCGACTGTGTATATATTCGCCTATAGCTCTCTTTCTCTCTCTAAATCAATCCCCAACCCCCATTCTCTCTCGGAGCCCTTCTTCTTCTTCCTACTCCTTATACTAGACGCCAACAGCAGCGGTATCACTCCAGGAGAACTCCGGGAAAAGAGTCTCGAGGACGCAGATGCCACATAACCCCCAACGCGGAAAAGAAGAATTTTTCTTCTTCTTTTTTTCTTTCTTCTTCTTCTTCTTTCCTTTCTCTTCTTCATATCTCCCGCCCTCTTTATTTTGGCCAAGATGAATAGCCAGACTTGCGAACAAAAGCTCCCTGGCCGCTTTTTTTATTTTATTTTAGACAGCACGCTAGTCCCGTGCGCTTCACGGCGTAGACGGGGTCTCCATTAAAAGAGCTTCCCTTCTAAATCGCAATGGCTTTAACTTCTCATTAAGCATTCTGATGGATCATTAAGAGGGGAGGGCGGAGAATCTGATGGCTCTGCATGTCTCATCCGTTGTGACACGCGCCCATTTCGCTTCACTCCACCTTGCCGTTCATTTCTCTCTTCTCGTTCAATTCAATTTCTCGTTCATTTTTTGTCCCGTTACGCGCCAGCGAAACGAATTTTTAAAAAAGGAAGAGTGGATTTAAAGAAAAAACAATTCGCCACGGTTACCCCGCGAAAAAAGACCCTGTTGATGACTGGTGGCGCGTGCTCAAGCAGAGAAAATCCTCCTCGATATATGGATCGTCTTTGGGGACGAGGACGACGTGGCTTTAAAGGATCGAGTCCGGTCAGACAGAACTGAAAATGTGGGCTGTTTGGGGAAAACCCAACTCGTAATAAATTTGGAAAAATGAAGAAAAAGTCACGGCAGAAAAAAAGAGAAAGTTTTCGAGTTGTTTTTTTTTGTCTTTTCACAATGTTATTTAACCTCTTTTGGTTGGACACTTGGGTACATGATGAGCATATATGGGGGCTTGAGGACACGAGAGTTGTGCCCAAAGCCCGATAAGGTTTTCTCTTAGGGCCGATGAAGACGGGACCTGATCTTTTCCTCCTTTTATTTATAACCAATGTGCTTATATTATGGGCAGCTGGTTCCACTGTTTTTCTGGACGCTAGATAAGGCGAAAGAGACACGGACACACAAAAAAACGGTAGTATAGAATAGAGAAGAAGAAGGCGAGGACAAAGCCGATAGACGACCGAGTCCATCTCCTCTTCCTATTTCGCGTCGAACGGGCGCGCGCGCGGCCATTGACGTTTTCGATTACCGACGTGTCTGGCGTGCCGCGTCGTGTTGATCGCAACAAGGCACTGGATTTACTTGTCCCAATTCCCAAGAAAAGAAACGTTGCTACCGAGAGAGAGAAAGAAAGAGCCAAGCAGCAGCATCAGAGCTCACGCGCTTCCCATCAAGAGTCAGTCAGAGTGAAGCTAGAGGGGCTAAAAACCCATCTTCTACTTTGGGTAGATATATATATATAGAGATATACCTTTCTCCTTCTTCTGCTTCAAGAACACACAGCGTTGCGTTCTATAGCTTACGGGATGTACCTATCCTTTTGATAACACACAAGACACTAGAGGAAATGACTCGGGAGAGGAGCTCGCTCTACGGTTTCTATAGATGCCCTATAGGGCCGATATCGGACTCGTTTCTTTTGTGTTCGCCTGCCTTTAAATTGGAAAGAAGAGAAGGAGCGAAGAACTAGCTGGCAGCGTGTCTTTTCTGGCGCGCCGGCGCTCCTCAAGAACATCATCATCCTAATCACGTTAAATAAATAAACAGGATAAAGGGAGGAGAAAAAAATAAATAGAAAAAGACTCGTTGGTATTCTTCGTCGCCC
This sequence comes from Ceriodaphnia dubia, assembly GCA_022539655.2. NCBI lineage: Eukaryota > Metazoa > Arthropoda > Branchiopoda > Diplostraca > Daphniidae > Ceriodaphnia > Ceriodaphnia dubia. The sequence continues at coordinate 944,446 of JAKUCG020000230.1, read as the reverse complement.
ATTCTTGCATTCAGAAATGCGTTTATATTGATTAAAAGGACTGGTTGTATAGGTCGGGACGGGTCGCAGCAGATGGGGAATCGGAGAAATATTATATATATATAAGCGGGCGGCAAAGTGCGGTACAGGGGCGCGAGAAAAGATGAGAGATAAATAAATATCTTTCTATATCTATAATAATATAAATAGAAAAGAAGGAGGGAATAGGAAAGAATAAGGAAAAGAAAGAGAGTGATGGCGTGCGATGCGTTGTGTATGATTGGAGAAAGTGGTGGTGAGCTCTCTCTGCGAGACCATCCGGCACACAGCAGCCCGGGTGAAAGGAAGACAGGGAGAGAGAGAGAGAAGAAAAAAGATGAAAGGAAAAGAGAATCCACAAACGAAGAAAAAGAGAGAGAGAGAGTGGGTGTTGGGATATATAAATATTATATTTATTTTCTTCTTTTCTTTGAGGTTAGCGTCATAGTAGATAAAACCAAGGAAAAACCTTTTTTACTTCTTTTGGTAACTTCTGAATGATTATTTATTTACGCGCTGTGATTTGTTGGTTTTCTCTCTTCTCCAGGCTGTAAAGCCTATCCTCTATATCCCATACAAGGAATTGGCGCGTCTGACTACCAAGAAGTGATTTCGCCGATGTCGTAAACGCACCAGGACATCAGACGATCTCAGGGAAAGCAATACTGAACACAATCCACAAGATAGCTTAAAAGGCCGATGTTCTTCAGCAGTTAAATTATCATCGATACGTTGGCAGCACACAAAAAAAATAAAACGTCCATCAACAATCCTTTCGCCAAGTTGATGAATTGCGTCGAGTTGAATTTCTATTTCTCCATTGAAAAGAGATCCGTTCACATAGGGTCGTTATCCTCTGATGTGTTGATTGGTGGTGGAACGCACGGGCGTTGGAAGAAAAGAATCAACGGGGTGTTGGGCCAAAAGAGGCTAGTGCTCAGAGAAAGGAAACGGGCAATGCTGAGCGGGACACGGTAAATCGCATCAGGCCTCGTCGTAGCCTACCGCGTCGCCTTTCTCCTCCACTTGATTTTAGGTTGTTGCTAGGTTGTGTTTAGGGTAGACGCGCTGCCGTTGGGGTCTCATCACTCATCGGAGACGGATAGAAAAGAGAGCGACAGTCTCTTTTCTCAACTCTCTCCGCTCTCGCATCATTATCTACGCACTTTCACGCCAGTATCCGAGCCGTTATTCCATCAGGATTATATATTCATTTATTTCCTTCTCCTCCATCTTCTTCTTCTTCTTTGATTCCGTTTCTTTCGTCTTCTAATGAACCGCGTATTCATCAACGTGGGCCCCCAAGCCGGCCGCTCCGCAATCCCCCCGTGTAACAAATCCCTTCTCTCCAGTCACGCAGGTCGCGGACCGAAAACCGGCCTGCTGGGACGAATGTATTAACTCTGGAGCGGGGTCTCCTATTGGCCTGATACCATCAAATCAATAAGCCACGGCAAGAAAAAAAAAATAGAAATCCACCTCAACAAGATTCGCAATCGGGCCCATATATATTGCACAATATAAAACGTGTTTCTGTCGAAGACTCGTAGAGCCTGAAGGAGATCCCGGAAACAAGATCCAGTCACGAAATTTCCGGTCGGAATCAAACAGAACAAGATTTTTCGATAAAGGGGTTCCCTTATTCGACGGTGTCGGGGGAGATGCGTTATCCCCGATGAATTTTGAATAATATTCATCCGCGAAATGGAAAATTCCATGGCTGTCATCCGTTTTCCTTTTCTGGATTTTCCCTAGCTCGACCCTTTTGTCCCCTCGATCTCCCGTTGAGCTTTCATTCGTCTCCCTCCGTCATAACGTTCCACTTCTACTTCAATTGTCTGTAGCCTACTTGTAGACTCCATTCTACTAGTTCTACTAGTATGTGTTGTGAGCTTGTGTGCGTCTCCATCTATGATGGAGAAGACGCACAGAAGCGTCAGAGAGAGCGACAACCGCCCATTCTTCAAATCACGAAATGTTTAAGTGTGTCATGGCTGCGCAGGTGACCATATGGTACACTATTACTACGACTGTATAGTCCTCTTTTATTTACCGAATATTGGCCAGAAAGTTTCACTCTTAGCGGTTTCCGAACAAGGCAAAAGCCTAATCATAAAACATACAATAAATCATCCGCATATGGAAGCGTCGTCACTTTAACGGATTGTCGCTATTTCGCATCTTTTTCTTCGTTTTTTTTGCGAAATAAAATTAGACATTTACATATGCCACCCGTCAGCGGTGCACCTTTGGTTGCGTTTATGCGGCCCAGGTGGACGGAATTTGATAGTTTTCAGTTGACTGCCGAAGAATCCTCCCGATGCGTCGTCACATGATGAATTGATTCCGAGAATGACGGTGCGCGCCGAAAGAGAAAACACAGCGCTTCGTTACATTATACCCTATAAGTCGTCCCCTATTTACTTGTTTTTTTCTTTATTTTTCTTCTCGTTACCACGCTCGCTCGGTTTCTATATGGCGTCGGTGTAGATAACGAGCGTCTTATTCGTCGCTAGTAATGGCGCAAGCCCCAAGCGAGCGCAATGATTCTTTTCCCTTAAAAAAAAACAAAAAAAAAACATTTCTCATGTGTGATGAAGCCCTGTCGACCTCTGATAGGATATCGCCATTCATCCCGTCTGATGATGCGCTCCGCATCGAGTTACAACATCGCCGACGCAGCAGTGCGCTCTCGGCCAATGATTTTGTTGCCGTTGTTGCTGCCGCCGCTGCTGCTGGTAAATACAAGGCTCCCGTTGTGTTGGGCCGCCAGGGCCGGGGTACTGAGTCAATATATACCTTTCTTGGACGTGCGAAAGCTGTCGTCCCTCGGCACGTACTGAATGTCGTACACGAGCGTCGTGTTGGGCAAAATGGTGCGTTCGCGATTCAGCCGGTAGACGGCGTACTTGAAGGCCAACTCGGCGCTGCCGTCCTTCTGGTCCTCTCTGAAGATACCACCTGCATCATTCGCATCACGTAGACGAGCGAACGTTTGTGAGTGGGGAGAAGAAAACAATCGTTAACAATTCCAATAAGGCGAAAACAATCATTTTATAGCTGAATCAGAAAAACAAAACACATCAGAGGAAATAACGTCGTCGTCGGGCAGGCAAATGGAATAGCTTATTCGCTGATTCCATTTAAGTATATCCATATCCGATTGGTTCGTGTGAGACATCGCATCGTATCGACCTCTCTGGAGGGTTGTGGCTGTAAATTTTAATGTCCTATTTCTATTCTATTCAGTGAAAGCGCTATTCACGCAGCTAGTTGATTAGGCACACGGCCAACGACTCGGTCGATTGTTTGTTGTTGGGAACAATTGAATGGAGAATGTTATTTACGGGTGACGAGTTATTTCGTAAATAAACCCGTTAGCCGACACTGCATATTGCGTTGTTTGTGGCCGACATCATTTAAAAACTCGTTACAAAACCCCCAAAACAAACAGAAAAGATCTAACCCCCCGAATGTGGTACGGACGACTTGGCTCTCGATCTTATTTAATTATTCATTTCGCGTAGCGGTAGCCGTTGGGCCCCGCCAAATAATTGACGACGGTTCATTTTTTTTCTACACGACTAGATCTTTGTAATGGTACTGGTTTTGTTGAACGCAACAGATGGCGCGGGTCCTTGGCACTTCAACAGCCGAGTAATTCATCACGCCACAGCTACTACCGTACGTGCGAAAAAAACAGGATTTGGAATAGTTTCACCGCGCAATTGATACCTACGTACTACGTACCGGGTGTCGGCTCAATTTTAGTAATCGCAACATTTTAGCCGATTCCATTGTTCAAAGTAGGACGCAACTATCCTTTAGCTACACGATTGCGATTTTCGATTCACACATCTTTTTCTGTCTGACTGAAGGTGAAAACTGTCCCGAAGGTAAAAAGAAGGCGTTTATAACAGCAGCGAAATTGGAAGCATCCCGCCATTAACAAACGCATATTTCAAGTGTTGGCTTTCTAGACAAGACTCGAGGAGTAGCTACGTACTATTGCGAAACACCTAACCTGTTTATAACCCTCCCATACCATTTTACTTTCGCTTCTCTTCTCTCGACGGTTTGATTGTAATATCTACACCTGTCTCGACTGCTTATCGACTAAATGCTTGACGAATCTGATCTAAATCAATTCTATTCTGCGTAAAGAAAAAGAGAGAGGCGCAAATAGTCATGGCATAACCTGATTCGGCAAATACGAAACGAGCCGTAATAAAGAGAAAAGATAGGTAACAACAACAACACCAAAAAGCCGCTAGACTATTTGTTACATTGCGCTTCTGCAGATCGTGCAGCGCAACGCGCCGGTACGGTAGCTTACTGCATATACATCGGATAGAAACACAGATATCTCCGGTAGAGAGAAAAGAGGGTATTACACCGACATATGCTGTACTAGTTCGAAAAGGGAAAAGAGAGAGAGAGAGACGGGAGGTAAAAAAATGTTCACCTGCACGGCTTCTCGCTAATAAGATGACGATAGTGTAACCTTAAAAATGGGCGAACGGTAACGTTTCAATGGCTTGGGTCGCCACGCAGTCCTCCCAACCGAACCCACCCATCATCGGCCGTCGTTGTCCAGCAGTAGAGTCGGACGGCGACAACGTCCGTATTTATAGATGGCTATATAAGCCCGCGATGTAGGCTGTCCTAGTACTACTAATGCCCCTCAGCTGGAACAACTCTACATTATTATCTGGTATGTCCCCTTCCGTTAGACAATAACGGCTATGGTCAAAATCGATGGCTAAAGATGAGACTTGATGGGCGACCAGACGACGAGAGGGTACGAACGGTGTTTTCGGCTTCCCCTAAAATAGATATCGATCTCTTTTGACCCAAAGATGGCGGATGTTGTTGGTATCTGGAGGAACCCCTCGATGATCGGCACGTTCCACTCTCTGGTGAACCCGAGATGCGTCACGGCTCCGTCGATCCCCGCCACTGAATGGCTCCCAAATGATCGGTCTCGCGGTTCCATCATCGACGAAGAAGAAGACGTTATGTATCGGCCTAATGCGATCGGGCGTCGGGACGACGGCCCTTGCATCTGTTAGTTTCTCTCCATCCGAGGACTTGCTGGCCCCAGCTGTGCCCAGCACTGTGTCCATCTCTTAAGCACGTCAGATTGCCATGCAAGCTGCAGTCCAAGGCTGCTGTAGTCTTCTCATCATTTCCACTCGGCGCTTTGCTTGCCTTAGGACCTCTATGGACGGCTGGGCCGCTAGTCGATGTTTCTTAATCCCTGAGAATTCAGAGCTGGACAAGAGAAAAGCACAGACGACACGCCGGCGAACAGTAGCAGCAGCAGCGTTAGGGTTTCATGCAGTGAGAGAGAGAGAAAACGTCGTCGTCGTCGGCAGGGAGGAGGATTGAGTCCAGTGCACAGTACTAGCGCCATAGGACAGGAGGTACGTACACGCCGACTCGCCGTTCCTCATTTCTTTCTCAACATGAATCCCCCCGTCCACCACCCCAGTGATGTGGGACCGCAAAGTTTCCCCGGATCCTGGGCGCAGGCAGTGTTTTCCAGTGTTCGCACACCTGCCCACAAGCGTTCCTTATTGGATGAACGGTAGCTAGACTATGTACTAGTCTACTACACCAACTCTCATATTCTCTCTCTCTCTCTATTCTGTTCGGTCCCTTCCAGAGACAAATCGGATTGGTCAGGAGCTCCTCTACACTCGTCTCTCTTTTCTATGTGTCCGTTAAATCCCTCTCTTTTCTTTTTATTTACTTTTCTTATGTTTAGACATGATCCCGGACGTCGCGGATAATATTCCTCTTATCATTAGCCGATGTACTCGATCAGTTGAAACCTCAACTGGAGAGTTTCGAGACTAACTAACGTATGCCTCGACCAAAGTTGAAAGAGAAAAACGGGGAAAAAAATATCCCCACATTTTCCCGTCGGATGAAATATATAGAGGCAACGACTGGTGGAAAGATAAGAGATTGAACTCGGTAGCTCTTTTATATTACGTCAAGGGTTACCAGCAGGAGCAATAGCGAGAGGAACACGGGTAATGCGGCTTTCATGCAAACGGATTCATGCCGACGTTGTATAGAGCAGAGAGCTCTATAGGATGCCTTACTAAATCAAAGGCTACAGTAGTCTATAGTATGGTACACGGGAGGATAAAGAGAGAGAGAGAGAGAGCTAGAGGGAGACGCAACTCGGAAGGTAATAGACGCGCAGGAGAGGAGAGAAAAAAGAAAAGAAAAAGCCAGCCTAGGCATCAGTATAAGAAAGACGGAAGGGGCTTCCGGTGTAGTCAAAGATTAAGCGTAACTCTTTCTTATGAGTTACTAGTCCTATGTAGAGAGCCTGCAACATATAGTGTTAAGTTTTTATGGATATAGGGGGAAAGGGGGGAGAGAGGGTCGCTGCCATCTTTGAATTGACTTATCGATTGGGTGGGGAACGGGCGATGGCAATGTCTATAGTTGATGCGAACTAGGCCATGAAATGACTAATTGGATTCTGTTGGAGCAGTTCTCTAATCGAGTCGTACCTATTCGAATGACGGGCGGAAGCGCTGAGACGCACTGGACGACGAAGGCGAGGGCTAAGAGGCAGGTGAACAAGCGGCTGTTCCATCTCGGCGGCCGAAGAGATGAGGGCGGCGAACGGATATCGTCTGCCCGGCAGTCGTCGACAGTTCCGTTCGCCCTGCTGCTGCTTCTGTTGCTGCTCGGTCCAACGGACGACGACGACGACGACGACGGAAGGGACCATTTCCACTTTTCGCGCTTCCTCACTGATGCCGCTGCCATGGCGCTCAATTCATCGAGTTCGTCGCCGTACTCGTCGTCTCCTCCCGTTCTTCTCTTTGTCTTGTCCGTTTTGATCGCCGTGTCTTTTCAATTTGATAGCGAAACGACCGGCCGAGAGCGGCCCAGAGATGATGATGGTCGCCCGCGCACTTTACCGGCTTCCTCGGACCACCGACACGGTCCCTCCACCGGACCACGGCCGAGCCAGCAAATGAGGCCCCGGATTTGTCGCGCTCCGACCAAACGGCACACTGGACGACAACAAGAAAAAAATTTTCGTTTTCTTCTATCGCGTTCAGCGATCGATCGATAAGCGCAACATCACTCGGCCATCATTAGACGCGATGAAACGAAAATTGCGGCCGGCTGGAAACAGGAACCGCAACGGAGAACAGCGCACAACCCGCGACCAAAATATTTCTCGGCTTGGAAAGAAGGAAGAAGAAGGCAATAACGAGCAGGTAATTTTCAAACGCTCTCAAAAAATACGGAAGGGGAAAATGTCTGCCGCCGTCGACGAAGAGAACTAGGTATATTGTAGATATATACAGCAGAATTGTGGGGGGAAAAACAACTGGTAATATATATATAATGATACAGTTCTCTCTAGTTAGGAATATAATCCGGGGTTGGAATGCAGTTTTTTTGGCTACTGGGCGGGAGTTTGTACAGCACTGCTCCTAACGGCAAGGCAGCCCGTAAGCGACTGGCTTCCGATGGCTACGGCTGGAGTCGATCCCCCTCTCTTTCCACCCGAACCCACCCTCACTCCTACCATCCGGCAGCGGGACCCGTGCGCGCGATACATATATCCAGCTACAAGCTCGTGGCTGGCTGCTAGGCTCCCGCCTCCACCCTATTCAACCCGGCACTCGGTCCCGCTCTCCTCGCCGCCGATAGCCTACACATCGGCGGTGGGGATCCTTGCCCGTCGTCTCTTTTTCTTTCTCTTTTCATCCACCTCCTCTCTTTCTATCCACATTCGACCCCCAGGATGGTCGAGAAGCGGCGACCGTCAAGTGACGGCGACGGCGCATTAGGAAATCGTCAGTGCACTCGGCGACACAGACGAGTCCGAGTAGCGCACAGAAGGCAAACAAACCTTCCCAATGACCAGGTTAAAACCTAGCTGCTTACCAACACTCGTCTGACGATCGACGGATCAACACGAGATCCCGAATTCTCCAATGTCGCTCGACGGTGTTGAATGAATAATTATACTAGCACGACGAATGCGCCGTCTCCGATGACAAAGCAAAGTCCATTTTCCTTAATGTGGACGGTCGACGTCTGTTGGATGTTTACCGCCCAGCCTAGTCCAAATATGTGTCCAACACAAATAGAAATTGATGTGATGGACGTGTTCCGATCCAAATGCATTAACGATTGTTGTGTTCCATTTTATTTACTTGGACTTTTGTCCGCTCGGCGCAGTTGATGTTGCCTGATGATTGATATCTGGTTTTTTTTCTTTAAAGAAATCCATCTGCCAGAGCCCGCCGGAAGTGTGATTTTCAATCAGCCCGCTCCTCTGACGTGGCATTGAGAACCATCAAAGAGTTTTGCGGGTTGTTGGAGTAGAGTGCTCTTCGGCACTTTTTCCTTTCCTTGTAACGCGCGTAAATCCCACCCACACGGTCGTGCTATCGATTATAGAAAAGTAACACAGAAGACGAGGAGGAAAAAACGAGACAAAAGAAATGGGGAAAAGAAGATATTTTGGACTTGCATCCGGCAATGTTTTTAGACGTGCAGTAGAAAAAATCTAAACGCGGTTGATTCGCCGAATGTCCGCAACACACCGCACATCATCCATTGCAGTCTTCTTGAACCGCCAACCGAGGCTATAGCCTATATACCAGACCGCTATAGATCAATATTGTAAATCCGTGCCGTCGTCTGGCGATGCATATATGAGAAGAAGAGGGAGAATGTGTGCGCACTAAAAAGGCGAGGTCGAGCGACCACCCCGGAAACTGGCGACACTTCTTCATTGTTGGGGAATGACAAAATAAATAAAAAAATAAAATAGAAAAAGTTCTCGATAAATAAATATTCAAAAGCATTAAAAAATGAGAATAAGAAGTTAAATGGCCATCATGTGTCAGTATCATCGGCGACCGTCAAGTCGGCTATAAAAAGTGATTTTTGAGATGGCTCTGTTGGGTGTGATAGATCAAATCAGCTATCCGGGCCGATAGATGATGGATCCTTATTCTCGCACCACCCTGCGTCTTTTCCGGCAGCGATCGCGGCCAGTTAACAGCTCAAAGGAACGACCGACGGGGAGCGTGACGATTGATGGGCCCGGAACGAAAATGGGGGAGAGAGAAAAGAGGGGAGCGGGGAGCTAGCTAGTATAGCTAGTATAGCTCCCGGGATGAGCGTATTAATGGCTCTCCTCATTCCAACTCTCGCGTAATGGCTGCGCTGATTTTAAATAGCCCAGACTCTCTAAGTAACTCCTTTTTCGCATTGAAAGTTTTGACTCGCGATGAATATATATGTATCAAATTATCAGCGAAAGAGCAACCGGCCCTAGACGATGCAGTTTAAATAGCGCACCGAGAGAAGTTGAGAGAGAGAGAGAGAGATAGAAGTTGCGGACTGCTGCTGATAGTGACTCGTGTGCAGATCCAACATTTACTCAGCGAGGGCAACTATAAAAGATCCTCGGCATCATCACTGCAACATTGCGTCAAATTGATTACGTGCTCCACATCTCATCGTCGTTTCGAGTCGTCTGCCCACCACGTCAGCAACGACCTGCATATCACAAGTGCCTGCCACATAGTGTCGTCTAGTTGGTAACCGTCGTCGCGACGGATGATGCAATCTTAGATTACAGGAAACCTTATACTTGTATGTATAAAAGTTATAAGCCGGAGAGTTGCCAGAGCCATTTTTCTATTTCTTTTTTCTCTTTCTAGAACGTGGTAGAGTAGCTGCTAGTATATATAAGGAATCACGACGGACAGACGATGGCTGCTCTGCGTGAACGGACCCCTTTTCCCCATTCTGGCGCTAATTGACAGGCGCGGCTTTGCCTCTTTCTTTCTCGCTGGAGCACATCAGAGAAGAGAAGGGGTTCCCTGATATGAGATGTTTTCAAAATTGCCTAGTCCGCTACACAGTGTAGTGGATTCGAAAGGCGCCGCGGTGCCAGGGGACTGCATAGCCGCCATTGTGGTGCCGCGCTAATTTACAACCGTTTCCGTCAACAAGGCGGCGCGGAAAAGCGGCCGAGCGCGTCATTTAGACGGTGGCAGGGCTCTCTCGATGGTTGCCTTATTTACACCTATTCTGATATTGTGTGTCTTGATGCTAGCGAGAAGATCGGCCCATTCTGACGATCCGTATCTCTCCAAAAGTGAAATATCTAGGATGAGTATAGAGCCCAAGGAGAAATGGCCAAGTCGGTTGATTGCAGCTGTATGGGGGGAGGCAAATATGGATGGGTACAACTTTTTCTGGTGTAGGGGGAGGAAGAGCTCTGCGGATAAAAGAGCCCTAGAGAGGTGTATATACATCGTCCACTGAGTCGGATGCCTTGTCGGATGTCTTGTCGGAGTGGCAATGGCTGTATTGCAGCCGGCACATCGTAATGGCGTGTCGTAAACTACTCGAATGCTACAGCCAGAGAACCTGACACATCAGGCCTCCCATTCTGGGATGACTAGGAGACGTGCCAGCACAGACACCTCCCCCTTTAGCTCTCCAGAATAAACTTCCGAAGGCTTGACTACGGCCAGCTCCGCATCGGCCCGTAAATGATGCCGCCCGCGCACATCTCCGTCCCGCTGTCAGAATTTTTTCCATTAGGGCCACAGCCATCCACATATATATATATACGGTGGATATGCTACTACAAGTATATATACTATACGTTTTAGCAGCACTGTCAAACACGATTGAAATAAGGGAGAAGATTGGCGATTCGACTCGAGCACACATCCGGTTCGATTTGATCGGATAGCAGCTGTCGTTTGTTCAGTCACGACCAACTCACTACTACCTACTTACTTTACGGACGTATATATATATATATATATATATCTCAAAGTAGCACCAGCCGCTAATACATATCGGCATCCATCCGCTCCGTATTGAACTGTCGGTGATGCTGCCGGTACTACGCTAGCGACCGGAAGCGAGCAGACGGATTCACAGCATATCCTTCTTTTTCTTTATTGGTTTCTTCTTCTTCTTCTCATTTTTTTTTTGTCTTTGCTCTTTGATTCCTGTATATATATTTATATATATATACATACAGATAGATGTGTACTGCGTGAGAGAGACTGTTTTCCTTTCCGGTGGCTGATGCAAAACAAACAAACAGAATAAAAGAACAATAGAGAAAAGGAGAGGGAAAGAGAGAGAGAGAGGCTGGCAAAAGTTGGCAGAGGATCATCGACTACGGCCACTGCGTCAAATGTCACGAGTGTCGGGCTTTATATATAAATGTAGCGACATCGAGTCCCTTTTCGATATCGTCACTGACTCTATATAGCCTACTTACGGGGCTTGTTTGTGAAAAACTTTGACCGAGTTGGGGTGCTGTGACGTCTGTAAACTATAGTTTTGCACCCTCTCGGCGCTGCTGATTAGTTGCTCTTTTAATCAAGATGAGGTTGGCAAAAACAGACGACAACGGGGACGGAGAGTTTTAAAGGACTTGAGGAAAGTTGGGACGCCAATTTCATCGATGCAAGAGTTCAAGTTTCGCCGGCCGTATTAAAGACGCGAGCAAAAGGTGAGCCATTGATTTTTTTTTCCTACCCTCTCCAAGAATCAGAACAGCAAATGAGCTTGCTCTTTCTAAACATGTATTTGTCGCGTGAGTTGGATGGCTGTTTACACACGCGCTGCCACTTTTGATGCACTCCTTTTTTTTTTATTTCTATTTTCCTCCTCTTCAACTTTTTGCCCGCCATGCCCGGACACATCTCTTTTTCCGTGACGTCTTTTCTATGGTTTCCATGAATCCTCTTTGAATCGATTTGAATTGATTGAATCTCTGGGTTTTTCCTTACAACTTTCGCCTTTTGTTTCCGAGCAGAAATGTCGAAGGGCCAACTCCAAATCGACTTGAATTGAACAGACGCATATTATCTACAAGAAGTGCGCTACTCCGATACCCAATCCAACTTGTCCTTATTTCCATATAATACTAGCAATGGCCACCGCAAAACCGACGAACCATCCCCCTACATATAAGTCTGCATTCCCCCGATGCAATCAGTTTCCTGCCAGCGGGAATAATGGAATCTATTCCCCACCCGTTCGGCTGGCGAACACTCTGGCGAATTATATACATGTAGTTTTTTTTTCTTTCTTTGTAGAAATGTTCACTTGACGGCCTTTCCATGCGCCAAGAGCGGAAGCCGATTAAATAGGGCGCCAGGAGATGTTTACTTATTCTCATATCGGAAGTCTAGAAGTCTAGGAGGAGCCCACCGATAGTGGTGCTGCTGCTGGTTGGCATCACAATGCCAGGCGCTGGGATTCCTCCTGATGGAGATCCAGAAATGTCTGAAAGTTGCGATCCTCTTTCTCAATTGCTCTCTGCCGCTTCGTTTCACTCCCTTGACGCTTGACATCCACACAAAATGGAAAACTGAACTTTTTTCCACTAAAAGAGTACGTAGGCTATACATACTCACTGAGTTGCTACTTGCTAGAAGGAGGCTTCCGCCAAATCGTGTTCCAGCCGTCAGTTCGACTATGGAAACGGACTTCTTTTCTTTCTTTTTTTCGCCCTGGCAATCTCTCTCCGTCTACTTCGCGGTAAATTACCCCGCAGAAATAACAAAAATTCCTACTTGACAATAGCGTCGCTTATTACGATGTAAACTAGAATGGAACTAACTTTGGCAAACAAGTGGTTTATAAACTAATGACGGACGCGACTTTTGTCTCCAGCCCACAAAGTCTCTACTGCATAAACACAAGCCTATTGAAGTGTGTGGAAGCGAAATGCGGCCGTGGAACGGAAAAATCAATCATATGATGGGCGCTCTAATCGAGTATGGCGAGAGAGTGGCTCGGTAATCCAACGACAGTGCCCCATGGCGACAGTCTTTCATTGATGAATAGTTGCGCCTTTTGAGCGGAGAGCAAGAAGCAGCCGATGAGTCCTTCTAATATTCCCTCATTCGTCCTCTGTTCATTTCTCGTTTGGAAAATTGAAAAGCCTCTGACGTGAAGAAGGAGATGAAGGGGCCAACGAGGAGAAAGCCGAAGAAGAGCGCCGCCGTCGTTGATTCGATTCCCCCTTATATTCTCCCGCCGCGGGTCGAGAACATATTGGAATATTCATGGCCTATATAGACGTGCACACTAGTGTCGCAGAGGAGTTTTCGCTCTCCGCGCCTAGCCCGTCATCATCATCGAACAGCCCGACCCTTCACTCCGCCAGTGACAGGCCGCCCAAGAAACCGGCTTTCACTTTGCTAATAAGATGGAGCATGTCAGTTCTCTTTTCTCTTTCGTCGAAAAAGGTAGTTAACTGACTAATTCCAGACGAATTTCGCACACGAGTCTAGCTACTAATCGAAAGGAACATCCAAGAGCTATCTCTCTCCTTCATTCCTGATTAGCCCCGCCGACGTAACACTGAAGATCTCCGTATTAGCATCAGCAGAAGACAGTGCTGTCCGCTGTCCAGCGGCGGCAGCAGCATTTGTCCGTCAAGTGGTCCTAGTGGACTGACTGCTGCTGCAACGGAAGTTTTCATTCTTTCTCGGACTCCGACGTCGGTAGCTATAGTAAGTATCGAAGCGTGAAATCGAAATGCCGTCATTCATCCCACGGGACTTGTGTATCTCCTCCAGTTGACTGCTGACTCTCTCCGGCTCTATAGAACTTGGGTAGACAAGACTGACATTTTGCGGAATTCAACCCCGTTAGTTCCAGAAGCCCGGCGACTCGTCCGTCGGAGGATTGCCAGGTCCCTCAAGACTCGAGGAGTCAAGAACAATGTGAACCCATCCAAAGAGAGCCCAGGAGGCAGCCGAGCAAGACGACAAGAGGTTTATTCGTGTTATTCCACGCGAACTTGATCAAGGGCAGCAGCGGCAGAAGCGTCGCCTACTGCTGCTCCTGCTCCTGCTGTCTTACTTTTATCCGGGCCGACCAGTTTCTAAGCAGAATATAATAACCCAGTCCGCCGCCGCATACCCTCACGACCCTGCATATGAAATAGCCTAGCAACGTCCGCATTGAGTGGGAAAACTTCCGGCGATGAATGAAATTCGTCGAGTCTGACGGAAGAATGACCACAACGACGACAAATGGCGGAAGATCAGACAAAACAGGATAGGCGGAGGACGAGCCTTTAATCAAAGGAGTGCCGGGCAAGATTCAACAAGACTTGCTCTGCGGCGACGGAAGATAGCCCCAAAGGGGGGGTGGGGAACGAGGACGGAATAAAAGGAGCTGGTGGGAAATAGGCTTTCATTCAGGCCACGACACGACGACGACGACGACGACGAGTTGACGAAGCGCAAGAGCGACGATGTGTGTTTTTATTTGATTGACTTGTGATTATCATCATGATTATTTGTCTGCTTCTGCGTCTTTGAGTTGGCGACCGTGCCGTCAAAGGGCGCGCCGTGACGTGAAATCCAGATCGAGAGTAACTGATGAGACGAAAAGAGAACGACGTCGACGACGACGACGAGAGAGTGGGTGGGCGTGGTCGGGGACCGAAAGCTACAGCAATTAGTGGATAAAATTGGCCGCCAGAGGGGTCGATGGAAGGGTCTAGTCTGAGCAACTCTGATTCAATTGCAGCCGCTCTTGCTCAGCGACCGAGAGAGTCCTAGGCGAAAGAGACAGTGAACGCACAGCCGACGCACAACAAGGCAGAACAATAATCGCTTGTCTACCACGGGCGACGCGCAACGAGACCCAACGTCAATCGTTGGGGCGCCAGCTGACGAGACTCCGCCACCGCCTAACCTTTTGGCGACCCCAATCTTGTCATGTCCCGACTCTTTTATCGTTAGCAATTTCAAAAACAACAAAAATGAGACCCGATTTCTTTCCATTTTCTCCCCTCTTTTAAACATTTGCGTCAATAACAAAAGGATGTTGATGGGGAAAAAGGCAGAGCCGGAAGCAAAACAACCGGATCATCATATAAATCCGTTTTTTTTTTAAATCTTTCCAGACCGAAACGATCTGGAGATAACAAGTAGTCAATTCTAGAGCTACTGATTGATAGACGTTTGACTCGGTCGGAAGTGGGAATAAAGAGAAATGCAGTCTATTAAGCGGTGCTCGTTTTTTTTTGAGATTTTTTGAATTTGATGTTCGGGGGTTAGAGGGGGAATAAACAAAGGGAAATGATCTAGAAGCCATCGAACAACATCTTCCAAGTCGCTCAACATCCTCCTCGACTAGATCGCAGCGTTTAAACAATGGGGGGAGAAGATCGAAGAGCGATGGGTACACGTCTAGAGGCGAACACAAACAAGAAACGGAACAAAAACGTAAAGGAACAACTCGACCGCGCCAGACTCTCTCTCTCTCTCTCTTCTACTCGGCAACCAAACGGGAGAAGGAGAGACCCAAAAAAAGAAAAAAAAAAAGAATAGGAGAAAAGTTATATCAAGACTCGGGCTCCCCATCCGCTCGACGTCTTGCGCAAGAGGGCGGAACCAGGAACCCTTCAGCTCCTCAGCCCCTTAGCCCCCCCTTAGCCCTTCTGCCTCTCTTCTTCCACTCGGAAGTTGATCGTAAAACTTGCGTGTGCCGTAAGCACGGCGGCCAGAGCCCGGCCTCTTGCTCCTTCCTTTTTTATTTTGTTTTCTTTTGGGCCGCGCCGAAACACTTTGTACGAAGGCAAAAGCCAAAAAAGAAAGGAAGAAGAAAATAGAGAGAGAAAAGACATCTCTTGCTGTCGAGAAGACGATTTGTTCCTTTTGAAAAGCTTCGGCCTCGCCCTCGTCGAGATGAGACAGGAAGAGATGGAGAAGGAAGAACGAGATGGAGAAAAAAAGGAGCGAACAGCATTCGATACTGATGTTTTAACTTGATGGCGGCACCGATATCCATCCGAATGGATTGGGGCGATGGATAAAGACAAAAGCAAGAGCCAACAGTTGAACCAGCGCAGGCGGAAACCTTCTAGAGACGTGTGTCCGCTCCATTGCGTCAACTCTCGGAGCTATGGATGTCGTCGGCTCCCCCGAACGACGACGACGACGCGCTCCCACTTCGCATCGCCTAGTCCTGGGCGTTCCGTCCTGCACAAGTAGTATAACATAAAACGCGCACTATCTCTCATAAACATCTGACCCGAGGAGGTTCATTGCGGTTAACGCGGCCCATTTCTATTCCCCATTTTGTACGTGTCGATGACGCCATCTCTATGCGATCAATGTTGGCTACGCTCTGCGATCTGGAAAAGGCGAGTTTCACCCGTCGCATCGCGTCCTCAAAATTGTAATCTCGATTATCGAAACGGACTGGGAATTTTCCTTTTCGCACGTGTTTAGATGGACAATTGCGAACCAAAGTGCGCCATTTACGGATCGGGGTTCTCCTTTCTATTAGTTTTCTCTTGTGCTGTTTTCTTTTTTTCCCATTCTCCACGTTCCCCTATCCTGTTCCAGATTTTGATTGATCATGCTTAATCAAGAAAAACGGAGAAGACGGCCCAAAGAGAACGTTGAACGAAAACTTTCTCTTTTTTTCCCATCTTCTTCAAAGAGTATAATGCGTGTCCTTTGTTAATAAACGATTTGATTTCCTCTGCAGTTTTCTTCGTTCGTAAAACTGATCGTGCAATCAAGACACAGTCCCGGTGATGGATAGTAATATGTGTTCCGGGGACGACCGACGGTAATTGCTTGCTTAATTTTCGATTTTCATTTCGTGAAAAGGCCATTTGGCTGATTAAGAGAAACTTTGCGGACTTGATTTATTTTGCGGTTTAAATATTAGGCGAAGAAATAAATTGTGGAAAAGTCCGATGTCCGAATAAAAAGACTGTTATTTCCTGTCTAAAAAATATGGCGCAACTCAAGTACTGAAATAAAATAATATTTGTTTTTCCATTTCCGTTCGGTAGCCTACATATTTTATTGACTGAACAACTTCCAAAAATATTCCAAAAAGTGTCGTCGACGAAATCGCATTTATTTAGGTCGTGGACACAACATTTTTGGAGAGGTTAAAGGAAAAAAAAAACACGAGTAGCACATAGCGTACTTTAGGCTGTGAAATTGTCCTCGGCTTGGAATATCTTCAGCGTGAGAAGTGAAAGGAGTGGAGGTTATACGGGCATGGCGTCAATATTTGTTGATTCAATGGTCTGTGTGGAATACTAAAGCCGCGTTGGCTTATTCCTTTTTGGCAATGTCTGACGATGCAGTGCCCTCATCCTCGTCGTACTTTTCCTTTTCTTCTTCTCTTTGAGATAAATAAATTTGTTCTCTTGTAAAACGTACGCCTTGGCAGAAGCCGTGGCTTCTTGTATGGACGATGATGCGGCAGCTTGTTATATTTCTCACATCATCGCCGTTTGGCTGATTTACGAAGCGTAAGCCATCATTCACCTGACGGCCACGCACGCGTGATTTTTCATGCCGTCATGACGACGACGACAGACGACGGGCACTTTCTCTTCACTTTCCCAAATATTATCTAATATCTCCTTTGGCGCGACATTGATCTTAGCAAATGTAGAAAAAAAAACAATTGATTCACGTTTTGCTTGCCTTGATATTAAGAGACTCCATACCGACAACCAAGACTATTGCCAAATACGACAACATATTTAAAAGGGAAACGCTGTAGGTAACCCGATTTTGGCAACGGAGTCTCTGCAGCTCTTACTCTTATCTGATGTGATTCACTACACATCTCCATTGCTGTTACATTTGCATATTTTTTTTAGAAAATTCATGCGGTAGCAGTGACTCTAAACGAGAGAAGAATGACTCGGGTGTTTTCCATTTTCGCGGACGTTCAATATCAGCCGCCAAATAGCGGTGGCAGGGGAGACGATGGATGGGTTGTGATTTGAATAGATCCGAGTCAAACACCATCATCATGCATTCCGGAGGAGAGAAAGGGAATGCAGCTCCATCATATTTATAAATATGAAGTGCAATCCATGTCCAAGATCCAGCACGTTCAATAAAGAATATAAAAATTGGAAATTTTCGAACGATCGTATCCAACGGTTGGCTGCTTGGCGGCTCCTTGAATCATAAAACTTAACTAGGTAGAAAATAAAAGAAATGGCCGATGGTAAAACCAAGCATTTCGTTTGCTGTTTTGTTATTATTATTTTGTGGTTTATTATTGTCTTGGTGTTTTTTTAATATTTTTTTTAAATTCCGTTCAAACCTACTCTTCCCGCCATCTGTGGTAGAAGCGACGAACTGCGTTGCGGCTTCAGCCCCGGGAATTTGGCTCCAGGGGAATTATTACTAGTTTTCTTCTACTTCCCCTACTATATCGTTAGTGAGTTTAAGGCGTAAGAAAGATGAATCGCCAACAAGAGTAAGGCAAGGAAAGATCTCCTAGGCAACTTCTCGAGATGTCCTCCAGACGGGAATTTAGGATTTTCGGGGACAGGTCTGCTGAGGCGCTTTTGGATGTCCTGAGGGCGCGTCCGCGCATCTCAGTAACGAAGCTAATAACGCGCTCCGGCTGTGTGAAACGACCGCAAGGAGTTCCGTCATCCATAAAGCCGGAGCGGCCCAACTTTTTGCCGAGGGTATTATACTGGATCGTGGGAAGACGAGGACACGGATGAACGGCCGAACTTTTCTCTAGAAGCATTTTGTCTTTTTGGCTTGGCGCTCGTTATCATTCTTTCCGGTGGCGGTGATGAAGTTGCTCTTGCTCTTGTGCTGTGTCTGCGCACTTGGAACTGGCGATGCGTTCGGCTCATTCCGATAACCTCACGATCGTCCAATCGAAAGAAGAATCCAACGGCAGCCGATGGGGCGCTCGGATGGGGAAATGCCGAAACGGCATGAAAATCTCGTTGAGCAAACATTCGGTAATCTAGTAAACTAGAGGAGATTTTACACAGCCATCGTAGCGTTCTTTAGGCGATAAAAATGGAAACCCCAAACTCAACTCGAGAGATATAGGGACAGGATTATGGTGAACGGGGGTTTAATGCGCTGCATCGAGAATCAGTCCCGGCGCAGCGCAAACCCTCCCCTGTCATGTCTACACGATGGAAAGCCTAAGGCTTAAGAGGAAATCAATCAACCTGAGAGACGAGGAGACACGTCCGTACCCCCAAGAGCATGACGACAAGTACAACAACCCAACACAAAAAAAAATGGTTGTTTTTTCCCTTCAATTTTCTCCTTCATAGCTTGTCGACTATCTGCTAAAAATGGACTGCTCTTTCGATGAAGCATTGGAAGGATTCCGGTTCCAGACAGTGCCAGCCAACCGTTCTTTGTTGTACCAAATTTCGGACAAGGGTCAAGAAGACCAAAAAAACAAAAAAATGGTACATAGACTTTTTTCAAGTTTCTTTTTTCTTATTTATTTTTCTTGAAGATCAGGAGACCTGGGTACTTGATAATAACATTATCTCATGTTTGTTTTTCCTGCTGGCGAAGGCACCTAGAAAGACGTCAAGTGTGCCGATCGACGTCTATTCTTCAATCTTTTCCTTCTCGCCTCCCATCAACCCCCTCTATTTGTTCACCCCTTACCACCGACGAGTAGTATTTGGCTAGCCGCCCGTCTTCTCCTTTTCCTTCCGCTCCATAGCCTCAAAGCCAATTGCCGCGGATCACAACAACCAGCCGGCGACGCTACTATACCATGCAACACTAAATCTTGATTCTATTTTCTTCGTCCTTCTCCTCCACAACTCTAACAAAACATTTCAGGTTTTCTTATATTTTTTTACCCCTGAAATAAAATTTTGATTTGAATAATTATGTTGACTGTAGGCAATATATTCCCTCCGAAAGTTATTGAAGGACAATAGACTTTCGTCGAAGAGGATGTCGACTTCTTGGAACCCTTGATATCCTTCATTTCCAAGTTGGTTCTCTTCCCAAAAATGGGAGATACGTTATAGGCTGTGCGTATGTATAAAGCAGGGAATCGAGGAGAAAATGGAGGGGAAACGCTGCAGCAAAAGAGCATTATGTGGTGAATCTTTGGAATATAAAGAAGCTGTTATTATCGATGATTGACCGAAAAGAGGTCGAAGAACTCGGAGAACTTAAGACGTTGAGATGAAAAGAACGTCGTAGAAAAGGCAAAAGCGATCGAAGATGGGGAAGATGAGGAGCGCGCGGAGGGGATGGACTGATTCAGAAATCAAGTCGCGTGATCATCTACGGTCGTCACGACACGGAACTATAGTTCTAGTCGGTGCATTGACTATAGAGGCAGCTCTCGATTCTGTCGCCAAGGAGGGCGCAGGAAAGAAAAGGGACAAATCCTCTCTGTCAACCCACTTTGTCAACCTACTTTGAAAAAGGTTATAGAATTAAGGCCTTGTCAACACCATCTTAAAAAGCCAATTAACTTTAGATGAACTCGCCATCATTGACGATCAGTCCCATCATCAACCGTCTACCTCAACAGACAGCAAATTTGAGTTGAAGATTTTAGATTTTAGCCCAAGACTATTGGAATAACCAATTGCGGGAATAAATTCTACAGGTCATTTCCATTTAACGATTCCGGACTAATAAAGCATCGAGAGGAAGGAGAGAAAAAAATCGAGGATTTTCGCGAAATGCGGCCATCAATCCATAGCACGCGGTCAGTCTTGGATAAAGAAAGGAAGATCGATAGATGAAACGATGAAAGGCCCATTGAATTCCTTCGGATGTCAAAGTTTCCTGTTCTGACTTTCTCGACTCCTCCATCCTCCTTTCTCTCGGGTTCTCCTCTTCATCCCGTTGCGAGCGGCAGCAGCAGTCCCAGCTCTATCAAAGTGGAACGTCGACAAAAAACGAAACAAACTTCAAATGCTTCCAACTCGGTCGTTTGAAAACCTACGCCCGTTCGGTCGGAAAGGCGCCCACACCAGAGACTACATTGACGCCCAAGTTCCGCATCCCGGTCACAATTTTAAAAATGTCCCCTTGCCCCGCGTCTCCTGTTATAGAGCGGCGAGGGGCTACTCGGCGGCGTTCCCTAAAAACCAATCAGGAACGACATCCGTCTGTGGGGCATGGTGTGTAGGGGGAGTGCGCGCATCAACTTTGTTGCTGAAAAGTATGGCTCAAACTTGAAACGACGGCGACGAGGGTCCGTTGAAAAGGTGTGTTGCCAGCTAGTAACGACAGTCATTTACAGAAAATGGTCCCGACATAGATGATCAGATGGATGGGACCATGCAGACCTATAAAGATTCATATCCACAGTAGCTATGCTGTACAAAACATGTACAGTGGCTAAAGTATGCTCATGCGCCGGAGCCCTTGCTCTGTTTGACTGCGGATGGGAGAACCGTGGGACTGCATAGCGTGTGCTCGAGCAGGAGGAGCGAAATCCACGACTGGGCCAGTTGCACGTGATTGTTGATCCTGTGCGGAGGTGAACGACTTGTTCTCCGAACTCTTTGTATAAACTTACGCAGACGACAACAACAACAACAAACAAACAAACAGCCAAAACAAAAAGAGAGAGAAAATCCAGCGTTCACCAGACGAGAAGACATTGTTCAACTTTGGTCCCTGATCTTCCATCGACTTGGATGGTTCAATGTTTAGAGGAAAATGCCGGTTGAGCGCCACTACTCGCCGCTCCACTGCCGGACAAGATCCCCATCAGCCGTCACTGCCTTCCTTGTCGGCTATCTGCTGTTTGCCAACGTCCGGCTTTCTGGTGGATTGCCTCCAGTCATCAAAATCGGTAAAGAAAAAAAAACCAAGACAACATTTATTTTGGCTATCGCTAAACCACGGAGAAGGCGTTTGTAACTAATCGCTGGTCTACTTGACTGGCCGAGTATGATTTAGTGACCCTTAGATCAACTAATATATGGTCTGTGTTAATACGGTATCGCTGTGCCAGGGTTCAAACGTGCTGTTGGCTACGCCGATTGCCATCCGTCGACTATTCGAACGGAAGAACCAAGAGCGCGGGTAATGCGCTCCTGTTTTAGTACTCTCGGTATCTAAGGAAGTCGCCGATGGAATGATGTCCGCCTCTCATCCAGACCTAATTTTTTTTTCCTTCTCCTCAAGCTTTCTGGTCGATCGGAGCGTCTGTCACCCCCTTTTTTTATCCGCCCGGTATCTCCATCCGCTCCTTTGTAGTAATCAACTCTTAGTCGCATCCTGAAGGCTAATAAATGTGCGATAAATCAACACAACACCGTGACTACCGTACAGGACGGGCGTCAAGTCAGTACTTTTCATCTATTAGCTAGAAAAAGAAGAGCCAGGACGAATCCTTACGCAAAGATGGCCATTGTTGTTTGCCTTTGAACGCCTACACTTTCAACGGACCCTTACTATTATGGATTCAGCCATATAAAATCCTGTCTGCCAACCTTTCGTTGAAGTCGTCCAAAGGAAAATTTCTTCTTTTTCGAGGACCCTTCAGACGTTATCCATAAACCAACACACTTTTTATCAAAGTCGGCAGCCAAAGGAAAAGAAACAACACCAGTACTAAATTGGTTTCGAAAATCTCTCGTGTTTGCCCTCCAGCTTACAACCACCAATTCCTCCTACTGTTGTACAATTTAATTGGCAGTAAATCTTACGCCGTATATTCCTCCCCAATCGGATTTCTGTTTTCGCCTTTCCGAAGGGAGAAAAAAAACGAAAATGATTGAATATGTACGCTCGTCTTCCAATCAAAATAGATATAGGGCAATAGGCCAAGGAAGATGTTTCACGCAGAGCAACAGACCCAGAGACCACACAGTCGCTGTAGGCGATTTGGTATATCTTCCCCTTTCATTGGTACCGGAAAAAGAAACTGAAATGAAGGGACGGACTGCGGCACCAGAGCCTTAAAAGAAGAATAAAAACAAGCCTTCCAAAAAACTGGAGACCGCGCGATCTCATATCGTTGACAATGTTGCATTCGGCGCGATTTCCGTCGTTGCTTTATGGAGAACCGCTCGCTGGGTGGAACGGATGCTTCATAAATCTGTCCGCTATGGATTACCTATGTTTCGTCTTTACATGTCCAAGATAGTGAGATGAATGCGTAAGGGTCATCGAGTCCAACCGAGTCGTTAGCATATCAGCTGGGCAGTTTGGGCTATAAAATATGAGGCAACTTGCCGGAAAGAAACCTGTCTGCTGAACCGTACGAAGAAGCGACAGATTTAATTTAATTCGTGTGGCCGTGTGTAACTGCAGCGTCTCTGAATGCGTCATTTAACTTATTGTTATTGTAGCATTACGTATGAGAAAAAACCTGAGACTAATAGAGCCCACCCATCTTTTAAATGCCAGCTGGACAACAGCAATAATCGCTAAGAATAAGTATTACGAGCAGCTTTACGAGTGACAAAGCGACAACGCTAATGGAACGCTGGCTGTAAATGCTGGTGGTGGTCACGTTGTCTGTATAAGGAGAGCGGTAGAGGTTGCGGGATTCTCATGAAGAACAGAGAGTCTCTGTGGCTTTTGATTGCGCCCGAGCACTGCGAGAAGTCGGCCATCATTAGTCGGATGGGAGCTTTTTTCCTTTTCCTTATATTGTTCTTCTCTTTTTTCTTCTTCTTCTTCTTCTTCTTCCTGTCGGGAGGGTAAATGGCCTTTTCGGCGGCCCCCTATCGCCATGACTGAACGGCCATCGGATCAACACGTCCATTCTCGGCATCACAACGCCCGCATCGCCATGAGAGAGCTATATTGGTCTTTTACCATGTAAACCGGTTACCGCCCTCCTTCCTTATATTCCGTCTTGCCCTTTCGCCGTTGTCAATCCTACTGCTGCTCGTCTACTCGGGGCGTCTTCCCTCGCCGACCTCTCCCTTATTCTTTTATTCGATTCTTTATTCTTTTCTCTTTCAATTTCCTCTGTTCGTCTGACGATCGATCACTTAGTAATCAGTAAAGGATTTGAGGACAGTTATTATTATTAAAAGACAAAGAAAAGGTAGTATACATACCTGCCTGATTGGTTTTTGTCGTTCGGGTTCTGATTAGTTAGTCTCATATGAAAACGTCCTTCCTTTTTTTTCCTTAATGAATCGCCCATAACGTTTAACAGTAATATAGTGGAATTTATTGGCAGTTTACATTATTTTTTTTATGTCTCGACTGTTGTTGTTCAATAAATTTTTTCAGTAAATAAACTTTTTCCAGAAGTCTGGGTACACACAGACTGTCGTGAGAGGCAGTTCTCGAATCGTGACTGCCGTACAGAACGAGGTCGTCTACCAAGAGGACGTTTTTCCCTTTTTTTCCCCTTCTGTTTTTCTTTTACAGTTTTCGAATGACGACTGTTGTGCGCGCCAAGGAATAGGTTCCGCCAACGCCCTGTTTTCATTCATTGGACTTTCCAACGAATAGTTATATATATTAGGCCAGGTCCTACGGCATTGTATTTACGAACGACTGTCCCATTTCTTCCGCCTTTGGCTCATCAGCCGAGTTTATATGTAGAGTAACATGATCTCTCCCTAAAGCCACGGCCGGTTTCTAGATCAATACGCCAATGAAGTCAGGCCTTGCTATCGGTTTTGCCCCGTAGGAAAGAGCAATCAGAGATTTTTACGACGTATACACGAGACGAAGCTAAGCCTCGAGAAACAGGAGGGACTTCATGTCGGGAACCCAAAAAAAAGAGCGATAAAGTTGCATTTATCGAAAACGATGAACAAGTTCCGTCTGCGGCAAATGGCTATGGACGTCGCCGTATTGGGACAGTGACGTCTTCGAGACTACACATAGTATAGACTAGAGAGAGAAGCTATTGATTTACTTTGTAGGGGCTAGGGGCTGGGGGGTGATCTCCCTATCGACACTGACACTCCAATCGATTCCTTTTTTGTATTTATAGGAGCCATTATGACGGAGGAACAGAGAGGGGGGCCGACGGAACAGCTGTTCAAGTACGCAGTGGAAAGGATCAATCGCGATCCGGAACTCCTACCCAACACGACTCTGCTCTACGACATCCACTACGTCGAGCGAGAAGATAGCTGGCATGCATCGAAAAAAGGTAGGGTGATCTCATGATGTACTGTTAACTAGATATACCGGATTTTACTCTCAACATTGTCGTATTTTCAGTTGTCACAAAGAGGAAATCCTTTTCTTTCCTTCCATATTGCTTTATTTTCCACGAACCGGCACTGCCTGTCGCGGACGGGCTGCACGTAGACTCGTCAAAAGTCTTGTTTTTGTTTTTTTCCTTTATTGTTCGTTTCCTACAACTTGTATTCGCCCCAGGGATGACATTCGCAAGAGTAAACTTTTATTTTCGTTTTCATCAACAAACTTGTTTCATCTACAACATTGTCCTAGGTCGCTTACTCTTAGAGACAAGGCACGGAGGCGTAACTCTATACAGTATATAATATAGACTTGAAGGCAATCACCAGTCGGGACAGACGCGAGCCAAGTCTATTAAATAAGATATAGCACCATAGTTTTTCGCCATATGATGGCTTCGTACTCTTGTAGCTTTGCTCTAACAAGATTTCCCAGCGTATTATGTGACCAACATGTTCGTTCGTCATATTATGGCCTCTCTTTTACGAGCTAGAGGACAAAAAAATAGACGACTGCTGACGACGATCGGTCGCCGTCAAAGCCGCACTTGACGAGATTCTTCTACATATACGGCACGTTATGGGAGAGATAAAGAAGCCAGTGGGAATGACGGATGATTTTTCACGCGAAATTCTGCAAATGAAAGGCAAGGGCTTTTGCCGCTGCGCATTGCTGTTATTTTTTTATATATTTTATTTATTATTTTTTTTTTTGCTTATAAATGGAACAGCGGTAGTATAGAAGCCATCCATCATCTTATCCAGTGGATCGGGTTCGAAGCAATAACAGCGCCGTCGCTCAATCTTGGTGGAATTTCCGGTTCCCATCTCTTGCCTCTGACTCCTCCTGCCAATAAGGGAATTTACACACTGGGCTATGACAGTTCAGACCAGAAGAGAATTTTTTAAAATATACGGATAAATTGGTAGCTGAGGTTCACCGACAATAAGCCACGCTGCTTCCCATTCTTCATCCTTTTCATTTCTTTAAACGTATTTTTTAAGCTTATTTTTCATTTCCCCTTATTAATACGTCGTCTTGCTTACACTGTCGTCATTCGACTCTCCAGCAGCCCGCCTTTTGTGATTTATTTAAGAAGCTTATCCCATCCGCCTTGCCGGGATGGCGGATGATGGATCAATGGTGAGTGGGCGTCGCTAGAAATCAATCCTTTGTTGGCTCGATCGCTTAGACCTCTTCGGTCCCAGAGACAGAAACAAATTCCATCAGGTTGTGGATAATTCATCTTCGCCAAAGCGTTGCTCCGGACCAAGACACTACAATTCCGTTCAATAAACATTTATAATCGATAAGATTAACGCCCTCCTTCCCTCTTAATAGCTAAGACTCTGCTGGCAGTCCCAGTCAGCCCGGCTCTTCAATTAGTGAAAATGTCTTCGCGTTTCCGCACCTAAAACAAAAAAAGGCGATTCGTGTTAATTGATTGCATTTACGAAGAGCCATGCGTGTAGCTTGAATCTATATATAATGTAATAGAGGCCATTAAGTCCCAGCCGTTAACGACGTGATCCGATCGATTTTTTTTTTTTTACTTTTTCTGTACGTAGCGTGCTTGCAAGTCCGCCATGGAGCACACGCCATCTTCGGACCGTCTGATCCTCATCTCGGGGCTCACGTCCAGTCGATATGCGATGCCTTGGAGATTCCTCATCTCGAGGTAAATTTACACCAGGGAATATTTGAATACGTCGTTTTGATTTTTAATCATTTTCAAACTTGAAATCTAAAGGCCCGTTTAGATATGGACAGCGAGTATAAACCATATTCGATTAACGTGTACCCGCCGATTGACACCATCAACAAGGCGTTCATGGATGTCATGTTCTTTCTCAATTGGACCAAAGTCGCTATCATTTATGAAGAAGATCAAGGTAAGTTTAAACGTCAGATCATCTTCTAAGTAATTTAACAATAAATAGTGAGCTGCCATTAGATTTTAATGGTCGATTGGGTAATTCTTCTTCAGTCGGGTGCTTGAATTATTTGGTCGTACGAGTACCTAGTTTGATGGAGTACACTAGTGTCGTCGACAGCAAGGACTAGAGATGTAGTGCATCAGCCTAGCTTTCGACCCCCTGCTGTGCCATCATATAATATCCCGACGCGAGTTCGCTTCGGGCAATCAGGGGCTACTGTCGGTTTCCGCAATTTGCATAATGCATCAACCTCGCGATGTTGCGGGTGGCGAAGATGGGCTGATCGATCCATTCAGAGGAAGCGCATCTGTTATAGGCTAGGATCCCTTATTTTGCTGTCCTTAGCCTCTGCCGATGATCTGAAAAGAGCCCTTCTCGAGTAGCTAGACTTCTTGACATGCTATATCTTTTGATGTGGTTATACCGAAAGGGTTGGTGAAACTTCAGGATATGATCCGAGCTCCGACGGCCCGACCCATAGAAGTACTTCTAAGGCAGGCGTCGCCCGACACCTACAAGGACGTGCTCAAGGAGGTGAAAGCCAAAGAGTTCTACAATCTAGTCATCGACACCAAACCGGAGAACATGAACTTCTTCCTCAAAGGGGTGAGTTCTATCTAACACTTTAAATGCGGTATCTCTCTTGTGTGCAAAAAAAAAATCCTGCTTGAACCGCACCTCTGATCCAGTGCGAATCCATTCCTGACGTCAGCCTTCATATAAAAATAACTCAGAATGATATACCCTCCATTCTCGAAAACATTGGCACCATCACGGCCGTGTCCGGACCATTGAGTTCGAATGCGAAAGTAGACTGCGTCATCACCATCCATTCATGTGCCGCCATTAATCGATACAAATCCTTTATTCAGTAGACGATTTTTCAAATGATTTTCTGTGTTACATCACAACTCTAGGAAAGTAAATAACTAGTCATTTCTCTTTCAAACTAGGTTTTACAGCTACAGATGAATGACTACAAGTATCATTACTTGTTCACCACATTCGTAAGTTTTCCCATCATCTCTTTATTATTAGTTCCGCCCATCTTGGGTCTGAATGACGTCTCTTTTCTCCACAGGATATAGAAACTTTCGATTTAGAGGCCTTTAAATATAATTTCGTGAATATTACGGCGTTTCGAGCCGTCGACAGCGAATATTTCCGCGTCATGCAGACGCTCAAAGAGATGGAGAAAGTACAGATGCCTGGCTACAACCATTCGGTCATTAACCGGACTCGCATCCTCCAGGTTTCTCTTATTTCTTTTATAATTTTCTGCATCATTAAACCATATTTCTTACCATATCAATTTGTGGTACAATACTTGAACCAATTATGTAAAACCGCCATACAGATCGAGCCGGCCTTATTTTACGATTCAGTGCACGTATTCGCTCACGGCCTGCAGGCGTTGGACCGCAGTTCTACACTCCGGTTAGCAAACATGACGTGTGAAGATGAAGTTCCTTGGAGTGACGGATCCTCTCTCTTTAATTACATCAACGCAGTAAGTTCACACCAAGATGTTCTTCAGCTCATTTACTACCCAATGCCCGTTTCTTGATACATGTACTGATGAATGGGCGCTTGCAAGTCAATGCTGCTTCGGGAATCAAAATAATGAAGTATAGTTTACGGGGAAAAAACGGAGTTTCGAGATGCTGAGGAGTTAGCAACCAACAAAGTTCCTTTTCCTCAAACTCGTGGTCCGTTTCCCCCTCCTTATTACGGCGCAAGTTCGCAGACGGAACAGCAGAACAGCTCAAAGACGAGCAAAGTTGGTGTTCCGAGAATTATTAGAGCCTAGGTTATGTAGAACGTGATATGAGTTTGCGTACAGCCCTGAAGTTTCCCACTCAGTACTATATGTGAGAGAGATGTTATATAAGACATTTACTGAATTTTGAACTGCCGTTCGCAGGTTGAATACAGGGGATTGACTGGCCCGGTTCAGTTCCGCGAGGGCCGTCGTACCAATATCAAGTTTGACTTGCTCAAACTAAAATCTCATGCACTCGTTAAAGTTGGTGAATGGACACCGAGATCGGGAGTGAACATTACCGATCCCGTCGCCTTCTTCGATTCTGGAACTATGAACGTTACTTTAGTAGTCACCACCAACTTGGTCAGTAAAACGAAAGGATTGCTTTATTAATAAGGTCGTTTGCTTGCCTTGATGTATGATCACCCCTGTCCTGAACTCTTTGTTCCCCTTGCACTCCCCATACAAATATATATAAATCTATATATACACCGTATATTTATTAATTCTGATACATTGAGTGACCAATTGGTGGAGCCAGCAGGGTCTAATTGTTGTGCATCTATGTATTTCCCACTATTGTTGGCATGATTCCTAATGGCATGGCACACACCAAAATGCTCTTCACGGGAACCGGAGCAGGAACGTCCGTACGTCATGTTAAACCATGGTAAGAACTACACGGGAAACAACCGGTTCTATGGCTTCTCCATGGACTTGCTGGACGAGATTGCGCGCATCTCCAAGTTCAGCTACATCGTCGACATCAATCCAGACGGGGCCTACGGCGTCAAGCATCCAGTCACCGGCGAGTGGAATGGCGTCGTTAAACAACTCATGTCACATGTTAGTCTTGAATGAACAATCAAACACGATTTTTACTGGCGTCCTGTATAAATTAGTCTAAAGGCCAATCAAGTTCTTTGGGTCTTGTGGCCGACGGCCTTGGAACAACTTCATTTGCAAGGTAACGGTTTACAGTCGTCTCGTGCATTTAGAGTAGGTCTCTGTTCGGCAGACAGTTGCATGATCGATCCGTTATGCATCCGATAAGCTGGTCTCTTTGTCTACTTCCATAATCATGATTGCTTTCGATATTCAACAGCACGATCGCAAATTCTCTAATTTAGCATGCATCTGCTTATTTTTTGCTCCATTAAAGACAATAACGCATGGCAGCATAATGGCTCGTTTAATAGTTAAATTATCGGCTCGTATCAAGATAGATTTGTCGAGTCGAAAACTCGGTTGACTAGATAATTTAGCGCGCTTGATTTGCGTTTGTATAAACAGAAACAGTTGCTTTTCGCATTCGTTTGTAGGAAGTGCCATACGTATTGCTTGCATCTGGCTACAATCTGACTGCCAACGAACGCTACGAAGGCTTCTGCGTTGAATTGATCAAAGAAGTCGCTCAAAAGGTCGGATTCAACTACACCATTCGCCTAGCACCCGAGGCCAAGTACGGCATCTATAATCCCCAAACGGGAGAGTGGAACGGTATAGTTCGTGAACTCATGGATCGGGTACAGTCCTTCATTTTCTCTATCCACTTAGCTTGATTATAATCACGCGTCTTAATTTCGTCAACAACGTCGCATTAATTTAGTGTCGGTAATTTCACGTTGAGCATAGATTAACGTTTGTTTATCCTCTGTGACGCAGAAAGCAGACTTGGCCATTGGCAGCATGACGATCAATTACGCTCGAGAGAGTGTTATTGATTTTACGAAACCATTCATGAATCTCGGCATCAGCATCATGTTCAAGGTTTGCGGTGCTCGTGATCATGACGTGTTAAAAGGATTGACAAGCTTTACTGATTTTCAATGCGTAGGTTCCTAGTAAACCACCGGCGCGACTCTTCTCATTCATGAAACCGCTCACGCTAGACATTTGGCTTTACGTCCTCGTAGCCTACGCGTTGGTTTCGCTCACAATGTTTCTCGTCAGTCGGTTCTCTCCTTACGAATGGCACAATCCATATCCGTGCGTTGCCGATCCGACAGTTATCCGAAATCAATTTAGTCTCGGCAACAGTTTCTGGTTCACTGTAGGCACTTTAATGCAACAAGGATCAGATCTCAATCCCAAGGTATGTACCAACAACCTCAATAGTTTCCAATTTCGACATTTAATTTAAACATTTTACTGTGGTTTTGGTATTGAAAATAACAGGCGGCATCTACTCGAATTGTGGGCAGCATTTGGTGGTTTTTCACGCTGATTATCATTTCGTCATACACGGCGAATTTGGCCGCCTTTCTCACTGTCGAACGTATGGCTTCGCCGATTGAATCGGCGCAGGATTTAGCCGAACAGAGAGAGATCGCCTACGGCACGCTCGAGAGTGGATCCACCATGACATTTTTCAGAGTAGGCTATCAGTTTCCTTTAATGCCCCGTCTCTCTTTTTTAATCCTTGAAGCCTTAATAATTTCAACCCAAATTGGTAGGATTCGAAAATTGAGACCTATCAAAAGATGTGGCGGTTCATGGAGAATAAGAAACCGTCCGTTTTCGTCTCGACTTACGATGAAGGAATCCGCAGGGTGCTCGATGGCAATTACGCTTTCTTGATGGAATCGACGACGCTCGATTACTTTGTACACCGCAACTGTAATCTTACACAGATAGGAGGCTTGCTCGATTCCAAATATTTTGGCATAGCCACGCCTATAGGTATACGACCAGCATTTCGCTCGCTCTATAAACAAAACCGATAAAAATAAAAAGAAATTCTCGTGATCCTAATATAGCCAAGCAACGTAATTCGAACTTTCTCATTTGCTATGACGGCAGGATCTCCATGGAGAGATAGGATTTCCTTGGCGATTCTGGAACTTCAGGAGAAAGGTGTGATCTACCAACTGTACAATAAATGGTGGAAGAATAAAGAAGAAGTCTGCAATAAATTCGGTCAAGGCAAGGAGACCAAGACCACTCTGGGCGTCGACAGCATCGGTACGGTATCTTATCGTCTTGACTTGCGCTCTTCCACTTTTTTTCTTCATTCCATTCGTGGGCTTTTTTTTCTTGTCTTCGCAGGAGGTGTTTTCGTCGTACTTTTATGCGGATTGGCAGTGGCCGTCCTGATCGCTATCATCGAATTTTGCTGGAACTCCAAAAGGAGTGCAGCCTACGAGAATGTAAGTCGCTAAAATTTGGCGATTCCCTTGAGACTAGAGGAGAAATGTTAATATTTATCTTGATATTTAAAAACAAAAAAACAGCAATCATTGTGCACGGAGATGGCAGAAGAATTTTGTTTTGCCGTCCGCTGCCGTGGCTCTGGCCAGCGTCCAGCATTTAAGCGGAAATGCTCACAGTGCGTTACACACTGTTCGTACTTGAGAGAAATGGAATCTCATCACGTGCCGGTGCCCGCAAACGGACTCAGTAAGTGTTTCCGCCTTATTGAATTTTCATTTATTGTAGTTTCCACAAAAACTAACATCATTTGTCTTGTTTGTGTTTTTAGATTTTCGAGAAGATTACAGCACCGACCATCAAAACGAATGCCTGTCCAATAATACCGTCGTTTGAGGGTCTCTTTCTTCCCCCTTTTTTTCTATAGCTTCTAATGATTATTTCCAGATATGATCTCCCTTTATCTTGTTCAATAAACCTCTTTTCGAATACGAATTTGTGGCATTTCAATCTATTGAGTACCATTAGTAAACTAGGTGTAAAATACGATCAACAATTTTTGATTGTGAGAATGAAACGATTTCAGCCGTAGAATAAAAAGCAAGAGGAAAGCGTGGGATGAGTGGATTTTAAGGCGGATTCGTTTAAGGCAGAGAAAAGAGGTCGCCGTCTATTTCAAAGAAGACGGAAAATATAAGAAAGTGATTCACTTTTACAAGAGCGCTCTCCTCCTATTATCTCCTCTAATAAGTAGGCTAGGCTCCCCATTGTCGTTTGTAATGGAGACGTCTCATATTGATCGCCCGAGGTCCTATTGAATTGTGGGTACGGACGTGATCATCTTACATGTTGTGTCCGGGAGGTAAATGCCATTTCAAGCTTCTTCTTCTTCTTCTTCTTCTTCTTCTTCTTCTTCTTAAGATCTCTCGCTCTTGAACGCCGCGAGTTTTATATGGCGACCATCACGCGGTCTCGCACTTATATAGCGAACTGCTTTCTGTCGGGCACGGGTATATTGTGTTTTTAGCAGCGACGCTAACTTCCACAACAAAGACATCGTAGCTTCCACTTAAGGTTAAATTATTGGATAGGAGTCAGGGCCCATTTGCGTAGAAGAAAGCGCAATCTTTCTCTTCGCTAAAGATGAGCTTGAATGGAAAGTCTCGGCCATTCGAGTCTCGAGATGGCCGGCAATGCAGCTGAAACTATTGCCGTTTTCACGACAGCGTGACCTTATAGGGCCGCAGGTGCCTCGTTGAATCCAAATCTCCCGCCAGGCGTCTCATAAAGAAATCTTACAACTTCACTGCGATATCTACTTCACTATATTACTTTACTATCAAATCAACTCGCATGCCTGCGCCGATGCTCCCCCTCTGTGCCATTTTCCGGCCTTTTTCTTTTATTTTTGGAGTGGAGCTGGACGTGACGAACGAAAGGGCATGGCGCGGACATCACGGTGGCACAGCAGTTGTTTGGAAATTCGAAATTGATTAACTCTTCTCAGGTGGAAAATTCGCTGCGCCGATTTCACGGACACGCGGAAGGGTCACAGCTTGGCGGATTTCGCTAGCAGAAAGTGAACTGCGTATCACATTCGCCGAATTGAATTTTCTTTATTCTGCGAAGGAAGTCTAAAAATAAATAGGCTCGAAACCAGTTACCACACACAAACAGTTTGTCATATTTATTGAAAAATCGTATCATGTCAAATAACCTGTATGAGCGACACGGAAAGCACAAGGAAACACAAAGCCGAGCGAAATAGATATACTAGGATACAGGACACTTATCAAATCAAATTGTCGATGACGTGTAAAACACCGTTGGTCAAGGTGATGTCGCGAACGACAATGCAAGCCCCGTTGATTCCTATACAATTTTCGTCGCGACGGACGGTTAGCGCTTGGCCGTCGAAGGTGAACAGGTGATCGCCATCGATCAATCCAGACACGAACCATGTACCTCGAACGACATGGCGCCTCAATACGTCTACGGAGTTACCCAAAATAGGCAAAGCAAAAGTGTCAATAATAAAAAAAAAAGAGGCCGATTCTGGGTCAAAGAAGAATGGATATCATTTTCATACTGTATATACCTGCCACGATAGAAGGGCTCGATCCGACTAGTAAAGCGTCCAGCACGGGACTATCGGCCGGTAGGAAAGCCGTCAAAGACACAGTCTCTACAAAATGAAATAATAATAGATAAGCATTTCCATGAAATGACGACCTACTGTAGCGTGAAATGATACCGTTGGTAAAAGCTGGATCAGCTACGCTTTCCAACATGGAAAAGGCGGTTTGCAAGGCGGGCGTCCACTTGACGACGGAATAGAAGTCACCTAGCGGCGGAAGGAGGACCGAACGGACGACATGAACGACACCATTGGCCGCTATCTCGTCCAAGTTCGATATTTCACTGCCAGATGCAGTGTACCACTAGTTGGGAAAGGGGAAAAGTCAAGGCCCGCACTAGTTTGAAGGGAAGAAGAAAGTCAGGGGAAATCTTACGCTGGCCCAGCCGTCTGTGTAAAAGTTGATGTGAATCGGCCGATTCTCGTAAAGCGACGGGAGTTTCAGATCGTTGCTCAAGTGCGGTCTGGTTGCGTTGGCCTGGACGACGTGGTACGATAAAATTTGTTTGAGAAGAACAGGGTCGCTGACGATGTGGTCGAAGATCTCCTTGGGCAGGGCCTGCCACGCCTCGTTATCAGGTGCGAACACGGTCCACGGTCCTTGAACGAGAACTTGGAACGTTGAGCACACAAGCCGGATGCAACGCAATTGAGAAAAAGAGAAAACTTCTTAGCATCTACGAACTCGATCACCTTGGCGAGTAAGAGTGTCCATCAAATGGCTGCGTTCAAGCAGCGCTAGAAATGTCGACGCTCCCAAACTCTGCAGAATGGCTATTACATTGTCCTCGGTTTGCCACGTCAGCTTCACAGCGTGCGCAAAGTTGTCGATGTTGACTAACAACTCGAGTGGAATGCTATATATTTCCCGGGGAGAGAAAACAACAACAACAACAAAAAAACCGTTAAAATTATTCAGATGAAAGCCATTGGTTTTGATGTGCTGCCACAGGTGTCGACGTCTACTTTTTTTATATTCAAAGAAAATTGTTTATTTCCATACTTGGACTCGGTGGAATCGTCGGGGAAAGGCACGACAACGAAACCGGCGTCAAATTCGTTGTCGAGTTCGAGTTCGTTGTTTTTGATCGATGGATCATCCTGGCCGACGAGCAGATCTTCGTCGGAAACTTTGCGCAGACTGATACTGTGGCTGGCCACAACATTGTCGACCTGTTGGCCTTCGCCGACAGAGGAGAGTCGCTCTCTCAATGAGGGACAAGCATCCATCAATCGAGGATGATCCATCAGACCATCGATGATGTGAACTAATCCGTAAGGGGTCTCTATATTGGCCCGCAGCACTGCTACTCCATTGGCTGTCCCGTTAGGAATTACATAAGAAACAGAAAAAGGATAAAACGCCGTCATCAGTGAAACAATTTGTAACCGAAACAAAAGGAGAGATACAGAAGCGAAAGCTTGAAAGAATTGCGGGACACATCAGCTTTCGGCTTTTGGGAAGCCGAAAATCTGTTCTTTTGTCTCCTTGGAACAAGGAGGTAGCTTTGTTTCACACAAATCGTTTCGTTCTCGTTGAACCAGCAGCCAGCAGTGACTATTTTCTGTGTCTCCAAACTCTGCTGTCCCATTCAATTCGATGCCGGTTTTTATAACTGTGCAGCCGAAGCCAACAGCTCCGTTAATTCTTATCGCCCAAACCCGCGATGTCTTTGGTTTTGCAATTCCACCTTGAAAGCTTCCTTCGTCTGATTAAGGATAATCACGGGCGTGTAAAAACCCATTCGGCGGACATGTGTTCCCTTACGTTTTTAATGTCTATGGTGTCCTGGTGTCTGACTTTTGATGTCCACCATTACCGTGGTGGACGAAAACCAAAGAGGAGGTCGACTTTTTCGCTGGGGTTCTTCTTCGAACGCGCGGCGTCGACTCGACTCTTTTTTTTCTCTCGCTCTTTCTCGCATTGTATAATAGAGACGGACCTTGGAAACGAGCCAAAGAAAAGGAAAAGAAGAAGAAGAAAAAATTCTCTCTTTTTTACCAAAGCGTCGACTATCTCATCTGAGACTCGCTAGCTCTAAGATATAACCGAGGCTACGGGGCGCTATATAAACCTGTACGCCATATTTCGGTATCGAATAAAAAGGAAGTACCGTAAAGTGGGGCTACTTTGAACAAAAAACGACATTTTTTGGCTGTTTTTGATTGATAACTCGAGTAATATGCAACGGAATGAAACGCGAAAAAAAGCGTATCTAGAGAAAGTTATTGCGAATCCGCCTGTATCCTAGCAATCTCTGTAGTTGTAGTAGAAAAAATTTTATGAGCATTCAAAAATGGCTGTTCAAAGTAGCCCCATACTGGGGCTACTTTGAACACAATGAAAAGCTTATGGGAAATTAGGAAAATAAACAAGTTGGTAGATAATTTGATGATGGGTAGGAATTTCGAGAAGATATTTTTACAGTAGCTAAACTGATACGTGCTACCACCTTTCTGAAAAAAAAAATTTAAAAAAATTGAAATTGGTGCCCCCAAAAAAATTCCAACAGAAAAAAATTAACGGTTTGGACCCAAAATTTGCGGTAAAACCTCGAAAACTAAAAAATGCCTTTATGGATTTCTGAAATTTTTTGTACTAATGACAGTGACTGTATGATGAACGCATTGATTAAAAAAAAAGCTCGACTTAGTGTATGTTGATGCCCTGGCAACAATCGAAAGGGAAAAAACAAGCTTTTTTCTTGTTTAGGTCGCGGCAGCTCCGTAACAACATTTTTAAATGCGACGAAATTCATGTATGATCATTCAACCATTGTGAAACGTGATTTCAAAATGAAAAAAAATTAAATTAAAGTTGTAGAAAAATGTTGCAAAAATAGTGGGGCTACTTTGAACAATGGAAAACCATGTTCAAAGTAGCCCCGAAAATATGAAAAAACGTGGGGCTACTTTGAACATGTGAGCTGAAGGCTCAGGGAAACAGTTTCGAAATTTTTTTTTTTAATCCACACGTTTTTCAATGTTTCCATTATACGAATATGCAAAAAAATCTAGAACTTTTGATCTACTTTGAAAAAAATTCAGTAACTTACTTTTCAAACTTTTCGTATGATTTTTCGGGTCACAATTTGGCATGAAAAAACGTGCACTCGTAATTGAGATACACAGGTGAAATTTACACCGGTTAATGATCGTAATGAGGGGTACAAATGAGCATTTTTTCGGCCAGATAGCATTAGCCAGAAAAAATTTAAGTGGGAAAATAACTTTTTTTTTCCCTGTTCAAAGTAGCCCTCCCTGTTCAAAGTAGCCCCACTTTACGGTAGACATTTTATCTTTTGCGAAGGCTCTAAGAAGATTGAGGCCTTTTAAGAACCCAAAAGAAGACGCTGGCTAATTCCGTCCATTGTAGGCCATCATCGTTTATCTGAGAAAATTCCCCCTTAGTCTGTTCAAAAGATGAGACTATTTCAAGACGATGATGGACGATATACTCCATCACAAACGGTCTACTGCTGGTATTAGATAACCTCAGCTGCATATCGATATAGTAGTAGTACCTTCTTTGGCGCTGAAGAAGACGGGCAACTCTCCCAGTGACACGGCCACATCATCCATACCTTCGGAAAGGGTAACTCGGCCGAGGACGGAGTGAGATCTGCGGATAAAAATAAGCCGAAATTTCGTCATATGAATTGCAACAATACAAGGTCTGTGAGATGAGAGACGCACCGCACGATCTGCCTGACGCATTCCGCATCTTTGAGGGCCGTCGTGGGTAGCGAAATATTGAGGCTGATCAGGTAGGGATCCGATGGTGCGAACATGGTGTAAACCGAGCGTTGAAGATCCAATCCGGTAACGATAGAAGCAGTGACAAATTGATCGTAGGTAACCGTTTTCCGTTTCGTGTTCCCGGCGGCCCGTCCTTCTCTTTCATTATCCGATTGTTCTTGCTGTTGTTCTTCTTGCCATTTGTTATAAACTGCCGGAAATGTTTCAGGGCTTTTCTCGAACGCCTCCAGCAAGAAAGGATCGGGTGCGGCTGGCGGTTGCGGTCCTTCATCATTCGGCGGTGGTGCTGGCGATTTCAGCTGGATGCCTTCAATCGACGGCGGTTGCGGTTCCGACGTCCGCTGGAAGCCTTGATGGTCCGGCGCACCCACATGCGGGGGTCCTACAGGTCCTTCGATTTATAATTGAAACATTAAAAACCATGAGCGCGTAACAATCACGGAGAAGAAGAAGAAGAAGAGCCTACAAGTCTAAGAAAACTAGCAATCATCGTTCATGGGGAGGACGGTTCCATTGATTCCTTCCGGACGACACGGGTTAGCGGTTTCGCAGCCGGAGAGAGAAATGCGGCAATTTAACGGCCCATCGCTCTCGGCTTCGGCTTCTTGCCTTCGAGATCAAAGTCACGGGTGTCTTAATGCCAATAAATCATACGTGCTTTGCCACAGCTATACCACAGACTCTGACCTCATTAGAGAGCCATAGTCTATCCTTGGATAAGTTATGGTTATGTAGGGTTTCTTTTCTCTCGTGCTTTTCTCAGAAAACCATAAATATTGATCGAGTGGACAAGGCGGCGCAGTTGAGAATGTAACGTAAAAATTGTTGTCGATTTTTTTGTTACTCAGTCCGAAAAAAGGGGCTTTAGCTGCGCCGATTGGTGGCGGCAAAATAAAATATTATTGAAGAGAAAAAAAAACGAACAGCAGATTGGGGCGCCAGGCGTCTGCACGCAGTGCTCTGCTGCGCCCGTGAAATTGACGAATCCATAATCAAGGACGTGTTGAAAAGCGAATACAACTCAAACAAAGGACTTGAGAACACGCAAAAAGAAAAAGAAAGAAAGAAAAAAATATCTCTATTTTTTTGTTTTGTTTTTCTGGCGTTTGAGGACGACGACGACGACGCGCTGGAGCCACCTGAAACGTGACGGCCGTCGGGACCGACGCTTAACTCTTCGCCGAGTTCTGTTCTGACTTGGGGGAGCGCTATCTTGATTAGAATGTTTGTCCGATTCGGTAAGGCGAAGAGAAAATAGCAATAATATAGATAGAGAAGTAGTTGAGCTACTTCGTGCTGCTCCTGGCTGCTGCCTCAGCCCGGCCCAGGTGCCCACCCTACTGACGAGCCCGTTATTGCGCATTTATTCACCGAACGGGGCGTGCAAGGCAGTGAGTGGTGGAATGCCAAAGAGGACAGGCAGTGAGAGAGAGAGAGAGAGAGACCCACGGACGCAGGGTTGGCAGTTGGCACCGAGTACCGACTCCGCCACGTACGTCAGATTTCGATTGCTTCACGGTGCGGAACCGAGCGACCGTCCCGCGGGCAAGGTCCTTTTTCGTTTACGTCACGCGATGACGATCGTTCGTCGCCCGAACGACGTGGTAGGGATAGGTAAAAACTTGAAAACCAGACGAAAAATATCAAAACATCACCAAAAGAAGCTATAGGTATTTTTTTCTTATCAATTTCTCCGCATCACAAACTCAAAAAAGTTCTGAAGGCTCAGCAGGTATTTCTGCCTGTTGCTGCCTCCCAGGTCGTCGTCGTTCAGTTGAAAGGAAAAGTTATTCATATTTTCTTTTATGCTCGGAAAAATTCAGGTAACTTGGTGGAACGTGTAGCAGCAATTTGATCGCGATAAACTCGTCTTTTCTAAAAGTCGACAAAAGAGGGATAATGATTCTTCTTACCTTTGAATAGTTGTCGTAAAGTGGATCCATCACTGGGCTCAGTCAGGCAGATGAAGAAGAGACATCCGAGCCAGAAGACGAAGAGCTGCTGCCTCATTTTTTTTCTTAATAAAAAAAAAGAGGGTAGTAGATGACAGATGAGAGAGTCTTCCGGAGTCGAAACTCTGGGGCCTTTCTGTCGCGCGCACTAAAGCTATGAAATTTGTTGTGCTGGTGTTGCCTGCGCTGTTTCTGTCGCTACTGCTTAACGCTCTCTTCGATGCTGGTGACCAACCGAGGAAACGAGCCCAGAGGCGGCAAAATCTGTCGAGGCACTTGACAATCTGCAGCCGCTTCGACAGGCAAAAAGGGGTGCAGCTGAATAGAGCACCAGGTTGCGATGCTGTTTTGTTGTTTTTGTCTTTCCGTTATAACTTCCAGCTAGAATGAAAGAGAGAGACGAGAGATGGAAAGAGATGCTGAAGCAGAGCCACGAAGTGCACTGACGCGATTTGTTTGTTTGCCTCTGGTCAAAAACCTGCTGCTGCTGCCGCTGCTGCTCGTTGTGAGCCAGAGCCTGGCAGTATTCCTCCTCTTTCCAGCAGTGGCAGCAGCAGTTCTTTGGATTCCTCCCAGAAGAAGAAGGAGGAAAAAGATGGGCCCCAGCCTCTCTTCAAGTATGTGCTCGTTGTTTTTTGTCTTCTCCTCTCTGTCGTGTTGTTGTTGTGTTCGTTTATTCAATAGAAAGAAGAAAAAAAAACTGGCAGCAAGGGCTCGTAGAGACGAGAGACCGTGACCCCCTCTTTTGAACTTGGCTCTCACAACTATTCGAAAGCAATTACGAATGCGCCAGACCGCCGGGGAACCCACACAGACAAAACACGAGAAAAAAAAGCCTCGTCTTAAGTCCCGTGTAACATTATAGGATGGGGAAAAAAGGAGTGTCGTCATTCGTTTCATCATAATTCATTTGACTTTGACTTTGTCCGAACGTTCTCTCCTGCTTTACTCCGGGTCTCTCTCTGTTTATGTTGCATTTTTGGCACAGCAGCCATGAGAAAAATGGTCATTTCCAGTATAGATCTTTTGTGCGCACCTAGCACGCATTGTATGGAATTTCCTTCTTTCGTGTGTAGGCAGCAAAGCGCACACAGGAACAAGAAAGAGAGAGAGAGAGAAAAAAAATCATGATCCGCCAATTTTCGATTGTTCCGTCCAACAAAAGCGTTCAGATTAGCGAAAAAGGCCAAACACATTTGCCGCGTATTGCCTCTGCTATGTTTCTTTCGTGCCGATTCAAATTATATACCGGCGGCTTTACACACCTTTTCGGCTAGAAAATCGTGCACGGACCATTTTCTATGTGTGTTTACCTTCGACCGATTCACCTCTAGGACAGAATCGTGTACCAAGAAAAAAAAACACCGTAAAAAAAAGCTACGTCGATAAGGTTCCAATCCATAATCGCCAGTAGTGCTGAAAAGGGATTGCATAATGGAATTCCAAGGAAAAGAAATAGTATAAGATTGAAGCACTCTACTTTTGTAGGTGTTGAGCTGTTTCTAGGAAACTTGCACCTTTCGCCAATTAGATGCAATCCAATTGCGAAGCTTTTTGAGCTTGTAATAAAATCGGCCTATTACCCGACGTTCTGTTACTCGGCGTCAATAACATCCCGGCACAACCCGGCGGCTATACAAGAGGAAACTGGAAAGATGTTAAAGTAATGATATTAGACTCACGAAGTGAATCAAAAGTCCCCAAGGGCCATTTGCAGCAACGAGCAAGAAGCTCGCAGAAAGCGTATAGGTACAACAACTTCTGCTCTTGCTGGTAAGTAGGTAATGGGCTTGAGAATCTCTCCGGAATCTCGTTGAGAGTGATTCACTTAATAAGGTTTTGGCCGTCGCTGACAAGGCAGCCGGATTTCGGGCTAAGAAACGTCACAGTCTGATAAGCGGGCGACTCTGCTGGCGTTCTGTAACTATGCATTTGGTGCTGGCGGCCGGACGCACGGGCGTTGCGAACTGATTGCGGTCATCCGAAGCCACGCCGTCACCACCAGTCACTACCGGACGTTTCTCGATCGAATTGAAAGTGGATTTTGGCCAAAACTCACGACTTGTGATCGCTTTGGCGAACCCCATTATTAGTGGTGGACTTGCCATCATGGTGGTGCGTGGCCGTCTGCGGTTGCATTGGTTTGCGTGATCACGCTGTTGTTGGCCGTTGTGCTTGAATTCACGCTCGATAGATGGCCCTTATTCTTTTTGGAACTGAAACGAAGAAACTCGTCGTCTGTCCTCGGTGTGCCCTCGGCCGGGAAAACATTGAAGGAAACACGCGTTTCGTGATCGAATTACCCCAACTATACTACGACAAGGAATGAACTTCCGTTTGAATCAACCCAGTTACTTTTGCTCTAGCGATATTGGATACAGCATTACAGCGCTCTGTTTCCTGATCCCCTTCTCTACTTTCCCCTCATTTCATTAACGTCATCATCAAGTTTCTTCTTTCAATCTGTAGTCTTTCCTCTCTTATTTTCCTCGTTCTGCTACTAGTGTACGCTCTCCAATTCGGTTTTGTTTTGATTAGCTTTAAGGGACCGACGAAAAACGCCTTGAAGCTATTAAGTGATTCCTCCTCCTCCTCTCTTTTCTCCGTTTTGTCTTCCGGCGGTATTTTCTTTCTTTTCTCGCAGTCTCGGTAATTTTTTCTGTCCGCACGATAAGAACTCCGGCAACGCTGCCCGACCGGCACTTGAATTTTTTTATTGTTTGGTTGCGAAAGAATGGACTAAACCACCACGGGGCAGTTGGCAGCAGGTAGAGGGAGAGAGACACAAATTGGTTCTCAGGTGCGTTCCGATGAGGTTCAGTCACCCCTCAGCATTGGCCAGAAGAAGAAGACAGAGAACTGACGTTGTTCCAGCATTTTTCTCGTGTTTGTCCCGTACAGCGGTGCTAGCATAGCAGCAAGCAGCAAGCTTCAGCTTATTTCCTATCGTTCAGTGTCAACTGGAATAACTTATCAACAACAAGAAATCGCGTCACGACTGTTTGACAGCCGTTGAGAGTTTCCTCTTTCAGTGCTGCTGGCCGTTTCCGCGACCGGGTTTGGCGACATTCCAATTTCCCGTCCGAAGAAAAAAGGTGAGAGTGTTTTTCAGTTTGAAACTAGTTTGGTTTTACTCCAATCGATATCAGCCAATATAGTTGAACGAGCATGATGAATTGGAGGTTAGTAATCAGACAGAGAGAAACTGGTTATTTCGATTTCGCTTGTTGCCATTTCGCGTAGAAAGCGAAGGGCATTGGCACGCCAGAGAAGTTTGGCTAGATTAGGGCGGTTCCTCTCATCATCGATTGCTCGCATGGAATGGCATTCATGATGTGATTTCTATTCGAGTTTTAGCGCCGACGTTTTTGACGGATTGATCCTATTTCGTACGAGGAAACAAGCGATCAACTATTTGTACCCGTCGGCCCCGCAATCTAGCGAGAGAAAACTTTGTACAACCTCTTAGGGCTATTGGACTCTCTAATGCTCGAAAACATCCTCTCAGCTATCCTCCCGAAAGATTGCTGCAGCACAGTCTAATGAGGTTTGGAAACGCTTCATTGAATTCTATTACCTATCGTCGAATACGGGTTTTGAGGGTTTCGCTTGAAATGGCTCTACGGGGATACGTACTGTACCTTTTATTTTATTTTTTTTGAAAGAGGATTTCAAATCTGTTGGATACCTATAGGTATAAAAAGTCATTTGGTACTTTGAATTCACAACGCGTGACAAACTTCCTCCGGTACTGTTTAGTCTGTTGCTTTCAGCTGCTGTTTCTAGTTTGTTTTTCTTTTTATTTGCACCAGCTGAATAGATTTCTCTTTGTCGTTGCCTTGTTTTTCCCCCTACTGATTCGGGCTAAAAGCCGCACCTTTTAGCGCCCAGCATCTGGCGCAATGCTTTTGCGTACCGTACATATCTTTTCTTTCCATTTCTTAGACATTTTTTTTTGGGGGGGGGGGATTATTTTTCCTTCTTGTTTGAATTTCTACAGAAAATAATATACAAGAGCTCGACTGTATCCGACTGTTGCAACAATCCGAGCAGTGCCTTTTAACATTTCTTGAATTGCATTCCAAGTAATGGAGGTGGAAACTCGTCACGGTTATCTTCTCTTCCCACAACGCCCCCTTACCTTTTCAAAAGTTTAAGTATATTGCGCTTTATATGTTGTAATGACAGGTAGAGTTGGGGAAGAAAATAGCGATTCCCTCTTTTGTGACTATTATTTTTCTTTTCTACAAAAAAAAAAACTTTTTTTTTGTGTGTGGAACCAACCGGTGCTTTTTCGGGGGGTTTCTCTGTACATATTCCCTACCTTGGGCCGTCA
Source organism: Ceriodaphnia dubia (assembly GCA_022539655.2). NCBI lineage: Eukaryota > Metazoa > Arthropoda > Branchiopoda > Diplostraca > Daphniidae > Ceriodaphnia > Ceriodaphnia dubia. The sequence continues at coordinate 900,400 of JAKUCG020000230.1, read as the reverse complement.
GTTGTCAGTCGGAATCAGGTAGGAAATCTATAAATGCAAATGGTCTGTAACGTTATCGACCTTGAACAAAACAGTCCGTTTTTTCTTTCCTGCGTCACGTGGGCGAGAAACCGCCGCCAATTCGACTAGCTTTGAATCGGAACAAAGAACGCTGTTACCAACTGCGCGCATAAGCCTTTGGTTCTCTTTTCTACGAGGTATTTTGCTTTGGCAAACGGTTGGCTGGAACAGATGGACAGCACAGAGAATCGTGGTGGTGGTACACTATATACAATTGAAGGAAACGGCTCAAAATTGTGTACCTACACTTTAGCTCTATAAAATGTTCTGCGTGATAACGATCGTGCGCAAAGTTATTCACGGTGTTGTCCGGCCTTTTGTCTTTTGAATCGCGTTACTTCCTCGTCGTTTATTAGAGCCGTGAGCCTGGGTCGGTCTGCACTGTGGAAAGAATTTGATATTTTCAGCTCGATTGTTGTGTCCTTGTCGCGGCCGACAGAATGTCGATACGCAGTCGTTCAGTATGCAGGTTGCTCGACCGTAACTACATGCTACTACTACCGGGGCGACCGAATTCTCATTTGTTTCTTTTGTTTTTCGGGGTTGTTGTTGTTGACGTCGTTTCGGGCTTAGGGTCTGTCGATTGTTGTTGTAAAATTCTTTGCCTTTTTTTTTTTTACAAGTGTCTGGGAGAAAGACAGACTGACACATATAGCCCAACTCGACCGAATGTCCCGACGACCCGACCCGTTGACCTACCCTCTGCGCGCATTGCGTATACAAATTTTTTTTTCCAAAACTTCCTTTTTTTGTTTCTCCTTAAAACAATGAGAATTCCGTTAATTGAAAAAAAGAGAACGTGCAATCATCGGCGCCGTCTGTCGCGGTCGTATTTTCTTTTCTTCTATTCCATCCGTTTGATCTCGTAACTTTTTAATACCGCTATGATCGTTCCATTGTGCGCCAGCCGGCATTATTATTATTTTTCCTTTTTCCGCAAACTTTCAAACGACAATAAAGCTCGGGCGCTCAAGGAAACGCGAGACTTTTGAACTCCCTTCCCGTTTACGTCATCGCCGCCGACTTTGTGTGCGCACCAGCGGTTGATTGACGTGCCTCAAACCTTTCCCAAAGTTTTTAAATACCGAAAATTACCATAGGCAAAACGAGGAAATAAACCACCGACGGAAACGCTGAAGGAAGCAAAGGCCAGACACAACAACTGCATTTGTAGAACCGGAGGCGGGCAGGTCAGGTAGCGGTGGGTTCTCTAATGGAACTGGCTACGTAGTACTACGTTCTACCTCCTGGCGGAAGAAAAATAACGAGATGAACCTGTCGTATATACCGTAAGACTCGAAAAAGATGAAGAACAAAATCGTAGTAATAGCGTGAAGAGTAACCGACTTGTCAGCCCTTCGGCCAGCATGTGCAGAGGGTGTTTTTTTTTTGTTTTGTTTGTTTCAAGAGCTAAACCAGCCAAATCCCTCTATTTTTCAGTACCAACTTGACACCTGACTCGGTAACGGGAGCGTGGTCGAGTTATGTTAGCAACCTACTGCGCTTAGCGATGAGAGAGCGAGCCACATGCGGCATTTCGACGCGTTCGCCTCACGCTGTCTTATCCTGCTTATCTTTCCAGTGATTTACCATAGTCATCGGCACCGTTCCGTCTCTATCTCTCTCTCTGTTCTTCTGTAGCTTCTTCTCTCTCAGCAGCTAGCTCGCACGGTCAGTCACTGCTTTCAGGGCCGTTTTTTTCTTATTGGTTTCCAGCCCAGAGCGAGACACACAACTCAACGGATGACCGTTGCGCCCTAGCCCGTAGTATAAACATAACGGAATTTCTTGTTCCCTCTCTATAAATACTTGGAAGCGCTGCCTCCACCCAATCTTCCTAAAAAAAAAAGTTCTTGTTTTTTTGGCGCGGGCCGACATCTTCCCGATGCTCCTGTCCGACGGATGCGTGTTCTACGAGCAACAGCTTATCGCTTCCGTACTTCTTTGAGCGCCACCTGTGGCACGACGAGCTCTTGCGCACGTTGAGTTTTGTCACGTACGGCCGGACAGCTTAAAAGTCACAAAGAGAATGATTTAAAACGCTCGTGATTTGAAGAATGAGAGCGTGATCTCGTCTTCACGCACAAGGTCAATTTCCCACGACATCTCATATAACTTTGCAATTCCTCTTTTTTTTGGACCGTAAACAAATAGCAGACTCACGTCTTCCATTACGTACATCTTTATACCACCTGTGACGATTGCGTAGACTTTTCAGGATGTGCAAGAGAGAGAGAGAGAGAGAGCAAGAGAAAGATGTCTATGTTTTTTCGTGAAAGAAAACGTGCGCAACATGGAGCAAATCCGAAAGTTTTTTAGAACTATTCTGTAACTTTTGTATATGTCGTCGTCACGTTTCGTAACGTCGTTGGAAAAGTTTAGCCGGATAATTTTACAAAACATGGACTTTCTTGCTTGACGTCCGGAGTGCAAGGGTCTAACGAACTTTTATTTCGAAATGACGGAAAAAAAATTGGAGATGCAACGTTGGCTGCTGACGCTGTCGAACGGAGTGTCGGAGAAACCGTTACGGACTTGGGCAGTCTGGCAGGAACCGTGACTTGACACTCGACGGAATGAGATGTTATCCTATATACCCGACTTGCATAATAAAGAATTTTACGCGGACGGCTGTATAATATAACGCGCTTTAGTGTGAAATGATTTCGACAAGTCGTTTCCCGCATTTTGTTTCTCGGTTTCTGTTCGTCAGTGTTGAGCTAATTTGGTCAACTGGATGGATGGATGGTATCCTAACCAACGGAATTTTGGGAAGGCCCACCCGCTGTTCCGGGCTAACGGAATCATAAAAATAAATTTTGTTTTTGGAGAGAAACAAAAAAAGCGTGATGGTGGATTCGTGCCAAAAAATATCGATGTGCTACCCACAAATGGTGTTGTCCAGGCCTATATTTTGTTGCTTATTATACACACGCACCTAAGCAGTGACGTAAGTCGCGGAACTGAGACGCGACCGCCCAAACGCAGCACGTCCGGAGCTCCGCGCTTCTATAGGAACGGCGTGACCGCCGTTTTAAGTTGTTGTTGTTGCATATAACCAGTCTATTGTGTTACGGTCAAATATTGTTCGGACGCGCATCCTCGTTTCGCCGACAACATCGTAATGCGTATACACAGACACACATAAGAAGAGAAGAAGAAACAAAAAGAAAAAAAAACATGGTTTAAATGAGCTGCCACGGTCCGTTGTTACGACCTGTTTATTTCATACGAGTAAGCAAGGAAAAAAAAACTACTACAAAGAGAATAGATGTCTGCCAACCGCCTAGAAGAAATTAAACCCCGTGAAGTTTCCTCGTGATGTGCGCGCGCTTCATGTACCTTGTTGACCCAGAAAATGGGCCCATTAATTATTTATAGGATTCTTGGTTATATTTTTAAACTCTACATCTTGCGCTCTGCCGCTTGTTCTCCTTTTTTCTATAATTGAAACGTCTGGCATGCCAATAATTTGTTCAGATTCATATCTAATTAGAAACTCGAGTTTAACACGGTTTTGGTGTACCCAACAGACGATTATCATCCGAGATAAACAGTCATTGTCAAAGATTATCCTCTTTTGGGAAATTACGAAAAAAAACGAGATACACGGAACCACCCACAAAATGGATGATGGGCGCGTTAGTGATGATGACAAGACAAAGCTGGAGAAAAGGCGGTTGTAAATGTCTTTGGAAAGTGTCTTTAGGAGAAAATCGTTTGAAAACGGAAGAAAAATTCTAATGGAAACTGGTTTGTTGGTTTATTACTACTACTACTACGAGTAGTGCGTTGCGCGCGCCAGGTGCAAACGATATTGGTGAGAAGGAGAGAGTTGTTCCTCACACTCACTCTCTCGGATTCATATCGTGCCGAAAAAGGTAGAGCTTGGGCGTGAAGAGAAAATCCCGACGTCGACATCAGTCGTCGTCTTTTTCTTCTTCTTCCTCGACGACCAAGGTGGCGAATAAAGGGACTCGAACCGTTCGTCTTCTTTTCTAAACTCTCACGAGATTGCCGGTGGAAAAGCGGGACGTGCGAATGAAATGCAAACACATGTGGTTCCCATTTCTAGCGTCTCGTTAAGACAGTACATAACGTCTATACTTTTTACGATCACGCGAGCTTTGTTTTGTTTTTCGTCCCTCCTTTTCCCTTTTCTCTTATACAGACAGATGAAATACGCTGGAAATTTTTTTCTTTTAGAAAACACTTTTTATTTCGCCCGCCCAGAAGAGAAAAGTATAACTCTCTCGGGCGCGGAGGGAAAAAACGAGAGTTTCGATGATGGAGAGTCGTCCGTCTGTGGGCGGTTTCGATTTCTCCATCAGACGGCAGCAGCAGCAGCCGAACGGGAGTTTCATGTGGTCTGGTCGCTACTGATGAATTGATGACGTTATCTGTGGCGGTGACTCCTGTCGGATGTCACCAACCTCGCACTATCAAAATGAAGGATATGTGGAAATATTTTCAAGATGGGCTTTTGTACTCGTGGGGGCATTCATTCGTCATTTTCGCGCGGAAATGTCGAAATCGATGACGATAATCATTCGTCTTTTGTTTCCAGTTGATGACGTCGGTTAGAGATAGAAAGTATCGTCTCTCTTTATGATGAAACCTTCCGCATCATCCGCCGCCCCCCTTTGTGGCGTTTATTTTCGGAAAATTCATCTGGGGGATCGTCATAACAACAACTGGGCAGGAGGGAACCAACGACCAGATATTTAGCGCTGGCCTCCACTCAGAGAGTGTCAGTAGTGTTGGGAGTAGGTGTAAAAGTGTAAACTCGTTCCATTCCATCGGGCGTACATAAACTATGGCGATGAGCTTGATTTTCCCACTCATGGTCGTCGGTTCTCCTTCACTCATTCCACCATTAGCCTTGTGTATATATATACAGCCCTCTGCTGCTGCTATAGCTTCTCTGCTGGGTCTATATTTGCATGTGTGGGTAATGTTTATTTGGCTTGGCCGGACGGAACGGGGGACGCCGCCATACGACCTCCCCTTTCGCCACCTCCAGAAAAACCTCCCACTGTGACCGTTTCCGGTGTCGCACAACATATCGCACCGATCGAATTTCCCGTCCGTGTCCTATCTCTGCCTTTTTGTCTCTCTTCTCTCCATGTTTCCCATGTAGTGCTAGTTCTTTCTTTTTGGACACAAAATAGATAGTTTGCCGAGACGACGCAATCCCGTTATGGTGATCACGAAGAGGAGAGAAACTTGGGTTACATAATAAATGGCGATAGCGCACAAAAAGAGTTCCGCGGGTTCTACGGCGACGAATTGTCACGCAAGACGAAATAAAAGGTAGATCGGCACATTGTTCTTCAATGTTGTTGAAACTACCGTTTCGAGATCGGTTGTCCATGACACGGAAACCCAACTTACGCGACATGGTTCGTTTTCGATTTTCAAAACCAATCGAGAAAGAAAGAACTCTCGCCGAAACGAGGAAAAGCTCTTTCTCGAGTGGTTTAAAGACAAAGGAGGGAAAGAAAAGCCAAGAGAAAATTGGAAAATGTATTGGAAAAGAATCACTTTTTGACCAAAGATGAGAAGAGTCTCTTTTTTTCTCCCCCCAACTGTGTTTCTCTTCTTTCTCCGACCCCCATCTGTTAGATAATGACTTGGGCCCCTCTTTTTTGGGAGAAAAAAGACTCTCTCATCCTGTGGCTCTCCGAAACCGAAAAAGAATTATAAAAAGCCGAGGAAACGGAGATCCTCCTCCTAAGAGTTATCTCTAGCTCATTAAAACCTCTCAATTTTCCGAGACTCTCGGCATCATTGGCCGACATTCCTACAATTCGACACAAAAGCCAGGTATATATAGATACATCTTGCGGAAGGAGGAAAGATGAGAAATTCAAAAGACTTTTAGATTGGAATGAGAAACTCGCGAGCGTGTTTTTTATTATCCTCATTTCCCCTCTTTTGTTTCGCTCTTCGGAGAGAGAGAATCTTTTCGGGTTATATACACTGTAGTAGTATAGGGACTGTGCTGTGTTTGGATTTCGGATGGTGGGCGGGGACTAGGACTCTGGGCTCTAGCCATATTTTGGCTGCGCGACTCTGGGCCCTACCACACACACACACTAGTAAGCACACAGGCTCATTCTGTTCACAAGTCTCCGGCTAGAGAGTCGTTGTTGACTTTCACTCTCGACTTGTGCTATCTGGTGTTTCCTTTCTTAAAAAGTATCTATCGACTCGGCATTGAGTTTAGTGCATGTGCCGTCGTGAGTGTCGTTGAACGTGCTCTCAAGCTTCCCTACTTATTGTTATTATTATCGAGATTCCTCATCGAATCGGATAAGGTTGGACCATGTCGAGTCAAGGTACATAGGATCCGCTCAGTGGATCGTAACTTATTCTCTTGTAATACCTTCCCTTTTCAATGGCCCTCAATGTTTCGGAACCTTTGGCTCTCGGGGTTTTTTTTTCATCTCTGTGTGCGCGCCCGTTTTGTTCTTAACGGAATGCATCAAAGATTCCAGCAAGAGTTGGATGACACTGCTTCTTTTTTGTTATAAATTCCTATCACGGAAAGTCTGAACGGCGGCAAGCTTTAAGACATTGTTTGAGATCCATCTTACTCTGTCATTATCCGTAATTTATAGTTTTATTTCAATAATTTCTGGAGAAAGAAGAAGGAATAAAGGACGAGGCCAAAAGACTTTCGACTTTGGAATTCCCTTTCGTTTTTGGGCACTAGTAGTAGGGCGCGGCGTTAACCAGACTTCACCTGTTGGAACGTGCTGTGTATGTTTTCTTTCTCTTGATGGCAGCATATAGTGGTGGTGCCGCTTTTGGGTTCCTTTTGTTATAGTCCAAGGCTTTCACTCCGGAGCGACCGCCGAATCCCACCCGATGACACAAACAAACTAGAAGCCCGAAGAAAGTTTTTTTTTATTTTTTTGTATTATTCAACTGAAATAAAAGGGAAAGCGTCAAGCGGACAACAGTAGATATATGGACAGCTCTGAAAACATAAAAGAAGCTGAGTTCATTCCGTTGATTTTTGTCTGTAGTGTATTTCCTTTGATCATCTATCGACGGGGAAAAGTGCGACCGTAGTTGGCTTTAAGACGGGCCGCCTCCAATGCCATATCTGTAACACAATCAGGACGTCCCTTTCAAGGCTAAGTCTCGCTGCCCAACAACGACACAAACCCAATACGTATTGTAATAATAATAATAATAAATCAGTATAGAATGGGATTGAAGTGATTTCACGGTTCGCTTGGCAGCCAAAAGAGTTAGAAAGGCGTGACTTCATTGGCGATCGGGATGGGCATTTTTTCAATGTCGACCGGGGCCAGAACCCACTCGATAATCAGAGACCGCTCCATCACGCACCCTTCCAACCGAAAACGAGTGATAGAGACAGAGAAGATGACGACGACTGGCCAAGGCTGAAGAAAAAGAGCAATCCGAATCTCGCCCGGGGTTCGATAGACGTGTCGCGATCCCTTCCGAACGAGATGTGAATACCTAAGAAGAGACGACTTGATTGCCGCTTCTTCAGACTGTCATACATATGAGCTAAGGCTTGGGGCTAAATCGAGAGTATTACATTCCAGAAGACATCTGCTGTAGGCCTATCAGGCAAAAAAAAAAAATGGTTTCTCTTCATCTTGTTTCTCTTAATTTCTCCAGACTTTTCATTTTCCTCCAAGCCGGGATAACAGGAACCACTGTCCCCTTGAGAATTGGTTGGCGAGAGTGTGTGGAAAGACAACAAATACACTAACGAGCAAGTTTCCTTTCCACGGAATAGTTTTTTTTCCTATTGGCTATGATTGAAAAAGAATGGATCGAGATCCACGAGCTAGAGAAAGCCTGTACCCACTTTCTCCACTGGATACTACCGTCTCTCCTCTTAAAGTCTTTTCCTGTGACGCTTCGGGAGTAACAGTGGTTTTTCTGGTTCTGGGAAAGAATCGATGACCAAAGTAGATGCAAGAAAGGTGCGGCATTAATTGTGTTGTGGATACACACATTCTTTTACCAAGACAATCAAATTATCATGGAAATGCGCAGAAAAATTAAATTTAGGAAAACAGAAAAATATGGGGAAAAATTGACATGAAAGACGCACCGTAATCCTTCGTCGTTGTTTTTTTTCGGGTGCCGACGTTTTTCGCCGTCACGCCACGAAGCCACATCGCTGAGAGACTTGGCCATCAGCAAATGAGATTCGTGCGCACGAGTGCGCCAAGCGCTGCGCTCTTGACTTGCTTTGCCTTTCGAGCGATAGGTAACAAAAAAAGCCAGTTCGGGAAACAAGTCGTCATGACCGGTCATTTCTTAGTGAACTCTTCTAACGTTCAGACATGTTGAATCAACAGCAGAAACAGTTAGAAAAGGAGAAAAAGGACAAACGTAGAGGATCTATTTGGCAAAAAGTGGCATTTTTCGAATGTCGCAAAGATGGTACGCTATTTACTCATTGGTTGTTACATTTCCTGTCCCGTTTATTGCTGTTACCTGTGCTTCGTTTGTGACTATTCGGTTTTGCCCCGCGTGCGACGTCATTTGCAGATGTTCCGTTACCCAATTCCAGGTCTAAAATGTGTGGGTTTTTTCTTTTATTTGGTTGTGTGTGGTATTTACAGAAAAACACAGCGGTCGAATGATTCCCGAACCGGACTACAATGAGGACGATCGGCCGAATTATCGCCGTATCTACAACAATTTCAATAACAACATCAATGACAACATGACGGAACGTCTGAGTGGCAACGTTCTCATGGACAAGGAAGGCTTAGTTGTGCCTCGGAAACCAGCCAACCCCTGTATCGAGTCCATGGAACGTCGTGACCTGCATCGTGAACTCATGTTTCATCAAAAGACGTAAGTCCATTTACTCTGAAATGTAGAAGTCGACTCTATCGATTTGGGAGAAGAACAGCACAGTACATAACGTATGACGACGTCCCTAGCACTAATGCGATTAGCTACTAACGTACTGTTTTGTTTCTCTCTTTCTCTCGATTCCACTTGGGACGTTGTTGACGGCCCATGATTAGTGGGAAAGGAGTGCTAAATCAGAAAAGTGAACTTCAAAAAGCCATGCAGAAACATCGAGAAGTCCAAAGTCGAAAAGAAATGGAAAAGGAACGTTTATCAACACGATCGGCCCTCGAAATCACACTCGAAAAACGAGCTCGTCGTCTCGAAGAGGTATTTAAATCTTTCATGAACTCACTACTTGGAAAAATCTCACCATAAAAGGCAAGGTCATTGGCCGAAACTGCACATTAGAAATTTCCGCTATTGTGCTTTCTTGTAGCGATTTCTAATGATTCAAGGAAGCTGATACGTCCTGAGAATCTTTGTTTTTTTTGGTAGTTTGTTGATCATTATTTCTCACACACGTTTCCTGTCATTTTGCTTTTTCTTTAGCTTGAGCGCGGTTTCTCCCAAAACGAGTCTAAGGAGCAGGAGCCAATGTCGGAACCGAACGAGTTTCTGCGGATGCACGCCAAACTTCGTGGACGAGTGGAACGGACCTCAGCCATGCCCTAAACGTCTGGGTTACAAAAAAAGAAAGAAAGGAAAAGCAAACTAGACGCTCGCTGTTTGCTGTTTTTTTTTTAACCCCGAAATGTTACCTGGAGAGGATAGACTCCGCTCCCCCCCATAAAAGAGTAAAAAAGAAAGAAAAAAAGTTTTTAATCGATAATAAGGCTAATCGTGTAAATCCAAAAGTCATATGTGAATCATTTTACATCCGTTAATTATCATCAGAATTCAGAACAAGTCCTCTGTCCTACTTTATCTCTTGATATAATCTCGTTCGTGTATATCCACCCTTTGTGTGAGTGATCTTGCACTTCTGTGAAGTTATCTCGTTCTCTCTTTCTTTTTCCGAATTCTATTCTAGCTTTACAAGTTTGTCAGCTAGCAAGCAGAATCGTTACGTTTTGATTGTTATTTTCATCCCACCCGCCCCCTATCGCTTCTAAATACCATGTGCAAACCGTCGATGTCGCAGTCTGCTTGCACGCACGACTACCGAATACCGATCATATCATGTACATGCGTGTGTGTACATCAATCATTCAGTTTCGTTTTTACGTATAATACACCACTACCTATTGAATGTATCTTTTTAAATGAGGTCAGTAGCATTGGAAATGAAAGGGAAGGTTTCGGCTCATAACTGATGTCATCCGTAGACGATGGGAAGATTATATATGTAAAAGAGAACGGGACAACCCTGGTAAAAAAAAAAAAAGCATGAATTGGGTCGCTGGTTTGGCTTTTAATGTTCTAGTGGTTGCGTGCAGTGGCGGTCCCAATTCAGCTGCGGGCACCATTCGAAAAGTTAAAGCGACTTATGAGGGACTGCGAGAGTATGGGCAATTACTTGAAAAGCCACCAACGATTTCAGATGGGCACAAGAGCAGCACATATTTTTTTTCCAGTTTTGGGGAACACGCCGAATCGAGTGCAAACGGCTTCAAGCGCTCGTATGGCAACTTAAATCAGCCATTACGTTTGAACTATTCCCCAAGAGTCAGTGACGAGCAGATCGTCATGGCGTGCTGTGAACCGAGTGAATTATTGCCCTATTCAACCTTCAACATATCCCGTCGTGAATATGACAAAACAATATGGTGTTTCAAGCAACAATACATCACAACTGCCATTCGTAAGTAAAATGAGCTCCGCTGCTCTTCCCCTCTACAAAGGCCGTTTCGGTCCTTTAACAAAGACGTCCTCCAGCTTGCCATAATTACTTAGAAAAAAAAACGGCGCAAAAACCCAGACATTTCAAGGCAAAGCCTATTACAAGGAGACATCTAATCTACGCCGAGTTACAATTAAAGAAAACTCATTTGGTTCTTCAAGGATCGTTGTTTACCATTGGCAAAGTATACTTTACTGTTTGGCAATCGGATCTACCTTTGTCGTCACGAGCAAACGTTACGTAATTACACAAAGCCATAGTATACACCAAAGGAATCCTGTCAACTCAGCCTAGTAATAATTCGCAAAGCCTACTTACATTTTTTAGCGGATTTAAAGGTGCATGAAATCTCGTGACCTTTTAGTATGGTCCAACGGAACGTCAAAACGAAGATTCAATAGTCGGCTCCTTGAGCGTGCACTGACGTAGAATCGAACTCTGCTGCAACATTATATCTATCTAGGTAACTGGATTACTTCTTTTAAAAAAACAATTCTAGGGGCTCTTAGTCGACTCCGAAATAATCCGAAATAAACAGAGACAATATGCGGGTTCCAATACCAATACAAATGTCTATTACCCTAGTTCAGACTTGGTTTGACTTAACAAGATACTTCCTGTTGGTTGGCAGAAGTTTCGCCCCTCAAGGAGGAAGAGCTGAATTGAAGATTGGCGATTCATGTGTCATAAAAAAAATGGGGGGATTCTTTATACAATCCGGTGCCGTCTAAAAATGTCTACCTCAAGAGTGGTAATTGTTTTTTTTTAGCTGCAACATTTTGATAGGTGCTCTGATCAAGAAAGAACCACAAGAGCTTTGTCGTAAACACCAAGAAAAATAGCTCCTCCAATTGATATCCACAGCACACGAGGGACGATACCGGCAAATAGGCTGTAATAAAAGACAGAGAAAAAATAGGTAATCAATCACTTCGGGTAATTTATTATTCTGATTAAATAGTTTTCTTCTATTGTATGTAATTACCCTGTGATTCCTTGAGCAAAATAAATACTCCTCAAAACAATAGTCAACTTTCCGCGCGCTTCGACACTTGCGGGATCGGCTAACATGATTCTTGTTTTTGCCACGTCTAATGGAGTCGTAACTGCCGCAGCTATTCCTCCTGTAAACCCAATTCGATCCCTGAGGAATATCGTCACACACTTAGATAATTTGGCGCTTTTACCTGATAAAGCTCCACAAACGGATGACTGCCAAGGGCTGACAGGTCGTCCTTGTTTTTCTGACCAGAAGGATTTCATTCTCTCCCAAAGAGGAAATTGAATGAAGGAGAAGGGAATTTCACGAAGAACTGTCGTCAGGTAACCCCTGTATAGGCCGGCAATTCCTTCTGATTTTAAGATTGACCGAAGAATGTAAGAACTGGACGAATGAAACCCAGCTTGTCGTCTTTGCTTGATTACTTCGACAGGGACACGAATGATGCACGCCGCCTAGACAGAAATTGATAAGAAAAATAAGTTTTAAAAAAATCAACACGTTTTCGAAGGGTTACTCACCACTTCGCCAAAGGCAGCACTAGACATATGAACAATTGGTTGCCATACAGTAAATATACCATTATTGTTCAGGAGACGTTTAGTGTTCTCATATGTACAGAAAAATAGAGCAGCTGTAAAAATGAACATAATAAATGGTGGAAATAGATTACATTATATGTTTGTTTGTTTTTCAGAACACACCAGTGGGAGCTGAGCCTAATGCAGCTGTACCAAGTCCAGAATATACTCCCCGAAATCCACCTGATTTGACAAAGCCATCTGGGCTTTGTAATCTTGTTTTTAAGGTATCTAGAGGAAATAATCCAGCATCCACTGCTATTCCAGCCAATCCCCCTGACTATATTAAAACAATTATTATTAGGAAAATGTCCTAGTTTGAGTGGAGTTTGCAGTAGGAAGTTAGTATTATGATTATGATTTTGATGATGGAGAATTCAATAACAAAACCAATTTACCAGCAGGAAATTTTTCATAGATGTATTTTGATTGTCTTCAGAATCCATGATACTTCTGAAATCTATATATACAAAAATAGTAGATAAAACAGAATGAACTTGATACTTTCTTTCTGCTATTTATTTTACCAGTAATCCAGTGTTTTAAAATTAAGGGTTTGTCTGGGAACTCAATTTTTAAGCAGCATACTCAAGACACCTAATAAGTTTCATATACATCACATTAATTAAATGAAGTTATTTGGGAAGACTATTCCTGGCTCGTCATGCTTACCTTGCTTTGAAGTTCCAAGCGGAAAGCAGCTAGCCGGCAGTCACGAAATCATGTTAGGTTGAAATTGACGTAGCAGAAAAGCCCCCAAAAAGATTAACGGACGACAGTAAATTACCCGTACTAACTGAATATTTATTTTTGCTATGACAAAACAAGGAGTTGGCACAATAAAATGAAACTTGCTGCCGGTTAGCGGAAAACTAGAAATTACGAAACATTCAACGATTCAAGCGATTCAGATTTTAGACATTTCACGGCGTCGTCTGCTATATACAGCAATGTCAGACGAAACGGCATGTTATTCAAATTAAGTTATTGTTATCTATTAAAGATTTAAATAACTCATCACTCACCAAAAAATTATAATTTAAAATATATCAAATAAATGAGCACAAATTAACAAAATAAAAAAATAAAAAATATAGAAAAGCTATGACGTCACTTGGTGGTTAGCTGGTTGACTGGTCAACGAACCTCTGGGCGTGGTAAATAGAAACGATGCCTGGTGTTGTGATGGATCGTATTTGAGCACGTTACATGACGATTATTTATTTTGTATCCTTCAGAGGTTTTGCATACATCTTACAAGAATCAGGTTGCGATCTCACTGCCCAATCATGCGTTTGAAAGCTATAATAGTGCTTCTTTTCTTCTCACTCTCACTTTTCCCATGTAAGGACATTTTAACACGCGTGTCTAGGGTGATACAAATCTAATCTTTGTTATTATCTCAGGCATCTCTGCAAGGCTTTGTGAAACTGAAAACCATGGAAGACTTGACAATACCAACAGCTCATCAGAAAATAAAGATTTTGCTCTTTTTCAATGCCCAAGACCAGAAGATCCTTCACACTTTACGGATTGCTGTTACTCTGATGTCCAGGGTTCAAGTCCATGTTGTGAAAGAAAGTCACAAGTAGCCTATGTTTATGGATTAGATGACAGGTACAATAGTTATTAGTTTGACCTTAATAACCACATTCTTCTGATTAAAGTGTTTTATCTGTCTTGTGGGATTTACAGAATACTGATAGCAGTCTCAGTAGGAGTCATCATTTCCTGTCTTTTGTCATCTGTGTTGGTACTCATTTGCTGTTTTTGCAGTAGGTGTCCCCTGTATTCTGTCTGTCACAGCAAGTACCAACATAATGACACCATTGCCTTTTGTAAGTTGGAAAAGACCTTGAAAATGGTTACACAGCTTAATAACACAATTATTTTTTTTGTATATAAAATTTTAGCAACCAAAGAAGAATTGATGAAATTAAATGGAATGCCAAATGAAGATTACAAAATTCAACAAGGTTACGAGCCAAATGCCATACAAGTTCGACCGGTCCTTTACGACGCATGACAGCTATGAGCAGCTATTACTCAATTTCGTTTTCCTAGCACACTTATTCGCAATATTACTTAATGAATCTCATCGAATTTAACACGGTAATCTCACACGCTTCATTGCCAATTCTGCAGAACCAAGAAATGCTTTCGTGTGTTGACAAAATAATTTTGGCGCTATTATTATTATGCCTTTCGTACAATGTGGTGAATTCGTCCATTTTGAAGCTTTAGACGTGATTGATCCTAGTGTTGTTTGAACTAGTCACGTACATGCAGCTAATTCTTTTTTCTTGTATCGATTCATCACAACGGGAACAAAGAAAAAATCAACTTTTGTGCGTTTATTCGAGCCAAACATGACTTGAAAATACAAGCTTTGATATAACAATTTATGTCACGCAATCCTTCACCCGACGTTCTGTCTTTCCGTCCTTCATACGGCGGAATGGCCGAGGAATACGATTACCAATCCACGATCGCATGTTTTTAACCTTCTCTTCGGACATCTTTTTCATGTACTCGTTACGCTGCGACTCGACGACTGGCACAAGATTTGCGTACAGCTTTCCGTGCCGCTTCAGCTTACGAAAGAACGCCTCGTAGCAGAGCCAGGCCGTTTCCGAGTTACTGAGGCTAATCTTGACATCTTTTCTACGTCGGCGGAGGCTGCTGACGTGGCCGACCATTTTAGAGCAACATTCTCTTATCACGGTATGGGCAAGAAAGCGAGCGTCGACGGCTTTGTCACGAGAATGACGCGGGACTGTGCGCATGAGAATGTGTTTCACTATAGCGTGGAACCGGAAAGCGGCCATAAGGCAAGCACAGAACATTGATCGCACGACCGTCGGTTTCCTGTTCACTGTTGCGTCTAGGTAAATGGTCTAAAATAGAGAAAACAAAGTCAGTCAGTATGCTAATGGTAGGGTAATAAAAACAAAGCAGCTAAATATACTTCGATTTTCAATGTTGAAATGCCTTGGAGCCGTTTGAGCAACAACTGGCCGGGTTTTCCAGCTGAAGGTGTGATGCAATGAATGACGTCCGTACCCTCATATTTGGTATAGTCCCCGCGAATTTCCAAAGTCCTTGAATTGAATTGGAGTCCGCAAAACGAGGACCAAATAGGTTTCCGGACCGGTGGAGCTTGGCTACAATGGGAATGTCCTTTGGTGAGATCCAAGTTGGTAATCGATTTGTCAATATTGACATATGCATTATAGGGCACGAAGCCCTGGTGAATTCTTCGATGAAAAGCACGAGCGCGCTCACCACTGGTCGTCAGGTAAAGGAAGTCATCGACCACGCGGATCAGCAAATCATCGGGATGGTTGAGAAATTCGGATAAATGTTCACGAACCATCTGGCCATAGTAGATGTGACACAGAGCGCTTGATAGAGGAGATCCTTGCGGAATTCCACGCGCCAAACGGTAGTTGGCCTTGTTATTGTGGACGACATTGACTTCACGGACGGATTGCATGGCAAACTCGATGAGCTTGTGCGTGTCCAGCTTATCGCCACGCATGCCCAGATTAAATACGACGGTGCCGGGCTTTAGTCGCTGAACCCATTCATCCGGATCGGTTTTGTGGAAATGCGGAATGACTTGAAAGCTCTTACTCCGTCGACCGTCCGGACTGACGGTGGACAAAGTTCGCACTTGAAGTTCTCGAGGAAGGCTCGCCCGATGATGTCGTAGAATCTCCAGCATTTTATCGTGGCGAATGGAACCGAAAGCGTCTTCGACGTCTGCATGAACAAAATAAACGGGATCCTTAAATCCGCGCTTGATGAACTGAACCCACTTGCGGTGCAAACTGTGGGTCGACTTGGCATCCATCCCTTCTGTATATTCGCCGCTGATTGTATGGAGGAGCAAACGAGCGGAGGTGATTTCTTTCCGGCCGGCACCACGGAACTTGGTTGACATGATGGGTCGTGAACCGTTCTTTTTGGGAACAAAACGCAGCCGAGCGCAAAGTAAGAGACTCTCTAACAAGGCTGCATCGTCCGCCGATTTTTGCAGGACGGGCATAGGGTGGCGGAGACTGACGGCGCTGATGGAGCACATCATTCGGTGATGGATCCTCTGCCAAACATCTTTAGAATAGAAAAAGATCCGGTTACGTCCGTGAGCCGTCTCGGTGGCGTAAAAATGTTGGCGGATCAATGGTTTGACGAAGTCCAAAAAAAGCCAAGCGATAAGTCTGGCCAGCAGCGATATCTGCACAGGCAAGCTGGACAAGTGGGTGAGCCAGCGGCATTTACTGGTCCGCATTGACTGAATGAGGTCATTCAAAGTGAATGCCGTTCCGCGTCCGGCTTCGACGAAATGTCGGACGTTCGATAAGAAAATTTTCTGGTTGGTTTTATCGCCGAGCAGTTGGACGGGGATGACTTTCTTGACGACGCATTTGATAAACTGATAGACAAGGCCGGCATCGACGGAAGACTTTATCGGGTCGTAATCGGAATCGGCCAACATCCGGCGAAAGATTGGCGTGTAGCGACATCGACGGTGATTCTTCCCCATGACCTCGATCAGCTGGCTCAATCTACGTAGGTCCAGCTGATCGTCACGGCAATCAGTTCCGACCGACGCGTTCAAAATGGCCGTCATTGTCTCGTTCGGAGAATTGCGGAACAGCGGATGAGTGATGGGGAAGTGGGTCCAGCCGGAGGTACTGTACAGGATTTCATCGTGCGGAATCGAGATTGATCCATCAACGGCGCGTCGCTTGTCGACTATTTGCTGGACAGCCAACTTGTTGCGCCAGCGTCGTGTTTTCTTCTTCTTCATCTCCTTGTCCACTTCTTTTAACGGAAGAGCGGGCTTGAGATCATTCTCTTCTTGCGGTCCCATCTTGCCGGATGGCAAAATGGCAACTGGCAGGCTGTCACGTCGTTGTATCCGCGTTTTTTTCAATTGCGGCACTAAGGACGGTTGTGGTGGCGGCGGCGGATCGTTCATCTTTTTATCGATCTTTCCCGGTTCTATTTTATCTGCTGTCGGAGGTAAAAGTATAGTCGAATGTTGGATCCGTCCGTCGCTGGATACAAGTCGAATTTTTTTGAGTGGGCGCAGGACCGAATCGGGAACTGACGTCGATCCTACAGCTGCAATGATTTTATTTTCTACATCTTCTTTTCGTTTACGTTTGACGGCTTTTGAGCCGCCGCGGAACGCATAGGTGAACGGAAAGGCTTTCTCCAGTCCACCTTTGTCCAGCGGTCCACTGATTTGAAGCCAGGCTCTCCGTCCGACAAGGATGAAGATGCTGCATTGTGTGAGAAGCCACTGCATCATTTTGGTTCCGACTAGAGCGTGAACAGCCTCCCAATCGCTTCTGGCTGCATGAGGAATGAAAGGACATTCGCAAGCCGTTGGCGGTTTCTTGCCGGTTGTCACCAGACAAGGCAGATGCCATTTCTTCTCCAAGCCTCTGTTGAACAAGCTGGATTCACAAGACTCCGTTAGCTGGTACCAGTTGAGGAATGGTTCGCCTAGCGAAGGCGCTAGTGTTTTTTCGGGCGTCGAGATGGCCACTGCGTTGCAAAAGGGTTGCGGGAACCTTTTGTTTGTTTCATCGTCCTTCGTCAAAAGGCCGGCCAACCAGACAATATGTCTGTCGGCAAAGACTTTCTCCAGGACACCAAATCCGCCTTCCGCCATTGGTAGATTTCTGTGAGAAAATAAAAAAAATGAAATCAATCGGGCAAGACTCGACAATTCAAAACAGAGCAGCAAGTCTCTTTCAATTTCCTCTCGTTCCGCACATAGATCAATCAAGGGTGTTGAGTCATTGCGGTTAGATGTTTACTGGTTCGAACCGGGCCTTCTTCACGGCCCGCCCGCCAACTGGAGCGCACGTATCCACATCGGACAAGACAGTACAGAACCATCAAGTTTTTTTTTCCGAATCGGTAGGGAAAGTGGAACATTCCTTTATATTTGAATTATCGAATGAAAAATGAACCGCAAACGGCTGAAATTGCTACCACCACCGCCTTAAGATAGCCAGGTGCGATAAATAATGATTCATGCCCCCAGTTCCCCTGCCCTACGCCTCGCACCGCAAGTCTCATGCGTCAAATTGATACATCTACCATTCTACCAACTCATTCATTCCTTCAGGGGTTTACAAAAATATGAAGGATATTCTTTCAGCTCACTGAGTGTGCACTAGAGATGAATGTGTCCTTTGTGGTACATTGTATAACAGTCATCATGTGCCTACGTATAATAGGATAGGAAGCCTTTTTTTGATTGGAGCCCCCTACAGAAAAACAATGGATCCCTTTGATTGAGTGGGAATAGAACTATATAAAAAGGAAAAGAGGAGTAGATAATGAGTGACGTAGAAAACAATCCAAGGTAGGTACTACATGACTGTCCTTGCGAGAGATTGTGTAAAAGAGTGGACTGTAAACCTACATCTGATATCTTTGATGTAAGCAAAGGACCTAAATTGTCAAATAAGTTGATAAAATAAAGATAAGATGTTTAGATTGGGGACATGGTACTCTATACTCAACTACGAGAGTATATATACGTAGAGACCGTTTAGGAAAAAGAACATTTTTCACGTAACCAATGGTCTGTATCATGATAAGCCCGCTGTTTAGAACAAACACGAAAGTGATTCTCTTTACCGAATAATAGTCCGTAACTAATGAATAAAGATCGACGGAGTCATGGATATTGATGAGGCCGGCATGTTATGAAAGACGATATCTCGTCAATTTTCTCCCTATTAACGTCCGCCCGCAACATATATTGATGAATTTCGTCTGCTAGGAATGGGTGAATCACCGCTACAGCGCTGGCGCCACGTATTTCGTAATAAAGTACGTAAAAACAGCGTAATCAAATAATCTTGTATGTTAAAATAGTAACTAATCATTAAATAAAATGTATATCAGACACAAAATTACGAAACTGAATGACGCACATTTCACGCAAACACACACCTACTACCGAGACTCTGCACCGAGACCGAGTCAACGAACGAAAAAAGTCTAATCAGGAGAAAGATGGCGCCGTATGTATATGGCTGCATTGGCTGCCTAGTTCAGTGAGATCCAACTAACAGTAAGCAGCGGACGTCTGTGTTTTTCTGTGTGAATCTTGGGTTCTCACACTTTGCTGCTGTCTCACTGCAGTGTTCTGTGTTGCCCGGGCTACATTTTGCCACCCGGTTGTGTCGGACATATTTTCTACTGCCGTTCTGAAAGTCTCTTGGATTTTTTTATTTTTGTGTCGTCGAGTAGAAGAAACTTTTTTCTCAGTTGTGTGGCCATTGGTGTTAGCAACGGATGTCTCTGTGTGAGTATTAAACGACATTCCCCTATCGGTTTTTATCGTCGTGTCTGGTATGGCGAAACGGGTTTCTCTCTCTCTCGCACACCGGCAAGATCCCGAGTAAAGCAGCTGTCTGGAAATAATTCATTCTCGATTCGTGTCCCACAAAACGTGACCTTGTTTTCAACAAACACAGCATAGCACTCCTTTTTGCCACTAAATTTTTCTAGAGTTGAATCACCCATATGAAAAGGGAAAACATATGTTTCTAAAATGTCACTCGACAACAGTCACGGTGGGTGTATTTTTTTTTCGTCGAAATTTCCCCTCCGTATAATTGGGCAAGTTCCATGTGGAAAATTTGATAAAAAGAGGAAGAAAAAAAAAGAAAGAAACCGCCTTTCAATTAAACCAGACTGTGCGTCATCTGTCAAGATATCTCCTCTCATTTTTCGTGATGGATGAGCATGTGAAAAAAGTCCTCAACACATAAAAGATCCACAGAGACACAGAGGCTGCTATTTTCGTCAATAAAAATGTCGAGTTGCCCACCCTCACCGCCACACGGCGCTTGCGCTTCATTTCTCTCTCTCTCTCTCTTTTTTCTCCCGAATTTCTCCCAAATGAGGATTAGTAATGTGAATCAGAATGGACACAAGTGTAGCCTAGGCTTTTCCAAATCAAATAGAAAAGGGACTAATATATGCATAACTGTTTTAGGCTTATGCCACCTTTTTTTTTCTTTCGATTTAACCTCAAGAGTCAAAGGATCAAACCCATAGATGGCCGAATTGTATGTGCTTGTGGATGTAGGTCACGCCGGGCACGACATCGTGCGCGAAGAGTCAAGCCTGAACTGAGAGAACCTTTCTCTTTGAGTAAAGAAGACTCGTCGAGAGAAAACTAGCAACTACACACCTGTTCCCAACTAATGTCCGTGAATGATTCCACTCGCTGAGCGGGCTCTCTGTTATTAGCGTGAGAATGTCCAGTCACGCGGGCCCTATCGGTTTTAACTTGATATCGGACGTCATTGCAGCTGCTCCCGCTCCTCCCCCCCCTCCCTCTGTCGCTGCTGCTGCTGCCGTTGCTCCATTTGAGCAAACACGAGAGAATATGAGACGGCAGGGACTGTACACAATATTCTTGTTCCGTTTTCAGTCTAGAGAAATGAGAGACTGTAGATTTTAAAGCATCATCACGACATCCTCCCCTTTGTCTTTGTAATCAATTTGTGACTTGACGCGACACGACCGCCAATTAGTTTTTTAACCGCTCGAAATTGACAATCACCTTGCAGTCTTTTGTTATCTGCGGTCGCGACGAGGTTTGAGGCTTTTTATCTCGTTGTCTTGACTCTGTACTTCTATCTCTAACCTCTTTTTTTGTGTTCGTTGTTGTGTCTTTTTCTTTTTTCCTTTCAGATTAGTTGGGACACCTACACAACAGCGGAGATGGCGTCGGGATAACTGATTGATCAATAGGAAATTCTACTATATAGTGAACGACATTTCTGTGTGGTCGAGTGAGTCACCGGACATTGGAAATAGACGAGAACTATTTTTCCCTCTTCTCCCTCTCTGTCTCTCTTCTGTGGTGTTTTGGTCCTGGAGCATGGAACGCCATCCCGGGCCGGTTTCTTCTACGATCTATCGCATCCGATTCGAGGTATTGATTCTTTCTCTCTTTTTGTGTCAATATATAGATATATAGAAATATATTTAGATTTTATTGGTTCGTCAGCATGTGCGCGCCACTGGCAGGCAGCGGGTGGACGAACGAACGTACGAGTCGAACCCCTAGAATAAGTTAGCGATGGCTCGTTGTCAGGAATCGATTAGACCTACTTGTAGTAGTAACGGTATCATCTAACGTTGGACAAGCAGATCCCTAGTCATTTTCAGCGTGTGTGTCTCTGTGTGTACTGTCGTACGTATTGATTCGGCAGCCCCGTGGTACACACAGACACACAGACACACACACACACGCGTCGAGTGCGTGTCTCACTCTGTTTTCCACCGAGGTCAATATCGATGCAACCAACAGTGCACCGGTGCTGGTGGCAGCAGCGCTAGCTCTTTCTCTCTCTATAGTATTATTCCATGAGTCCTCTGGTCTCTCTTCTACTCCACTTTGGATTGTATAGATGATGATCTTTTAGCTCTTATTATCGCATTTGGGGTCTGGCCGGGCCTCTCCTTTATGACCAGAAAGGGAACTCTATTCACGCAGAGAGCGCGCCGGCAACCGGCTAAGAGTCGCAGGCAATGTTCAATAAATGAGCAGGGCGTCGGGTTTTCGATGTGATGAGGGCATTAGCCCGATTAGCGATTTGACCCAAACCGCCCATTCCTTTTAGCCCCAAAAGAGAACCCGGGACGTGTTGTGCTTCTCTTCTCTTCTCTCTCTCGCTCGCTCCTATTTTTCTCTCCCAACCTTCTTTTTTACTACACCCTTTCTCGCTTTAGCTTATTAAGTCGAAAGCACGGAGAGAGAGAGAGACGCCATTGTTGTGTTAAACCTTTTTGCCACTGTGATTAGACTACATGAAACGTCCATTTTTCACTTAAAACTCGACCGGAAAAATTCCTCTTTTTTTTCGCCTTCTTACTTTCCTGCCGTCTTTTTTTTTCTGACGATTGATACCGGCGTCGCTAGCGGTTCGGACAATATGGCAACTTTTCGGTTTCTGATTTTTCTAGCCGTCACGCTATAGATCCTTCGTGTGCGTGTCAAGTGTGTGTCGATCGATCGAATGCCTCTTGTATTTGTTTATGGTGGCCCGGCTTTTCTGGTCGAGGGGGTTGGAAATTTTCCTCTTTTGGCTTGTTGTTGTCGTCATCGTCCCGGTCGTTGTTGTTGTTTTTCCGTTTGAAAGTCGATGGGAAAATGGTCGGCGACGGGACTTGCACCAAAAGTTTTGTTTTTTCTCTTTCTCTCTCCTTCTTTGGCGTTACATCACGATCGGTCCGGTTGGTGCGGGCGGGCGAGCAAGCGACTGCCAAAGCCCCCTTTCCTTATTGATTAAAAAAGGATCAAAACAATTGACATTTTTTCGGTCTATAGCCCAGCCCATCTCGTGGCGGTCCGGCTATTACTGGAACTGGTTGGGGCTCTCTGTTGTTTTTACTCTAGTATTCCCGGCCGGGGGGTCCTCCCCTCTTTCTCTGCCTGTCGGTGAAAGAAAGATGGCGAAGGCGAATAGCGTGGAGCTCTCTCTCTCTCTCTCTCTCTCTGGCAAGAAACGGGAGCTCTATTGATCGGGATGCACGCTACTACCCTTCTTGCAATGATGGACCATGGCTCCTCCTCTCTTTCCCTATGGCTCCTTCATCCCGTGTGAATCTACACGACATTGGGCTGTACTGGCCGGCAGCCCAGCACGCTGCCTCTCGCGATCCCGCTCCTGCCGCCGCATCTCCAGAAGCGTAGCCTATATATATACTTAGAAAAAAAAAAGATATATTTTTCTTCGTCCGTCTCTTTTTATTTCCTTGATGATCTTTCACGCCGGGGCCCAAAAGGATCACGACGATCAGGACCGGCGACGGGCAATTGTGTTAGATCCCCGGTGCGGGAATGATCCTCGTCCATCTATTAAAAGAGTAGCCCGGAAGAGATGAAACAAAAGAGGCCGCCACGGTGCGCCTCTATATGTGGGTGTACTGGCGGAGGAGAAGGAGTACAGTACAAGGGAGAGGGACGACGAGGGGGGGTTTGGGTGGGAGGGTTTGATTGAATGCCGGCCCAGAGAGGTCTTCCTATTGTTCCCTGCCGCCTTGATTGCTCAGCACAGGACGGACACATAGACGAGGCGGGAAAATGAAGTAAAACAAGAAGAAGAAGAAGAAGAAGAAGAGAAAAGGAAGAAAAAGAGTCATTGCCCAACGAAAAAGGAGAAAGGGGCTTTTGGGAGCTCAAAACCTTGGCTTGTCATGATCAGTACTCCCGGGGCCGGCTTCTTCTTCTTCTTCCTTCGTCGTCGTCGTCCTCGTTGAGAGAAAGAGAGAGAGAGAGAGAGTGAACGCAAGACGTATGGAAAGAGAGATCTTATCATTTTAAGCGGATCCATGTCGAGTGAAGAAGACGACTTTGATTGTTTTGAGAGTCTTCTTAAGAACTCTGTGCTGGTAAACGCCACTATAGCTCCCGCCTCGCTAGAAGCTGGGAAAATCCCTCGCCTTCACTTGGCGCTCCTTTCAAGTTTAAATCTCCGCGCATGCAAACTTTATTTGCGGGTCATTGCGGAAACTGGGCGCACACCAAAACACAATTTTTTCTTCCCCCTCTATGCTCTCTCGTCCTCTCCTTGGGAAGGAACTGGCCAAATGATTCGCATTTCCTCTGCATTATTATGCGCATTCTTTCTCTGTATATACCCAAATATATGTCAATAAATCAAAATGTTTTTTTTCCCTCGACGACCCGAAAAAGTTACTCGAAATCCACGGGCTTAGAGTTGAAGCTGCCGGATGTTGCACGCAGCGCTCCAATAATAAAAATAAAAAAAAGAAGATGTATTTTCTTCTCGATGCCGCGGCCGCCGTTGTCGTCCTCGACGTCGACGGCGGATATGAACATTCCCGAGAGGAGGAGAAGAGCAGCCCCAGACAATCGATCCAGCAGCAGGCCTGCGGAATTTTGACAATCCGGAGGAAAAGAGAGAGAATATCTACTCCGGAGCTCGGTCGAATCTTCTTCTTCTTCTTCTCTTCTTCAGCTCCCGTCGACCAAAAGTTGCCGTTGTTGTTGTTGTTGCCGCTTTCTCTTTTAACTGAATAGAACTGGGTTTCTGTGTGGACATTTAAAGCTCGGCAAAGTAAGAAAGAAGAAGAAGAAGAAGAAAAAAATAGGAAGAAAAATGGGACGGGCCGGATGTTAGTCGACAACCTCATTCTCATCCTGTGTGTATGTTTCGGGTCACTATCTCATCGCTGGTAGTACGGCGAGAAGGAGGAAGAGATCGTCTTCGTCGTCGTCGTCGGCGGTCTGCTCGAGGCGGAATCGAACTTGACTTGGCACAAGAAACGGATGAGGGAGTTTCTACCCCTTAAGATCCAATTCGGGGCCAATAAGATCGGGATCCGTTGGTCGATATCGTTGATGAGCCAACGCCCATCTCCTCCTATCACAGCTATCTCCTCCCGGCTGCTGGCTCCCGCTCGCTCCCTCGTTCTCGTTCTCGTCCTCGTTCGCCATCTTTCAGCAGATTTCAGGATCCCTTTTACCGGTTTTCACACACAATAAAAGATGAACGGCCAAGATTCTCTTTGCGACGCTCTCTCGCCCTCTTTTCCCTTCTTTCCTTCCTCCCGAACCGCTCCTCTCTCTCTCTCTCTCTCTGCGTATCTGGTTGCCAGAACGGGCGTCATCCATCACTCTGTCGTCTCGATCTTTTCGGAACTCGCCGTCGTCGTCGTCGTCGAGGAAATAAGACAACAACACAAAAAAATATAGTAGTTGGGTTCTCTCTCTCTCTCTTTCTTTTCTTTCTCTTCTTCTTTTTTGGAATCGGGACAAAAGACGGGAGTCGCCTCCTCCCTCCTCCTTCCTCCGTTGGCACAAAACGGCAAACACGGAGCCGCCACGAATGATGAACGATCGCCTCTCGCGCCAAGCTCCTCTCCAACCCGTTTCTTATTAACTATCAAACGTGATTGCTCTTTTTATTTTTTTTTTTACTTTACTTAGCTAGGCCTACATTTTGTTTGGTAATCGCAGCAGCAGACTGTCATTTTTTTCTTGTTGTTGTTTCCTATCTTCCCGCCCGTCGGTCCGAGTTGAGCCGGCTACCGCCAGAGAGCAGCTCTACCGGCACCGGGCAACTACCCCGCTGGGGCACTGCTCGAAATCGATAGACCTTGTGCGCCAAGAATTCCTCTCTCTCCGCTTCTTTTCTTTCTCTTTTTTTTTTTCAAATATATTTTTTCTTCCCTCTGCTTTTCTTTGCCGATTAGAATACATGCGCTCAACTTGAGGGGATCGACTGAATTTCCTCTCTTTCTCTCTTTGATCGATTGTGCCGCTTTACTTATGTATGTAGGGCTAAATCACGGGCGTTGGTATCGGCGACGCGACCCCCGGCGTCTATTTATAGAACCGCTTCGGTGGTTGTTGGCAAATTCCTATTGTTTCGTACCCGCCTCTCTCTCTCTCTCTCTGACTGGCTCCGCTTGAGCAAGCCGGATCGTTATTCTCGTTGTTGCGCGGATTCTGTCCTTTTCATCCGATCGACCGTCCAGCAGAGGAGTAGTAGCTGCTCCCGCTGCTGCTCCCGCTCCTACTCGTCCACTGGTGAAATCGGTAGCGAATCCACCAATCAGCCTACACAGAGGAGCCGCCCGCCCGTTGCGCCTTTTCTGTCCGCCCACTCTCTCGGGCACGGGCACCAGTTCACGCCCGACTTTGGGACCGGAGACTTTGAGCACGACTGCTGCAAGAGGAATCAGGAGCAGAAGCAGAAGATGAAGAAGAGGATGAAGAAGACCTCGTTGCATTGTTCCGCCCACTCTGCTTTTCACACCACCCCGCGGCACCAGCGTCATCCGTCCGTCCGTCATTTGTTTATATTATGGCCCGACCAAAAGGCTCGGTCGGTGGAGAGGCAACCGACAAAAAAAAAAGGAAGAAAAGAAAACTGCACAATGCACAAAAGGGGTTATAACTTTTTGACGGATCCAGCAGGAGCAGCATTTACGCCAAGGCAAAGACACGGCCTCCGTCCGGCTAACCATATGGCGTTTATCCGTCCGTCTCTCTCTCTCTCTCTTGTCTCTTATTTGATTTGTTGTGCAAAGCTGCTGCTGCTGCTGCACACACACTCTCTCTTCGACATGTAAAACCATCGACGAGATGAAGGAACGGACCCAAAAGGACCCCAGTCGGGACCCCTTTATTGAACCCCCCCATCTCTCCCCCCGTGAGCGCGCGCGAGGTTCTTATCGATCCGGTTCTCTCTCTCTCCGCCGCGAGTCCGCGCCCACACATGGAGAGAGGCGCTCGAGTCACTATAGAAGTAGAAGAAGGCGAAGTGGAAGGCGAAGGAGAAGAAAAATGGTTGTATGAAGTAGAGAATGGATCTCCATTTGAATGGCATTGGAATGTTTTCAACGGTTAGTTGTGGCGCAAAGAAATTCGCCCTCCCCCTCCCCTCTCCTTGTATCTCTGGTAGCAAGGCGAAAGTAAAACGAGAGACTCTAATTTGTCTCTTTTCTATCTCGCGGCGAGTGAGAGATGGAGAGAAAGGAAGGAGCGATCCTTAATGGTGACATCGATTTGTGGTGGAGGGGAGACCATCGTTAAAAACATCCTTCCTTCTACCTACCTACCTACAGAGCTCTACCTCCCCTCTCCAACGTCCTCCCTCCCCTCCGCACGCACCACGAGATCGATACTCGGTGTTGATCACCTGTCGCAATGGCGCCAGCAGCACCTGTCTCTTTCTCTCTTTTCTCTGCTTTTCGGAGACGGCCGACCGGGGCTGACCGACACAATTTGGTGAACGCTGATGGACATGTTTGGTCGGTCGCTCGGTATCCCGGTAACACACGTCGTTGATTTCAATTCTCGATTCCGTGGAGCGGGGAAATACCGTTTTTTTTTTCCTATTGACATTTTTTCCTCTTTTTTTTTATTTTTGTATAGAAATAAAAAAGAGAGAAATATTTGGGGGAACAATGTGTCTCTTCTATTGGCGGCCATCTTGCGGCCGGTTACGGGACACGATTGTGGCGTGTCCCGTGCACCCGACCGAATCAAACGGGGGGGAGGAAGGAGAAAAAGGGGGGAAAAATGGTTGCCAACAACAAAAGCCCCACGAAATGAGAAAAAGCCCGTAGGAGTCTAAAAGCAAAGAAGAAAAAAAAAGAAGAAAAAAGAAAAAAACAAAAGAAAAACATCCGACACATCGAAGGGACGGAGCGCTACGACATGGCTGGACGATTAGCATTTATATTGATCCCGAGAGATGTGTGCGCCCTACCGGACAATGTAGTGGAGCCAACACAGAGAGGAGAGAATAGGAAACTGGTCTAAAGGTCGCGAGCCGGCCCGTGAGAGCACCATCTGTCCTCGTTACGGATGCATGAAAACGGGCCGACTGGCCGGTTGCAAGCTGGACGGAATTGTAGCTCATCAACATTCCGGCTACAGCAACAACAACAACAACAACAAGAACAAGAAGAAGATAGCTAGGGAAAGAGAAGAAGAAACGCAGAGGAGATTGGATTGGACTGTCCGTCTTCTACTGCTACAGAAAGAGAGAAAGAGAGGGAGAAAATGGGCGGAGTGATAGGAAATTCGGCCGATGGTTTTCTTCAAAAGAGAGGAGAAAAATGTTTCATTATGATGACGAATGCTGGATCTCTAGCTGTCCGTCTATTCCCGGCTGGATACGGACCAAAGGATCAAGATTGAACTAATGGACTTGATGTGGCGACTGGGAGGGGCCCTACACATACATAGGCGCGCACACAAGAAGAAGAAGAAAAGAGAACGGAAAAGAGAAAGAAAGAAAGAAAGGAAGGAAAGAAAGAAAGAAAGCAAAAAAAGAGGCAAAGAATTTAGTCCGCCGACGTCATCGAGTAGAACGCGAGCCGGCCGGAGCAGGTGACTCGTAGCGCTTACTGGCGGTCGGTTGCGGCGGCTCTATCGATCCGTCCAGCGGGACTCGAACGAGCTCCAGTATGTCTCTCTCTTTCTCTGTTATTTTTTTTCTTCTTCTTCTTCTTCCTCCTCGTCGATTCTTCTTCTATACATTTTTTGTTTTCCCTTTCTTTTTTTTCTCTTATATCCCGGTCGTCTTCTTTCGCCGAGGCCAGTTCGCCTTTTATTTTACTCTCTGGTTCTCCTTCTCTCTTGTGTGCTGCGAGTAGTAAGTAGCGAGTGCGCGCAGCAGAAGCGGCGCCGCCGCCGGTGGACCCCGCTCTTGACTGAGCCCGACCGGGTAGTATACTGTGGGCCGTGCTTTTCCCTTTAGCAGAGAGCGGGCCGGTGCCCTATCCGACTCTGTAGTTTGCCGGAAGGGGGAGTAGGTGAAAGAGTAGGAGCCGGAGAAGACGTTGAGCACCGCTCCTGCTGCACGGTCGCGCGTTCCCCACCGTCCCGGCCGCGGCTCGTGGTGGTGCGTGTGTCGTGTGTCGTGTGCTGTGTGCTGCCGATTGTTTTAATAAAGAAGAAGAAGCAGAAGAAGAAGAAGAAGAAGAAGAAGAAAAAGTGGTTCCTTTTTTTCTGTTGTTGACGACTCGGCAATTGTTTTACCCGTTGATTGTCCGGCCGTCTTTTTGTTTTCTGTTGATTTGATTGAAAGCCTCGAGAGAAACCGCGAAAGGGCTATCGAACGGACCGAGAGTGTGTGTGGTTGTGTGTGATTTTTCCGCCGTAGGATCACTGGATTTTTGGACGACATTTTCTTCCTACATTTTCTCCTGTAAATATTTTATTTCTTTTTAACTAAATTCATTCTCCGTTTCATTGCCGATTGATTTCGTCCCCTTAAGACAACGGAAAAATGAAAGAAAAGAGGCCAAAGAGGATTATGCAATCACTTTGGTCGCTCGGTCGGTCGAGAGAGTATGTGGAAGAGAGAAGGAGGAGGATATATAAAACATCCATATAACCGTCTCCAGCCATCTTGTTACCCCGATGGGGGTCTCCATCTTTTCCCATAGTCTCCACCCTCTCCTTTCCCTTGATAACTTTGATGATGTCACGTGCTTTGATCGGGATTGCGTCGACGCGCTTGCGCGCCGCCTTTTCTAGACGCAAGCGTCGTCCTCCGCCACAAAAAAACTCGTCTTGCGTCTTCTATATTCTCCTTTTTTCTCCTTCTTTAAAGGCCATATTATATGCCACCCACCCGATTCTTCTGCTCATTAAAAAATTGGGGGAAGAAAGAAAAAAAAACAATTAAAGAACTAAGAATCTTTTTTTTTTCTTTTTAAATTTGGCGCGTGTTCGCCGGAAGTCACGAAAGTGGGGGAAAAAAAAGTTAGGTCGAGTCGGCCGGCGCCGCCTCGTCTTTTGCAGCTCCTCGTTTTGCCCCTTGTGATATTCTCGTTGACTGTCGGCTCCAGTTCAAAAGAGAACTCCCGACTCTCGCCGACTCTCGACTCTTTTTCAATGTATACACCCCCCTAGTATTTTTAGAAGTTCAGCTCTCAGCGTCGCCTCTAGGGCCACCAACCACCAGAAAAATCCTTTTTTTTTCTCCTTCTTTTCATCAATTTTTCCCAATTTTTTTAAAGAGAGAAAACGGGGCCAGTATGTCTCGCCCGAAAATAGCGAATCGCAGCTCTCTCTCCTTCTTCTTTTTATATAAATATTATATTTTGCTTTCTTCAATAGAAATTAATTAGAATGAAGAATGGAAAGTCTGCGTCTAATCTTTGTCATAACAGTAACGCTCCTCGTCGTCGTCGTCGTCGTCGTCGTGTTATATTTCTCTGGGTGTAGTTGATAGCCTCATTGGTGTGTGTGTGTGGAACTAGGGGGTTCTTCCATAGAATTCGAGCTGGTGCGCATTCTGCTCTCCGACGATAGCAACAAGGAGAGAGAGAGAGAGAGTGTGCGGGGCACATGGTGCTGCTAACCCGTAAAACACCAGAGACCGGTAACTAAAATAGAAGAAAGTCGAGAGAAAAAAAAAAAAAAGGAAGAAGAAGATGCAGAAGGAACGGGCGCGCCGGAATGGATGCGTTTCCCCATTCCAAATTGTTTAGACGACGAAACAAGAGGCGGCGAGGTGATGGTGGTCAAGAGGGTTTGTTAACTCAAACGACGCGGTCTCTGGGCACGGGCAAACACTTTTCTAACCCAGTTCTGTGTGCGATTGTTTATGTGTTTTCCAACTGGCAGACCGGCTCACACGTGCCCGAATCCACACTTTAGGGACCTTTGTCTCTTTTGACAAACAAATGAAGCAAAGTTGGCCTTGCTCTCTCTCTCTCTCTCTCTCTCTCCTCGCCCAAACCCCGAAAATCCTCTTGGGAACGTCACACAGAAGCTACTGGTAGTACTACTACTACCCCCACTACCACCACCACCACCACCATATAGTAGTAGGAGCAGTAGTACTGCTCCGGCTCGCTAGCTTGCTTTGTTTTTACAACTAGACGAGCCTTAGCACTCTCTCGTGACCAATCTTTGGCTGTAGCTTATTCGATTCGCTGCTCCATCTTTCTCCGGCGCCCTTATTCTTCTTACCCTCTCTCTCTCTCTTTCGCTCTCTCGAGAAAAAAGAGAGAAAGAGAAAAAAAGCGAACTCGCATCCAATCTCTTTATCGACGACGAGATCTAGTAGCACGACCGAATGTGATGGCTAACAGCGAGCGAAAAAGAAGAAGAAGAGAAAAAGAAATCGATTGAGAGGCAGCTGACATTTCGATCGCGTTTTATTTCCTCGCTAGAGAGAGAGAGAGAGAGAGAGATGTAGTTGTTATTTCTGAACGACGAAAGTTGGTTGGGGTTTCTTCTCCCTTTTGAAGGTGGGAAAAAAAATCGTCGACGACGACGGCGTCTACCTCGTTTTTGTGCTTTTTCCTCCACTTCCCACGCGTCGGGATTGACATGCAGGCGGGTGGTAGAGAGAGAACCAACCGGAACGAAATCAAGACGATGGCTGCCGCGGCGGCTCCTCCTGCTGTGCTTTGCTCTGCTCTGCTCCAGTTGTATATAGCTGCTTACCAAAGCGTAGTGGCGGCAGGAGCGCACGGCCTCGTGTTCTATTGTTAGATCGCAAGTTGTGCTCTTTGCTCTCGTTCCTTCGTTCCTTCGCCAATAGCTCAAGACTAGTAGTGGTGTAGTGTAGTACAGTACAGTGTACAACTACACTATTCACCTCCTCGGTCCAGGACAAGTGGGCAGGAGCAGCAACATCCCGCCGCGGCTGCCCGATGTGGGCGAGACAACAGCAGCTGTTGTGTCTTGGGCTCGAGTTTTTCAGGAACTAGCTAATGGAATTTCCTTTTTTTTTTTTATTTCGGGGCATTTCCAGAGAGAAAGTGAAGGAAAAACGAAAAAAAAGACAACGAGTTATTTTAGCCGTTGAATTGAGCTGTGCGCCAGCAGTTTTTAGGGATGTAAACAAAAAGGCAGCAGCAGCAGCAGCAGCAACCTGCTCTTTTCTCCTTTTATCGCCCTCTGGAATGTTCCACCGAGAGAGAGAAAGAGATTTTGTTTGAACGAGAAACAGACATTGAATCACTGGCTCTATTTGACCGTTTCATTTTATTATCTAACCTTGCCTTTTCTGTCTCCCCTCTCTCTCTCTTTTCTTGAAAAATGGAGAGGAACATCGGAATAAAAAAAGAAGAGGGAAATGTTGAATTTCACAAAAAAGGAAGAAGAAGAAGAAGAAGAAGAGTTTAGGACGGGGCGCTTGTGTCCGATCGATTCCCTCGTCAGCCATGTTTGTTGTGTCAAGTTGACATGCACACGAACGCGCGTGTTCCGCCTCTTTCCTCCGTTTGTTTGTTTCTACCTCTTTTCGAGGAGGGAAAAGGGAGAGAGAGAGAGAGAGGCCAAAGTCGAGCCGATGCTCTGCCCGGGAATGGAGGAGGATTGGCGGTCCGGTTTTGTCGTCACGGACGTTGACGCTGTCGTCATCATTGGCGCGATGGGCAAGGATTAGACGACTGTTGGGTCCGTTTTGGGTAACGGCGGACTAAAGCACTCGACGGTCGACGCGCTTTTTTCTCTCCCTCTCTTGCGCTCCACCTCCAAACCCATGCCGGAATGGGGTGTCGGGTCCCGAGGAGGCCATATAGGGTCGAGTTGTGTCGCCGGAGCCGGACCGTATTGATTCGCGTGTCCCGTCTTGTGTCGTGTGCACACTGGGCCTCATCCAAAAAAAGAAAGACAGAAAGAAAGAAAAAAAACCTCCGTCCCTTTTGAATGGCTCCCAGCACTACCACCACCCTTTCGCCGTCCCGTTTTCCCTCCCAATGGAAAAGAAAACTCGGCGTCGGTCGGACGACGGGTCGGTCGTTGGTCGGGACGGTTCCAGAGACTTCTGCGAGCTTGTGAGTTTGAATGGCGCTTCCCCCCGGAGCTCATCCCTCGTCCATTGATTATACCGTGACCTCTCTCTCTCTCTCTCTCTCTCTTTTGGAGAACGGAGACGAACGAGAACCCCAAGGCGACATGACTTGAACTGTGTCTTATGTGCAGACAAATGTGTCTCGATCGTGATGTCAAAGCTGGCCGTTGCCATGGCGATGCAAATCAAAGTCAATCGAATCAAGAAAGGCGGAGCAGAAGACGAGAGAGCAGCAGGAGTACATCTCGATGATGGGTTTGTCCACCTTTTGATGGCGAGACCAGATTCTACAAAGGAGTAGAAGAAGAAGAAGAAGCTCTACAGAAAGGAAGTGAAAAAATAAAATAAAAAAAAGGTGGAACTTGGATGGCTTGGTCTAGGAGCAGGGCAGGAGCCGATTTGATTCCACTATCGGCAATGATTTTCGGAGCTGGCGCACACAGAGTATCGATTCGATGACGGGCTCTTGTATGGTGCGCGCGCGCTTCTTTCGCCCGACGAGCAGAGGAAATGGCTTTGCTCTCTCTCTCTCTCTCTCTCTCTCCGTATAGAGACGACACAAAATGTGAATTGGATTGGCGGACTGGGCAGCGATAGCGTGTTGTGCGAGTTTTGAAAAAGAAACAAAAACAACAACAGGAGAAATGGGAGGGAAACAAAAAACGAGAAAAGACAATCGCGATAGTTGTAGTAGATATAGACGGGCCGAAGGGAAAAAAAATAAAGTCGAAGCATTTCCCGTCGATGCCAGTAATTGCAGAAACGGTTTCTCTTTCTTTTGTCGTCGTCGTTGTCGTCAGAGCTCGACGCGGACTTGTAGGAAGGTCTACACGGGAGAAAAGAGACTGACAGTTTGATCGAGTCCTCTCTTTTCTTGTCATTTCCTTTTTCTCTTCTCCTTGTGTCTGTTTATTCGTTCTGCCCGTCGATATAAACACAGAGAGTGCTCAGGGTAGGAGATGCCAAAGTCGTGACGGTCGCTACGTTCTGCTTCCCAACGACTCTTGGGTTTCTTCTTCTTGATTTCTGGGTCGAAGAAGATGTTGGCTCCTAGACTCTCTTCTCTCTCCTCTGCTCTCTTCTCAAGGGCATTGGCGCCGGGCTCTCTTATCGATTTGAGGAGGCCCCGAGCTGCACTGGCTCCTGCCTGCTGCTGCTGCTGGTAGTGGCGGCGGCGGTGGTGGTGGGTGGGTGGCTAAGGAGGGTTCTCCCGCGTGACACGATCCCTCAGTGCCGCTCGACGTCCAAGATGGCGTCCGCCCCGACGTCTGCTGCTCGACGAAACTTTTGAGAGACAACCTCCACTTTCACGACGAGCCAAAAGTGGGAGGCCTCCACCCTAAGCCATTTGCATTTGCCATACACCACCACCGCCGCCGACGATAACCATAACAAAAAAGAAAGAAGAAGAAGAAGAAGAAAAGGGAAATAGGAAAAAAGAAAGAAGTTTTTGATTGTCTGCTGGATCATCTATGAATCCAGATGGATCCATTGGCCGTGTCCGAATGATTTCTCCATCTTTATTTCCCCCCTTCTTTTTTCTTTCGGATTAAGGGTTAGATGGAAAGAGGAAGAAGGAATCGTTACATGATGGATCGGTTTCTTGTTCGCGCCGACTCTTCTATCTCTTTGTCATCGATTACCATCATCATCCCGCCCGTCTCTCTATCTCTCTCTAGCTAGTCCAGTCCTTCTGGTCGTCCCGTTTATATAACCGAGCGAAAGGAGAGAATATAAACTAGATCTTGTTATGATTATTTCTCTTTCCCTCTCTTTTTTGTGTGTGTCCGCTGTCGCCCGCTCTCGCTCTCTCTCCTAGTAGTATTATGTACTCGAGCGACGACAGAGAAGAGGGGAAAAAGTTGTATAAATACATGGACAATTTACTGCTATAGCCTGGCCTCTACTACAACTGGAGGAAAAGTTCCTGCGGCGCATCCTGGAGCAGCTCTAAGAGAATGCAAAGGAAGGATGAGGAGGAGGAGGAGGCCGTCATCATTTCCCTCCTCCTCTTTCCTCCCACACTCATCTTGTACCCCCCATCCCCCCTCTCCGTCAACGACGTAGAGTGTTGTATAGTGAAGAGAGATGTCTTTTTTGCGTTTCATCCAATCGTTTTTGGTCGAGTTCCAGATCGAGCGAGCGAGCCAACGAGCAACCAACAACTCTCTAGCTAGACCCCCAACAGTTCGGGATTGTCTCTACTTGTCTGTCGGCCCTCATCAGAAATGAACGCGCACAGGGGGGAGGAGGATCTTTCTCTTTCTCTTTCGTCATCCTACTAGTCGTCGTAGTAGTAAAAGTACTGCCACTAGTACACAAAAGAGAAAGAGGAACAAGAGATCCGAGTTTTTTCAGATTAAAAAAAGGAAGGAAAACTGCCGCTGCTCGAAGGCAGCCGGCCAACAACTAACCAGTCGTTCGAACCTATTCCGGAGAGTTCTCTTTCTCTTTTGGATGCTACTACTCCTCCTCTTCCTCCTCTTCCTTTTGTGAATTGAAAAGAGAAAGAAGAAGAAGAAGAAGAAGGATTTCCCTCCTTTTCTCATTTATTTTTCTGGCTCCCAGGTTTCTTTCCTCTTGTCTTTTTTTACGATTTTTTCCCCTCTTCTCTTCATGTTGGCAGATGCGATTGTCTTCATTTGTCATCGATCGATCCGTCTATCTCGAGCCCAGGAGCGCTCCCTCTCTCTCTCTCTTCGATGGTTTTTTTATCCCCACTTTGGCTCCACCGACAGACTAGGCTTGTACTTTCGCCAGAATCTTGTCAGTCGAAGGTGATGCCATTCTGACGTTCTGGTCGAAAGATAACGTGCTCGGCGCTGCTGCTGCTGCTGCGCCTCCTAAATATCTATAAAGGCGGAAAAAGAAACAAACGAAGGGGGAAAAAATAAAAAACTGAAAAAATAAAATTCTTTTGGGCTGGGCTCGCCATTTGATTTATCACAATATCTGTCACGCTTCTCGGGTCATTTCCAGTTGGCTAAGGGCGTGCCAGGAGTCTCTAGCGCGCACGTTATCACCGGCTAGAGAAATGGATGACCGGTCGGGCCACACGGCCATAGATCTCCATTTTCCAACGCTACCGACTGCCTCAATTTTGTTTTTTTTTTGTTTTTCTTTTATATGTCATAACTTTCTCTTATTTTTTTTCTTTCCGCCTCAATCTCTTTCGTGCGGTTTTTCCCATTATTGGGTAGATTGCCGGCACTACTACTACTACGACTAGTCGTCGTCGTCGTCGTAGTAATAGTTGTAGTGTGCGCGCCCGAGGAAAAGGGCGTGATCTGTAAATCTGCCTTGATCGAATTAGTCGTGCCGGTCTTGTCACCGAGGATGTATGTAAGTGGAAGAAGTTGGTGGTTGGCGGTGGTTGGTGGCGGGAGGGGGATTGGTGTGTGTCTGTGTGTGCTCGCGGGTACAAAATCAATTGGTCGTTTCATCCGCATCTTCTCCTTCTCCTTCTTTTTGAAAATCGTGATTTCCTGGCGTCTTCTTTCCCCGTAGCCACGCCCAGATCGACTCTGGCTCGGCTACCCGTTTTGGCAACCCGTCGAGTTGCGCAACGCTAGACACCCAACTCGCTTTCCACACAGAGAGACTGCCGGTCTCGGCTGCTGACGTCACGACACCACCGCACATGCCGGTACCGGTCTTTCCTGGCTGGCGCTAGTCGTCGTTGCTCCACAAAGGAAATATACGTAGGAGGAGGAGGTAGAGAGAGAGAAGCGATCTGTCATGGCTTATCTGAAATCAGTGGAGCAACCCCGCCCCAGCAGCTCTCTATTGCTCCCGCTCCAACTTCTCCTCATTCTCTCTGACCCTTACGGTGTAGTAGTCTAGTACTGCTGTCTCTTTTGGGAGAGGGGGGGGGGGACAAAAAAAGCGGAACGCGGGCGCTCGGCGTCGCCCCTTCAGATCCAAAAGTGGACTTTTGGGCATGCAAATAGCTCGCACCGATTTTCCACGTACCGCTAGCCGTGTGCGAGCGTGCGTCTGTTGGTCCGTTCGTTCGTCTGACTAAGCGTGACGTCAATCCGATTTCCGTGGAAGGGCCCTGTTTTGTTATTGCACTCGTCATTACGCGCACGATGGTCGAGACCTATTTGACACTCACTGACTTTCTTCATCTTCTATGACGCAGGTGTGATGTGATACGCCACCGGCCGTCCCGAGCGTGTGTGTGTGTGAGAGAGAGTGAGTGAGAGCGCGTGTATCTTCAGTCCTGGCTGGAGACGCTGTGAAATAAAAAAAGAAAAAGGTAAATCATGAAATTCAAAATTTTTTATTTATTTTTTTATTTTTTTAATTTTAAATTGAAATGGCAATCCCTTGCGTTCTTTTGAAATGAACATAACGAATGACTTGTGTCAACGAATTTAGGATTTATCCTTTTTCTCGTGAATTTCGTTTTGGGTTGCAACGCTGTTTCATCAAGTGTTTACTACCGTCAGTACCGTGTACTACCGTCTCGCCAGGGTCGTCTGCTTGTCAGTTAAATTTGGCACTTTATCTGCCAGTTGTTTCATTGTAAAATTCTAGTTGGAGCCACTCATTTGTCGAGTCTCGCCAACTTTTGTTAATTGCCTTTCACCAGCTGTACTTACGGGACGGGTGTGTTGTGCAACTTTCACTATTGTACTTGACACGACTAGTCAACTACGTACTGCATGGGAAAAGTATACCGGATATCCGCCCTTAAACCAGATTGCTGGAATCATTTTCTTGTTTGCTTGCTTTAGAGTTATATACATCGATGTCTAATTTCTCGAAATGTATTTTTTTCTTTTCTTTTCTTTTCTCTTTCTGTCGTTTGAAAAGGAGGACATAGCCGTCATCGGCCCAAGAGTTGGAGTCAATTAAGTTTGAAGGTGTTGGAGGGTGTTGACCAGTTGGACGACGCACAAGGCATTTTCCGCACCAAAAGAAGAAAATCCAATAAAAAAGCATCGAGATGGCGACGGTTGATGGACGGCCGGCCCAGTACGGGCTCTCCCTGAAGCAGCTCCGCGAGGTGATGGAGCTGCGAGGACGGGAGGCCGTTGAACAAGTGCGCCACTATGGCGGCGTCCAGGAGATTTGTAAAAAACTCTACACCTCCGCCACAGAAGGTAACGTAACTCTTGTCGCGTCTCTCTTTCTCGTCGTCAACTATCAGCAGATCGGAGGAAATGAAACATTCGAGAGTTGTGTCGAGTGGGCGGGGGGTCTGTTGGATTGGAAATGTCATCTCTGTCTCCTTTCCGATGAATCATCAGCAAATGCACTGGAATGAATTAGAGATTGGCCAAAAATGGATGGTTGGTTTGGGTTTTCGCTCGTCGTCGTCGTCCACGGGGATCGCGCTCATTTGATTCCGACAAATGCTTCAGGGTTTTTCTCTTTCCGTCCGTCTGTCATGTTGCCCAGTCAGCTTGACAGAAACGAAGGGAAGCGGAAGCGCGCCACTAACTCTGGCGACCAGAGGGAGAGAAAAGAGGAAAGAAGAAGAAGTAGTAGTCTGTAGTCTGCGTAGAATGCGGCGTCGACAATTCCGCTCGCCGCACAAAAGAAGAAGCTCCTCATTTCGTCGGGGACAACTCTTTCTTCTTCTGCTCTCCCGAGCTCCTCTTTTCTCCGTCGCCTCCTTCCACCCAGTAC
Organism: Ceriodaphnia dubia; assembly: GCA_022539655.2. Taxonomy (NCBI): domain Eukaryota; kingdom Metazoa; phylum Arthropoda; class Branchiopoda; order Diplostraca; family Daphniidae; genus Ceriodaphnia; species Ceriodaphnia dubia. The sequence continues at coordinate 862,063 of JAKUCG020000230.1, read as the reverse complement.
CCAAGTTTTCTTTAAGTGGATTGCGTCATTTCTCGCTCTCTCTCTCTTTCTCTCTTTCCCGCTCCCAACTTGTCCTTCTTCTTCTTCTTCTCCTTCTTATTCCATTTGAATTTAAATCCCCGGCCAACAGTTTTTCTTTGCCCGATCGTATCGCACCCGTTCGCTGTTTAGCACCCATCCAATGACAATAGCCAGTGGTAGAAGCAGTCGTGCTGCTTTCAAGTCTTTTGACGGTGCCTTAACGTCACGTTTTCCAAGCTGCTCTCCTCTCGTCTCCTTCTTCTTCTTCTTCTTCTTCTGCTCCTCCTTCTCCATCCTTCTGCTCCGCCATTCTCTTTCACGCGAGCTCAGAGACCCCCGGTCGATAGAGGATCCAATGGAGAGAGACTAGAGAAGGGGGGAAGAAGACTCGTCTATCTGTCTTATCTGTCTCTCTCTCTCTGTGCTCCTGCTCCTACCCCACTCCTTGGTATTTTGCGGCAATACCCCCCCTCGTCATCTTCCTTGGCAACTGTTCGTCGTGGTAGAAGACGGGCAAGAGGGTAAGGAGAAAAAAACGGCCACGACGCCGAGAGAGAGAACTTGAATCCACGCTACGGATATATGGAAATGTGAAGTGGTCAAGCGGTTCTCTTATTCGGCAAGAGGGGAAACGGAGCTGGTTAAACAACGCCAGTAAAGGCCCTTGTGTCTGTTTTTTTCCTTTTTTTTTTCCTTTCGTTCTTTCCCTAAACGAACCCAAAAGGGTAGAGAAAGGGGAACTTGATCCGGCTGGCCGCTTGTGTGTACTTGAATGGAACCGAAACTGCTTGCTGCGAGCTGCAAGCACTACCGCCAGTAACAGCATTGGTCTGATCTAGATAATCCATTACTTACTACCGGATGATAATACTCTCTCTCTCTCAACTGTTCATCGAAGCCATTTTATGATTGCAGTTTTGATGTCACACAGGGACACAACAGCCAGAAAGCTCTTCTACTAGTTCTCTCGTTCGTCCTTTATCCTTTAGCTCCTCCTACGGACCGTCATTGACGTCATAGCCGCGGCGTCGTCACTATCGACGCCCGAAAACCTTGCCATCTCCTTCTCGTGCTCCTCCTTCTCCCTCCTCCCCCTCTCAGATAAAGAATCAAGTTGAGAAGGAAAGGAAGGAAGAAGACGAAGGGAAAAAAAGAAGGGGGGGGAGAGATCAAAAGACGTTGTTTTGCGTTTATCCAAGGGGCCCCCGACTCGTCTTTCTCTTTGTCTTCAATATGCGCAGCCTGTGCCTCCTCCTCCTCCTCCCTAGCTCAGTTCTGTGCGCTCTGTCGGCTTCGTATTTGTCTATTTAGGTATTGGCGGCCTCTGTCTGTGCGGCCGGAATAGATTACACGGGAGAGACGGAAGCGACAGTAGAGGAGGGGGGTCGTAGAAGATAGAGCTTGTAACGAAGTAGACTTAGAGCCGGAGAGAGAGAGAGAGAGAGAACTAGTCCATATATCTCCCAACGTGTCCGAAAACTCGATCAACTAATCAAGCTCATACGGATGAATCGATAACAAAAGGAATAGCCAGTGGTGACGGCGAGGTCTCATCAGTCTAATGGATGCGCCCAGCCGCGATGGCGTACTAGTCCTCGCTTCGCCGTATTGTGTCTGGGCACGTAGAATTGGATTATTCATGTCCCCTCTTTCGCTACTACTTTGTCGGACTCAATTCGTCTCTCTGTCGGTCCACTCTCTCTCTCTCTTATATATATTTATATATATACGACGCATATAAAATATAAAAAAAACGGAAGCTAAATAACCTTGTTTTGTTTTTTGTCTTTTTCCGCGTGTGGATTATGTTGATAACAGGATTATCCGGCTCGCCGAAGGACATCGAACATCGGCGGGAAACGTTCGGCTCGAACACGATCCCGCCTAAGCCGCCAAAGACCTTCTGGCGATTGGTGTGGGAAGCGCTGCAAGATGTCACCCTCATCATCCTGGAAGTGGCGGCCATCGTCTCACTACTCTTATCTTTCATTCCTTCCAGCGACAGCGACGGTAATTTTTTTTCTCCCTTTGCCCACCAAAAAAAAAGAAAAAAAATAACCGCATTCTCCGTCATCTTCTTCTTCTTTGTCGCGGATGTTGTGTCATAATAAAGACGGCGACGGAGAAAATAAAAATCAAAAAAAAGGAGGGGTGCAAAAATAAGGATAGGGTCTGGTGGCGATGTAGACAGCTCCCGACTGGGCTGTTGCTGGAAATAGATCTCTTGCACGAAGAAGCCTGGGTGGACCGATCAAGATCTTTCTTTTTTTTTTGTCTTCTTCTTCTTCTACACCTAAATCGATGGCTGCTGTCCCGGCTGCTGCTGTGCGGGTGGTCGAGAATCAAGAGACATCGATTTCTCTTACCAAACCACCGCCACGCGCCCCACCATCTTGTTTTGGCCGCTCGTTATCCTCGACTTCCTGTGGGAAATGTCGGGATTATTGTTGATTGCAGGGGAATGTTAGTAGACCGCGCGGCTTGTCGTCACCGCTGGATTTGCGGATATATTTCCATCTCTTTTCCTCCTTCCCCTCTATCCCCGTGTGATGTGTGTTTTCCTTTTGGCTGGGGGTTTACGATCAAGTGGGGGGTATGATCTTCAATCATGCTAACACGCGCCATAACTGCCTCCCGTTTGATATATATATTTCTCTCTTTCTATCTCGCATTCTTTTTCTAACATGCTTCTTTACGTCGTCATGGTGATATCACAGACGACGAAGGTAAGAGACAACCATCCGCACGCACCTTAACAACTGCCAACTCCCCCGCTTACACATTCAACCCCTTTTATAACCGAAACTGTTGCGTCCTATTTGAACTTACCCGCTCGCTCTACCTATAAAATTTCGACGATTGAATTCACTGGGAGAAGGTTGATCTAATGGATAAAACACGGAAGGATGAACCAAATAAAAAAAAGAAAGACAAAAACGTAGAAAAATAAAATAAAGTTTCTGTGCTGTGTATTGCGGGCTGCGTCTCGGTAACGGGAGAGAATGGAAAGCCCGAGTGAGGAAGAATGAATAGACAAAGCCAAGTTATCCGTGTTCAAGCCCCCAAGTTTTGACTTTGGGATTTCTCGAGCATCAAATTCGTCTTGATTAGTGACTCTTGTATGACTCGTCGGGGTCCCCTCTTAATTGGATCCCCCTACCTCCCCCCTCCCTACCCCTTTGTTCTTGAAATGTCGAATCGAGTAGTAGTCAAGGAGGCAAAGAGACTCCTACTGTGAGAGAGTTGACGAGGTGAACGATGATGTGTAGGATTGTCTTCTCCGTCTGAATTCCCCGGGACGCTCTACTACTACTACCAAAAACCGTAGCTACCGCCGCCAGTGGTTTACCTCCTCTGCTCCTGTTTTTACATGTTTTTTTTGTTTCTTTATTTTTGTTTTTATTTTTTTTGCGGGAAGTGCTCGTTGACGACATGCCAGATGATACAATCCGGTCATCTCTTCTTTTTTGCTTTCCTTTTTCTTTTTGTTCCATCGTTGCCACCGAATAGATGAGCTGAGCCACAAGGAGGACAAGTCGCACGAATGGATCGAGGGCCTCGCCATTCTGATATCCGTCATAGTCGTCGTCTTGGTAACTGCCTTCAATGATTATACCAAGGAGAGACAATTCCGCGGACTGCAGAGCCGAATCGAGGGCGAGCACAAATTCGCCGTTCTGCGGGGAGGCGAGAGCAGCCAAATCTTTGTCGGCGAGATCGTCGTTGGTGACATTTGCCAGGTCATTTCGTGTGCCGTTTGATTCACCGTTGCTATCTATCCATCTCTTCTCCTTCTTCTTTTTTTTTCTCTATCCTCTTTTTATTCTCTTCACATGCAAATGGCTGTGGGAGGAGGAGGAGGATAGAAAGAAGAAGAAGAAAAAAAAAGTGCTGTGTGTGCGTCATGAATATCGCATGAAGGATTCGTGCCCAGCGCACGGAAAAGACGAGAGGATGGGGACGGGCCGGTCGTTTGTGAATGCCGTTTCATTTTGATATTCAATTGCAGATTAAGTACGGCGATTTGCTGCCGGCCGACGGCATTCTCATTCAAAGCAACGATTTGAAAGTGGACGAGTCGTCCTTAACGGGCGAGTCGGATCACGTCAAAAAAAGCGAACTGACGGATCCTATGCTGCTATCTGGTAAGTCGTCGATTCTATTGGCGGATCGGTTCCCGTTCCGTCCACGGACTCTCTTTGAACTCTCGGCTTTACGGCAAATCAGGGACCCACGTCATGGAAGGCAGCGGCCGGATGGTGGTGACTGCCGTCGGCATCAACTCGCAAGCCGGCATCATTTTCACGCTACTGGGAGCCGCCGCCGACCAGCAGGAAGCTGACGCTAAGCAACGGAAGAAAGGTGACACTCTCGATCCCCCCTCTCTTATCCTCTTTGGTTTTACACGCGCCCTTTTCGCTCCCGTATCGAACACACGTTCTTTTTTTTGTGTCGTTTTCAAGTTCTCCCTTTTCAATCGGCTCGAATATCCCAGCCATTTTAGAACATCTAGTACTTGGATTCACCTTAAATGCTCGACTACATTTTCCGGTGAATCCACCGTCTCGTGTTCCACTTAATGAACCGTAGATTTTCAGGCATGTTAGGCCCCCTCCTAATATCTTTACACATTCGGTATTTAAAAAATCGATTTTCTAGACAAGTAATTTGTAATTCTTGACACATCGAATCAAGTCAAATCTCGTGGCTTATTTAACGTTTCCGATCAAATTCATTATTTTTACTTTTTTTTTTTACTTTAATTTTGAAAATCATCGATTTATTTTTCTTCCGTAGTGCGTGAATTGAAACAAAAAATATCTTTCATATCTTTGTGTGTTTAACCTCATCTTTATTTAGTACTCTTTTGATGAGAGAAAGTATTAGTAGTGTATCGATTTGTTTGTTTTGGCTGCTGATGGTTCGGTTCTAAATTTTATCCCACCTTTTTCATTCTTTTCTCTTTTGTTGATAATACTGCAAACTCGCTGACGGCAAGTTCCGAATCTAGCGGCCCAATTCCATTTGGGTCGTTACTAATTTCTGAAACTTTCCGTACGCGACATTAGTGTAAGAAAAAAACGCTAATTTTGTTTTGTTACATTTTGTGTTTGAGTTATTTAGAACGCTCATTTGGGGGTTTTGGTCATTGCCGTATTTCGGTTTTGTATATATTATATATATATATAGCTTAGCTACTATACGGTGATTAAAATGATTAACAGTTTTTATTGTGGCGGGATTCTGCATCCGGTCACGAGATGCAGCATCTCTTTTTGGGTGCCACACCCTCAACATCTCATTATTTGGAGTTTGTCGTTGACATTTTTTTTTTCGTATGACGTGATCCTATTTTTCTCTCTTTATCTCTTTTTCTCTATTTTTTTTTCCTTTCATTCCATGACATATTTTTACGCATGGCCTTTTTTTTATGCTCCTTTTATACCATCCCAACCAATAACCACCGTCACGCGACCACCGACCACACGACCCGACCCGTTATACAACCACCTCCACACTATCACCACTACTACTACAACTCTACATCAACTACTACTACTACTTCTACTTCCCCGATTACAAACAAACCATTTTACTATACACCCTTCTCCATGCCTGAACACAAAATTTATTCGGGCGTGTTGCAGAAGCCAAAAAGCAACGGAAGAAGAAGAAAGGTACGGAAAAAACCACACACAAACACTCGAAAAAAAAAATTAAAAGCCGTCTCACCAAAAATGCGCGCGCCTCTTTTGTCATCCTATCTCTCTCTCTCTCTCTCTCTGAAAGCTTCTCTCTCTCTCTCTCTAACTCTCTGACTCTCCCATCTGACTCCTTCTCTCTCTCTTCCTATCTCCTTTCCTTCCTCTTCTTCTATCGCTTGTGAATGTTTGGGTTCCCTAACCGATTCGTTTGAATTTTTTTTTAACGATTGATCAAGTCTTTCACCTGCATTTTTGATCAAGTCCTTTTATTTTTTGCTTCCATCGGTTTCTAAAGGAGGAGGAAACGGCTTTTGATGCATTGCATGGCTTGTGCGCGAGGCTTTTGTTTTCGTTTGACGAGGAGCTCTTTTGGAATTATTCCCCTATTTTCTTTTGGTTTATTTCCAAATAGATACTTTATTATGATTCAGTTTTTCCTTTGAAAAAAAAAAGAAAAAGAAAAAAGATATATATGGTCTTTTGATCTTAAAAGATGGCAAAACCACAAAGTAGAAACGAAATGAAATCGTTTCCGTTTCAATGGAAACGGGGGAAAAGCGCTTGCACTCTCAAAAACTTGGCACAACACTCACTCTTTCTCATACCATGCTCTATATTGTACATATATATATATAAATATCTATTTATCTATCCTCTCGATAACCGTCGCTCTCTGTCCTCTCTCTCTATATATATACTCTCTCTCTCTCTTACTATCTCACACTCTCTCTATTACGCCTCTCGCTGTCTATCTTCTCCCCTTTCGTGTTTCTCGTCTTTCGCTGTCTCGCTGTTGCTCCTTTCATCGGGCCCGCTTCTCGATTTTTGCATCCTCTCATCTAATATATCTCGTGTCCGGTACGTTTTTGCGATGTCCAGGAGATGTCGAAGAGGGCAACGTTGGTAACAACAGCCATCCATCGGACGGCGCCGCTCGCAACAACAAGGCGGAAGTGCAAGAGGATAGGGAAGGATCCAGAGGTCCAAGCAGCGATGCTCCCATCAAAGAGGAGAAGAGCCACTCGAAGGAAAAATCGGTTCTCCAGGCGAAATTGACGAAATTGGCCATCCAGATCGGCTATGCTGGTAAATGACGCGTCAGCTCTCTCTTCTTTTTCACCCCTCTTTCTTCAACTGATGACTAAATTGACTAACGGATCTCGTTGGTTCGATTCTTAGGTTCGACTATCGCCATCTTGACTGTCATCATCTTGATCGTGACTTTCTGTATCAAGACGTTCGTTTACGAGGACCAGCCGTGGGACAACAAATACTTTAACAACTTTGTCAAGTTCTTGATTATCGGTGTCACCGTGTTGGTCGTCGCCGTCCCTGAAGGTCTCCCTCTGGCTGTGACTCTTTCGTTGGCCTACTCCGTCAAAGTAAATAGCTCGCTCCATTTTTTTCTCTCTCTCCATGGCCCCGCTAAATAGAACAACACTAGAAACGATTGTAAAATCATGATATGGCTTTCCTCTAGAAAATGATGAAGGATAACAATCTGGTGCGGCACTTGGACGCTTGCGAAACCATGGGCAACGCCACTGCCATCTGCTCGGACAAAACTGGAACCCTCACCACTAACAGGTAATGAGGCAAAGAATGAAACAGAAAAAGAAAATCAATAAATAACTAAATAATAATAATACGCTTGTTATTTGTTTGACAGGATGACGGTCGTCGCCTGCTTCGTTGGAGGCCAGCACTACAAATCCATTCCCAAATATGACTCACTGCCGCCGCTTGTGGCCAACCTGGTCATCCAAGCCATCTCCATCAACAGTGCTTACACGTCTCGCATTCTGGTGAGATCTATTGTTGTGGTCGACGGGAAAATGTTCTCATGCTTAATCACTACCGTCTGGCTCTGTCTCTCCTTCAGGATGGCGACTTGCCTAACGAGCCCATCAAGCAAGTGGGTAACAAGACGGAATGCGCCATGCTTGGCTTCGTTCTCGATTTGAAGAAATCCTACCAATCCATTCGTGATGAACACCCGGAAGAAACTTTCCATCGCGTCTATACCTTTAACTCTGTCCGCAAGTCGATGAGCACCGTCATTCAGCGTGAAGGCGGCGGTTACCGCATCTTCACCAAGGGTGCTTCCGAGATGGTCCTGAAAAAGTCAGTCGATTTATTTCCCAACCACAAAGTCTATTGAATTCTAAAAATGTGTTTTTTTCGTCTCTGTAAAAAAACAAAAAACAGGTGCGCCTTCATTTACGGCGCTGATGGAAAACTGGAGAAATTCACTCGAGAAATGCAGGATCGTCTTGTACGAGACGTCATTGAGCCAATGGCCTGCGACGGTCTCCGCACAATCGCCGTGGCTTACCGCGATTTCGTGCCACACAAGGCCGAGATTAATCAAGTCCATTATGACAACGAACCCAACTGGGATGACGAAGATAACATCATCAACAACCTGACGTGCATGCTCATCGTCGGCATTGAAGATCCTGTCCGACCTGAGGTATTTCTGTCGACATTGTTTTGTTGATCTTTCCGGGCGACGGTTCTGTCACGCCTTGTTGTTTGTTTTATTTCTTCCCCTCCGACAAAAAAAAGGTACCCGAAGCTATTAGACAGTGCCAGCGGGCAGGTATTACGGTGCGCATGGTGACGGGCGACAATGTCAACACAGCTCGATCCATCGCTATCAAATGCGGCATTGTTCAGCCCGGAATGGACTATTTGATTATCGATGGCAAGGAATTCAACCGACGCATCCGCGACGCCAATGGCGAGGTTTGTTGTCCCTGTCAACTCTACATTCGTTGCCATGGTTCTGATTCTTCGCCCTTGGGTCTAATTATCTTTTCCTTTCGCTTTTGACCCGGTGTGTGAACAAACAGGTGCAACAGCACTTGCTGGATCAAGTTTGGCCCAGGCTTCGAGTGTTGGCACGTTCATCACCCACTGACAAATACACTCTGGTTAAGGGTATTATCGACAGTAAAGTCTCCGAGAACCGAGAAGTCGTCGCCGTGACTGGTGACGGTACCAACGATGGTCCTGCTCTCAAGAAAGCCGACGTTGGATTCGCTATGGTGCGCACGTGTCCCTTTATCGACATTCATCTCTTGAACCCTAAAGTCTCGCCCCAACTTAATCTTCTTCATCACTCGTTTGTCTTGCAGGGCATTGCTGGAACAGACGTGGCCAAAGAGGCATCTGACATTATCCTAACGGACGACAACTTCAGCAGCATCGTTAAGGCCGTCATGTGGGGCCGTAACGTTTACGATTCGATCGCCAAGTTCCTGCAGTTCCAGCTGACTGTCAACATAGTGGCCGTCATTGTGGCCTTCTTTGGCGCTTGTTTCATCCAAGATTCGCCGCTCAAGGCCGTCCAAATGCTCTGGGTCAACTTGATTATGGACACGCTAGCTTCCTTGGCACTTGCCACTGAAATGCCCACAGCTGATCTGCTTTCTCGTAAACCGTATGGTCGCACCAAGCCACTCATCTCTCGAACCATGATGAAGAACATCACGGGCCAGGGCATTTACCAGCTGTCGGTCATTTTTACTCTGCTGTTTGTCGGTAAGTCAAGTCTGGCCCGCCTGGCCTGTCTGGCCTTAAATTGGATTAGGAAAAAAAACAAACGCAAACGCATCCTATTTTCCAGGTGAGCAATTTTTGGATATCGATTCGGGCCGAGGCCAGCCTCTGAGCACCGAACCGACTCAGCACTTTACCATCATCTTCAACACGTTCGTGATGATGACTCTCTTTAACGAGATCAACGCGCGAAAGATTCACGGCCAGCGCAACGTGTTCGAGGGCATTTTCACCAATCCCATCTATTACTGCATCTGGATAGCTACAGCGGCCTCTCAGGTGACATGATCGACAAACTGAATTGCTTCGTACTCGCTACGATCGAGCGGAACTGACTTTGACTTTGGCCGGATTTATCCAGGTGGTGATTGTTCAATTCGGTGGTCACGCGTTCTCCACTGCAGCCCTGTCGCTCTCCCAGTGGGCCTGGTGCGTCTTCTTTGGCGTGGGAACTCTGGTGTGGGGCCAGGTGGTCACCACCGTTCCCACTAGCAAGATCCCCAAAATCTTCTCGTATGGCCGCTTCCTTTTTCCATCCAATGTTGTATCGAGTTGGCCACATTTATCCCGGCCGTGACTTAGTTTCTTTTTTCCTCGTTGCTTCATTTTTTTCTTCTACAGTTATTCTTTTCTGTTTCTCTTGTATAGACTGTCTCGCACCAAACACATCCACACCTGGTCTTGCCGGCCACGATTGCACACGATGAAAGGTGTTCCTAAGTCAGAAACATTTAGTCGCCAAAAGCACCCGTAGTCTCCTCTCTCCTCCCCCTGTCCCCTTTGGGGTTTGTTTAATATCGAGTTTATTAGGCAACAAATTCTTCTAACTAAAAATCTAACCACATGGTGACGACACGGTCTGATGCCATCCATTTTTTTTCCTTTCCCCGGGACATCTCGGTCACTACTCTCTCTCTCTCTCTTGCTCCTATCTCTCTCTCTCTAATGTGTTTTTTCCCTTCTCCATCTAAAGAAGAGAAACATTAACCACCTCTAGGCAAATTTGTTCGCACACAACCACACATACACACGCAAATCACGCACTTGACAATTCGCGCACCCAAAAATACTCAGAAGGTTTGCATAGTCAATGAAAATTTTTTTTATAAAGAAACTGTCATTAAAAAAGAAGTCTTAGTTGGAAAACTTATTGAAGTGAAAATCTTTTTCATTTCTCACAAAAAGGATGAAAAACCCTCCGTCGAAAAAGAAATTGCGATAGATATCTTGTATTAAAACGACCCCATGTTGACCATCTGTTGAGAACCTCGAGTCATAATTTCGGGTCCATCGAATCGAACGTGACAATCACACACACATACACTTACACATACACACAAGCATCCCTCCCAGTAGCACCAACGAATTTCCTCCCTTCATTATCAGAGAGTGCCACTGGGGTGGTCAGTAGGCGGGGTACACACGCTACTCTCTTACCTACCTCTACTACACCTTGTAATGGGCTATTGATTGAGGGGGAGAGGGAGGAGGTAATAATCCAAGTGTCATCTTTTCCTGTTAGTGTGGCTCGTCCAAGAGGAACTGGGGTACTTTCAGTCCGTACTGTATCGCGGCCGGCAAAACGAAAAAAAAAAACACAAACACACACACACAAAAAAACAGAAAAAAACAAACAAATGGTGTTGGTGTAGTCTGGTCCGAGTCAGTGATGAACGTAGCTGGTAGCAGTGATGATCATCTTAAATGATGTGATGATGACGATTTCTAATTTGTTTTTCTCAAATGGCTTTTGGGATTTGGTGTGTTTTTTGTTTGTTTTGTTTCGTTATGTTTCATTCCGGATTGGAACGACAGCTGGGGTCGGGGACACCCTGAAGATATCTCTGCGACGATGGGCGCCCTCGTCGAGGACAAGTTTGATTCGGACGGTGACAAGAAACGGACGACAGGCCAGATCCTTTGGATCCGCGGCCTTACACGCCTCCAGACACAGGTAGGACGCAGTTAAGCCGATGTTGATTCGCATCGGATCTTCATTTCTCTCTCTCTCTCTCGCTCTCTCTTAACGTACCCCGAGTTTTATTTTTCTTCATTTACTCTTAGAGATTTTAACTGTTTCCACACTGAATTGGTTTTACAATTTGTTTTCTTTTGATTTTTTGATCGAGTTTCCCCACGCCCAAATTTACAACGAATAGTGCTCTCCACAGCATTTCATATCCACAACAAAAAAAAAAAAAAAAAAAAAAAAAAAAACAAAAACAAAAACAAAAACAAAAAAAAAAATCATATCTCTTAAGATTTGACTCCGGATTCGCGTGTTGTCCTCATTTTGAACTAAATGACGTGAATTCCCACCTTGTTTCCGACTTGCGATTGATATTCTTACCGACTATCTACTGGGATTGGGGCTCTGACGCTCGGCCTTTATGCTCTACATCAAGCGATGTGTGACTCACTCTTAAGCTATGACCCACAAATCTGCTCTTGACCCACAACCTATTTGTTGATTATTTAGAATTTTTGGCGTGGCTATTCGGTTGTGTGAGTTCTATTTTCTTACCACTATCATTATTGTTCAAGCGATATTTTTTTCGAAAGTAGTAGACAACAAGACGAGCAATTAAGAACCGACGGAAAGTGTATCGCTCAACTTAGAAACTACACACTACCGTAGACGGTTGGAGCGAGAAACAAAGCGGCGAATGTTTCACTCCCATGTAGACTAGAAAGAAACCTAGCAATCCGTTCCATCCAATCGATAGTTTTGTCTAACAGAAAGACAAGCGTAGAAAGAGCGCGCGTGCGTGATTTTGGCTTCCGTTACAGTGGGTGAGACGCTGTCTAATGATGTCAAGAACGAAGCGAAATCAACAACGATGGTCTTCCTCCTCGTTCCTATTTATCCTCTATCGGCTCTCTTAATCTTTCTGATTCAAGAACATCTTCTTACCTCCCTCTACTACCTCTATGTCGGCGCTGAAAGGCCTTGGTTCCTGACTATTTTCGCCGATTTTTATTTACTTACCTTTTTATTGTATCCTCATCAACTTCCACACAGTCCCCATTTGTTCCTTCTCAGGATTTTTTACCCCGTTTCCCAATGTACATCTTCTTGCCTCCATCTTCCGCCATCTTGAACCGTTACATTACGACATTTTCCGGCTCATTGAAGGCTATTCACATTCTCTCCTTTCATTCCACTCGTCTCCGGCCGGCACGTTGAAAGCAAGTGTGTTCCAGGTCATTGGGCTTTTATTCCTTTGATGTTTCTTGGCAATTGGTTGGCATCTATCGTCGATCGACAGGAGGGCTCGAAGGGATGTACGCATAAATAGATCACTGGATTTCGAAGAGAAAAAAACCACACTCATTCCCCTACTCGGTTTTGTTCCCAAATTTATGTTCCGTTTTTTTCGCATTGTTTACCACACAAACACACCCAAACAAACACAGGAGAAAAAAAAACCACCCGACCATATCTGTTCACTCCTCAATCTCAACACAAGCAAACAGACACAGACACGCAAAATCACTTCTTCCGGCGATTCTGTCGTATTCCCAACTTCTTTCACTTTCTGATTCTCCGCCCGGCTACTGCCCGTTCGTTCGTTTATTTTACCGAATTTTTTTTCTTCTCAAGCCATCACTACCTTGACGATGCCGATCCCTCTCTCCCTACCCTTGTTACACTTCCGCCCATTGTGTTCCAACCCTACAAGTTATGTTCTTGTATGTATCCCCCTTCTTTACAACCCGACACACTATTCCCCGAGAAGATCCTGCAAATAGTTTGGACGCTGTGCTAGTTTCTTTTTCCAGTTCGGAGAGTTTTCAATGGCGAGTCTTATTTTCACTTTATTTTGTCCATTAATTTCCATTCGATCCTGAGTTGCCGATAATCACTGCATGCGCTGTGTTCCTATTTAATTTTTATTGTCGGTTTGTTTTCGTTTGATTTGTTATTAATTTAATTTCTTTCACTTTCGTGGATTTCGTTTCCGCCATCATGTTTGCGAATTGGGGGAGGGAGTAATCATAATGAACATGCGTGCTCGAGACCGGCCAAGGAGGGATTTTCGCTCTTTTCTACCTTCCCCCTCCTCGCGCAGGATTCCGTTGTCGCTGCTGAGCATTTCACGCAACAAATTCCAAATTCACAAAGGTTTTCATAACAAGAAGCAAAATCAAAATAACTAGAAGAATTTTCTTAGGCGAATGATGCGTTGATTGATTTCTTACCTCTTAGGTGTCGAAGTTATTAATCCGCATGGGTCATATTGTAGTTGAGTGTCGATTATGTTCCGTTTTACATTAAAGAATTAATGATTTATTTTCCAGCATTCTGGATGTGGTGTCTAGTCGTCACAAAGAGCCTTCTGAATGCGTCCAACTGTATATATTTTTTATATACATAACACTTACACAAGAATTGCGATCCTTCCGTGTCACTCTAATTTTGCGCTAATTTTCTTTACAGTAGCACGTTAGGAACTACCCTACTGATTGATTGATAAGCTTGATGATTGTTGATTGTATGTGTTATGGATGTGTTTGTCACAGTAATGATAACGGTCATGAAATGACACGAAAAAAGACCACCCCAACGAAAATATGAATATCCTGATCTCCTACTCCTCGACCCCCAAGCCCAACGTCACGATAATGATGGCCAATGTATTGATTTCTTTTGTGTTTTTGATGTCACTTTTGGCGACGCGAACGAAACCGACCTGGCGTGTGATTGTGGTTTGCAGCTGCGAGTGATCAGAGCGTTCAAGTCTACGCTGGAGGACCTGGAGGAGAAGCGGTCCGAACACAGTGTGCACAGTTTGCGGAGTTCACGGAGTCAGTCGGGCCTGCGCCCGCTCTCGGACATCACGTACATAGACGACGATCCCTTGCTTAAGGCGGCGGCGTCTCAACATCACACCCCCGGTGAGCGTGAGCTCCACGACAGGAGCCGTCCACCTATCGCTTTGACTTCCGACGGTTTGTTGGCGGTTGCTGGCGGTGGAGGCGGTGGGTACGGTAGTGGAGGTGGTGGTGGAGGCGGTGAAGGAGGAGGAGGAGGAGGACATCGTCACCATCAGAGACAGCAGCGGCATTCGTCCGCCGAGCACAGCAACAACAACAACAGAGCGAGCGAGCGCAAAAGCGCCAGCGCCGGCTCCAATGCCGTCCAGTCGGCGAGCCAACTCGCTCCGACGGTCAATGGCCATCACGTCAATCAGCAGCAGCAGCAGCCGACGTCCCGTTCCCATTCCAATTCCCAATTCCAAACATCCCATGATTCTAGTTCGTCCTACCTACAATCCAGTATGTCCCCGCCTCAATTGCTCACCCCATACCAAGCCAGCAGCTCTCATTATCAGCTGCCTCCTCAGATGCCACCCTCAAGCCTCCTACCCGTCCGCTACGACGTCCTCGACTACGATCCACTACCGGATCTGCCAGCCGATTTGCCCCGCCTCGTTCACGAGACCAGCATCTAAAAAAAAAAAAATTTGAAAAAAAAAATTTAAAATATTATACAAATTTTTACCAAAACCGCACGACGCGAGATTACGATCTCACGCAACAACCACCATCACCACTACCACTACCACCACCCTCCTACCCCTGCGACCACTTGGGACGGCTTCTTTACCAACAACATATCTTCTTCTCGTCTCTCTATCTCTCCCACATTGTTTTCGCTCTGTGTTTATCACGCCAACAAACAACGTCGAACATCTCTTTCCTAACAAACCACACGGGCTTACCCTCTGTCCATTTTATCTATTTGTCTCTCTCTCTCTCTCTCTCGCTCCATCACCGTTCAACACTTTAATAACCTACGGGATTTCTGTTATTAACCCAAATCTACACTAGTTAGTTCAATGGGTCGCTTGGTGATGTCTGTTTGGAGGAAAAAAAAAACATTTTTGGGGCCCAACATGTTCACTGTATGTTGAGCTTCAAAAACTGTGTAGCTGTCGTCTCAAGCCAATAAGAGAGGGACCGGGAGACGTTTGCAGAAACCAAAAGACGCAGAATTGTGTGGCGTGTCGCAGTTTGTGTGGCGTCGGCTTATTTCGGTGGTTGTGTCTTCGTCGAATAACTTTTAAAAGGAAAACCGAAAACAGTGGTGGCGGTCAATTTTCATTCGCCGACATAGTGATAAAGTTCACGCGTTTTTAGGGGGAAATGACAATAATTGCTCGTTGTAGCTTCCAAAGCAGACTCTCTTCTTCTTCTTCTCCTTTCTGCCGCAGTCTTTTTATTACAACCAAAGATTTGTTCCTTGTTTTGATCGCGAGGGGAACACCAATTTTTTGAAAACTCCCCCCGTTTCATTTGGCTGCTATCGTCGATCTACGCATATCTCTTCCCAAGCGTCCTTGTGTCTCTTTTTTGGAAAGATTCTCTCCGAACATCTCTCTCCCTCTCTCTTAATCCTCCATCTCGCGTTATCCACCAAACTCTCCTCCTTTTTGTTCTCGATGAGAGCACGCGCGCTAGTGGGAGAGATCTCGTTGACTGTGTGCCGCGTGTTGTGGATGCCTTTACGTCTTCGGTGTTGGAAAATTGTAAGAAAAAGAAAAACCCGCAATCGAGAAAAACAAGAAGAAGAAGAAGATCCAAGAATCAAACAAGAACTGAAGAAGACATTTGACGAGGATCTGCGAGTGTGCAAAGCCGTGTGCGCAACATTTTTAGCCTGATGGAGCCATCTGTCGTCAACCGCTTCGCAACTCTGTGGGGGTCGCTATCATCGTAGGAAAACGATTCTGTCGCCAGCCTATAAAAAATCACGAAACGAGTAGGCCATCTTACTAACTCACGGTTGCTCGTTGCTTTTTTTCAAGTTCGTTTCGTTTCTATTTTTCATCTACTCGGAACACTTGACCTCTCCCACTGCGTTGTATTAATAGCGGTTGAATTTTTTATTTTTTATTTTTTTCACTTTTTCTTTGATGGATTTTTTCCCGATCTTCCTCCTAGATGGTACCTCCGGATGGGTTATGATAATTTTATTTCGGTCTTTGTTGTTTGGTTTTATATCTATATATTTCTGTTTTATTTATTCTCGCATTTTTCTTTTTTTTCGATGCGATGAAAGGCAAAGGCCGGAATCGGTGGTGCGCGTGGTTCACTTCTGCATCTAGCTCTTATTCAGATAAATCTATTCTTCTAGATTAGACGATTCGAAGGATTGATGAATTTCCTTTTTAAAGAACGTAAGGCACTGCATGTCTTCGACAAAAAGAGGCAAAGGGACTTATTAAAAAAGTTAGTTGGAATGTGCCGATTTGAGGTTCCTTATCGTAGTGCTGAATTTGCCAGAGAACTTATATTCTAATTATTGTTATTATCATTTCATTCGATAGTCTTCATATAACTTTGTAGCTGACGTCAGATATTCACAGGAAGCGCCTTTTCTTTTCATTACGGAAATTCTAATTTTTTTCGTAGATTGCTCATTTTTTTTCTCCCTTTGCTTGCTCCCTCCCTCTTGTATACCTATTATATTTTATTTTCTTTTCTCCGTGCCCTTCTTTGCTACCTTCGTCTCTCTTCCCCCTTCACCCCACCGTCTGTATGAGACACCACAAAACGTCACTCTTGTCTTTCAACACCTTGTGTCATCAAATTTGATTTCTGTTAAAAATTATCCCCCGCCATCCCCACTTTCTCTCGCTCTCTCCCACACTATCTATCTCTCCCCTAATTGTATTGGATTCTACTCTTCTGATCTTTCAAACTCTCCCTAAATCCTTATTTTTGTTTTCTATTTTCATTTTCTATGATTATCTATGATGGATCACCTATACATATTCGAACCGCCTTCCCCAACACCGCTGACTGATACCGATACCCAAAAAAAAAACACATTTCCCTTTCGCATCGCAAATTTTCCTTCTTTTCTCGAGCCCTAGAAAAAAATTATGAGATTACTGAGAGAGCTCTCCGATTATCACGGAGCCGGCTTATAAAGGGAAGACAGCACTCACTTGACGACACTATCGACTCCCATCTTTCTAACGGTTACTTCGTTCTCTTCACTTTCCTATCAGAACAACAAAAAATCAACCCCCAACTCCATTTATATCTATATACATCGACCACATATCTTCGCTGTTTTTTTTCTCTCTCTCCAAAATACTTATTCCCTAGTAGATAGCGCACCGCTCACACGGGTTCCCTCCCACCACCTATTGTGCTGAAAACCTTTATAGATCTGAACTCTATTTTCATTCGTCTTTATTGTTACTGGGCGATGATTTGGGAATTGCGATCCCCTCTGTTATTGGCGCTTTTATTTGGTATTGTATGGCATACCCCTTTAGAACATTGACCAGGTCGTAGTTATTAAATGAGGACGTATTTAGCAAGTTATGGCAGAACAGAGAACAAGCTTTGTATTTTATTGGAAGTGACCAAAAATCATACCCTGCTGGACTGGCCCTTTCCGGTACTATTGGTATCTTGTAGTTGCCAAGCATTTCTGGGTTCGTCGTTACGATGGGATCAGTTGTTCTAGTTGAACCAACCCTGGCTTCCCATCAAACTGCTCAGTTCCATAGCAACCATTATTAAATAAAAAGAAATGCTTCTTCATGTCGGGCCATTCGATGTCGACATCGGTCGCATTGCTGTATACACAAAACCTGACCTAAGACCTCATTTACGCCATCTTGATTTATTTTTTCTTCACTTTAACGTGCCCCGACTGGAATCTACTCGTTCCCTATTTAGTTTTGGTTATGCGAGATGTAAGGCTACACCTTCTGGCCGTCTCGCTAACCATTTGATTCTCTCGGCTTCAATTCCTTTTCGGTTGTAAAACTCTTTATTTTTGGACCTCACTAGACATACTTTACCACAAACATTTTTGAGTTTACTCTACTTTGAGTTACAATTTCTTCTCCCTCCCTATACACACTATACCCCGATCAGTTTTGCTGAATCGATTAAACAATGAAGTCATCACTCCCGGTTCCGCCGGCATGATCAATTTTCTAAAAATAAAAAAAAGCTGAAGAACCAGAGCAATTTCTTGGAACACAATGCTCTTTCCTATTATTTTATTTATTTATTTTTTCTTGAAGTTGTAGTTGAAATATATCTGAAGATTTCAACCACAACGCACCGTCATCGCCAATTCACGTTTTTATGATCGAGACAATTTCTATACCTCTTTTTTCGAATTATTATTTTGTCGTGCATTCGATCGTTTTAACCTGGAAGACCAAAAAATCACCGCAAAATGATCCCTGTATTCTTTGCTTTTCTCTTTTTTATTCTTACATCTACATTCCTCTCTCCGTCAAGGTGATTGGTGGTGAATTGCAGGAACGTTTGATTCCGGTTCCCTACAGCAAGAATACCACAGACCAAGCTGTAAGCTCTTCCTGTTTTCATTTTCCGTTTTACCTGAAAAGAAAAAAAAAAAAAAAAAGAATATGAGAACGAAGGAAAAACAGAAAGAAAGATGCATCAGCTTGTGGCATTTTCATTAGTCTTTTTTTTTTATTATTATTTTTATTTTTTTCACCTATCTCGATCTCTCGATCTAAAACTCTTGGACCTCCCTGTTTCTTCTTCACGTAGCATGAAGCTCATTTCGTGGTCGCATGGTATAAAAAATCGTGGCCGGAAGAACAGCATAAACGTTCTGTATTTTCTCGACACCGCCTGATGCCTCTTGATTCTCACTTCAGATCAAACAACAAACAAAAACCGTTTATTATTTGCTTGGCCTGTTTATCATTTCAGTTCTTTATCACTTTGAGCTACTCATGCTCAAAAAACAATTGTTGTTCGTTCATGTGCGCATTACCAGGTCGATTTCTTTATATGTACCATATTAGATAGTTCGTGAGCCTGCATTATAGCCTCAATTTGTTCACCTTTACCTCTATTTCTTCCCGCTCTTCTCTCTATTTATTTATTTTTTCCTTTATATGAATTGTTGAGCTTTTAAGAGGAAAACTATTTTCACCGTTTTACGTGCAAAAAAAATCAGGTTGTGAATCGATGTTGAAAGGGGGAGCAGATTCGGTAGCGATTTAGGCTAAACACAAGTTTCACGCGTCCAGGTATTCACGCACAACCTTTTAAAAAATTTGAAATCACTTGATGAAAAGGCTTTCCAAATCATTCTCGGCATTGGCTGTTAATACCCCTTAGCTTTCGAGAAGAAAATGCCGGCTGGGTTTTCGGTTCTTTTCGATTCCTTGCATGTTTAATGTTTCTATATATATTTATATATATATATATAATTTAGCTGGACCCTGGCAACGCGAGAGAAACAAACCCCTCTTTTCTCTCCTTCCCTCTCCGCAGCAATATCCAATTCATAGCCTTTCTTTTTTTTTTTCCTTTTTTTTTGCGGCCGTTAGGCCGCCTTTTTTTTTTGCGGCCGTTAGGCCGCCTTTTTTTTGCGGCCGTTAGGCCGCCTTTTTTTTGCGGCCGTTAGGCCGCTTTTTTTTGCGGCCGCCAGGCCGCTTTTTTTGCGGCCGTTAGGCCGCCGCAAATTTTATTAGTAGTTTCCTGAGTTGATAGAAACGAAAGGTTACATTTCTATCAACTCAGGAACGAAAAAATTTGCGGCGGCCTGACGGCCGCAAAAAAAGGCGGCCTAACGGCCGCAAAAAAAAGGCGGCCTAACGGCCGCAAAAAAAAAGGCTATTAGGAATTGGTCAACCTGAAGGTGGATAAACACAATTTACACTAACTATTTCCTAGCTAGGAGATGAGAGAAGTAAAAAAAAAACAGAAAAAAACAGACCTTGCTTGTTCCATCATATTAATTGTGTACCACCAACATGACCCCAAAGACCGATGAAATGGTTGGCTCTAGCCATTATTCAGAATAGCATGCTGCGTGTTAATCACACGCACTATTCCACGTTACCATTCCTTAAAAAAAACCTTCGCGATCCTGCCATTCCATGTCCATGTCATGGAAAACCCCCGTCAGTCCTTTTATTTTTAAACTGAAATTACCCAAAGTTCTACAACAATTCTTCTATCTATTTCAGAGGTTTAGCGATTTCTTTTTATTGCCGAAATTTTTTGTTTGTTTAGCTTTTCTGTTTAATATCGCCTTGACCGTCAAGAATGACAGATCGATTGATCCCGAACGTCGTTTTTTTCCTTGAAGTTCGCTATATTTAGGCCAGATAGGATTAAAGCGAAGGGGAGGGAAGCGTTCAGATTAATCGTTTCAAGAGAAAATTTTCCGAGACATGCAGTGCTTTTTTCGCCATTAGTTTCAAATTTGTTCGACATCTAATCCAACAGCTGTCTTCAGAATCGTGAAAAAAATCGAGAGAAAAAATGCCACAAAATTGTTTCGTCCAGCCTTTGCCAGCTGCGTGTCTATCATTTTTCTTGTAAACAAATTTTCCGTTTCAGTTTTTTTTATTTTTACAATTTCGGTTCGCAGCTACTTCAGTCGACTCGGTCTGATTTTTCAGTTTAATTTTCCGTGTGACAACGTGTTTTGTCGTTCGGTTGATGTTACCGTTGCCAGCTCATTGTTGTTGGAAACGTTCGCTGTATAACTGTACAAAAACGTATCAATGTACAAATCTGGAAATCAAATGTTTATAGCCATGACACGCCGATTTTTCTCCCGGCTATGAACAATCTGTGGCTCTTTACGTCGGTTTTTGCTTGTCGATAACTATATTCATTCGACGTCCAGGTTTTCAACGGATGTTCGTTTTGACATTCTTTTCTTTTTTTCCGGTTTATGTACGTATCCATAGATCGTTTTTTTACTTCGAAATAGTTGAAGTTGCTGCTCTTGAAAATTATTTCAGCTTGTAGATCCAGAACCGATGCCGCTTTTCTTTTAAAATTAAATTAAGGAGTACAAAAAATCTGCTTTCTATTAAAGCGTCAAAATGGAATGAGATTCTTATTCGGATCTCGTTGTTTTGTTAGTTATTTGAGCGGTCAGAGTAGATTACTATTAGTAGTACCAACTCCGTACGTACATAGATGTACATGTCTTGTGTTTGGATCGCTTCTTGATGTGAGTACGAATTCAAGTTGCTCTGTTCTGCTAAGTTGTGCACGACGTATACGAACACTGCCTCTTTTTGGTTTTATTATTTTTTTTTCTAGTGTTGAATGCTGGTAGAAATAATTAATCTATAACTAACATCGGGCATTATAAATAGCTTGTGGAAAATTGTTTTATTTTGTCACCATTATTTGTTTTATTATTATTCTTTGGGAAGACTCAACCGAACACGTATCATATGCACAGTTTCAAGTAGCTTTCTTTTATCCCGCTCTTACGGGCAAAATAGTTCATTTATCCATCCCATTTCAATCCTAGTAGATGTGGTTCATTTTTCAAAATACTCTTTTATATTTTGGCAATTCTGTACTACCGATTCCAAACTGCACCTTTCTACCATCAGATTTTTTTCTCTTTGAAAAATAGTTGAAAGTCATTCTGAGGTATTAACTAGTTATTTGTCGTACTGTCTCCACTCTGGTCGGTTGTAGAAGTTGATAAATGGGAACTTTCATTTATTCGTGACCGTACAAAGTCCAAAGAAGGAAAACCACTTGAAACTGATTTCCTTTGTGCATACGTTGAACTATTCGGATTTGTGTAACTGCACAGGTCTAGTACCTTTTCTAATAATTTGTTTTCTTTTTTTCTTTGTCTCTTGTCTCCATCGTGGTTTTGTTCCCGTGTTCGCCGAAACAAAAATCACACAAACACTATTCGTGGACACGATGATGATGCAGATCCGCGTCGTTAACGCCTTCCGCCAGGGGGTTGATCCGCGCTTGATGGAGCGAACCAACCCCGCCCTGGCAGCGGTGCTACAGCGGCAAGCATCTGCTTCGTTGGCGAAACGTTTATCCCAGGCTTCATCAATAGACTACGCTGATGCTCCCGGAGCGACTGGCATCGGAGACCGTGAAAGGGATTACTTGGCCCCCGAGACGGATATGGAGCGGCTTTCCTCCCGGAGCCACACGGAGACGGCGGTTTAAACTAATAACAATAATTCATGATTTAATGCTCTTCAGAAAAGTGAAACGAAGAAGATTCAAGATCAATCCATCCATCAATATCACCCCCATACTTCCCTCGGCTGTATTTTTCTTTTTTCATTTTCTTTTTCCTTTTATGTGAAATTCTCCGTTGCCCTCTTCGACTGCCGAAAATTGTTCTCCGACGATTTGATCACCCACCTCCCTTTTCTCTCTTTTTCTGTTTGTTCTTATTCCACCGGTTTCCCTCCAACGAGGATAAAAGTGCTATAGAACGCTTCTCTGTATTACCCTATTTGAGACGCGAAAAAGAGAGAAGCAAAAAATGAAATGAGGAAGAGCAGAGAAACATCCATCCACTAACTTGGATACTAAAAAAGAAATTTTTTGGATTCGACGTCAGATTATTGTTCATGTAAATCATCCTATTTTCGTTTGTTTCTTTTTTTGGATTTGTTTTCTGTGAGTTACAATTAAACAACCGTTGGAAGACGAGGGAGAGAGAAAAAGACGAGGAAGTGACAGCATAATCTGGGGGAGAAAAGGAGATATTACTTGCGGATGAGAAAGAAACCCAGTGGCGTTCATCAGATTCTACTACCTTTAAGGGGGAAACCAAACAAACAAATAGTTGCGACGCTCTCGCCGATGTCCGTCTATTTAGCAAAATTTTAATTAAAGCAGCGTCGATGTTCTTCTATAATTTCATTTTTTCTCTCTTTTTTTCTCTTTTTTTTTCTCTCGGTTGTGCGGAGACTTTCTTTCAGGTGTATAATAATAATGAAAAAAACCTTTGAGTATTGCCGTGTGTTTGCGTGTGCGTTTCACTTCACTTCCCATTCCCTCTTCGACTCTATCTTCATCATTATGCTATTTTTGGTTTAACCTCATCTTTCGTTTCACAGCAGAAAAAAAATCTTCCGACCGTTTTCTCTCTTAATTCTCTCTCTCTCCCTCACAGTGTGCTTTTTGTCATGTACGTAAGTGTTCTACCCATTTTCTTTGATTTTTCCCCTCTTCAATATTCTGGTTTTACAGCGAGGCGTGTTGCCGCACTGCAATTCACTGCAATCCAGATTTTCAAGAAGTTTGTTCTCCCGGCCCAATTCTCTCCTCTTCTAGTTTAATGCCAGTTTTATCACTTTTTCAATAATTTTTTTTCTTGTCTCTTTTTCCTCATGAGGAATTGTTTCGAATGGTTTTCCAGACTCGGTCCTTATATACATAGTAAACGAGAGAACAAAGCCAGTCTTGCGTTGTCAACATCTTGTTCATCTACTATTTGATTCAATTGGTTCCTCTTTTCACTCTTTGTTTTTTCTGTTCTTCATCTTCTGCTTTATTTTTTCTTCTTGTTAACATCCTGCATTTGATAGAAACATCCCTACATTTTTATGGCACGGAAAAAAAGAAGCCCAAATAGCGACCACTGTCGTTTTAGCTTTGAGTGAGCGTGTGTGATGTCCCGAACTATTTTCCTAAAGTTTTATTTATGTTCCACTGCCAATTTTCCACGCGCGCCCGAAAACAAATGTTCGCTCTGTTTTCAGGACTATATAGAAGCCAGCGTGGGGAAAAATAGAAAAAAGCGTTGACGGATTTTAAAAAATTGATGGAGGGATGTTTTTAAAAAAAGGGATGTGCTTTGATTGACGAGTTTACACAAAACATTTGCGTGTGGGTGGTGCCTTGTTTCACCAATCACCCCATTCTTATAAAAAGTCGCCCATACTTAGTTGCCCTTCCCCGAGGAGTTAACTTTTTTTTTCTTCACTGTTCTTCTTTATCCTTCTCGTTGAGTTGGAATCCCTTCTTCACTGCCTCTCATTCAACCGGTTGTTAGAATGGAATCGTCTTTCGACAGACACGATTCAGAGAAAAAAAAAGCTTTAAGAAACAAGTGCGGACGGTTAGAAAATAGGAGCAATAGTTATTTTAGTAGACATGTGAGGGGAAAGTGGAATACTTCAGGTTTTTAATCCAACGTGGTTGTGTGCGACTATTTTTATTATTGGTTTATTCATTTACAACATTATTTCAAAAAGAAAAAGAAAAATTTTTTTGAAAGATGTGGCGTAAATGTCCACTGGGCCTCCCTCCATTTAATGCTAAATGAGAACAAAAAGGAACTCTGGGATTTGTTTTAGAAAACTAAAGCGAAGAGGAATCGGGCGCTGGAATTTTTAGTCTTGCTTCTGATTTTTTTCTTTGCTTTATGCATTTTAAAAATCCACCCGTAAATCCATGATAGGAGTTTGCGTTTTCACTCGACAAAAATGGCATCGAGGAGAAACATGGATCATTTTTTTCACCTTCTTTCGTTCGATACGATATGGATGGTGAGTTTTGGAGCAAACTACGT
The DNA here is from genome assembly GCA_022539655.2 of Ceriodaphnia dubia. Lineage (NCBI taxonomy): Eukaryota > Metazoa > Arthropoda > Branchiopoda > Diplostraca > Daphniidae > Ceriodaphnia > Ceriodaphnia dubia. Next base: position 837,436 of record JAKUCG020000230.1, on the reverse strand, counting down.
TCACCTATTTAAACAAACAAAAAAAAAACAAATTAGAAAACAAGAAATTTGCGTGTTATATTACTTGATTTGTTTTACTCTTACCTTGTTTTTCGACTTTTCGTGGTTTACTGCGGCGAAGAATCCAGAAGGTTATGCATTGTAATTGCTGTTGAATAGCCAAGTTTTCGTTTCATTTTCAAGTTCTCTTTCTTATTTCTGTTGGTGCAAATTCATGCGCGAGGCAAAAATGTGTTTCTGCTCCTCTCTATTTCTCTCTCTCTCTCTCCCTCTCCCTCCTACATCCCACACCACTTCTGGAAGTGTTATGATTCTTGATTATTATAATTATGAATTTTAAAGAAAGAGAAGAAGAGTGTGTTGTTTTTTCCACCCCTTCTTTTACATACATGAAGAAGTAAAGAAAAAAAATTGTTTGTTATAACCGAAGAAATTTTTACAAGTGTTGTTGACGTAGCGTTTTCTTATATTATATAGTTGCGCTCTAAAAGGGTTCATCGTTTTTGACACACACACAAAAGGAAGACTGTTTTTTCTAAGTCACGTCCTCTCTGTAGCTTGTGGTAGACAGGTTGTTCTTTCTTCCCTTCTTTCGATTCCTTACCGCCCCGAAGACTAAAACCCTCGTCCCTCCCTAACATCCTCCATCCTCTCATTATGATGATCCTATAATGACATTTCTGCCAGAGAAAAACAAAACTTTATTCTTAATTCCACGGCTCCAAATCTTTCCATAAGGTGTAAATGTGGCCCGGTGCATTATGTCATATCGTAGGTGATGACATTTGTCCCTGGCGTATAAAAAAAGGAAAAAAACGAGTCGATGTCTACAATTCTTTTGCATCCTTCAAAAAATTGTCCCTATTTTTTCCTGTTTTGATTCGCCTTTTCTTAAAAGAAATTTAGGTTTACATTGTTCTCTCTTTCTATCTCTGTGGCTGTCTTTCTCTTCTCTCTTTCTATATACCATTCTCTCTTCCGTTATTCTCTACCTGTCCCCTTTTTCCTCAATTATTTTCATCACACAAGTTGCGTTCGTTCAGCAAAGAATGTGGCTCATCGTGGCTGATTGAACTATATTCCTTTTCCCTTTTTCTTTCATCCCACATTTCCCGCGCTAATGATGATTGTTTTGCGAGTGGAAAAAGCTGTTTTTCTTACCCTTGTATCGTGCAGCAAAAAGCATTTACAAGAAAAAAAGACAGGAAAGAAAGGAGCGTGATTTTCTAGGTTTGAATTTCGAATGGTCTTCTTGATTTTCTTCGTTTTTTTCCACCCACTATCTCTTTCTCTCTCACTCTTTTTCTATCTATTTTAACTCTTATCTTCGTATATTTCTCCTTGTACAAATAAAACTTTGAGCTCTTGGTTACCAGTGTTCAATACTGTTTCCCCGGCACTTCTTCTACTCGTGTATGCTGTTAACAGGTGGTGTCTGTTCCTCACCGTGTCTTGTAGTCCAACCAACCAAAAACACTTTTCTTCCTTTTTGATACATTCAAAAAAAATCTATCAGCGTGAGGCGATTCACATTTTGGATTTGTTCTATCTGCGACATGATATCAGATACCTATTAGACAGTGATGATGTGTTCGGTTTCAAATACTTCCTTGACGGAAAGAATCCGAATTTAAGGTGAAAAAAAACGACAAAACGTAAAAAGGCGCCAGTTGAAATCAGCGAACTTGCTGTCTTAACTAATGCTTTTTTTAACACGAGAGCTTTTTAATACTGTTTCTGTAGGTTAACCAACGCCGGCTTTGTACCTTAGACTTGCCCATTTATGGTTATGGACAACCCGTTGCTGATACTAACAAAACCGATAATGTAGAATTATATGGTTAAAATCTGTAATGTAGACAGGGCTTTAAAGTGTTTTACCTATGCAGCTTTATGAGGGACCCAAGTTTTCGCATTGGACCCGAACAATACTTAGTTCAGAAATTTCACAAATTTTAAAACTTTTCTGTATGCCGGAAATCGTCTAGAATTTTCTCGTGCGACATAGCGGCAAAATCTGCGCATCTCTCTCTCTCCGTATCTCTCCTTGAGATATGCACATTCAATCTTCTGCATTACTTCTCATTCCTGCACATGGTTGCAGGCGATGAGAAAAAATGTCTATGAAAAATGCACCATAACCCCACAAATATTATACGACAGCTATCTAGATAACAACTAAAAAAATAAAAACATAATTGACAAAACTATTCAAATTAATAAAAAACAGAAATTTGTACCGCACAGTATAGTAATATTATTATATCGTAAATTTTAAAAGACTATCAGCCGTGTAAATATAGTCAGGCAACTTATACATATTTTAACGTTTGTCAAGTTTCATTTTTTTTAAATATTGAAATCGTCCGGATTGTATTCACAACTTGAATGAAACAAAGAGGGCACAGAAGATTAGTACCTTATCAATAGAAGGGAACTCCGAACTTATAAAAAGAAATGTGTGCAACAATCGGATAGTGAAAAAAGATAGAAGATAGAGAAAAAAAAAATAGATTGGCCTTTTAAGAACCAACAAACACGGGTAATATCTAAGACAACGATTCAGTCGCGGCCAAGAGAGCCAACCGTTTCATACATTCACAACAACGTTTTCATAAATATGCGCTCCGAAACAATTAAAAAATAGGAGATTTTTGTTGGGTTTGTTGGTTGACTGAGTGCGAAATCATGGGACTCAAGATCAGGATCGCAAAGTAGGACCCACCACAAGTGGGATCCGATTATATTCGGACGTGGGCCGGCCCATATGTCCAAAAGCCTTATGCTTGCCAAGTAGTATTGATTCTGCCGCCCATACTCACACTTCCCATGCAAGCAAGGCCATCTAAAATAAAAACCGTTCGAACGTCTTTTGTGTTTAGAAAAAATAATAATTAATAAATAAGGAAACACAAAGCTCAACAAATAATTAAAATATGAACGGTGTCGTACAATAGCTTCAATCGGAATCGAACAACAATTTGGGCATCTTCCGGCTTTTCACTTTTCCGTTGACCGATCTAATTTAATTGCTCAACAGAGAAAAATTACGCGTCGCCAGAGGAGTAGACACTGGAAAGGACGTGACGGCGCAGTATTTACATTTAAAATCCATTTGACTTCTTGGAGTGTTCGGTCAACCGCGAGTAACAGATTTAATGTTCAACGAATTCCCGTACGCATCCACCTCGTATATGGTCAACAATGCCAGTAGCCATCCAATAGGATGAAAGTTAAAGAGTCCCAATCCTCTTCTGGAAAGATTCCAACTATCTAGAACCGGTCAAACGGTCGGCTGTTGTGAATTCGATCATGTTGATCATCATCGGGACGTCAGGAATCTTGAGAAGCCGCCGAATTTGCACCACTTGCTGAACCTCCAGCACTAGTTGTCGAGATTGCTGCCTTTGTGACTGGAGAATTCGTAGAGCAAACATTAGGCGCAGCTGCCAAAAGATTGCTGCGATCCTTGCTGTTCTGCTGCGTTAGCTTAGCACAGCTGGCCGCAAAATTGTTTCCAGTTTTCAGGTGACTCCGCAAGGAGCTTACACAGACGTAGACAGGGCGATAGAGAACGACATCCGTTTCAGAAGTGGTTGGTCCACCGTCGTAAACCTGTCCTAGTTGAAATTCAGGACCGACGTATCGACCACCCTCGACGTGTTCACACGCTGGCTCTGAATACACAAACAAAAACATTGTTCGTCAACAAACGTTAAAGGCATTAATTTCCTACATTGTCATTCTACTGGGAATGAATGAAGTGACGTACCGTAATAGACTACCGGCTGGTTGGGCGAGTTAGGAATCCGAAACGGCACCGTAGCTATTGTTACGGGGAACTCCATTGTCAAGTCTTCGGCCTCCGATTCCAAAAGTAAGCTGACCTGCGTGTTTCCAAAATAAGTTTTCATTTACTACGGTTTTCTTTAAAGCAATTTTGCCGTTGTTCGTCATTCAATTGACTCACGTGGAGCGCGTAGTAGACGTTGATCAACCGACAGACACCGACTAACGTCGTTGGCATGGCCGGCAGAACCAGGGACTGAGACGAATCGAATTTGGAACGTCTTCCCGGTTGGACTGGATCACCTCGATATTCCAGTACGACGTGCTGCAGTTCTTTGGTGGCACCAAGAACTCCTCTGTGTATGGTATATTCTACATACTAAACAAAAATACCGTACAAAAATGAAAAACTGACACTCTATTAAATTCTTTTTTCGAATACTGTGTTCGTTAGTTTCGTTTGTAAACCGTTTCACTTCTACATTTTACATATTTTTTATTACTACTCCACAAAGACCTGTTTTATTTTCTTAATTTTTGTTTAAATACTGAGTACATGTGTTTTAATGTTCTTCTTGTTGTTGAGTTGCTTTTTTATGGCTGATGCCTAGTCTATAAGAATTCATGACAAAGTACTTAACTTTTCCTAACGGACGATGCAGCTTTTCATTGATTTACGAGAAGCACTACCATCGGAGATGCATTATTGATTCCTCCCTACAGCAGTCTTGTAGTGCTAGTGTAATTGAATTGCTGTCTAATTAAATAAGCCGCCGCAGCAGATGACAGAATCACCGAAAGCCCCTCCTTTAGTTCTTTTTTATGTTTCCGTACCCCAGAGAGCAGAGTCATTTAGTCATTTTCTATTTTCAAAGCGCATGTCGCTCTATAGAAGTTGCGCAGCGCATGCAGACCTACACACCGTCTTTATCACTGACTCTAATGACTACATTTGTATCTTCTAAATGTTATGTCTGTGAAATGCATTTCGTATCTTGAAGAAGATGAGAAATACAACTGCAATTTGTTTATTCCTTTACTTAATTTTCTTGAAGCGTAGCTAGAAGCACCGTTATTTGTCCCTTCATCTTGCTATCTTTACAGCAGCTTCATAATAACATTTTTGATATTGAGTTTGCGACAACTTCTGGTGATGATAGATCAAGTCGTTGATTGCGGACAGAACGAAAAAACCATTCACTTACCTGAATGAGGCGTAGTCGAAGGCGCACTTCTTCAGAGCTGCGGTTGTTGATGTCAGCCTTCAAGCGCAGACTTTCGCCGCTGACATACGCAGATCGGTCCAGTTGAACGCTAAGCGACAGTGGACCTTTCTTACAGCATAGGCAACAAGAGATCCGCTTTCTTCGTCGACTTAGTGGTTTCTGTAAATTCAAAAATGATATTTTAGTAATTTTCAAAGTTGGTAAAAAGCGTTAAAGATACAAAAAAGGTGTACCAGATATTGTTCCTCCATGCAGTCGATGTGGGGCCCAATAATCGTGAAGTACTTCATACCTTGCGGTGGAGACGCGTACGGAATGTCAACCGTGGCCTATTTGATAATTCAAGCAAAGTTCGATTATGAACTATTACGTAACTTAAAAAATTTAAAATACTGATTTAAACTATTGTTTCTATTGTAAACTTAAATCTTCGTTCAAACAACAATATAAGCTTTTCTGTAAAATAAAAAATGGAGTATTTTAACTGGATTTCGTTGCAGTAGGCTAAAGCTTGACGACAACGAATGTAAAAGATATCCTACAATCATTTTTGGTATCATTCACTTCTCTTTCAATAGAGCGTCTGAGTTAACGTTTTATTAGAAAGCGCAACGATACTTCAGAAGTAAACTATTTTTCTTTAAATTCATTTTATTTATTCAACTTTAAAAGTTATAAACCTTCTACATGTTTTAAAACAGTTTACTTCTTTAATAATTTTTTACATCTGATATTTTGAAGTCAAACAGTAGGGGTTAGAAAGAGCATGCTAACGACATTGCCAAAAGAGAGGACAGTCGACGACAAATCCCCAATTTGCCTTTCATCTTCTACTGTTGAAAGCATCTGACACACACGGGAACCCAGAGATGCGGGAACCGAGGGTAGAGATGCGACTAGATTAAACCAGGGGATGTTACATCGTCAACGAGGGCTCTCAATCAATAAAATAGATTTAGGCTCCTCCTCTTCCTCTCTTTCCTAGCTACACTTCGTACTCTTATCCCCATTTCTCTTTCCTTCGCTGAAGTCTGCAGAAAGGATTCATCGTACGCGCGTATCAGTGTCTTTTACGATCATATAAATTGATAATGTAGTACAAGGTCAAGGGAGAATGCGATTGATTGGTCACATACATTCCGCCTACCTTAATGTAATAACGGACGGTGCCTATTTTGCTTTCAAAGGAACACGGCAGACAGCTTTCTGGCAATAAGAAGTGAAAGGGGAACTGGTGATAACCTCGGGGCAAAACCGGAATGGATCCATCGGCTTTTTCTGCAACAGTTGTCCATAATTAATCACCATGGTTATTTTGGTATTCAAAGTGTAATTCAATAAAAGAAAATGTTTATTAATTAAAGATGTTTACCTTTCCCCCAAATTGTCGATCGTTCATCGATGAAATATTGATCGTCGCTGATAGACTGCTGATCGCCGGAAACCACTACTTTCCATTCCAGATGAGCTCTTCCTCGTAACACTACACGGACAGCTGTTCCGTGAAACCAAATACGAGAGAGACATAAGGCTAAGTTAGATTTGTTTTGCCTTTTTTTTACAGATGTCATTAGACATGGTTATCATTTATAACATTTTACAGAGCTAAATGCATATAAATGGCATTTTCGGTTTAAAAAAAAATTGATTGGCCAGCTCACGTGAACCAAGCGTGGAATTGATTGCAACCATTGAATATAACTTCCTTTCCCCGTCCTAAATCTAATACCGTCCTAAGCCTAACCGCAGTTCGCAGCATTCATTAAAAGTACTGCATAGTCTAAAAATATATGTGCCGTAAGGTTCTCACGTGTTGAACGGCGATAATTGAAGAAGTGGGGTATTTGCATTAGAAGGCCAAGATCTAGGGCTAATTAAGATTACATAAAATGCATAAGTTTCTTTCTTATGCATACGTAACTTGGAAAAGTACTATCAAGATCAAAAGCAAACAGAATCCCCGGCAGACTTAATAGCTAGAGGTTACTTCATAATCCACCCATACCACAAGTTCAAAACAGATGAAATCTATGTGGTGCGTATACAACCGTCACAAGAGCAAACAAAATATATGACTCGTTGATACGATGTACATATGATACGATGTACATATGACTCGATGATACGATGTAGAGATCGGCTGGATAATTGTTCCACGTTTCTTTCTGGAAACCCCTAATATATGTTTTCCATTACCCGAGGTGCAAGATATTGCGACGTAGCACCCCTTCAATAACATTGTTTATCGGTATCAAACAAATAAACCAGAGGCGGGAGAAGGAGAATACCTTCGTGTCGAAGCTGGTTGTATATATATTTTTGAAAAATGCTAGACCTTATTTCACAGCCAAAGAAGTGCCTGTAAATAAATTGTTGTTTGGCACATCCTACCTACATGCATCGATAAATATAGCCTACTATACATCGATAAACAAAACTACGAATATTTGGTAGCCTAAAAGAGAGAATAAATTTAGCAGTTCTAAAGTATTTTGATTGTAAACTTTCTATGTTGGAATCCTTAAGTACGACCAACGAGCTGCAGTTTATTTATTTTTCCACTCGATCCCGTTATTTCCCTTACTATCCAATCTAGTTGGAATTATTTCCAAGATCTCTACGTCTTCGCCCACAAAGCTGGTCCAATGAATTGCCCGCCCACCGAGAGATTGATTTTTGTCCCCACCAAGGACAGCTCTGCGCTCCGCCTACGAGCTTTCATGTCGGCAAACCATGTGAATGTTAGGCAATAAACTATTTATTTAAAGCTGGCTGGCGGCAGAGACTGCCTTTGGATACAGCCACACAGCAATTTCATGCCCGCTGGATGTTGTTATTACTATACTGTGCTGTATGTACGTTAAAACAGAGAAACCCAGCATGAGAATGTATATATTCGAACGAACCTCTCAATTTGAAGTTCTCTGAGGTATCGAGGATAACGACGCCGTAGACCGTCTCGCCGGCATAGTACATTTCCTTCTCCAAGCGGATGTCGAATTCTCGTATGTAATCCATGTGGATGGCTTGATGGCTTTACTTGCCGGCAGCTGGAGCTCCACAATCGATCTATCCGGTCATGACTGTGTAACACACACGGCGATAGACTGCAAAAAAAGAAGATAAAACTGTCAACCCACTCACCATATTGTTTAAAAACTAATGACTGTCTGCTCGTTATCTATTAGTGGCCTAGTGCCGGATGATTCAGCTTCAAGGTCTGTTACATTAATGCAGCTGCATCGCGATGAAGCATCGACGCAACGACGGGGCCGTCCATTAACATCAAATCTTATAAATAAGGAATTTTCTGCCTGTATGCCTAAATCTACCTGTTTCTCATGTTTCGTTTGTTTGAAAGTGTCGCCGATTCCGTTCAATATTAGACCAAACGTAGGTCGATTCATTTTCATTTTGAAGACGTATTGGCGGATGGCTAAACCGACCAAAAAGTAATGTTAGCCGTGCGGCAAGGGACCACGTCATTCGCCATGGCCTTTCGTTTTCGTTCCTTCTGATAAACGCACGACTACGTCCTCGATCTTATTGCTCTGCGGTAAGATTAGTAGGCTGTTATACCTTTGAAAATTTGCAGCAATGGGAAAACATTTTAGATACTTAAATGCTGTCTTTGAAAATTAGCTTCTTTTGTATGATTCAGTTTACACTCTAGTAGGGTTGGTAGGTAGTTGGTAGGGGTTCTCTCCTACTAATTTAATGGGGGCACGTTTTGATGTCTTTTATTATCTCAACCTTAACCTGGCGGCTCAACCCCGGTCGAAATTTGGGGGAAATTTCACATGGATAATTTCAAGAAAGCTACTATCATTCAAACAGTAAGAGAAACTGTCAAGAAGAGCTTATAATTCAAAGTTCAATGGACGTAAAAGTAAAAGTCTTCTTCCAAACCAAGTGCAGACTAGGTAATAGCATCCCTACCCCTACCCTGGCTACCTACTAACCATCAATCACAATATTGTATTCTCCTTCCTATCTCGCAAGAATCGATTCCCATCGTTCTTGAGAGCACTATACATCAAAAGCTAATGCAGTTCAGACGAAGTCTGGAAGCTTGGCACCAACCATCTAACAGTAACTATTCATCATCATTTAAGCTTCCCGTATGAATCGTTGAGTATTTAGATATTTCATGAAGAAGCGCCAAATTGTGAATTTACCAATCATTTATTATATAATATTTTGCCCATTCGTCTCCCGATCCCCTGGTCAGGAAAACTGGAGGTCTTCTCAGAAAAATAAGACATGATTTACGTTCTGAATTGTAAGCTAGAAGGACATAGAACTGCTTTGAGCCTTACACGTCGTAAATCATCGCATTGCAGGACAAGAACTGCTCACGCACTTTCGTGCCCAATATTCAATTTTTACCCTTTCGTTCTTTCTCTCATTCTGTCTCGAGGGAGGATGGATAAAATCAGTTATTTAAGTTGATAAACAAACAAAAAGGCGAAATAACAGCAGGGAAAAAGAAAATGCATCGGTTGTTGATAATAAGTTCTTCGATATCAATTACGGTAGTGCATAATGCAATATTGTCTAATGGAGTGAGTTTTTCCGAGTTTTTCTAATTACCGAATTCAACGAAAATCTTGTCAGCAACTAGAAGACTCGCATCGTGTCTCGTTAAAAATTTAACACTTACTTCCGGGAAACAAACAAACTAATATCAAAGGTCCAAAACACTCAATTATCAGCGAAATCCATTTTAGAAAACACGCTACAAGCGCCTGCGTCCAATTCCCGCCAGCATCACATGCGTCACGCTTTCTCATTGTCTGAAAAAGATTAAGAAGCTTTTCTTTTCTCTATGGCCCCATTGGAAACGTATTCAATAAGACCAACGTTATACAGTCAAGGCGAAGAGAAAGATTAAGGAACTGTCGGATGCTGTTCTTTGTCAAACTATGCCAGGATATTCCTGTGTGAGCTATCAAATGTTTCTAACTTTTTTTTTAGCTTTGCTATGCTGACGTTTTTCTCCAAAACTCATTCTTATTAGTAAAAAGGAAATTTTCGCCTCGCTGGATAATACGGAGTTATCATGGTGCCTTATGGAGCCAGTCTGGTTGCTCCGGATAAGGTTATACGCTCCTTTCGGTTGGCTATTTCTGTTAGTTTTTCTAAAGCTGGAAGATACCCTATCGTAACAGCTGCATAAGAAACATCTGCCCGGCACAAATTGTAGGGAAAAGACAAAGTACTTTTGAAAGGAAGTACCAAAGAAAGTACGTAAGCTGCTCCAGAGAAGTACGGACGTATTGTTTTCCGTATATTGATATACAAACCAGATTTTGTACCGTATCAAGAATCGTGGAAGAGACAGAGCTTCTTTACCTGCTTGTCAACTTTGGACGTTGGCCCGAAGCATCGGACTTGGTCTAGCTTAAATGTTAGTTGTAATACAGAAAAGGCTGGGTAAACACGAAAGAAAAGAAGGAAGAATCATCTTCAGAAAATCTCAAAAATCTGTTCAGCAAGAGAATATATACTAACATATTAGGCATACGTAGACGATATGCCCATGGAGAGTAAGATGGACTGTACCTTGATCCTTCAAAGGGAGTGTATAGTGTACGTATACGGCGCACTTTACAAGAAAATATAATCTCTTCATCTACAATGCAACACCCGCCCACGACTCTTACACTGTCTCTTTATAGGCTACTGTTTAAATATGTCGTTCTACTAGCCTACTCAAATTTACGATTTATACTCAGTTCCGGGGCTCTATTACTGGACTCTTTCCTTCTCATCTCGGCGACGAAAACGCGGAAGCACTAGTGCGACATTCATATGAATCATACTAAGACCAAAGTTTGAATCTACCCACGGGTTATCTTTGAGAACTTGCGGATTTTCGCAATTGGCATTTCAATCCAAGTCATCATGTGGATTGTTGAAGGCTTGGAGCTTTGGAGCAAAAATAGACCCGGAAAATAATGTGCTGAACTACACAAGATCCAAGTCGGTTGCCTCCTAAGTACAAGTTTATCATGCAGGCCTCCTATTAGGCTTCGTAAATCAGTTTATCCCAAATTCTTCATCCAAAACGGGCTAATGTCATGTGCGAATAAAAATAGAACTGCTAGAGAACGTGTAGTCTGGTGATCAGAGTAGCACGCTCCGAGTGTTTCATTGAGATTGATCTTCCCACTTGCTCGCGATGAGTGGTTGAAATGACAGACGTCTCTTGCTTTGATCTATTGATTGAAAGAAGCCAGAGCGGGGAGAGTGCACAGCACCGTACCGTACAGCTTATACTGCATCTTTCGAAGAGCTAGCTCTCTTTCTCGGGCTAATTCGGCAGCTTCTGATTCAATCATCTGATGAAAGAGGAGTAGGCAACCTTGATCCACCAGGTTGGGCCAAGGAAAACAAGCCGCTATGCTGTACAGCTGTTTTTCAATCCCATGGGGAGTGTTTTAGAGTCGGTTGGATGTAAAATACTATAAACCAGGAACACGACAGCCCTCGACGGCCCACTGAAATTGATATTAGATTCACTATGGTCACAGAGAAGTGGACAAACATCAAGACTGTGAGAGCTGTATCCGGATTCCGGAACTTGCAGAATATTTTAAAAAGCTGATTCTACCCTAACGTTAACTAACACTGCACTTAGGTCCTATGGTTAACGGCTTGGTTCCATCAATACCTACCCCAGTATGCTTCTCATGAACAAACACTAAATTGACAATCTATTTTAAAATATACTGTAAATGGTCATCATATTTCCACCACTTACTGTTATCTTGATGTTAGTACACATTATCTACGCCATTAAATTAAATTCTTCCCCATAACAGAAGTGATAAAATCTGTTTTAAAATATGGGATTTCACAAAAACCGGCGAATGTTATGCGCGATCTTTTCAAAAGGGGACTTAATTAAAATGTTTGTTTGTTTTTTTCATCACATTTGGAGCGTTAACTTTGTGGGAGTGGGAGATGTAGGCAGAGAATTAAGTTTTGAAATAAACTTTCCTATCTACCATAATGAGGCTCGCCCTTGCTCCTTTTGTCCAAGTGCAGCCCGTTGTTGGTCTTTGGTCTTGGGAGAGGCAAGGATTCTCGGGAATCATCAACTTGAATTCTAAACTCACATCCTAGCTCACGTCCCGCCAACATTTTAAACAAACGCCCGCGTTTGAAAAAAAATACTTTGTGATGAACAATTCTCAACATGGATCCCATAAAGACATCAGAGTTTCGTCGCGAGCAGCGAACAAGCGAACCAAGTTTCACCTTTCATCCGAGTAGGACCTTCGCTATCGTTGCGACAAATTTCCAAAATCAACTTGATACTGAAAAGTTTCAAAACATTTCTGAGTAAAGAAGAAGCTTTTTGCAATTTTCAAGTCAATATTTCACAAGGAGGGCACCAGGATTTATTAAATGGTAAATGGTCGGGAAAGGCAGTCAAAACACTAGCACAATGGTTCAATTCAATCGTGTGGGCGAGTTCCTAACGCCTCAGTTCTCAATTCTCTGTCTTGTGTTCTCGCGAACGACAGGCACTTCAGGTGAGCTTGTCACGAGAAAAGTAGTGAGTGCACGTGACTAAGACGTGCGTTTGTCCCTCCCATGCACTTTGGCTTCTAACGAGCAACCCTGGAGCACGACAGCTCTTTCTTTATTTTACATTTCCCATTGATCGCGCCATCGCAATGTATTTTTGAGACTAGACTCCATTTTTGTTTCTTTTTCTGAATTATAAAAGAGGGAAAAGCAAAGAGAGCCATAGATGCGAGTCAATTTATTTTCCCCTTTAAAAGAAAACAAGAACAGTACAGGGTTCGCATCAAACTCTTTGCCCTTTCCCGGAGGGACATGTGAATACTTTTTATCAGGACAACAAGAAACACAAATAATCTCGTGTTTTTTGTCTTGTTGAAGCTTTGGTTTTTGCTTGCTCGGGCCGTGGTTGTTTATAACGAGGTGGCGTTACCGTTGCACTCTCTTTATCTTACTCTCTACTCGCGCACGCTAAAGGCGTTCCTATCGGCATTGATCGCGCGGTGATTAACCGAGTCAACACCAAACACGATCCCTGATGATTGCACGCAACACGAAGGGTCTCGTCTACACACCATTGTGTAGACAGCTTGGAAGAAGCTGGGGAAATAATAATAAAAGAAAATGTTTCCCATTCTTTTTCTTCTTCCGCTATATTTGGTTCATGGTGGTCTGATTTCTTCTCCCCCAGCATCTTGTCCTTATATTTTTTTTAGTTGTGTCTCATGAGTAGCCGAGTCTGCGTGGATTTCATTGATCTTTGATGGCATCTGTCTCCTTCCTGAGCCAGCATATTGGGATTCAACAGAGATATATAGCTATGGCATCAATATTTTTATTTGATAAAAGAAGCTTCCGGAATCATCATCTAACCTTTTGTTCCTACTAATAGCAACAACCGCAACCCATCGAATCCGATCCTTGAGCTTCTTCCTTCTTCCATTTTTTTTTTTTTGTCTTTTTTTTTATTATTTTTGCAGTAATGCTCCATTGCATCCGTCTTTTGGCCGGATTCCACGTGCCAGCCAAAGAGTTGTTTTTTTCCCGTCTTCATTTTCACTCTCTGTTATTTGCCGCTCTCATTCCTTTTCCTTTATTAGAAACCCATTTTTCCCTAGCTCTATCAATATGTGCTGTATACATACATACAAACATGCATAGGCACAGATAGAATCTAGATGTACTACACACTTGTATATTCTGTATGCTGTATCATATGGGCGGGAAAAGTAATAAATGTGCAACGCAAACGACATGGCCCAGTTAGTCGCAATTTCTCCTGTCAATAGAGCCGACGGAGAGAGAGAGAGAGAGGAACGGAACCGATTTTCGCTTGATAACACAACGAAAAGAGACGAATGTCTCAGAGACAGGATGTGGCTATAGTGCGAGAGAGAGTAAATAAATCAGATCTAACAGATAACCATTTTTTTTTCTTGTTTTGTTATTGTTACTGTTATACTGTTGCTGTATCAATCGAAACTGGAATATAGAGTAACCTGAAATGGCATATAGATCGAGGGGCCAAATCGAGGGACAAAGAAAATGTATGAGCTATTGATACGGCTGGCGCCGTGCTCGACGAATGATTGAATCCGATCCAACATGAAATCCGCTTCAGATCAGATCAATCGAAATAAGGGCCAATATATATATATATATCTAGAGAGAGAGAGAGAGAGAGAGAAGATGAAATGGGTGGATCGAGCAAGAAATGAGATGTACACTGTACGGCACAAACAACCAACCGGAATTGACATTGAGGAAGTCGGCCAAGAGCAGAGCCGTAGGTGGTAAGTTGTCTAGCGTCGTCATTTATATTCGCTCATGTCGGTCTAGATTTGATTCAAAAGCACCGACGTCGAGAGATTCGTTTCAATATTCGACACATCCATTAGAGCGGAATATAGAGAGGCTGAACCTCTTCCCTACTAACCCACCCCCCGACGTTTTCGTTCTCGCTTCGCTGACACATGAAAGGAAGTAATCAACGGAGTTGAGGCGGACCCACCCTCTCTCTCTCTCTAACTCTCTTTCCCTATAACTCTCTCTCTCTCTCTCTGCGAGACGAACCAAACGACGGGGGAAGATGGCGCACAACACTTGGATGAAAGATGCGGCGGAGTGAGCGAGAGTTATATCCGCAGAAGGAGGCAAAGACGAGGAGGCATAAGAGATCGAGAATCTCCCGTCCTATCGTTATTAAGATAATCGTCAGGAATTTTGTCAGTAGTCGACGTGCTTCCGGCTCATTTTTGATGAAAAGGTTTGTGTGTGTTCCATTTATTGGAAATGCCTGCGCGGGATTTTCAACACACAGACAGCGGCGGCCGCCAAGAAAAAGAAGAAGAAGAAGAAGAGAACGGCAAGAAAACCGACTCCGACGGCTGCCCTTGTTGCCTCATTGGTTCCGACGGTTCGTATTTTATATTATATAGCCCTACACAAAGCCCATATGATCTCTTTTTTTCCCCCTTCTCGTCTGCTCCTCTTTTTCCCCACCGAACTCGACGATCCTTATCGTGTCCATCTCTCTCGTGTCCCGGATAGACGGTTTTTTTAAAAAGACGCGCACCGGTCGTCTAGCGGCTGCCTAGCACCTCTTAGCGACGCTGAAAATTGAATTGGGCGGAACTTTTTTCATGGTCAGCTAGCTCCCTCCTCTTTATCTTCGCTAAAGGATTTCTTCAGCGGGTTATATAGCGAGAGCTGCACGTGTCACTCGTTTGTTCTGGCCAACCAGGCCCATAATCTAGGAGGTGGGACTATATTCATTTTCGCTTGAAGGGTACACGAACAATGGAGCCGGGAAGGTATAGCTTCGAACCGTACCGTATAATGCACACACAGGCAACAACTCGTTTGTTATTTTAATCACGCTACGATGTTCCTAGAACCACATTGATCCATCCTGCTTCTATGTATTCTTTATTATGCCTCTTTTCACTTTATCCCCGAATTTCTTTTCTCTCTTTTTTTCTGCTCCCCTGTCGTTGCCCGGCGCCCTTCATATTTTCCTTTCGTTCCTTTTTCTGTTTGTTCGAGTAGTTGCAGACTTGTTGAACCCGCACTTGTCCATGTTATGATCATCGTAGACGCACGTGAACATGTCTCAAACCGCAAATTATGACAGCAGACAGATGCTATGACAAAAAGGCTAGTTTATGTTACGTACCGTTTCAATCTAGCGTGTTCCTATTGATGGAGATTGTTTTCGTTTATTTGTTGTTGTTGTTTTTTTCAACCTTTCAGAGTTTAAAGGTGATCACTCAAGCGAACCGGAACGCGGCTCATCTTCGGCACAACTTTTTATTTTGTAGTTTTGTTTCTTTTCACTTTCCTTCTGAAACAATCGAGGTCCACCTTTGGCACTCACACTCCGATAGTAAAAATGGCCGTTACAATTAGTGAGAGACGAGAAATGTTGTGAAAAAAAAGTAGTAGTGAAAAGTAGGCACGAAATCGTCAGGGGATAAAAATGCGACTGGCGTTGTGTTTGTTGTAGTTGATGAAAGAAGCAGCACTCGGGTCCAGCAAAAGAAAACTTGCGAGGAGAAGAATGAAAACGGGGAACCGAGCAGCAGCCGGATGAGACCGGGTGTCGACGGAGCAAAGTCACTTGCCCAACTGGCCGGACGGAAGTAGAGAGAGATAGAAACGGAGCAGCCGAGCAGCAGCCTACAGGCGTATAAAGAGAGGGAGAAAGAGAGAGAGAGTGAAAGGAGCCCCGGAGCCGTCGCACACAGCTCGGCGCGCCGCACCATCAGCTGGTGGAAACGGTCATCTTCATTGCGCAGGTTGCTTCCAACATCGGGGCGATCCTCCCATCTCATCCTTCCTCTTCTTCTCCTCCTTTCTCCATCCCCACTCTTCCTTATTTTCCACCCGCTCTTTTTCATTCTCTCCTCTGCTTCTTCCTGTTCTCATCTCTCCTCTCTCTCTCCCTCGCTCCGACGTCTCTATCGGTTTTGCTCAGCACTTGTCTTGCAGCATCAGCAGTGGACTGCATAACTCTCCTTCTTCTTCCACAACCCGACCCCAAAGGGCAGAAATCCAATAAAAAAGAAAGCTAAATAAAATCGAACAAGACAACCGGAAAAGACCGCAAGTCGAACAGCTGACAACTTCTCATTTTTTTTCCCCTTCTTTCTTTCTTTCTTGCTGCCTCCGTCACACAAAAAAATACATTTTGATTACGGTCCTTTGTCCTGTTCTCTAACATCCTCTACAACAAGAATGGGGTAATCATTGTGGCATCGGCAGCAAATGCGCTGACAGGTTCAACGATAGACATGGCCGCAAAACGGCGTCGTCGCGAAACAATTGTCTTTCGGCCGCCGGCCATTCTTTATCATCAAACACTATAGACGTGGACGGACTTAGTGGGGGTATCGTGACCGCAAAACAAGACCAGCAGCAGACGGCGTCGATGGTGTCGGGCCATTTGCCTCCTTTGGTGTTCTCTTTTCGCTCACCGATTCCGTTCGTCTTTGGCGCTCCGCCCACGCACGCTCAACACAGATACCGGCGTGTGATCGATAAAGCCGAGCAGGGAGGGAATAACTTGTTTTCTCTCCTTTTTTTTTCTTCTTCTTCTTATTTTTTGGTCCCCGAAAAAGAGGGAAAAAAATGGCAGAATAAATGTTTTCCTTCCCTTTAATGGAGTGTGTAGAGAGCGAGGAGAGAGCAAAGGCCTAGTATTAGGCGAAGGAGGGCGAGAGACTGACAGATTCGATTGACACGAGTTACCATAGTGAAAGACTATTTTCTCTCTTCTTCTTCTTCTTTTCTTTGCCTGGCTGTAGTCTTTTTTCTGGCGGCGACAAGGAGACGACAGGGAAGAGGCGGTGAAAATAAATACCAAAAAATGTCGCATCGCGGATTGTTTTATGACAGGAGCAACTTGTTTATGCAAACGGCGCACACGCTGCCGCTGCGTCCTGCCACGTCGCGATGAACAATCGCGATAGCGCATACACGGCGGGTGAAGAAAAAGAGAAGATCGCGACCGCAATCTCGTTCATCCGAGACTTGCGGCCACGGTGACATGTCTCAGACCGATGCCGCTGCTGCTGCTGCTGTCCGTTCGATAATGTAATAGTCACCTTGTTTTTTTCTTGGCCTCGTCTTTTTCTTTCTTTCTCTCCGTCCGTCGTCTGTCGATTGATCGAGTTCGGTCCATCAGTGGGTTGGATGTAAACAGCCTCATTGCGCGCGCGCGCGGGCCCAAGAGTTTGACGGAAAAAGGGAAAAAAGCGGAGCCCCCACCAGTTCGCCATTCACCAAGTGAGCGCAACCTTCTAACTAATAGCAGGGCGACGGGTCGTCGTTCACTGTCCGCACGCGTCCGCATTGTTGGAAGACAAACAGAAAAGGAAGGAAGAAAGAAAAGAGCCGACTAAGCAACTCTGCCGATGATACATCCGTATCCGTTCACTCCGTACAAAAGCTATTAACTCTTTCGTCATATTTTTTTCCCCCCAACACTCTTTTATTTGTTTTTTGGAGATGGTCGGTCGACAAATATACGACAGCATATAGCTTGCACGAGTCGCAGGATCCGCTTGATCGATCGGGAAAAAAATACAAAATTTGTCGAAGGAAAATTGTACATCGATTGTCAGCTGTCAAGCTCGGGCTGGCAAAATCCAAACACAAAAAAATCAGACAGCCGAAGACGCCCAAATCCTTTTTCCCTCTTTCCTAGGGATATCATACGATGGCGAGTTTCTTTGAAAAACCCAAACTTCAAAAGACCAATCCTTCTCAGCTCCCTCTATCTCTAACTCTCTCTCTCTCTGGCTCACAAATCTCGGAAAACAGGGACTCGGTCCCTTTGGTCGCAGCCTATGAAGTCTTTGAGCGATCCGGCCGCAGTCTTATAATTCCGTATGCGGTTATGAATGGAGCTGGTTAAGCACGAAGAAGAAGAAGAAGAAGAAGAAGAAGGATTTCCTTATGAAAGATGTGAATAGTCCTTCGCGTACGCGTATTAAAAATGGTGGCTAAAGAGTGGAGCGACTATACGGGCAGAGACGGGACCATCCTGAGAAGCTTTCTGCGATTGTCATTATTCTCTACCGTGTTGGCTCCCATTATTATACAGATACGTACTATGTCTCTAAGCTGGAAAGCAGATTCGGATTACGAAGCGACAACTCGCTAGCCACAGCAGTCGCTTCGCCATCGGAGAAAATGTGAATGGCGCAGCCACTGAGAAGGGCCAGAAAATACAAAAAGGAAAGAAAGAGTTGTCTCTGAAGGATATGATGGGCGCTGTGCTCTTCGGCAACCGGTCGATGGCGACAGAGAAAACCGTGCCTGTAACCCACTGTGCGTGATGTCTGACGTGACGATGGTCCAGCCAAAGGGAGGATTGTGTTCTAGAGTCTGACCAAGCCGTCGGATTCTTCTTTTCTCTACACAACCCGCTATCCCGTGTCTGATATGCGGTCTCTTCTTCTTTTTTCCCCCCGTAGATACTCTCTCTCTCCTTTTTGTTTGGCTATCGATCTTTCGCTACTGTCACAAACAACCAATGTCAGTTCCGCATCCGACCGAATTCTCATATTCACCAGAATCCTGTCGCCGTTTCCCGTAGAATATGCAGAGACTTGCAATATTTAGAGCCTTAACTATGTTTTGTTTATAATTCACGTCCTACTCGAGTACCATTTTGGGCTTCCCTCTACGGCGCTTCGCCATTCTCTCCGCAAAATCTTGAGCGCCGATCGATACTAGAGTAGATCAGGTATCGGAGATGCTATACTCCTTGCCAGATAACTTTTCCTTTTATTATACGTTGTTAATTAGTTCATCTTCGTTAGTACGAGACCTCTGACTTTCAAGGTCTTTATTATTGATCCCCATGTTGCCGCCCTACTAATGTGTAGCGAATCACCATAGAAACCTCGCAACATCGTTCATTATTGCTCTGGATCAAATCTGTTGATCCACGGACGCACGTCAATCCGATTGAACTGTCGGCCAATTTGTTTTGCATTGTAGCCGCGCGATTTCCGATTTCCAGGTAGAATTCGGTCGAGGATAACTTGGAACGCATTGAGGTTCGACCTTTAGCCTAGTGTTCCGTAAAGATGAGGATAGACGAACTGCCACGACAGATAAGCGCACTTATGGCAGTTCCTTAAAAAGCAGAGACGCGATGTCTTCAGGCAACCCAAGTGCATTACGGCTAAAGCTTTTTGGGGGTTGGAGCAAGAAGAAGAGGAAGAAGAAGAAGAAGAGCGCATCTCGCCGACCCGTCCGGCATCGATCTCTGTTCTCGGGAATGTCGCCATCCCTCTCTCTACGCCTTATCGCGCCACGTTGTTGGCAATCAAGCAGACCGAATCCTAGACAACTCTCGGCGCCTTCTCATTCAATACACACGCCTATATAGCCCTGAGCATCTAAAAGCGGATGAGAGACAAGTTCGATCGTTCTCGACGACCGTCATATCTATCGAGTCAACGGCGACGGGAGACGGGAGGAAAAGAAATGAAGGGAAAATTATTCCAGAAGCGAACGCTGTTGCTTATTGCTGGAAGAATACGGACTTTGGGGGTTGTGAACGCTGCAACTCAAATCGAATCATCGGTATGGCCTCCTTCTCTCTCTCTCTCTCCCCTCCCGATAGGAAAAGAGAAGGTTTCGGAGGCCAAATCAGTCAGAGAGACGATGGTACGCGCAACAACGGCCTCCAATCACCAGCGGATCGATACGAGACGGACAGGAGGGTCGATAAGAAAAAAAAAAGGAGAACTAGAAGAAGAAGGAAAAAAGAAGTCGACAGAGATGGAGGCAGATAGTAGTAAGGAAGAGGCGCACATTAGAGGATGGCAGCGTATATACGACATGTCATTAACTGCCTGGAACGCCCTAGTCAATAAGTCCGCTACCGTGTAGAGACACGGTAAATTCTAATAATGAGATTCACACGAGTCGATGGACGGTGCCTCCGCACAGAGCACACCAGGGACTGACTGGGCGGTTTGGATGGCCGAGGCCAAGACGACGTACCATCAAAGAGAGAGGAGCGCCGTAGAAAAAAAAGAAGCTGCTGTGTATCTATAGATATCGAAGAGGAGACACTAGCTAGTCCTAGTACAGCACATATAGAAGAAATAATGGTAGGAAACGTGACGAAAAGAGAGCACATACTGGCCGGCCGCCGTCCATAGAATATTAGTTTAGTGCTACATTATAAAAACGATCGATGATGTTCTAGCTGACTTTGGAAGTGAATCGTTCAATAACGTACGAGTCGCATCAAAAGAAGTCGGAGAATCCCATCGATTTGTAATGCTAGTTCTCGGAAAACGACAATGAGAACGGCTACTAGGATGCTGCTGTTGCTCCTGTGCGCGCTGCGCTCTGCCGGGCTCGGGAATAGTACGCGAGACGAGACGACAAGCGGATGCGCGCACGGCAAATATATATACACGCTACTTGCCTGGTCCCCCTCTCTTTTGTAGCCCTAATGCCTTTCTTTTCTCTCCTACGAAAGAATTCGATTCTTTTGCCAAGCTGTTTTTTTCTCGGTTGTTGTTGGATGCGTCGTTTGTAGCCTTCAGTATATAGTAGCGAGGAGCGCAATCGTACATTTCGCTTTAATTCTTCCTCGGAAGAATGAGGCACTGGGATGGAGAAAGACAGAGCACAAAATGCAGAGAACGAGTGACAAAGAAGGAGAAAAGAAAGAGCAAATGGAATGAAAGACAGGAAGAGGCAGTGGCGTATATAGCAGGAGCTCGGGAGCTAGAATCGATCTAGGCAGGAAAGAGCGAGAGAGAGAGAGAGAGAGATGGAAAGGAAGATAGAGAGAAGCAAGAGACAGAGAGAGAGAGAGAGAAAGCGATCGATTCGAAATTGAAATCTAGCCAGACCTCGTCTTCCTTCTCTCTCTCTGGGCTCTGATAGCGCGGCAGAGATGCATGCAGACACAAAAGAGCCACAGCAACTTCCCGCGGGATCGACACGATGAGGGCGGCCACTATATACTATCGCCAGCCCAGCCCTCTTAACTCTTCTCCCCTCCTCTACCCAACCACGCCCATTTGCTTCTCCGACTCCTATCCTTGGCTTACGGCCCCGCTTTCTCTCCTTTTTTTTTGCGCCCGAGCATTCATTTATTTCCTTTTCGCAATTGCCTCCCTTTACCTCCGCTCCTGAGACGCACCGGTCGCTCGCTTCCCTTCCGACTTCAGACGTACAGAGAGACACAAGTAGAAAAGAAACCAACTCGTGCGAGACTGATTGATTGATTGTATCCGGTATCCGTTGTTGCGTAGATATATAGTAGTAGTAGTAGTACGGTACAGGAGAAACTGCGAGACTGCCTGGGCTCCCGCTGTGTATACATAACACCGGGCATAGGTGGAACAGGGTAGCGGAAGTAACGAAAGCCAATGGAACAGAAAGATGGCCAACACATTTGCGCAGACCGCGCGTCTCCTGTCCCATTTCTCTCTGCTTTGTGACACTCGTGAAAAGATGGGACATTTACTTCATTAGCATGAAGGGAGGGCCAAAGCCAACGAGCCTTGTTATTCCGCTCGGGTTTCCATCGCAGCAGCGATGAAGAGCAAAACCACTCGGCTGGAAAAGCGTCTACTATATTACCAAGAGCCAGCAAGTAGAACACGGCGGTCGCTCGGTCGACGACGGCACTTTGAAACAAATATAGTACCCCACTACTACTACTACTACGACAACTACAACTACTATCCCTCGCTCTCCAAGTTGTCACAAAAGCTCTGACGGGAAACCTTCAAGATCATATACGAGAGCGGACTGCTCGTCTAGTCGTCTCCTTGTCTGATGTGTATTGTAGAGCAGCAGCAACATCAGATGAGAACGGACGGACAGACGGTGGCCCATCTTTCTCATTGGCGGAAGCTAGACGAGCATCATCCTCATCGCTGACGAATGCAATCATCATCCTGTCGCGTCCATCATATACCGCACCCTGGTCGCTGGTTTCTTCCAACCAAAGCTACCTCCCGCCGCAGCGCCGCCGTCCTTTTTGAGGCGTCTGGAACCGCCGTCGCCACCGCTATATAACCGTACTCTCTGTTGATTTAAGGTACTCGTACGCGTGCTGGCAATCCCGGTGGACTCCCCGAGTTCTCCAGCAAAACACACATGAATGTATGATACTACAAGAGCCCTTCCCGACTCTTAGATATATACATCCCCCTTGCTCTCTTATTTCTCTCTCCGTCTCACTCCGCACCGTAGCCAGCAGCAGCGCAGTTTCAGTAGCAGTAGTACATCTTCTTCGTATGGGGTCTCTCCTTTCCGTCCTTGTGTTACACGATTATCCACAACGCGACACAACATTTGATAACCAATTTCTTCAAAAGCTTCCAGAAGCATTTGCTCTTCGTCGATCGATCGATAACCATCGTCTCTCTCTCTCTCTACTCATCAACTTGTTCCCAGCTCTTTCTTTCTTTCTTTTTTGAAGAAAATAAAAGTGAATACGGTGATGCGCGGACGGTTAGAGCCGCTCTTCACATCGCCCTTAACTTGTTTGATCGATGATGCATTCGGTTAACTCCGAAACGGCATAGAGTTGGTTGGAAATCTTTATTGACGCAGTATTTCTTCAACTAGAGAGCCTGCGGTAATAGTTAAGTAATCCGAGGTAAACTATTGGTGACGCGATAGGTAATAGACCTCCTCGTAGAAGCTGACTGCGGCCGCAAACTCTGGGAATGAAGTGGAATTGTCGTTTTCATTGTGCACGTTGGTCCTCAAGTTGAGCAAAAGAAACTTTTGGGACAAAGTAGAGGGAGCGAGTCGGGGCAGACGGCCTTATATCGTCGACTAGATCTCATGCTCTGAAATGCTGCCGCATTCCCTTTCTTCTGTCTGCTCCGCTCTTCCCCCCGCGTCTTTGTTCGTTCGCCTTGATATTTTTATATGCTCCTGTTTCTCTCTCTTTTTTTTTTTTTTGGCTTTCTTGTTGCGTCGCTTTAGTTTTTTTCCTCCTTCCGGGACTGATGAAGGCCTCGGAAGTAAATAGTTTCTGGGGAGAGAGAAGACGGACGAGGTCTTATTCGTCGCCCCTCTCCTAGTCCGTCTTTTCGTCTCTGTCTCCGTCCTCTTGCCCGTGCTGCTCTCAACAACTCCCTGGTAGTAGTCCTCTTCGACGAAGAAGAGCAAGTGCAAATATTGGTACGACTTCTCTTCGGGAAAGAAGAGAAGAAAAGAAGAAAGAAAGCTCTCTCCTCCTACTAGTATAGTATAGTATAGTATAGAGAGGAAGTTGCAGACGGAGCCCAATCTGACGGGAGCACTGTCTACTTTTATACACCGCCCTCCCCCTCTCTAGTCTTGATTTCTTGATAGTAACATTGTTATTGCTTGCTTTTTTTTTCAAGTTTTTCTTCTCAGTATATCCGCCGACTACTGTGTATAGCCGCCATCGACAATCTGATTGACGACCACTGGACGGGTACAACGACTAGGATTCGCCGACAGGGCATATACGGAGCAGCAGATCCCAGTTCTAACTTTTGATTGGAGGAGCTTTTCGATCCCCTCCATCTCTTCCATTTTCAATCCGCACGACGACGACAGCGGGGCAACCAGCAACCGAGAGTTGAATTCTAAAAAGGAAAAGGAGATCTAAAAAATTGGCATTTAAAATCTAAGATAAGATGGGAAATGGTTGACGTCGTCGTCGTTGGCGGCGGCGGCTCTTTTCTTCATCTCTATCTCACGCTCTCAGAGTAATCACGCTGAGAGATCGAATTTCGAATTGAGACGAGTTCCGCGTCCTAAATATAGAAAAAAAAAATCTGCTTTGAAGTCCGCGGACATTATTACTCGCCACCGGATTTCTCCTTCTCCAAGGGCCAATAACTCAAAAGGGGAAGAAAAGAGAAAATAAATATTTAAAAAAAACTTGGAAGCGCGGACCAAATCTTGGTGACCAGACTGCATTGGCGATGTGTGATGTCGTGTTATATAAACCGATTTCCGACACCTCTCTCCCTTTTTATCCCCTGTCTACGACGTCGCGGCGTCTGTTGGTGTCGTTTTACCGAATGGCGACAACCCTGCCGCCAACGAAGGTGCCGTCACTCACTCTCGTAAGCATCAACTTCCTGCCCCTACGAGGAACGGTTATTCCTGCGAGTCAACTGGCTTATTCACATGATCCCTCAGCTTTATCCAACGTCTATATTACTAGATACGTTATAGCGTTCGAGTATACAAGTAGTACATCCGCCGCCGAGAGGAATAGCAATCTGCGTTTAGCAGAACTCTCTAGATCCCTTGCGCAGACTCCTCGTCGAGAGTCTCTTGCTTGCAAGTACAGTATACAAAGCTCGTACAATGTGCTCGACCCCGAAAAGAGAAAGACAATTTCAAAAGGAGGGAGTACTATACTGTATGGGGCTTTTGTCTGAAACCAGGCCGGCCCTTTTGAGAAAGGAAAGGCCTGCTCTTCAATGGTGATACACAATGTCCTGCTGAATAAATGGATGTGCGGCGGCAATGGATCCCTCGCCTCCTTCCTTCTTTCTCATTTGTTCTCGACGCTGTCCATCTCCACACGATGAGAGAAGGACCCGAGCTGGACTCCTTCTCCCTTATTGACAGAGCTTTTCGACAAATAAACCTCCTCTTCTTTGGCTACCGACCGGACTTGCAACCCGAAAGTTTCCGGCAGCAGTCAACTGACCCTGTCTAATGTCACTGGGAGATGGGGCCGGCCGCCGTTTCTATCTTTTATTCTCGTGTTCAACGTCCCTTCCCAATGCTGGCCCGACCGATTCTTTTCTAGACGCTGTATGCACAAGCCAACAGAGCGACCGGACCGAACGCGTCTACTACACATATTAGTTTCAGGCAATCCCGTACGTCTTTGCCTTATTGGACAGTTTATCACTATTAGGACTACTCCTTCGTACCCGGTGATCCCCCATTTTCTGTCCGGCTCATGGAGGGGAAGCCGCGTTCGGAAAAGGGAATGAACGATGTGAAAGAGGATGATGAAGCAACACTAAATCATAGACGGGCCGGCAATGTCCAAATGGATGGTCTGAAACTGGAGAGGAGGCCTAGCTAGGCCGGCAAACACGCAACCGCCACTCCCCTCCTGGGCTGCACAAGCCTCCTCAGCTCCTTCTCTTCTTGTACACCGAGACTTGATTGCTTCTCTGCTGCTGTTGCTACTGCTGCCGGGGAGTTGAATAAGTGATAGCGTCCGTGTCGTCGTCGTCATACGGTGAAGTTTTTACAGCGTAACTATAGCAACAACTCCCCAGCCGCTATATTAGGCTGGCAAGCAAATGCCATACTAATCTGACGATTGGCTCCCGCTTTAGACTCTGTCACATAAAAGAAAACTGATGAGCTCCCATTACACCGCGGCCGTCGAATCGTGGCGCTTGCCTTTCTCTTTGAAATTGACGACGTCGCTGGAAAACATTCAGTAATCCTGATGGATCGGTGATTGTCGTTCGACATCCATCTTCGATGCCCTTTCGACCTATCCTACATACATAGACGTAGTTTAGGCAAGAAGAAAGAACAACAACAAAACACCAAACAACAACAACATCAATGTAGGGTGACCGTTCAAGGTCTCGGTTAAAGTGTGGCGACACGTGTAAGACGGGCGGCATCCGCCCCATAAATCCTCGTCGACTGCGTTTAAGGTTACGTTCTCCAAAGGTATCGCTATCGAGTTACACGACACTATGGAACGCTCAGGCGGGATTCCAATGAATCGTCGTCGGCGAGCGGCTGCCTATAGTGTTACCCGGGACAACAATAGGAGAGAAACATTGTTGTTGTTGTTGTTGTCGTCGTCGTCGTCGTCAGGACGATCCTCTTTATGTGCCCCTCTCGAGACCGTGAAATACAAGCCAAACATCATTTTTCTTTTTGGAATCTTCTCACTAAAACCTTAACCAACAACAAGGAAGAAAGGAAGAGTGAGTGGAAACGGAAGGAACTGATGAAGCGTCGAGTAAATAAATGGCGGCCGGTACTGACAGTTCCTTTATGAACGGTCAACACAGAGCTAGAAAGAAAAAAAAAGACTAGAGTTGACGCAACTGGCGAGAATCTAAAGCCGAAATCAAACGGACAGACGGCCGGACGGACGCCATAGCTGGAGATTGGGCACCCAGCGGGGGCAGCCCACTGTCGGGTCGGAGGTTCAAGGTGGCCGGCGTGAAAGCGGAGCAGTTGATCAATAAGACGTGATCGACGTATCGTCGACGGCAATGCCGGCCAAGCGCCCTGCTTTTTTGCCATTGGGTGAGCAAGGGAAGTGAATTACCCGTTCCCGTGGTTTCCTCGCCCTGGCACCAAACATCTGGAGGAAATCACAACTGGCCACAAGACAAAGGGTAGCCCATAAGGTGGTCATGGTGGTGATGGGGGAGTAGAAGAAGCGAAAGAGAGGAGAACGTTTATATAGGTAACGAAGTCCGCGGCCCTCTGTACGGCACCCAAGTGACCCCACTCGCCCCGCTTTCTTTGTATCTTGGACGACACAACCGACGACGCTTGGGGTATATAGAAAAAGTAGTGGCCGCAGCCCAAAAGAGAGAGAGAGAAACCTAGCGAGTATAGGGACGTTAGTGGCAGTTACGGCCACATAAATGTGCACCCGTTGACTGGAAGGAGAACTTGGCACTCTGACGCCACGCGCCGTCCTTCTCTCTCCAACGATTCAATAGATTCTCTTTTGTCGCGACGCAACAAAAAAAAAGTGCTGCGAGATGACTGTCAATACGCCATTAAACTCTTTTTTTCTCTCTTTCTCTCTTCCTTTTTTGCTGATTTTTTTTTCTTTTATTCCGCTGTCATTCGCTCGGTTCTCTCTTTTTTTTATATCCCTCACCGGAACTTCTCTTGCCCGGCCATGAAGAATATATATATCTATGTGATGTACGTCTATACTTTGTTTCAATTCAGCGCCAAACCATTTCCGACTATATGGCCCAATTTCGGGTCATATCATCAAGAGTGGAATCCCTTTTCTATATTTATTTGATGCACCACTGGGTGGCAGTCCCCGAGGTGTGCGTGGGTGGCCCGGTTGGCTGAATCATCGCGTAGTGACCCGTGTAGCGTCGCTCGATCCTGGTTTCATCCGTCGCTGCGTTCGAGTGGTGGATGATGAGGTGGTGTCAGTTGCCGGGCATCTCTCTGCGGAGTAATGGGTGACTAATCAGAGCTTGATTGAACGCCACACGTAGATGAGTCCTGTGCTTCTGCTATACGGAGGACGAGACAAGAATATTCAAAGGGGAAATGCGGCCCTGGCAACATATTCCTTCAATTCGAGAAAAAGAAGAAGAAGAAGAGGAGAAAAAAAAAAGGGAATGTACATACGGCACTTGTGCCTTCAGTATACCGAATGAGGAGCAGAGAAATGAGGATAGCTTTGGGACTCGTTTCCCCCTCCATCCACTGAGGTGTATATATACTGTACGGACGGGCAAGGAGGAAAATCCACTCTTTTGGTGTTGCTGCCGGCTCGGTGTCACGTCCGCTCTTGCCACGCCACACTCGATCTGTTTCAAGAGAGAAACTGCCAGCGAACGACGGTCTAACGGAATGAAAAGAACACGACTCTTCGCTTCTTATTCTTCTTTCGTTTCGGCTCTACTCGACTTTTTCAAGTTCTAATACGTCCCTTTCTCTCTCTCTCTCTTTTCGCCTCCTCTCCTGGAACTTTGTCCTTGATTTCACTTCTTCTAGAAAATTGTCTTTTTGGCTGGACGCGCTTTGGTCAAGAAGCTTAGTACCGTTCGACCGTTGTCGCACTTTGAGTCGGCAATGTCGACAGAGAGTATAACCGTGGAGAAAGAAGGAGGAGGAGAGAGGAGGACGACGACGACGCCGAGTGTGAGTGAAGCTGATGCGTGGGCGTGGAGCGCAACTAACAGGATCTCTCTTTGCCGTGTTCCTCGTTCCGATCGATAAGGTGCAGTCTCGTTGAAAAGAAACGGGACGGAGCTGTGTAGGAGAAGAGGAGAGAGAGAGAGGAAAACAGGCGCCCGTACGAACCCGAGCGGGCAAGATCGAGAACTCTTTCACATGAAACACAACATGATAACCGATTTGGAAGAAAAGGGGAAAAAGAAAAAGTCGTCGACAGAAAATATGAAATGGACCAAGAGCCAGCGGTGCGAAGTAAACGGGAAAAGTGAGAGGTGTCTCTTCTAGCTCGTCAAACTTGTGTGTATTTTCCTTTCTACGGGCGGAACGAAGACGACGAGAGTTCTTCAACATTTTCGCCTGATAGAAGCCAACAAGGAGAGGATTTTTTTTTGGCGGGGGGAGGAGGGGTCGTGTGTCTGTTTGTTTTGTTTGGAAACTCGCGCCAAGTTGCTGCAGAAAGTCAGTTCAACTTTTAGGTTCTACGGAATCGAAAAGTCCTGGAAGATAAGAGTCTGGCAGAATAAAATAAAAAGCGATCGGGCGACGTCGCGGGCGTCGGGCCAAATACTCTTCTTCTTCTTTACTTCCTAGCTCCTATCTTTTTTTTTTTTGTAAATGCCACATGACATGGAGAAGCTCCAATCAATAGAGGATCCCAGCATCATTTTGATCGTCTCCATCGGTAAGAGACTAAAAGCAAGGAGACGCAGACCAATTGCCAAGTTCTCTCTCATGACTCGATAGCATACGCCGACAGACTGTTCCAAATACTTTTATTCCATTGATAGATTCGCCGTCAGAAACAAAAACAAAAAACAAAATACAAAAAAAGAAAAAAAACAAAAAGGGGAAATAAGATGTCTGCCTGAATAAAGAGGGCATAAGAAGGATCGGGATCGGAAATCATTCCGTTGGCTTAGAACCCGTGAAATGTGTAGAGGGGACCATTTTTGTGTCTGCTGGGCTATTCAATGGGGCACAAAACAAAAGGGGACAAGAGAGACAACCCAATAAACGAAATGCGCGACATTTTCTGCATCTATGCACTATTGCAGAAGCCTCGCCCTGGGACTTCCCACTTTTGGTAATGAGCTGCTACGCTTCATTCATTTGGGGATCTCTCAGGAGAAGAATGGCCTATTCTTGCTCCTTCTTCTGTGACGTCAATCGACATCAGTCTTCCCGTGTCCGTTCGTCTGTTGTCTCTCTCCTTTCAGACCCCCTCTCCTCTCTCTCTCACTCTCTTTCTCTTCTTTTTGTCAATGAGTGCTGCTTGGTCTTTGATAATCGGATCAATATGGTGACGGAGGCATTCTCTGGACGTTGGACTCTTCTCTGATCGTGGTCGTGGTCC
The DNA here is from genome assembly GCA_022539655.2 of Ceriodaphnia dubia. Classification (NCBI taxonomy): domain Eukaryota; kingdom Metazoa; phylum Arthropoda; class Branchiopoda; order Diplostraca; family Daphniidae; genus Ceriodaphnia; species Ceriodaphnia dubia. The sequence goes on along the minus strand of JAKUCG020000230.1, from coordinate 807,610 downwards.
ATGGCGACCGAACCGAAACAAAAGTGGCCGCCCGTATCCAACCGTTGAATAAATACTGTATATCCAGGAGACTGCTGAGTCATAATGTGTCGCCGACTGACTGTCTCCTGAATCTTTTCCCTCTCTGACGGTTTTATACTGCCTAGACAGCCGTGGATATTATGCAAAACGTTTCCCGGCCGGCAATGGGAACGCATTACGATAATAACAAGCTATATCAATAAATATCAAATGTAAATCATTTTTGGCGAATATTAACGTCGAGCCAAGGAGCTCATGTAGCCTACATATCGCTCTCTTAGATATTCCTGATATTATATGTTGTAGACCCCTTTCGGTTCTATTTTTTCCCCTTTTTTTAGTTGGATGCGTTTTCCGATTCAATGGGACACGCTAGGGATTTCTTCTTATTTTCTTGATGATGATGGCTTTGAACCACGCGGTGTCGTAGAGTGGCAATCGTGCGACCCGCTTTCATCTTTCAGTCGAGCCGAGAAGGCCCGCGCCCGCCATCATCGCGGTCGAAAGCAGATTCTATTCTACCCGCACCGAAAGTATTAGGCGTCGTCTCATAGGACGAAAGCTATTCCGTCGCTTGTGGGTCTACTACGCGACTAGTGCTACCATACCATATATACTAGCGCACCCCTACGTTCCAACAATACGATCAACGGGGAGCGGGAAGAAAGAAGAAAAAAAAAATGAGATTGAGGTAAAGAAAATCAATAAAAACGGAACAAATATGGAAGGGAATAAGGTGAAAGACATGCCAGAAAAATGGTCTGGTGTGCAGTATCATATTATTAGCAAGAAAAAGAAAATAGGAGAGAACCAGGTGATGCTCTTTTGGCTGGAAGAAGCCGAAATTGCCTCCCCCCTTGCTCATATTGATTTCTTCATTCAGCCGGAATAAGAGGGAATACGACAAGCAGTCAAGCAAATAGGATGAAAGTGAGAAAACCGAGCGAACCAGAGCGAAAAAACCTAACGCCAATTTTATGTTTGGGCTGTACCTCATTTTTCTTGCGAAATATCGGGAAAAGAAATAAAAAACTGCTACCGCAATGATATATGGAGCAATCACTCTTTCCTTTTGTCTCATTATTTCATTTCGCCCCCAAATCAGAGAAATCTTCAACTGAAAGTGTCGGTGTCTATTTGTCGTCTGCAAAGTTTTCTCTCCATCCAATACAAATAGGCTATTATTGATTTATCCGCTAGATCCATTGAATGAAAGAAAACAAATTACTTCCGCAATGGGTTACTATAGCGGACTTGAGTTTACTTTGTGGGACTGGACCTCTGATAGCTTTCTGCCTCTCTCTCTTACTATCTCGTCATTCTTCTGCTCCTTTTTTTTAATATTTTTACTTCTTTTTTTCTTTTATCCCCCATGCCTATATATGGTTGGCTCTATCGTAGGTACCGGACGACCGTTCGATCCAGCACATCCGTTCTTTTTGGCCTGCTGTCGACGCTTCTTCTCTCATATGAGGTAAGAACCGAAAATAAGTAAACACAGAAACCCCACAGAAAATAGAAAATGGAAGAAGAAAAAAAAACCTTTTGCCCGCTTTTCTCACTCGATCACGGCCAATCTCCTGGCGCATCACCAGTAACAATAACAGCAGCAGCAGCCGAAGCACCGTCTGCTCCTTTCTCTTCACTCTCTCTCTCTCCCAGGACTCTATCACTTCTATAATACTCTAGGAAAATAAAAGGGGCAAAGAACGCTATCCTCTGCCTGTAGGGTACTGATTCTTCTTGAAGAATCATCATTCAGTCGGAACCAGGAAATCGTATATTCGATGATGTAAAAATAAAGTTAGTGTGAAGAGAGGATGAGAGCCGTCCAAGTGTTTTTTTCGTTCCTCAGAAAGAAGAAGAAGAGCAAGTGGAAATATTACAAGTATTGTATAAGAAACAGCGCATATATACTGTACTACACAATATATTATACGGTTTACAATTGATCTCGACACCATAAAAGAGCCAAGAACTCGAGCAACGCGATGCAAGAATCCTTTGTATCGCGATGCAGGCAAAGGTACCTATAAACCACGTTCGTCATTCCATTACCATGAAATACGGATTGCGCATCACTTGTTCCCAAACTTTAAAAGGTGCTGAAACTTTTTCTATTCACCGTCATCTGGAGCAAAAAAAAAGTCCATGACAGAGAGAGAGAGAGATCGAGAGAAGACTAGACATATATATAGTGAGGGAGCGTTTATTTCTGTGCGGATTGATGTTGTGCGAACGCCCACCAGCGCTTCGCAAAAACTCCACGAGAGGCATCGTCCGGAAAGTGCAAATATCCAACAACAAGAACAGAGAAAAGAAAAAAGAAAATCATCAGTATATAGGGCTACCGACCTACATCCGACTTCTCAGGATGGCTCAATAACATAAGAATGCTGCTCCTTCTTTCCTCTTCGGCTGCTTCCTCCATTACTCATCTTTTGTTCGCCCTTTGCTTTGTTTCATTCCGCCCTTTTTTTTAAAGATATCATCATTCTGCTTATAAGCGAACGCCCTCAGCTTTTCGTTCGAGCCAAGACGGCGACTTCTTTTTTTTCTTTTCTTTTGTTTTTCTTTTGTGCATTTGCCCTTGTTGATTTCTCCCAAGCTCATCGGTATCACGATGATTTGTTGGCGACGGAGAATGTTCGCAGCCCGGCCAAAAAATAAGATGGAATTAGACAAAAGACTGCGCCATCCTCGGCAATCTTGTTTTTCGTTAGTGAGTTTATCTCACTTGAGTACAATGGGGGAAACAAAATAGACGGCGGTAACGAGAATGAATGGACGGCGCAGAGGACACATCAGTTCTGTAAAGGACAACATTGGGGACCGTCGTAGGACCCGACGAACGTGGAATCCCGACGAGATCGATTCTGAAGGGGCAAGAAACTGCTGGACATCTTTCTCTTCCATAACCTTCTGGGAGCTGTAGCTGTAGGGTGGTTGCTGGGTGGGTGACCGGAAGGTACAGTAGTGGACCAATACCTCCCACGCGTCCACTGAATCGTGCAGCTGAGTTCGCTTATATCGCGCTGACAAGTTACATTATTGGGTCCCGAAACTCCCAGCGCTGCTGGACAAACGACCGATGAGAGACGGCGCTCGGCGCCCCGCTAGAGACGAGAGAGAAGGTGAATGGCGATGAGAGGGAAAAGGATTTAGGGGCCGACACTCCCCATCCAGTGCTCCGTTATTGGAAGCAACTCGGCCGTTTCGCCACGCCAACGCCCCCGCAGTCATCTTCTGTTTACGCTTCTCTTACCTTTCATCGTATTTGCTTCCAATTTTTCTTTTCTTTCCCGGCTCTTGCGACGAGGAAGACGCAACTGAATGGAATACGGTATTGACTTTTTACTTTCATGGTTCCGTTTCCAGATTCATCTACATATTTGCTACGACGTGCGATGTTTGCATCGCGGCTCCAGGCCGAGTCCTTCCAGCCTCTTCAAAAGTCAACAAGCCCACATTGACCAGGGACCAATACAGTCGCCCATCAAACATGGCAACACGAATTCGAAACGACGGACTTCCACGGAAATGCTAGTAACTTTATTGAAAATCCTTTTCTCCTCTTTGACTCGGCTAATATACGTCTTTCCTGCACATGTTGAATGTTTTCACCCGATTTCAGGTTGTGCGGAAACGGCCTTGTTTTCTTCCTCAAAAAATCCTTCAACTAAATCAGAAAGAATCAAAAACGAAGACTCTGCGGTAACAATGGCAACTGCTTGATCTTGCTTGTTCGAATGTGCAGCACTGTTTCTTTTGTTCAAATGAAACACAAAGCCCAGCTGACGGTTTAAAGGGCTGATTTCGTCCTACTGGATCTCTAGGAAGCGGCCTACGCACTTCTTGGATAGAAAGATCGATTTTGCGGCCCGTATCCTGATGAAAGCGTGTAGCAGCAACCCTTGCGGCAGATAATAGAATCCAGGTCGTCGTCTTTGCAATCTCTTTGCTTCCAGAAATGGGAATGAATAAGGAATGAGCGGAAGGAGGGAAAGAGAGATACGATACGATAGCGTGAACTGGATTGTGATGGCTAACATGGCTAACATCGTCTGGTCCGTTTGGATATTTTATTTCCTAAAGTGTTGAAAGCGGAACCAGTCCCTACACTTCCGGGTATGAACTGATCTCCCGGCACCCTATGTAAATCAACGGCATTCAGAAAGTGGATGAACTATTTTGGAATGCAAAGCACGTCCGGTTTGTTCGCCGTCGTGTTCTCTACTACGCCAGCAACATCGCCCAATATACTTACGTACCGTACGTATATACATAGAATTTACCTAGTTCAAAAGAGCCGAACGGATGATGCGCAGCATTCATCAGGGCTATGACCAGATAGACAGGTGAGCTAATAATAAGTTAGGTGGACCAGAAATTGTTGTAGCAAATTCTCCAACTACAAGTGGAACTTGAAATGAAATTGCCTCCCTTTTGACTTGGGCGGGCGTGGGATGTTACTATTTCGTCTGCATTTGGTGAACTCTCGCATTCACTTGCAATTCAACATATTCGTCGGTCTAAGAGAAGGAAAACATGTCTGATTAGCATATAATGACGTATGTCTTCTATTTTTAGTTAGTACGGAGCCAAGTAGATGACGATGTTCAGGGCTGCTGACGCAAGGATTCCATCAAAATCAGTGGGAAATGGAGCCATTACGTCACTGTCGCTCCGCTTTCGCTCGAAACTGTTTCATCCCTTTGGTTCCGTTGGCAAACACTTTCCTCGTTCACATTATCCCGTGAACCAGACGAGACCTTATAACTATGGAGCCACCCCCGGATTCAGGAAGCGCCACTCCATTTGCAATTGTAAAAGGCATTTTAAATGGGTTAGTGGAGCAGCATATAGCGTAGCCCTGCTCGGGTCGCGCACACCGTACCAAAGAAGCCGTAGCCAGACCCCCCAGACAGCACCCAATAACAGCAACATCGGCGTGCTAGTTAGTAGTAGTAGCTCACTTTCCGACCGATTTCGCTGCTGCTCCTGCTACCCTTTCTAGAAATGCAAATTCGCGTTGAAGATCTCGTGAACTTGTTTGCCGGTCCCATAAGACATTTCTCGCTCTCTCTCCCAAGAAAGCAACACAGCATTCCCACAGAAATCTATATAGATTACACGAACGCGACGTAGCTCAGAGTTAGGCTCGCTGTGCTCAAGGGTATCAGGAATAATAAACGGCTATAACCTAGCGAGCTACGGCGCTCGCAGAACGGTAAAATTGTACATTCAAAACGGCGGCCGGAACTGAAAGCGACACGTTATGGAAATAGAGTCCGGTATTTGTGTTTTTCCTCATTCTCATAACTCTTCTGGGATGATGAAGAGAATAAAACTCGGCCCAGACAGTTCAGGTCACACATAAAGTCGCAGAACAGTGCAGTGAACTGGTCAGTCGAGTCGCTGGAGCCTACAATCATAAAAACCTTGTTCCAAAATCCCTCCCCGGTTACCGGCTGCAATGAAAACTCCGTATTTCTTATCAGGTATGAAGACAAGGTTCCAGACCTGTGAATGGACTATGTTGTTTCTGTGTCCTACAATCACCTTTGTTTTTCACGGATTTATTGCAGTGATGGCGATAACCATCTGGGTCGCTTCTGTCGAAGCGGTTCCTACGATTCCTCGACCTGACGTTCTCAACGCCACGTCTTCTGCCACCAAGAGTCGCCAGCTAGTGGTCAATCCCAGCGTACCGACTGGAGCCACCGGTCTCGGCGTTGGCAACTCCGCTAACGGCATTCAAAGTCCTCTTCAATCCTTGGCTCTTCTTCAGCAGGTCACCAATTCGGGCAATAGTCAGCTGTCTATAGCGGCCGAACTGGAAGCTCAAAAACAAGAGAAAGTACAGCTACAGAATCAACAACAGCAGATGGGCCTTTTGGCTAATGTTCAGCATCAACAGGATCAGATTTCCACCACCCAGGCGGCGATAACAAGTACCGTATACGTCATGTGACACACATGTCAAAAATTGTATTCACGTCACACTCACAAAACAGAACCGTTTATTCGGTGACTGACCTCTATCATCATTTCCTTATCTATTGACATTCAGATCAGAGCCATATGGTCAACGGTCGACCTGGTGCCTTTTCACCCACCACGCTCACTCCGGAGACGCAGAGACTTCAGCAACAACTTGAAAACCAAAAGCAGCAGCTCTTGACCCAACAACTACTACTCCAGCAGGCGATCAAGCCGGAATCTCATCAAGCCAACAAATTGGAAATCCTCGTTGCCCAGCTCTTAAACGAGCCGGCCTGGAAGCGCCCCCAGCTTTGTGAGCAGATCAAGCAGACGCAGACAAAGGTGGAAGCCCAAAAGATCGTGAATCCCCAGTCGATGCAGGCGATTGAAACAAAACCCACTAGGAGCGAGCAGGAACTGAGGAGATATATGGCCTTGCTCAATATGATGTGCCTCGGTACCACAACTTCAACAGGCGGGATTGGCGCTGGTGAGGCGACTCATATGTCAACTCTTGCCGGTGGTGGCGTCCGATTGGGCATGTCTGCACATCCGTATGGAATGACCGGATTTTCTGGGTACGGCGAAAGTTCCATCCTGGCCCTTCAATTGGCTCGACAACAGCAGATTCAGCAAATGTTGTTGCTGGAACGACAGCAGCAGCTACAACTGATGATGTTCCAACGACAAATGGCCATGATGAACCCCTTTGCCGCAATGTTTTAAATGGATTCAATTTATTCTATTTTATTTATGTTCACACTTTGTTATTAATTTAAACAAGTTTCACATTTTTAAACTCGCACTTGATTGTATCCAGCCCCCCGATTATGTACTTCCTGGTTTTCTTTGAAGTCACAAGGAAGTAATCAGTAAATACACCGCTTATTTTTCTTATACGACGATGAGCTGAAAGGCGTGGATGACGTTCATTTCTTGGAAGACACGCACACTCTCCACCTTCCTCTAGGCGAAGGTCCGCGAAACGGGTTTGCGATCGTGCGCGAGCTGTAATCCCGCACACTCAATGTCCTACTTCATTTTGGATCACGCAGGAGTTCAGGAACGTTGACGAAAGGCGTGGCGGTATTTAAACGGGCAGCAAGGGGGAGAAAAGTGAAGACTGACAGGTCTTGTTCATCGACGTCCAAGGCAAAATCCCGACTCATCAGTCATTATGGTATGCAAATCCCTCCACCGTGCACCCTTAAGAGCCCGCCTGAAATGATGGAGAGTCTTTGTTTTCTTCAATACACACAGCACATTTTAGACTATAACCGGTATATATCTCGGCCGGGTATCGAGACGGGCTGGATCAAGCTTGCCGTTTGCGGCGACGACCCACTGTACAGGCTTTTCATCTAATCCTGGAAGCAAACAGCTCGAGCGCCTCCAGCAGCCCATCACCGCCACTTTTATGAACCCTGGCCCCGATTAATGTTTTTCTGAAATGGTGGACTTTCATTCACTACATACATGTCGGCTGCGTTATATATATTATAAACGTAATATATACCGGCTGCTATATACAACGTATACAGGAATCGCGTGTCACGAAAAGCAGCTGCCCCAGTCCTCCTCCTCTTCATGAGTCATTGTCAGATATGGTTCGACATCGACTTTAGACCTAAGCAACCTAACCCAACCCCAACTTCCGCCTGTCCACACCCACTCTGGGCCACCCACCGCAAAAGCACACAAACACGCACGCATCAGGAACGCGGGGACCGTAATCAAGATAGCCATTGTAACTGTGCCCAGCGCCAGTCCTCGTGTTGGGAAAGTTGAACGGTCCTGCAAAACTTTTGGCGACTTTTGATGGCCAGTCTAGCTAGACCAGACTAGCGCCCACGTAGAAAACAGCACATTAAGCTGGGCCGTCCGCAAAACATCGGAGTGAATAACATCAAAAAATGTCGTATGATACCGTATATAGCCGCCAAACCAGCCCAGATCAATAAAGCGGAAAATGCTAACAGAATATGCCAAATGTACGAGACAATAGAGTGGCAGATATTGTCTTTTCCAGGCAATAATTGAAAAACCTGCTATAAAAGGATAATGTTGCTATTCTTGGTCTGTGAATTTATAATTAGCACGGATCGAAAGAAGAGACGGTGGTGAGTAAAGGCGATTAGGTCTCAGCCACAGTCGCCCAAGTTGAGCCGTTTAAGCTCCATCCATATTAAACAGAATTTGAATTTCAATCGATCCATAAATTTCCTAAACAAAAACGGTAGACTACTAAATCAAAGTTGCCTCGGGCGGAGAAGGCAACTGTATGATATATACTAGCATAACTGAGACAGAGTCAAGATCTGTAACTACTGTATATCTATCTGCGCAGTCTGCGCTGTATGAGTTTGCGCTTCTATGGATGACAAGAGGCTAGAGATGCCTATCCCTCTCAATAATTAAAATCAACAAACTCATCTCCACCGATTATTTAAATTTAAATTATCTATTATGTTTAACTGACTTGCGACGACTTTGGGTTCGGAAAGGAAGAAAGCGTGCTGGTATGGAACGTGGCAGTAGAAACGCGAGAAGTCATATGATTCGGGGAAAACTATATAGTTTCAGTTGAAACCTTCCGTGAACACAAGTAAACGGCAAGCTTCGTTTCACGTTTATTCCGGTTGTTAGAAAAGATCGCGAAGTTTGTTGATGGATCAAGCTAGAAATAAAGGCTCAGCTAGACATAATTCGTGGAAGAAAGAAGACGGGATAAAATGTCAAGAAGTATTCTCAAGTTGTTTGAATATGTATATGCTAGGCTTCTCTGCTGTAGTGTTCACTTTAGGCGTCTCCTGTTCTCTTTTACCTTTCTAAAATTTTACGGCTCATTAAACGGTCCAACTATAGTGTTGAAAACAATAATAATAGTGAATTTCGGGTAGCCTAGTGCCTCGCATCTGCATCGTTGTGCGACTAATGACTAGAAGTTGTACAAACAAAGGAGGCTCAGCTTTATTCAGTATTTTTTTTAATCTGTTGTCTTTATTCTAACAAACCCCTATGCATTGGATCAACTCTTACAAACTTTACAAATAACGATCAAAATAAGGTGGGAGGAACAAGAGGGCCGAATTCAAAGAACAATTAATGGAGTAAAAGAAATTTGGGATATTGTTATATCTTTCCTCGGTTTCTTACTTTCTTCAATGATACATACTGAAATACGACAAATATCACTTACTCTCTTTTGAAAACGCAATTGGGAATATAACGCAAAGCTAGCGCTCTGTTGACAAACAACGCAACCATCTCATGATTTGAAATTGAAGGCTGAAATTTGAGCAGGCAACAACAAAACAGGCGGTAACTGTTGGCTGCGATGAAAGTGCATACGGATATGGTACAGATCGTTTGACTACGTAAAAAATCAACTTTTTTGCTTCACAACATTAGATTTATAGAATTTGATTCAAATTCTTTTTATATGAATCTATCACTTAATTTGTAAATTATTAACAACTGTAACGAATTAATAGTTACACCATGTCTTATTATCAGGGGGCTCTAACTAAGCGTGCTATATTTCATGAAAACATAATATATGTGGATACATGGTTGTGTGATATTTTAATGAACATTCTCATCCGTGTCAGAACTTCTGCTGGGGACCATATGCATATGACTCCTCTCTCCTTGGCATTTCTACTTTGGTGCAAGGTAGATTTCTATCGCCTCGAGTCTGCAATAGACAACTCGCATTCAAAGTTCTCATCTTCTTCATTTTACTTATCTCATGATCATGACTGACAAAACTTTCGCTCTCTGCCCTCTTGCTCGTCAAACACCATAACGTATTGCGGAGAAAGTCAGCCGAACCGTGTATCTTTATCCGTAATTTAGACTTGGAGAAATCGTCCGTCCCGTGTCGGCCAAACAACTCGGCTATCTGTCTAGTGGGTAATTACGATGCTAGGAATAATTTTGATGTGTCAGAAACATGAAACAGCGTTTTCGTATGTTCACGAAATTCGTATTCGTCAGCTGATCTAACGATGCTCTTTCGCCTGTTCGCCATCGATTGCTGGTTATAAAGCGAAGTATTACTCATGAAACTTTGCTTCTCGAGTATTTCATCTCCTTTGTAGATTGCACTTCGTGTTGGCCGTTACTTCCACGTAAACTTGTGCAGAAGTTGTCATTGAGATGAAATGACATCCGTCTCATATTATTTACTCATGCTTCGTATTGTCCCAGCCAATATTCATGGTTGAATTTCGTACGGAAATAGAAGTAGGGGGTCTTAAATATATAGCAACAGCAGCAGCGGTTTCTATGTGAACGGGCCTTTACAAAGTATTCACTACTCACAAATTCTATAAGGTTGAATAAAAATGCTTGCTACTTTTTCTTGTTTACGATCCTGATAGTTGCTGCTAGAATAAAGGGGCGTATATGTCACCGACATAACAAATTCACTTGAATTTGTTTAATCCATTCCTCCTGTACGAATCTCAAAACGAGATTTTTTACTGGTAGCCTATTGACATACATAATTATTTGAATAACGTCCGAATTTTACGCTTTTGTCCGCTCGTGTCAGAGCAATCATAGAAAAGTGCCAAGAGTGTTTTCGCTTTATTACATTTTACATGTTTATTTGGGAGCGCTATAATACACCGCCAAGTCTCGGATCGTCTATGCGTATACCGAAGTTCTACGCGTATCGACGCGTAAACGAGCTCTTCATTTAATCGTGCGAAATTCAACGGAAACTATGAATAACTGTTGTCTTGTATAAATATCCGGTTTTCAATCACTCGAAACAGCTGATGCATGCCGAATTCTTGATGAATCACTTCCTTGTACGCACGCTATTGTTTCACAGAAGAATGAGGAGCTATGACACCGCCCATATTATCGTCACCAACTCACCATCACTGATGTTTAATTTTTTTAAAGATAGAGCAGAAACACTATTCAATAAAAACATGGGGCTTATAGAGCATTCTTAATGCAAGTATTATTTGGCTGAGTATCCATTAATGGCCGTGTTTAAAAGGTTGTTTCTTTTGTCCGTAGTTGCGGTGCATGGTTATCGATGATGTGTAATAACCCAACTTACCATTGCAACTCTGTCATTTGACCATTTCTGGCGGTCAGCAAAATTTTCAGACATTAAGAATCTTTGAAAAGTCTTATAGATGTCTTAAGTGTCTATGTACCAGCCGTATTTATTCAAGAACCTATTAGTAGCTATGGTGGTAAGCATAAATATTTTTTATTAAAAGAGACTAAGTGGATATAAGTGGACTGAGGCGCTTGGTCGCCTCAACAGAAGGTTCGGGTGTTTTTCACTACACGACATCCACGTACCCGACTCTATATTAATTTAACATATACCTATTAAACGTGGACACTGGAAACATGGTCTCCAATTGTTAAAATAGTAATTGTAAGTTATACCAATGCCATAATTTAAAAAGTACAGTATGGTATGACTAATTTCTGATTGCATAAGGGTTCATTTTTATCGTTCTGAGCGGCATGACTTACAAATTAATAATCTAGCATTTTGACTATCGCTATGAATTTGTGCTTTTGTTGCGTAATTCAAGAGTGTAAACAAAATGTACAACCATAGAGATTATACTTGATTACGTTAGTATCGGTAATAAATCACATACATGTCAGACGTATGCGTCATGTGGTGATAATATTTATCAGTAATAGAAAATTTGTACCGATTTTGTATATAAAGCGTTTGGATTTCACTCATCTATATAGAGATATAGGTGTTGACGATCGATTGAAGTCCTATTGGTGCTCTGTTGCTATTGCGCACCTCTTTTGCTTGCACCGTTTTTGCAATGGAATCTGGAACGGTTTGTAAAATTTTTTCGGACTTACTTTGTTAACTGTTGTTCCCAAAGAGACGGGCACGGACACAGACCTGTAATCGAGTGTTATTATTTCTTACAGGTTATCAATATGATGACGATAGTAATCGTCGCATGTCTATTTTCAATGGGACAACACGAAATTCAAGCACAGACGGTAGAAAGGCCCTACATTCGAACAAACTTGACTTTAAGACTAGTTATTCGTTATCCGGAAATCGTGTTAACTGTAAGTAGACTGAAATTTTTAAGTATATTTAGACAGTTAAACGATTTTTAAGCTGCTATATTATTAACTCCACTATATGAGTATTAAATCTTTTTCTTACATCCAACAGAATCATTCATTGTCCACAGATTTGTTTATTGTCGGCAACGGACTGGGATTGGCATGGAACGATCCTCAACCTCTTACCAAATCTAGCACTCCTGACAGATGGTCGATTGATTTAAAGTTCTCCGGATTTACTGACGGATATGTCTGCGCAGACTGCGTTTACAACAACGTCCTTCCCGTCAACGGTCGTCTTGAATATCGTATTCTAACCAGCGACAGAACCGACATGGTTGGTCCCAACTTTGGCACGCCGATTCACACCCTTTCAAAGCTGGAAGCGAATTTCCCCGTGAGGGAACATTTCTCGCATCCCTATTTTTTTACGAGAACCGGCACCATTCATGCTACGAAGGTCGAATCTTTAATCAATCCAATGGTTGGCATCAGGAACTGGGGCTACTATTTGCCTCCCAGCTTTTACGAGAACCCTTACAAGGCGTATAGGACTTTCTTGGTCCCAGATCTTAGTCCAGTTTACATGGAAGCTTTTCGCTTTCAGTTAGAGGACATTTTCGTCGGTATGGCTATTGCCGAAGAAGTCGTTCTCATTGGCTCGGAAGATTATGACATCCCGGATCAAGACGGTCGAGTTGCTTTCCTAACGCCAACGCCGGGTATTTATTGGAACTGCAAAACTGGGGACTTTACCGACAACTGTGGTGGTTGTCTTCCTGCTAACCTGACAAACAGAGAGTGGGCTGAGTACATGCGAGATGTGTGCGGATACCCATCGGTATACGGCGGACACGGCGAAGGGTATCTCGACTACATGATTAATGAAGTTTTACCAGCCATTCAAGCTTTGGCAAATGGGCGACTTCGTATATCCCGCAACGATTTGGGAATTGGTGGCTGCTCTTTGGGTGGACTCATATCTTGCCACGCAATTTGGACTCGTCCAGATACTTTTGGAATGGTGAGTGGTTGGCAATACAAAACTAACTCCCTTTAAAAGATGTTCATCATTTTAAAAACAACTAATTTTTGTTTGTTGTTGTTACTAATTTTTTGTAATACAATAGGGATGGTGTAAAAGCTCGTCCTTCTGGTGGCCATCCGAGTCCAACGCCGACAACGGATTCTATTTTGTGAACCACACCCTCAAGGAGACGAATCTAGGACCTCGTGCACCCCAGCAGGTTTACATTGACGTATCCGATGGCGAAGACGATCCTTATTACGCACAAGTCGGAGCTGCTTTGCTGGTTGCTGATACGATGGTCGCCAATTCTCCCCAATTTCGAACTGACGAAACTCTTTGGTTTACTTTGGTCAATGATCAAAAACACAGTAGCTGGAATTGCTTGACCCGCTCTTGGGACTCACTGAGTCTACTTAGCCCGCCTTCCGGAGAACCGAAAAATCCGAACCCTCCCATATCCTCCCGCTAGTCTATGGAGAACATGCGTTTCGTTATCTTAAGTATTTGTCATCGAAAATGTATTATGGGATAGAATAAATAATAAAGGGTTGCAGCATTTGAGCTGATTTACGTGCTCCAATAACGATGTTTATCATTTTTTAACTTTTCCACAATATGCTTTAATACTTGTTTTCCTCGAGTCTAACTAGGTATAACTGAGGAAAAATTTGGTGTTTGAATTGCATGAGAAATTTAAGCTGAAGTCTGAAAAGAGCAAGGCGGAAAAACGGAACGCAAGAGCCGGATTGCTAGTACGTCGGTAGCCTGGGTAAAAAAAAAAATTGGGGACACTTTTTCCCTATAAGTTTGGAGGCATACTCGTTAATGAAGCTATTGCCGAGGAAGTCGTTTACATTGGGTTGGATGATTATAACCTAGCAGATAAAGACGACGGCCGAATGGCGTTCCTAACTTCAGCTGCGGGTATCCGTTTATTACTGCTTAAACAGAGAATATCCGGCTGTTGTGAGGGTTGCATTCCGGAAAATGTTATCAACAGGGAGCTTATGAATACACGCAAGATGGATGCGATCACGTGAATTCCCAGTGGTTGTGGTTCTTGTTGGTCTTGGGGAAAACTTATATCAATTACATGGTCGACGAAGTTTTGTCTGTTATTTAGGCTTTGACCGATGGCTTACTTGGCCTAGCAACAACTCGGGCATCTTGAATTCTCTGTTGGTGGAATTCGTCCTGACATTCGTTAAGTATTTTTGGAACGGTTAGTAGCAACTTGACAGTCGGGCTCGGCTTGATCTTGGCCTTTTTACGACAACAAACGTTTTAGTCAAAGTGAATGTTCTGTAATTTAAAAAACAGAGATGGTTTAAGAGTTCACGTCGGTTTAGACTTCTACGTGGTCAACAGAGCACAATGTTAACAACGGTTTAACATTTTAAAACGACATGACCATAAGGACGAAGCAGAGAACTTGAGCGCCCCAGTTGATGATAACCATTAATGTCACGGGCGGAATATTAACTGCTTCGGTAGCCACTTTGATGGTGGTTAATTTACCGCAAATTTGTATAGGTGAAACTTTTAAGCTGTAATTAATCAATGGCTAGGAACGTGGGAGCTGCAACTCCCCACTTCTAGTCAGTTCGCTTGATGGAATGACTAAAATCCGCTGAAAATTACAGTCTCACTGCGAGTGGACATTTTTTGGATAATGCGATCACAAATTTGAGTGACCATTTTCTCGTAATTTTAAATTCGATTTCTTGTAAAAGATTAAAATTTAACATTAAACAAATAGTAGGTTTTTTATCGCCATCCCTATCCATATTATTACTTAAATTAAATGATAGGATACTGTATCGCAATTTTCACAACCGACATTTGCTGCCCAACGTGACTTATTCTCTTTGCGTAAGCGGGTTTCTCTTAGAGTTCACAACGTTATCATGATGACTCGGAATACTAACTGTTGCACATACTTAGTAGTCACCCAAAACAAAGGTAAATATTTTGACTCGCTGCTTTGGAGTAATAATGGAATAAAGCGTGTTGTTATATGTACAATTGTACATGCAAATTAAGTTTTGTCGCGACAATGCTTATGGAAAGTTTTTCAAATGAGTACCGCCGTCTTGGGTAAAGAAGCTCTGCCAAAAATATGAATGGCATTGGCCTAACTTGTGGACGAAACACGAACATAATTTCTTACAAGAACGAATTCAAAGGAAAGCCAGCGTGATATCATCATTTAGTTCCTCTATTTTGCAAATTCATGGAACATCCTCTCATCATCCATTGTTAACGCGAGGTGACCTTTACAACCTCAAAACGTACGTACAAGGAATAATTTTAATTCTCAATAGACCGTGACAAAAGTCCGCTGTAAATGTCAATTCTTCTCTTCTTCATAGAATTGAAGGCGCAAGGTCCTTGGTCTACATCAATGAATTGTAAGTAGTCAAAAGGAGAAAGGCAGCGAAGAAGATTCTGGTCATTTCACGATCGCGTGGCGAGAGCCCGGAGGCGAAGGAAGACGAGAGAGAAACATAAAAAGTAGAGAGAAAAGGGAAAATAACGAAAGGGAAAGATAAGGGGATCGGTATCATACACCATCATCTCTGGCCCCCCAGGACGATTGTATACGTGTATTATCATAAAACTTCTTTTCCAATCCAACAACCCATCACCTCCTCCGGCTCGGTGTATTGAAAAGAGGGCGAAGAAGAAGCATCTCTTCGCTTTCTGATGACCCAACCGAGCTGTGTATCTGTGAACACGAGTTCTGCTCCTGATGGAGATCTCTTCAACTCATCCATCCACCTGCTTAAGACTCTTTCCAAGTCCCAGTCAACATTCTCTTGTGCGCATTCTTTGTAGTAGCGCATGCTAATGTCGCTTCCTTTCATCATTATAAATAGTTAAGCGTCGGCAGAAGCGTTTGAAAATTAGCCAAGAATACGAAATGCTTCAAGTCTTTGGCAGGACAGGTAAAACGAGTTCGTTAGATGTTGCTGTTTATAGTACGTATACATACTTATATTCTTGAGTAGGGAGGAGTGATCATTTTCCAGTAAATTTGAAGGATATGAAGATGAGGATGAAAAAAAAGAAGAATTGCAAGCAGAAAGTCGGTCGTAGGCGGCGTATTATCTTTTTTTCATTTGGTGCGGAGCGTGTATATATGGAAAAATTTAGAAAGGTTAGACCTTGAATGGGTCTTTGCGTAGACACCAAATGCGAGTAATCGGATGATTCATGGGTGTACCATCTTTAACAATGACGCCGGGGTGGATAGCTGGAAAGGGACAAAAAAAAAGTGGAAGTCCTTGTGCTTCTTCTCTTTCTCTTTTTTTTACACTTGGCACTCTCCAAGTCTCCATCCTGTGTTGCGTGCGAAATGCCGACACTCTCCAATCGTCGCCTTCTACGCAATACCTCCTCCTAACTGACTCGACGTCTCATTTGCATGCGATCTCTATGAGTTGTTTGTCTCTCATTCTTTTCCGTTTCCAGTTGTGGGAGGATTGGATGGTGAAAGGAAATAATATATTCCATCGGGCATCAAGGTCCTTTATTTCATCCGATATGTGCATAGATTGACGGACGTGTAAGCTACCGTCCTTTTCTTTTCAAACTTAAATTTTTAAGATTTACACTGCTATTGATGTCAGTACTTTTATATAGAAAAAACGAACTATGTATTATAATGCAAGCGAACCACTATGACCAGCTATCAGCTAACATTATATCACTACAAGTAAACCTTTAAAAGAAATAGCTATCTAAACGATTTTTTTATAGATTGTTTGGCGTGTAATTGGCTACTATATTTATAGCTCCGATCGGAAATGGGATGGATCTATACAAGTAGCAGATCGGAACAGACAAAGAGTCAATTTTTTTCCAAAAAACGCCGATGTTTTTTTGTTTAATCTAATTGCGAGATTTTACAGCAGGTAATCTTGGAGGGCGCACATAAGATGACATTGTGACACCCACATTCATATGGACAATCTTCAGAGCAAGTGTTAAAAAGGGTCAAAGGAAACAGATGGAGTAATCAGGAAAATAGAGAGTGTGTGAGAGAAGAACGGAGCAAAAAAGATGAAGCTTCCAGATTTTCGATGTCAGAAAAGATGGATCAACTTCTTAAATGGAATCGTAATCCAAATTATCAAGTCGAAAGGTCAAGAATTACAACTATTATTTAGCATATTTTTATCTTTTTTGGTTTGATTTTTTTGCTAAACAATAGTTATCTTACTATACAAAACATTGTTCTCTCTCATCAACCGCTCTCGTCGTCCTCAATCTCGATCTATTTACTTTAATAATTGTATGCCTGTTTGGAACCACCGGCTTGTTTGCTTCCAGAGAATGATGAAGAGCTGGCAGAAGCGGAGGCGGAAAGGCTAGCTCCACCGAAAGCGGACGATGCGGATCCACCGAAAGATGATGATGCAGCTCCGGCGCTGGCTGAAATCTGAATGCCGGTAGTTTTGCCTCCGGACGTCGTCTTAATGGTATTGGCTGACTGACCGGACAGGGAACCGCCGGCTGATTCTGGGACAACACCAATGTTGGCGTTCAAATTGAAGAATTGAGCGCTGGAACCGCACTCAACGTCGTGCCACCTAAGTGCGAAACCAAGAAAGAGATTATCATGTTCCGTAGTACCAAGTGGTGCCAATTAGCCCAACCGAAATTGCCACCAGAATACTGTACCACAAACAAGCGAAGTCTTTTTGGCTGAAGATGGTGCCGTTGGGGCACAAGAAAGAGTTCTGGATGACGCTTTCGTCGGCTGCTTGAGAGCAGACGTGGAAAACCTGGCAGCGAGCTTCCTCATCGGCGTAATAACCTATTTTGTGGTATTTCGCAAATAAAATTCGTCAAGGTTTAATGCGGTAAGGAAGCGTGGACTATTCAATTATATAAATACCGTTCAATTTGCCGTCGCATTTGAAAGCCGTAGCGGGGATCTTGTCGAAGATGGGGTAGTCCAACTCTGGCTCTCCGGCAATGGACTCACGGA
This sequence comes from Ceriodaphnia dubia, assembly GCA_022539655.2. NCBI lineage: Eukaryota > Metazoa > Arthropoda > Branchiopoda > Diplostraca > Daphniidae > Ceriodaphnia > Ceriodaphnia dubia. The sequence continues at coordinate 789,494 of JAKUCG020000230.1, read as the reverse complement.
AGTCCCAGAAGAGGATCTCTTCTTCGGATTCGGTCAAAACGGGCTGCGTTCCCGGACGGGCGGGAGTAGGAGCAGGGCGAGTTGGAGCAGGGCGGGCCGTAGTAACTCGGGCAGTCGTAGGAGCAGGGCGGGCCGTAGTAGGAGCGGGGCGAGCCGTGGTAGGAGCGGGTCTAGCTGGAGTGGTGGCAGGGGCGCGAGTGGTAGGAAGACCAGCAAAGTTGGAGTTTTGGTTGCTTGATCCGGGATCCAAAGGATTCTCAGGGATCGGGTAGTCGTAGCCTTCGGTGGTGGTCACTCCTGGACGTCTGGTGGTAACGACAACAGGTGGAAGATATTCCAAAGATGGAGCCGTGGTAGTCCTGATGGCTTGGGTAGTGGTCCTCACGGGTACAGTCGTAGCCGGACGAGTGGTAGTAACTGGGCGAGCAGTAGTAGCTGGGCGGGTAGTGGTAACTGGGCGAGGGGTGGTGTAAGCAGTCGTCCTGATAGCCTGAGTGGTGGTTCTCACTGGGACAGTGGTAGCCGGGCGGGTAGTGGTAACTGGACGAGCAGTGGTTACTGGGCGAGGAGTGGTGTAGGCAGTCGTCCTAATGGCCTGGGTGGTAGTCCTAACGGGGACGGTAGTAGCCGGACGAGTGGTAGTAACTGGGCGAGCAGTAGTAGCTGGGCGGGTAGTAGTGACGGGACGAGGAGTGGTGTAGGCAGTCGTCCTAATCGCTTGAGTAGTGGTCCTAACGGGTACAGTGGTAGCCGGGCGAGTAGTGGTAACTGGACGAGCAGTAGTAGCTGGGCGGGTAGTGGTTACTGGGCGAGGAGTGGTGTAGGCAGTCGTCCTAATAGCCTGGGTGGTAGTCCTAACGGGGACGGTGGTAGGAGCGAAAGTGACTGGCCGAGGGGTGGTGGCCGGCTGGGTCACGGGCCGACGAGTAGTGGCTGGCTGGGTAACAGGTGGCAGATAGTCGGCGGCCGGGGTAGTAATGGGTCGAGCGGTGGTCGTTCTCACCGTAATAGGGACTGGGGGCTGAGTCGGTTGAGGTGCAGGTGGCTGGGGTTTAGGCAGCTCAAAAGGCGGCGACGGTTGCGGGTAAAAGTATCCGTTGCTCTGTCCGATACGGCCGGTACGCTTGGTGAGACGAGCGCCGAATTCCTGGGCCGTCGAGGCGGCCAGCAAACCAACTGGAACCCGCAAAAGAAGGACGCATATCGAATCAAACTCTGTGCTAATGCATAATCACTCACGAAGGTTGCGGTATAGTGTGCCGGTGTGCCCGTTCCGGCATGGCACACGACAACAAATGCGGGATAGTCTAATTTAATCCCGCGTAGTACTACACAAAGCGAAATCCCACACAAATATACCCAACTCGTACAGCATAAATGTAATTAAATTCGGGAGATTTATTAGTGAGACTAGACTTACCGATACACAACAATAAGGTATTCCTCAACATGTTGGCACACTATTTTGTTGATATATACGACGACGACGAAGATTGCACTTCAAAAGAGATTTGAAATAAAATTCAGAAGAGTGCTGCTCGATGGCCCAGCAGAGTGTATCTGCCCAACTCAATCTGCTGAGGTCTCAGGTCGGCGTGTCGTGCTTTTATACGCGGAGAATGGTCCGTCTAGAGAGAGAAGGGAAGCCCGCCATCAGGCCGCGACCGTCGAGAGTGAGAGGCATGCATCTTCCCTTTCGCTTTCTAGCTGAGAATCTGCTAGCTGGAAGGCGTTCCTTGGATAGACGATGGAAAGGGCGAGAGGAGACGAGGCTCCTCCATCCGATTCCAGCTTATACAACAACAGCCCAACAAACACACGTAAGATAACAGAGCTATACTACTGGTAGGAAGAACAAAAAAAAGTGACGGGAGAGACCGGCGAGGAGAGGGGGGTAGAGACAAAACGCACGGGCCCTGAAAAACAAAAACCCCACACCCGACAAATGTGGAGGAAAAAAAACGAAACGTCTAGTCGGTCGTTCATGAGATGAAATGAGAATAGAGAGAAAAGGGAAAGAGATCGACGCTGTGGTCGCGCACTGTCTACACACGTAGCTCAGCCCAGCAGCTTCGACGGAGGAACTCGGCTATAGAACGTATAGACAAAAGAAGGTGGTTTGAGAAGGTTGTTGATGATAATGATGATGGTGTGATGATGATGATGGGAATACGGAGAGGGAAGAAGAAGAAGGAGACGAAGAAAAAGAAGGGGGAAGAAAAGAGGCCTACCGTAGAGGCCCACAACACGCCGATAGGGGGTTGTTGTCGAGTCTCAAATAAGTAATATCGTTGTTCAGCCCTTGAGAGCGCACCTGTCGTGACCTGGAATTCAGACGAAGAAGAAGAAGAAGGAAAAAAGAGATGGAAATGAAGAACTAACCGTCTTGACCGTCGGAGCGGAACACGCATTCAGTCCATTAACAGTCGGCACACTCTTTTTAAACTAGATAAGCTGTCCGCTCTTTCTATAAAGTGAATCGCTATTATTTCCAATCTATAGTTTTCCCTTCTCTCTCTCTCTATTCATCATTCCCATTTAAGGACCGCCAAATGTTTGTCCACTTTTTTTTCCCATGTTTCACGTGCCTCTTCTTTTTTTAGAGTTGCACTTTGAGGCTATGGATGCGTGAAAGTGAATGCTACAAGAATGAAATGTTGGAAAAAAAAAACTGAAGAAAATGAAGACTCATGTAGCCCCGGCAAAAGTTTTGAAGGGGGCCGCGTGCGGCTTATGCTGGATCTACTCGGACAGAAGATGAAGAAGAAGAAGAAAAGAGAATGTTGCGTGGCAGCATTTCACTCTCTGAGCGCATCATCTATTTGAAGTGAAACAAAAGGAGAAAAATAACAAGAAAACAAAGTAAAACGTAATAAAAATGTGGGGGGGGGGGGGGAGAGAGAGAGAAAAAGAGATTGGATTGGTATAAAAGTTTCGATATCGCCGCTAGGGAATGATGCATTTATGTGAGTCGGGGCTGTAGGGGAAAGAAGATGCGATTGAAGAAAAAGAAGAAGAAGAAGTAGAAGCCGAAAGAGAAAGATCGGTGGGGGCCATCTCTCATGCGGCCGACACAAGAACAACGGACGAACACGCAATTCAACAAGACCCCGAAGAAATGGTGAAAACAGACACAAGTAGAATGGGAGAGAAAAAGAGAAAAAGAAACAGATACAGAGAGAGAGAGAGAGAGAAGCGACTGGGCTATAGTCAGAACGAGTTGTGTGTTCATCTTTTCACTTTCACTTCTGGGTTGAGGCGCAGGAGTTACTGCTGCTGTAATCCCCTCCTATGTGTGTCTCTATGTTATACAAGAGAATGAATCCGACTCTATATGGATGGCGCCCGTCTTCATTCGCAGCCACCGTCTACACTACAACACGGCGGCGGCCGGGGTTTGTGCGTGATGCATGTGCGAGACAGAGAACAACAAGAGAAACAAAGACTCTCTAAGAGTACTAGTATATACGTACGGCTAGGTAATCGGCACACACAGCTCGGATCATTAGCATGGCATCCATTTCCCCCGACTTCCCACCACCTGCCAAACCCACCTCCACATCCACCGAGAACAAATGAAACGGAGAAGAAGAAGAAGAAGAAGGAAAAATTCTTTCTCCCCACTTCTGATATAAGCTTTCTAATTTGCTTGTCTCTCTCTCTCTTTCACTTTTGCTATTAGTTGACGCTTATTAAGTTCCCGATATGACTCGACAACTCTGTCAGATGCGTCGTGTTCCGCTCGTTGACCAAAAAAGAGCGGGTAATACACAACGTCACAGTAATCGAATCCGCTCTGATCGACCGCATCATTGTCGACAGACCGAATGAACCGCCATTCGTTCGATGGCGGGACTTATTTCTCTGCGGGATTAATCTGTCGGATGGCGATGTCACGAAGTCCATCTCATCTCCATCCATATATGAAATGAAGCACTCATTCGGCGGCCATCACACGCAGAATTCGGAATTACGTTTCAACGTTTCATTCTTTTTCTTTTTCTTTTTTTGCCGGTAGATACCCGTTCGATTCCCAGAATTTCGCCTGAGCGAACCAGGCGCCTTTTGACTATAATCGAAGCCGGAGGGCAAGACGGGCACGATGGGTCGATGGTGGAGCGTCCAAACGTGTTTCGCGCGCCATTTAACAAAATCATTCGGAAAAAGGACTTGGGAGGAGATGGCCTAAAATGTCTTGATTTCTCACGACATCGAAGGAGAAGGGAGAGTCGTGAGCTGAGACGATTGGGAAACCAGGGAAGCAGGCGAAGCAAATATATAATACGGTACGGAGAAGAAGAACAAAAAAATTGTATCCTGATGATTGTGCCAGTCTCGTGTCGTCTTCCCTTTCGCTTCATCAACCATTTTATATTTTTGTTATTTTTTGTTCTTTCCTCAGTTCATCTAGACCAAGGACTTGCCGTGTTGGGACTCCTCCGTTTCAAGGATTTGGGCTTTGCGTGTGCGCACACATGGTGCCCAATCGTAGAGACCGGCTGCTGCTTAGCACCACGGCGACGAAACTCCCCTCGAAACGAATAATGGCCTCGTCGCCGTCGTCTTTTTGCGCGATTCCATTTCACCCGCAACGCAGCAGAGAATTATTGTTTCAAAATCCCCCGTTGCGTTGTTGGTATTGAGCCTTTCATTCCATTCTGTCGTCGCCTACCAAGTCGACAACGTTCACCAGGGGGGGATTCAAATTTGAATTGCTTTTGAAGCTGCGAGCTTAAAAGACCAGCTAGTGTATATATTAGCTGTACTCGTGAAATAACGCTCGAGTCAACATCAGTACGGTAACAATCGAGGAAAACGAACGAGAAATCACTTTCGCTCGCTGAAGAGAAGCTCCCCTTCTCTTTGGCATTCCCTATGCTTCGATGACGATATCAAAGAATAATAAACAGCCTCCTCATTTTTTTCTCTCCCCGCAGTTAGACATTTGTATGCAATATACAAATTTTGAGTGAAGCCGAGGTGAAGCACGCGGGCTCTCCCCGACACTTTCCATCCGTCTCCTCGTGTGATTCATTTAACCACCAACAAAAAAAAGAGATGCTCGGCGATGCGAGATTCTTCGTATTTCAACGGGTCGCCATCGCCGCGTCCCATTGTTGAGTATGGGGGAAGTTTATGGCGCGATATACAAAACGGAGATGGCAGACAGTCTGCGTCGGGAAAGGCAAAAATGGCGAGAACCCATCGCAAACGAGAATAAATGATGGCTCTTATTCTGACATTGTCTTTCCATTCTTCCCTTCTTTTCTGTGTTTTTCTTTTCTTTCCTTTTTTTTTACTTAACGAAACTATAAACACCACTGATCGGTTTGGTATTATAACCTGTTGGGTAGGATTTTACGTCTTTTTCTTTTATAATGTTTTTTAAGTATGTTTTTTATAGGACGGTAGCAAAAATAACAGCGGGACATCATTGGCAAATGCAAACTAGGTCGATGGCTGCTGGAGAGCTCTCGCCGACCGTTTATCTCTACAGCCGAAACGTGCGCTGGCTACGCTCAACGTAGAGTGAGTGAAGTGCATTCCATTCTCTTAGCCTTCGCTACGAGAACTCGGAGCTCGGCTTCTCACCGTCCATCCTTTTCAATGTCAAGGGGATCCTTGTTCCTTCTGTACCCAACAGCCGAGAGACCCTTTCGGTCGTCGTTCGTTGCGGTGAGAGTGAAGTTGGTGGAGCGTGAATAGAGCAGACGATGAGATTCACCTGCACTGTCTATGTGTAGTAGTAAACTACCTTTGTCGACCCCACAACGGTCGGTCTCCGCTGCCGGCCTTGAAGTTTCCCGCCAGTCGTCAGCAGTGGGGGAAAATCTTTGTGCAACAACAGTCACGCGGAGCAATTTGGCCAGTTAGAACAGCGGGAATAAGGACTCTGCGTGCTCAACAGAAACTATTTAAAAAAAAACGAAGGCTGAGAATTGTTACGTTATTTTTTTCTTTATGGTTTCATCAATTGCTGATATTCCCTTTTATGTCACTTTGCCTCCCAAGTTCTGTTCTTTTGTTAACAGAGAGGAAGGAATTTTCTAGGAAACCACACATGAAATCTGACACTCGTGCTCTTTTTACATTATCAAGGTTTCTGGCATAATGATAATTTCCCATCGAACACTGTTAATCTGAGCTGTCGATTCAATTCACTTTGGCTTCTTGGAAGCATTTCGAGGTCCATCACGATCATCTGTTAGTTAGTCCATCATAAAAAAAATGGTGAACAAAAAAAAAGTTTGTCTCTCATCTTTCTCTCTCTGCTGATGTTCATCCCACAACTTGGCCGTCCAAGGCCGGTCTCTTCCGCGTTACAAGGTCGCCCACCTTTCCCTCCAATCTTGCGCGTGAATGTCAAACACGATTGTAGCGGGGGAGTTAAAGGAGCGGAGAGAGGCAAGTGACTAGAGAGAGGGGAATAGAAGGCTCAGCAGAAGTGGCATGCCACAAATGGCCGTGACTCTCGTAACCTAGACAACCAGGCAGAAGGTACGAGCTAAAACGAATCGGCCAACGTGATGTGGAAACGGTTATAAAAACGGAATCGACGAAATAGTGGCGGTGGCGAATCGTCTGTTTAATTATAACAACTTCCATCCGTTCGGCTCGTCGGATGGCGCCAAAAGACGGTTGAAAACATTATGAAAGAGATGGCGGCTGATGAGGCGACCATCGTATCATTAAAGTACCACCTTAATTTGAAGGAGAGCGCAGAACGGCGGACGTTCAGCTCGGCGCGCTTTGACCACGCGTGTCAAGGATTCGCCCACTGCATCCGGTCACTGTACCAAATGATAGACTTTCCTTTCTTCTATTCATTTACGGTGATTTACTGCCAGTGCAAAGTGAAAATAGACCAAAAAAGCGATTTGTTTATTTATGAAAAGCTTTCCTTTCACGTTCTTTATTCTCATTATTCACGACCGTCAACTTTTACCGGCTCGTCGTCTTTTGTCTCCATGTCCCACTTTTGACTTGATTTCTCTATTAAATAGCTGGACGAAAATGCGAATGCCATGTCGCTGGCGCATTTTGACAAAACGCGCAGAGACCTGGCGGCGAGCGATGGTATCATCATCTCTTTTGCCGAATTGTGTCTTGTGTGTGAGTGACATGAAGAGAAATTGACGGTCGTAAAAATCGGCCACCGGCGCCCCGGGGACGAGCGACGCATCTCCAAAAGAATTGGTAAGCGCCGCAGCCAGCGCGCCAGCATGACAGAAGAAGAAAGGTGCATGACGAGTTTGGCATGTTTTATTGCTTCATTCAAGTGAAATTCCGCGAGAGGTAAAACGAAAGGAATCGATGCGGAGGACGAAAAAGAAGATGAAAAGGGAGGATAATATATATTTTGACACGTTTTGTATTCGATTTTTCTTGTTTTGTTTTGGTCTGCCTTTCGAGAGAAGATGAAAAGTTTTGAAAGTTCATACAGCGCGCGGTTATTATTATAGGTATTTGCATCAGACGGCGGAGCGGAGCGGTGATGTGCGGGGGAAGGGATCATCCAACGGGCGGAGCGTGGCCATCGGCGGGTCAGACGGACATCGCCGTAGTTGTGGGGCGCAATGCACGCCATGTCTAGATTGTACGTCAGTCTATTATCGATGTGTTTTACATGAAAAGAAAGTGAAAATAAAAAAAAAGTCCCAGATTTGATTTTTTCTTTCTAAGAAATTTGATGTTTCCTTTTCCATCATTTTCGCAAAAAGTGTTTATCATTTCTCAGTTGGATATGTTACACAGGAATTGTATACTGGCAGAAATGGAGGGAGGGAAAAGTGATAAAACGCCGCTGTTTCGAGCTAAGAAAAATATACATATTGCCACTATAGATTTGAAATTGTAAGGCCTATATGTATAAACCAAGGGTATATATGTGTGGATATACACCATATTATTTCACGTTGTTTGTTTGTTTGTTTGTTTTTTTGCGTTGTTTTTTGGAGGAGGGGTAAGGGGGGCGCGAAGGAGCAAATCTTCTGTAGTATCTGGTCATTGGCTGATGGACGGTTTTCCTTTCCGTCACTTTCCCCATTTTTTAAAAAAAGCGTTTATGTAACAAAATTGTTTTTCCATTATCCATGTTGATTTTTTTTTGTTTGGGGTTGGTGAAGAAAGTACTTTCGATTTCCTCTGAATTCGTATCTTAGTACTTTTGTTGAGCACCAGAGGAGCTTGCGTCAGCTACGGGAGCTTCGTAGAGACCGCTCGGCACCTGCGGCGGAGTAATTTTGATGACCTGGCGTTTTTTTCGAAATGAAATAATTTGTCAATTTGCGTCTTGATGTTCTAATTTAAAAATAAATAATACCTCTTGAACAGGTTCATCGCGAATGGAAAGGACAACTGGAGCCGGAACTTCGACCGGTGCAATCAGTGCTGGTTCAGGAATAACAACTGGCGCAATTTGTTCCACGATTTCAGGAACAACGGCAGCAGGAGCGGCGACGACTGCCGGCTCGTAAGCGATTTCGACGGCCGGAATGGCCACTGGCTCGGCGACTACTTCGACGGCTGGGGCGACAACAGCAGCGGAAGCGACAGCTTCAACTGGGACCTCGACGGACTGAGCGACGGCGACAGCCTGAGCCTGAATGACGGGTTGGATGAGAGCCGGCAGTGGAATGGCAATCACGGCCGGTTCGGCGATCTTGGTGACTTCAGGTGCGGCTACAGTGGCCGGAGCAGCGGCAGCCGAGGCGGCGGCAATGACAACCTGCTGTTGTTGGTTGTTCTTGGTGTTGGATTCGGGCACCTTTCCAATGTTTTCGTTCAAAGCAAAGAAGTCGGGGCTCGTGGCGCACTCAACATCGGGCCACCTATCAAACAGGAAAAAGAAAGTAGAATTAAAAGGAATTCATTATTATGGGACGGAACGTCTTAATTCCGGCTAATCAACGAGTTGTAATGACGCCGATACCATTGACAGGCAAAGTTTTCCTGGTTGAAGAGAGTGCCGTTGGGGCAGAGGAAAGAGCTCTTGATAGCCTTTTCGTTGGGGATGCCAGTACAAACGTGGAACACCTGGCAACGGGCTTCGATATCGGCATAATAACCTGAGGGAATAAAAGAAAGAGATTGACGTCATCATCCAAGAAAAGTTAATCGCTATTTTTTTGTTACCGTCGATCTTATCGTCGCAAGTGAAGGAAGTAGCGGGGATCTTATCGTAGATGGGGTAGTCGATCTCTGGGTCACCGGGAATGGATTCACGGAAGTCCCAGAAGGCAATCTCCTCTTCCGACTCGGTCAAAACGGGCGCCACGGGTGGAGGCGGTGCGGGAGTCGTGACGATAACGACGGGCGGAGGTGGAGGAGGCGCCGTGGTGATGACGACCGGCGGCGGTGGAGGAGGAGCCGTGGTAGATGGCGCAGGAGGAGCCGCAGTCGGGAACAAGATGCTGACCTGCTGATTCTCGTTGGCATCCGGGAAAAGAGGATTTTCCGTCGTCGGGGGTATCGGGCGGACGGTCACTGGCGGCAAGTACTCTAGAGGAGGTGGGGGAGGAGCGGCATAGGTGGTGGTCGGTGGTGGAGGTGGTAGGGTAGTGGTAGGTGGTGGTGGAGGTGGAAGGGTAGTGGTTGGTGGAGGAGGAGGTGGCAGAGTAGTGGTAGGTGGTGGCGGAGGGGCCAAAGTGGTAGTCGGCGGTGGTGGAGGTGGTAGAGTGGTGGTAGGAGGAGGAGGAGGTGGCAGAGTGACCACGGGTACTGGTGGCAAGTACTCTACAGGTGGCAAAGGAGCCTCCGTGGTGGGTGGAGGCGGTGGAGGAAGTGTGGTAGTTGGCGGAGGTGGTGGAGGAAGCGTTGTAGGAGCCGCGGTAGTTGGTGGCGGAGGAGGAAGCGTCGTCGGGGCTTGCGTTGTTGGCGGAGGAGGACGAGGGGTCGTGTACTCCTCTGAAATCAATCAATGAAAACGGCAAATTAGTCGCCGATCCGATTTCCATCGATAATCCGAGCGATTTACCAATAATCGGTTCCACGACTGGCGGCGCAGGAGGTTGAGTTACTGGTGGTAGAACGACTTCTGGCACGGCAACTGATGGTACTTCCACTGGTGGCAGGACGAATGGTGGAGATGGCTGGGGGTAGAAATATTGGGCATTGGCAACACTGAGACTGGCCAAAGCCACTGGGCGTCGAAAAAGAAAAGAAATTGGGGAAAAAAATTGAATTAAGAAATACAAGAGCAAATCAAATGAGAAAAGGAATAATAACACACACAAAAAAAAAACCTGACGAAAGTGCGGATTTCCCCCGATTGCATTGGTGACCTACTGGCTCATAATTCGCTACATCGTACCGTAACGCCAAAATTCTATCGTTACCAAGACCTCCCTAGTTGTTTACAATCCCACGCTAACTGATGGGGCGCGTCAGTTTTGGAAAGTCCAGTGAGATATAAGAATGAATGAGTGGCCAATAATCCATCATCGAGAGATCGCTGGACCGGCCGATTGGCGGCTAACAAAGTACAGTGGTTTCATCACACGTACACAAAAAAAAAAAAGAAATTTCATACGGGGTCCGATTTTTTTCTTTTTTCTTTCCTTTGGAAAATGAGTAAATGACTTTGAGAGCTCCAATGTTACACAAGTTGAGGGGAAGAACAATGAGAAAAAGGGAATCTGAACTAGCTCCATGATGAATTTTACATTTCGTGACTTGTCGACCTTTCTTCTTTTCTCCTGTTTTCAACCGATGCAAGTCATCAGTCCTCCCGCAGCGGAGGGCAACGAAAAGGAAAAGAAAAAAGGGGGGAATATTTCTTGTTTCTATAATTTTTTTTTCTTCTTCCTTTTTTTTCTCAGGGAGCATTTAAGAGGAGATGAATGGTTCGTGATGAATGGGTGGCCACTAACATACGGGGAACATACTGATGTACGTAGGATGTCGAAGGCTAGCGAGCAACAAGTAACAAGGCTACAGCCGGGCTCTATGTAGAGAAGAAGAAGAAGGTTGTCGAGTAATTGTTACCTAGTAGCAACCAGACGTAATCCCTCATGATGGTTGACGTGTTGTGCGTGTGCGTTATCGTGTGTAGGCGCTGATCGGCACTGGAATTCTCCGAATCGGTGCGGAGAAGCAGAAGGAATCGGAATCGAAACAACTATGGGGATTTGAGCGGACAACTGAAATGGATGAGCCACGAAACGCCCGGGACGCGATTTGAACTGGTGAATCTGGGGATGAGAGGGGGGAGGATGTCTTTTGGTCGTCGTCGTCTTCTCTCTTCTGTGCTGCTGACTACACCGCCGTATCGGGGTAGTAGAGGACTGGAGAGAATGAGAACCCAACGAAAAGGCAACTTTCACGGCGACGGAGATACTGTGAATTCCTTAAGCTCGCTCGTTCTTCTTTTATAGTTGGAGCTGCTGCTGCTGGGCTGCCTTGCTCCCGGTGCCACTCAGCCGAGTTAACACACACACAGCACACACCCCGAACGGCTGCGGTCGAGAAGACCGTTGCGGCGGTAGGAGGGAAAAGATGTTGGAGAAACGAAAGGGAGGAGGTGGTGGAGTAGGAGGGAACTGATAAGGGAACTGGGGTACTGGGGAACTAGGCAAAAGAACACACGCATACCTGACTGGGAGGTTCCCTCCCGCTGGATTTTCCCTTTTCTTTTTATTTTTATTCTTTTTTTTTCCATCTCCCTTTCGTCGTCTCTTTTCCTTTTCGTCGTCTTCTCCCTTTTTTTTTTCAAAAACGGTTTCGTTTTCGTTTCTACCCTCATTCACGTTTGGATTAGGCGGACAGAACACATCTGCTTCCCCTAAGCAGCGGCAGGTACCAACCGGTTTTCCAGCTTTGGCTCAAGACCAGTTTTTCAATCCTACGCGGTACACTAGACCGCGTGACCCCCGCAACGCATACAGAAGGAGACCTCGCTCAGTTCTCAAGTTCTGGGCAGGTAAAAAGATGCAAACAGAGTTCATCAGACGCAGAAGGAAGGAAAGACGAAGGGAGGAAAACAAAAAAGAAAGGGGAAAGCTTAACGAGAAAGAAAAAAAAAGGATTCTCTTATGTAGCCTATTACGTCGTCACATCACGATTTTGCTCTTCTTTCGTTGCCTCATTTGCACGTCCTCGGTCGGGATATAGACACAGTTGAAGGGCTCCAAGTTCGCTTGCTTACCTTTTTAAACTTTTCTGGTTTTTTTTTCTTCTTCTTGTTATTGTTTTTTTTTTTGTCGGCGGTAAAGAGTTTTTCCTTGAACCGGTAAACCGAAAAGGTGCATCGATTCGCCAAACCATATAGTCGTCAGCCTCAAATGCCTCGACAGGTGCGTCAAGGGCTAAATAGGCACAAAAAAGTAAATGTTTTCGCGGTCTTCCAATTTCGTAATCCGTTCTGGGTCTTCTTTTGAACCGCTGTCGAAACAGGCAAACAGCGAGCCGACCAATTAATATATTGTAATAAGAGGAAGATGGAGGAACGGAGCTAGGTAAAGAAATTAACCTGATTGCGTTGATGAGCCGAGCAAGGATGATCCCCCCCCCCCTTCTCTTGCTGTGTCTATTCGGTCTCTCTTTTTTTGGTTGAGGGCAAGAAGAGCCACGGCCACTTTCACTCTTTAATTTCTTCTTCGTCGTCCTCTTCTCCTTCTCTCTTCTTCTTCGTTTTCATCGTCTCTCTTCGCTTTTTTTAAGTTTCATCTTCGCCTCGGAGGACGTCTTGGCCTTCTTCTTCTTCTTCTTCTTCTACTTCTCCTCGCCACCTGATTTTTACCGGATTGGATGGAAAGAAGAGATGCGCATCTCTAACGCGCCCCATCGTGCGTGTTTCTCGTGCGTTCGATATATTGATAAGAGCCATTTGAATGCGCGCCTGGTAATAGCGAGAATGGAAAGAGAAGCAAATGAGAAGAGAAGGGCGGATAGATTTGACGGACGGATCTGGTCGGTTGGCGATGTCGGACTAATAAGAAGCCGACCGGCCTTTTTTGCGCCCGCAGGTCGCGCCATATTTTCGTTTAATAGCCGTAAACGCATCTTGTGGTCCAGCTGCTGGTTTCCGAATGTCGCCCGTGCACTTTCCTTCTTGTCACACGCCATTTTTGACTTCTCTTTGGCCAATTTTGGTTTTGTTCTTCTTCTTGTTGCCCCCAAGGTTTAATTAGGTCACGTTCCGTTGGTTCTGGTAACGATCGAAATCCATTGCGTCGCATCGGTCGAGTGAAAACCGAGCGAGTCCGTCTCGCATTCTTCTTTCCATTAGATTAAGACTGCACATACCCGTCATGAAATAAGAGGGAAATGAGACTGAAAACAAGTCCAAGGCAGTCCTTCATTCACGGACACCGCCGTCCAATGACGCAACCGCAACATGTACTTGTAAATCAGACTGGTCGATTGGTTAGTACGAGGCGAGTTAGTGTTGGACGAGCGGAATAAGACACGGCGAGAAGAACCAAAGAGGATGCCGCCGAATCAGGAGACCAGAACACCAAAACCATCAACAGCATCATAAAACATCACATTAATTCCGACATAATTTCCCTTTTTTCGTTTTTTGTTTTCGAATTAACATTACGGACTCGCCAATACGATCAAGGCGGACCACCGACATAGTTGCACATATTTTTAGAATACGCACAACACCGGGACTCTAATGTTGTTTTAAAACAGCATTTACACCAACCGAAGGTTTTTTTTCGAGTTGGAGATGAATGATTCAGACTTTGGCAATAAAATTGGAAACTCCGACATACCAGTCCGTCCGTTTCTGTTGTATGACCACCGCTTTCTTTTTCTATTCCACCAACTCCTTGCTCGGCCTCCAATGTTCCGCAAAATTCCGCTAATACTTCGTTATGCGCCTCTTTGTAGACACATCTGCCATCGGGAGGATTTCGAAACGCATATCCGTAAGTCATTCCGCCGCCGTCGGCGATGCCACAAGTTGATTTTCGTGAAATGCAAAAGGTCAGAGCCGTTAATCGTGGACAACATCTTAGAAACGGATGGCAAAACGGCTTTCGCATCACCACAGGCTTCCTCCGCCAAACAGAAAAGACGGAATAAATCTGGAAGGGGAAAAAGATTTTCATATGGTCGCAAACCGCACTATCAAGATAGGACTATTTGGTCATGATTTGGCTGTATATATCGGCAGCGTCAGGGCTATCCCGGCAGCCCCAATATTCTCAGCTGGTGCAATCATCCGTGTCGAAAGTACATCTAGTCTGTGCCCTGCATACAATGTATCGGGAAGTGACAACTAGAGCAATGTTTTATGCATGAAATAGAAATCTCCGGCGTTTACCACTCTGACGAGAACCACGGCCAAAATAACCGATAATCCATACTTTTTCTCTTTTTGAAGACTACTACGGAACGTACCGCTACAGACGCGGGGATTTTCCCTTATTCAGCCAGCCAATGTAACGATCGCCGACGAATTCGGTCAGGATCTTGATGCTGGGCGTTTTCATTCAAGTGGACATTGGAGAAAGTAAGTGGAGTGAAGAGAAAGAAAGAAAAAAAGAAGAAGAAATTGGGGGTTAGATCCGTAACCATATACGAAGGCGCTGCTCGGCCGTTCGAACCCCAAGGTTACGTAAGTCAGACGCGAGCCGGCAGTCGGTCGGTCGGGTTTTACGCCGTCATCAATCAGCCGGTGTCTTCTATGTAGCGAGTGACGGGCGTCGTCGGTTGCTGGTCGACCGACTAGTAGAAGCGGGGGGGAAAGAAGCCAGCCAAGCAACACCCTTTCGAATCTTATTGCCTTCTTCTTCTTCTTCTTCTTCTTCTTCTTCTTCTTCCTAATTCTTGTTCTATTATCATTCCAAACGGCTTCTTTCCGTGAACACGAAATCTCTTGAAAGTAAATCGAAATAAAATACTACAATTCCCAGAATGGTCCAGTGATAAAAGGACTGGAGGTGTGATCGTCGTCTGCGGAGCTGCTTGACATTCTCTTTTTGGAGTCTCCAGATTATATCCTTCGTTCCCTTATCGCCCTCTCATCTCAACGCCAAGTATATATATACATACATACGCGACTTTTCCGTGTATTTTCTTTGTTTTTTTCCTCATTCTCATTAAATTTGTTGCCTCTTTGATAACCTTGATGTTGACCACGAAGATCTATCCGACCTTCACGACGAATCTTCTGAGAAACGACGGCAATCCGAAAATCCCCGGAGTCGAAACCGCAGAGAAGGTGAAGGGGCCTCAAAGACTCGACCGTCCGTGTCAAAAGTGAGATAGAAATGATCTAAAAGTCAGAAATCTGGTAAGAAAACGAAAAGAAAAGAAAGAAAAAAAGGGGTAGCTTTTATTTATTAGGTGTTGTCTCATCTCATCTGGAAATCAAACCGTCTGGGTCGGCCTCCTACCGTCGCGTCAGACGATCCGCCCGCTCTGTCGCGGCTTGACAGTCAACTTGCTTCCATACAAGATGAAGCAAGAAAGAAAAATATGATAGAAAATAAATTTGAAAACCTCAACAATCTGAGAAAAGATTGTCGAGACAGAAGCGGGAGAAAACGGGTTTCTTGTACTTCTCCCGTCCGTGAACGCAGCGCACCATCTTTTTCCCTCCTCTTACTATGTATTTTTTTTTCTTTTTTTATATAAAGGAGAAGTTTAGACTTTCTCCTTCTGGTTTTCAAATGTTAAGAATCACGTTTTGGAGATCCGGCTCATGTCTTCTTCTTTTTTTTAATTATTGTTTCTTCCTTTTTCCCTTTCTTTCTTCTTCTTTTTCGTTTGGTTGTTGTCAGTTTTCATTTTCGTTTTTGGTCGTCGCTGTTGTTGTCGTCGTCGTCGTCTTTTAAAGTGCTGGCCGTGTTCCCTGCTGCCCTGGTGAACTTTTTCATGGCCGCCCGGTCTCTGTGCCTTGTCCGTCTCCGTCCCTTCACCCGGCACCGATAGTCTTCTATCTTAAAGACTTAAAAGAGAAAACGACAGCCGAACTAAATGAACAGGAAGAAAGATAGACAGCACGAGCGTTGACGCTCATTGAGGAAAAACCCTTTATAGATACCTCACCAGGAATCGATGGCGCAACAAGCCGTCCCTTCGATCGGAAAGCCGCCAAATAGGTTTCCTCGCTGCGCGCAGCTATTTACTACAGAAAACTTGGCCGATTCCTTATAGCGATCGTCACTGCTGACGATCCGATCCCGTAGAGATCGTAAATAACTCTTTTTTTCTTCCAACTTGGAAAATTCCACTCGACGGGACATGTACGTAAGCGGCTGAATGGGATACAAGGGCTGTTCATTGTATCAGCGGCATACCAATTCTTCTTCTGGTAGCCAAAAGAAAAGTGAGAAGAAGAACAAGAAAGGGACTGTCTCTGGTTCATACCGTTATTTACTTCTCTTTGTGCGCGATAAGGGGCCCAGCCAAGAGACGTAAGCCGGTAGGAGGTTTTCACAAGTGATAAGAGTGAGCCGAGTAAGCCGCATGACGCGAATGCGCCAGCAAGAAAACGTCTAGAGAGTCAGATAGTGAAAGACAACGGGCGAGATAAGGACAGCATCCCATGCAGTAGGCTAGGACAAAGTGGAGAAAGGAACAGTTTGTTCAGTCTCGCCTACGCCAAAGACATAGAATACATACCGAATCGGGAGGGGGGAACCGTTTCTTTTCCTGCGTTGCTTTGCATAATGCACGGCTAGTTTTCCATTCTGCTGCGTAATCAACAGCCCCGTCGGATTTCTTCCATTTCCCCAGTCCTTCCCTCGTTGTACATTCATAAGCCAACAGCATCGTCTAAATACAAACAGAAAAGAGGCGGCCGACGAGCCGTAGGCGTCTGCCGAGCCGAGCGCAAAGGTGACGCGCACAAGAACTTTTCAAATGGAGGCGAGAAACATTTTCAGAAAATCATGCCTATTACCAAATCCTCTTTCTCGGATGAGACAATCGCCCACATGCATGGTAAATGGAGGGGAATTCCACTTTCCAATTCCGACCTGCCGGGTGGCTCGCCGAGTCTCTGCCGCGAGAGTCCAACCGTGAGGATGAAGAACAATACCGTCAATATATATGCACGTCCGTCTGGGACTTGCTATCCCACCCCCGTTGTCTTCTACGGTACCAAAAGAAAAAGAAAAAAAAAAGAAAACAAAAACGCATTCTTCTTACTCATCATCGGATAGGAGCGCTTGTTGCATCGTTTTGTATCATGCCGTATTCACGCCCACTCCGTGACCCGACCCGACTGTCACGCTAGTACCGCGTTTGTCCTCCGCCGTTTTATTGGGACGCGACCAGCGCTCGGCGAGAACGTGACAGCCTCGGACTGTGCGACAATAACTCTCTACCCAACACGAAACGAATAAGAGTTTGCTGCTGGTGTCGTCGTCGTTGTGTAGGACAACCAGCATCCAACAGTCCCCATCCAGCCAGACATCCTCACGAACAAATCGTCGGAAGGTCGGGCCGGCAACAGGGCCAGCACGGCGATTTTCGGTTTTGGAAAGCGGGACGACAATGACGGCCGCCTACAAATTGGCTCTAGTCGTCGCACTTTATTTTCCCCATCATTTAAGAAGGCCAGAACGCTTGACACATTTCTTTCGAATCGACAACGCTCCATCGGTCTTCCAATCTTCTTAAATGCCGAACAGGGCAATATGATGCGGCCCGGTGATCAATGAAATATTCGCGGAAAAAATAATCGACTAGATTATTATGTCGTATAATCACGGTTTGTTTGTGCATTGGCAGTCATCGGCATCGAAGCAGAAATTACAGGAAGGCAAGATTTGACACGCTCGGAATTGTAGCGAACGCGGTCGGAGAGCGGAGGAGAGAAAAAAAAAGAGACAAGGAGGCAATTGAGGCCAGGGAATCGTCAGCTCTTTGGGATCCCGAGATGAGAGGATGACTTTACGATGGCGAAAATCTTGTTTTGTAACAACAATGTTGTGACAATCCGTTTCGATTTCCAATTGTTATGAAGCCCAGGGTGATTGATGTGCGCGAGATTGTCGACCTTCTCCACACTGGCGAACTGCGAAGCTGTTTTACGACGGCCCGTGAGAAAACGATGACCAAGCTGTGCGAAATTGCTTTCCATTTCGAAAAGTGTCAACATTAAGCCCATCCACCAGCTGATGATGTATACTAGTAACTATACAAGAGGGCCAAAAGTCACGATTCCTCCATTATTCCACTTGTTGTGGGTCATCTCGCCCTCGACACTTTTCCCAAACGTTGCGCCAACTCTCCCAACCCAATTCTTGTTCTCTTATCCATTTCTTATGCAATTTCTCTTCTTTTGTTCTTCTCAATGTCGCTCTAGGGCCACGTCATAATCTGCCAGTTGCGAATTTCCGATCAGCAATCCCGTTTTTTTTTTTTAATATTTCACCCTTGTTATTTCCTCGTTTATGATTGTCTTTGTCTTCGCTGTTGAATAATGAAACACACACAAACTAGAAAGGGAACGTGGACCCCAGAAAATCCGCCACGATTTCACTTGCAAAAGTCGCAACCTTTGCGTGTGCATTTTTTTTTTCAAGGCGTCGCGAGGTTTTAAAAAAAAATTCGGTGTCGTTCGGAACACTTCCATCCGCCCCCGTAGTACCCGCCCTGTTTCGTCGTCGTGCATAATCAAGAGGCCATTGTCTTCTGTTTTCTGACCCTTGGAGCTGGATCACATTCCGTCGTCTTTTACTAGTTGTCCTGTCCTTTCCTCTCTCCCTCTCAAAGAGCCACCATCCATTAACTTCCTGTCAAGACCTGAAGGTCGAGGTAAAGAACAAGCGTGCGCGCCTACTCGCGTACGGCGCGTCGCCGTACCAGCCGCGCCACTGACTGACGTCGGGGGAAAAAAAGATCGGAGCAACGCCAAAAAGGCGCAAAAATGAATGAAGTGATGATCTCATCACGATTGCCAAGACGCAGACTGTATAACTAGACGCCGAGGTCATACATCTGCTGATGGTAGCGGACGAAGCAATTTCGTCGAAAAACTTCCGCATAGACGTAGAGAACTCTGTGTATGACAAAGAAGCCTTCATCGTGTAACCTTCCTTAGTTTCAGTATGAAAATCAGATGGAATGAACACGCTCCAGGCAAGAAGATGAACCCTCCTTTCGCATTTCCTTATTTATTGGTTGCGTATTTTTATCTAAAAGTACTGAGCACGCTGAGCACAAGGTGCTCCATTCTTGATGTTTCTCGGCTGCTGCATGCTCACGGCTGATGAGTGGTCAGGGGCTGAAACGGTTTGCCGGCTTGCCGCAGCATTTAAAGATGTAACCTTGTTCTGTGTAAGGCGAAGAAGAAGAAAGAAAGCCCATTGTTTCTCTATCAACACATTCCGGGAAAGGACGATTATTGCATCCTTGCCTTTCTGACCTTGTCCACTATCAAAAATGTTTCAGACGTTCTTGTCATTCGTGTTACTTTATCTGGCTCTTGTGTAGAACTTCAACCGAAAGAACCTGCTTGTCACTAACACATTGGCTGGATATTCTTCCACACCAACAAACCGCCGGTCGAGCCCGTGTTACCAAAACAGAACAGAACGCTAGAGTGGGTAACACTTGGATGAGGACTCACGGCCGGCTGTGGTGGCGTTGCACCTCTTGGCAAGGTAACTGCAAGCATCATCTCCCTTCTCTCCATAACCGGAGATATATTACTGTGAAGAAGAAGAAGAAGAACGCATACCATTTATTAGTGACCTTGCAATCGAAAGAAGAAGAAGGAGAGACTGACGCTGACCATAAGAGCTAGAGCCAACAGACGGGAAACCCATCTAGCATTGACGTCCGGTTTTCCAAAACATTTCAGGGTTGTTGCAATACGGTGCAATAGGGGGGAACCTGACTAGTTAGTTACGAAAGATTTCGTGTCTCCGTTTATAGATAGGCTAACATCTTTTGAATCTTTCGAATTATTCCCGAGTCATTTCCCATTATGCCTACATGAAGAAGACTTATAAGAATGACGCAATGCGGGTTCAAGTTGCGTTGCGCCACATTCGGCTCCGTTCCAAGTTTCGTTTCGATTAGCACCTCAACGGAGGACGACTCTCACATTTCTTTGTTCATTTTTTTAAAATATATGCCTTTATACCAATTTCGTTCTGGTAGTGACATTCAAAGTAGGCGGCAAACGCACAATACAATCGTAAATCACAACACCCACGTGTGTACTTTTTGTTTGTTTTTTTTATTTTCATTTTTATTGGGTTTCCCTTCTTTTCGTTAATGTTTTATGTGTCGCGTGTCTCGCGCTGATTCTTCATCTGCTCGTCGTGACGGCCAACTGAAATTTCCGTCGTTTTCTGACCTTTTTTTCTCACAAGTTCGTCACGCGAATTGAACGACAGCAACCAGTGGCATCCCAGCAGAGAAAATCGACATCTCATTTTAACGTATTTTGTTATACATGATTTATTTGCCTGAAATTTCACATTTTTACTGAAGCATTTTATTTTACTTTTCTTTATAGCGATTAGTTCGTGCTGATGCGGTTTCGCGTACACTTTTTTTTTCATCATCCGGTCCTGTTTTTCAGACGCGAAACATTCCAGGCCACTCCCACGCATGATATACCTCATTTTTTTTTTGTCGTGGTTCTTTTATTTATAACCAAACTGTACATATTTTTTTGTTCTGTTGTTGTTCTTTTTCTTCTTTGGTCTCCTCCTACTCCTCCCCCATAGTTCTAAATATATAATTTTTTTCCAGTCATTTTCTAAACTTTCCACCATTTTTTTCGCCTTCTATTCTACTACTGTACCGTACCGCCGCGTTTATTTTCAAAGCGGTTGGCTTCCAAACAGGTGCGGTGACGGCCTTGGTCTCGAAAGAGTCTTCGCCTACAACTAGCAGCGGCAAAATGATTCGCCAGGACTTGGCGTATCACGTTCTACTACGCGCACCCAAGCCTTTTGCCGTACATATTCTTTTATTTGTTTTGTTTTCGTTTTTTTTTTGTGTTGTTTCGTTTTCAGAAGGAAGAAAAAAAAAGAGAACCACCTCCCCCAAAATAACAGCAATGAAAGAAAGAAAGAAAGAAACATCCAAGCGACTTGTAAAGGACTTCACGCGTGTTGAGTCCGCGCGCTTTCGTCATCGCCGCGCCTGACTTGCGTGTGTTTTACTACTCGCGTCCGTGAGAGACTCACGCACGGCCGACTTTACCCGTTGTTGGTCCTATCAAAAAACCTATATGTGCGTATATACGTATATATAGTACACATAGAGTTCTATTTTCTTCTAAAAATAAATAAAGAAAGAAAGAAAGAAAGAAATAGCCATCAAATAAGAGAAGACGGATACCTGTCACCTGTCGCTCCAAGGTGAAGAAACTTGTTAGACCGACGACGGCGGCGGCAGAGGGTCGCGGGGCCCTGTCATGCATTTATATATACTACACCGCACTTTTAAACCGTCGTCGATGTGTTTGGAGAGAGCGGATGTTGCGTAGAGGGGAAAACGGGAGCTAGCAAGTCACGATACCGGGAGCGCCCTTGCGTGATGTGTGTGTGTGTACGTGTACCTGTGTGTGTGTCTGCCGACCTAGAAATTATTATTTCAAACAACAACAACAACGGAGAGAATTCCAGACAACCGACACCCGAACTTCCTTTGATTGCCCTTTGCCTCTTTTGCGTCTACAAACATTTTGGATGAAGTTGTCTCTTTCTCGTTCTCGTCGCTTTTTGTTCCGTCTGCAGCCTTCGCTTCCATCAGTTGCCTCATTCATTAGACGCAGCCGAGAGAGCGGATGAAGATGCATCTTCTTCCCATTGTTTCTATCCAAATAATATGAAGATGTTGCGTCGTTTTCCAACTAGTCCGCGGACAAGTGGAGAATGATGATAAAGCCTAGCATGACTCTTAATGATATCTATTTCGTAGCTAGCCCAGGCAGAAAAAAAAGGAACAGCAAAACGCGGTTGTACTACACGCAGAAACTTGAGGTTTCTTTTCAGAACCCCAGCAGGAGAAGAAGACTAATATGCAAGAGAGAGAGAGAGAGGTAGACCGGTTGCCAAATGGCCTCGGGTCAGGCGTTCATCTCTCCCGCTTTTTTTTTCTCGTCGTCTTCGATTTTTTTTTTCTTCTTTAACGTTCGGAGGATTCTCGACCATGAAAGGCGCCCAACGCTTTAACGCGCGAGGAGGCCCTTGGAAATAGGCGAGAGTTGGGAGGGATCTTCTCAACTGGCTACGGCTTTTGAACGGAAAATATATTTACAAAAAAAAAAGTGAAAGTCGTCCGGGGGGTAGAGGTTGTGAGCGCATCGTGCATGTGACGTGGTGTTGTTCTCCTGTGCTCATCTCGACGCCAGCCACAGCTGCAACACAGCGTCGGAGGGAACCTTGAAACTTGCTTCTTTATTCTTCTTCTTCTCTCTTTCTTCTCTTTTTTTTCTGTTTCGTCTTCTCACAAAATAATTATGTCCTCCTCCATCTTCTTATACCTCCGTCGCCTTCCTCTACTATTAGCTCATCGACATGAACAAGGTTTTGGAACGCACACAGACACAAAAAAAAAAACGCAGGCAAAACACAAAGTTTATGAAGCGGCAAATCCAGCAGTTGTTGTGCTCTCAAATCTGCATTTTATTTGTTTTCTCGGTCATCTGTGCTGGAAAGAAGGGAAAATTTTTTTCATTTAACGACGCGGATCTTACGGGGCGCAGCATGCGGCTCTCTATTCGGTTCCACGCTTCCACGATTTTAACCGTTCTACCTAAGCCCAATCGAGTCCACGCTTCAACCCTACAAGCCGAAATTGAAACCGAAATCAACGAAAACGGGAGTAATTGACACGGAGGTCCGTGACGTGAGGAGAAACAAAATTAGGTTAGGGGATGGTGTACACCACACGTCACATCACCTGTTAGTGTTGATGATGATTGCAACAGTGAAAGACTCTTTATAGCAGGTACCGTAATATAAACAGTGGGCTCAACCAAAAGCTGGCGTGATGAAACGGCAAGGTGTTGTCATCGTCATAAAAAAAAAACAAACAAACAAAAAAAAACGAGAGTATAGAGGCGTCGTTGTTTCGGCATGATTTTGAGGGGTTTGGGGTTTCCAGCACTCTTGACGTCAATTGCCAAACGTAGAACACGCATCGGAATGTTTCCTCGCCTCCTTGTGTGTTTTGAGCGTTCACCTTTTGCGGCCAACCGGCTTTTCGTGCGCAATCGTCGAGGCGTTTCATCGCGGCAAACGACCATCGGTATGCCGCGTAAGTCCGGCCAGCAACGCGGCCACCCGTTCAGCATATTAGCCTACCACTCGAACTGAGTCGGCTATCCGTGTCGTCGTAAAACGAAATTGAAAAAATAGGGAGAAAAAGAAAAGAAAAGGGAAAATAACGGAAAGAGAAAGTAATTGACAATTGGCGCAAGGATCGCGCCTCTCCAACTCTCTACGTATCTTACACACCGTTCTACAAATCGATTAGCGTACCGAGCTCGGTATATATTAGTATAGCGGCACAGCGCTAAGCCGACGACGACGACGACGTCCAGAAGCCGGCGGCCTTGATGTCTCGTTGGTTTTGGAATTTTGGAAATCTGAAAGAAAACAAGAGCCTGCCATAAAAGAGCAAGTCGGCAAAGACGCGAATTGACAAGAAAGAGGAGTCGGAAAAAAAGAGGAGGGAATCGGCAAAGGGCGGAGGCAACAAGAAGACGGGCCTTACATGGGAACAAGATGAGTCGAACGTGTCTATAAACATACACACACCAAGAGTGTACACAATCATGCTGTACATCCCATATGTATCGTAGGTATATAAAAAGCTCGGCTGCCTGGCGACGGGTCGTGCGCTATTGTTCTGGCCGGGTATTTAAAAAATAACACCGTTTCACTTCCCAACAGCTGAACGTGTGCCCGTTCAGCGCCTTCCAAACGGTAAAGGAAAGAGGGCACTTCTCCAGCAGAAAGGGATCTCGGGTTTCATTTTGACACGCAAGCAACACGCCGAGCTCTCTCTCTCTCTCTCAACACTTGCCAGTCCACGCGCGCGCCCCGCGTCATCAGCTGCTGGCGTCGTCTCTTCGGCCGTTGGATGAGCTCGCGCTTACAACAAGTGACCCGGCGTCGTCGTGTCGTGTGCCGCACCAAACCACAGACGATTAAGCATATACGTAACGTCAATGCAACAGACGAGGGGGGAAAACACAAGAGAGAAAGAAGAAAGTTGTGGAGCCCTTTATTTTTTCAACTTCTTCTTTTCCTTCCTCAGGACTCTTTTTCATTCATACGTTCGTCCTTTCTTCACATTTGACTTGATATACACCTCGCGGGAACTTTCCCTCCTAGCTTGGCAATAAACAACGAGAATAATCAGAGACGGGAGAGGTAACAACAAGGGAGAAGCCACAGAAGGCAGGCATATAGACAGGACATGTTAGCGTCTCTTCTTATTCTTATTCGACAACAAATTATGAGATGTGAATGACCGGGATAGTCTGGCGCAGGGTCGCTTCGCTCACGATTTTCAGTCAAAAAAATAAAAAAAAAAGGAGACGAGCCCCAAAAGGGACCAAGTTGACGTTTTGAGTCGTAACGACATCGCCATCATCGGCCAGAAGGAGAAAGAAAACAATGACAAAACGTGGTGTGTGGCGCTGATCCAATCATGTCTCTTGTAGACTTTCAAAATGGCGCTGTCGGTTAGTTGTTATGTCACTCGATTGCTTTTTAACGTCTGGCCGCACCGACCGCGCGCTTGTTTTCGTGGTGTATTGATCCACCACGCCGTCCAATACACCTGATGGTCAGCGATTGGGAAGCAATCGTAACGTCGTTATTACATGTGTTTTCGATTATCGACAGCCTGTCACTCTCTTCGGGGGGAAATAAAAAACGGGAAAGAATAATAGCCCGTGTACACTTTCGCCTAGGATGTGCACGAAAAGCGAAATCCCTCCAAAGGAATAAAAAAAAAGGAAATAAAATAAAAAAATCAACCGGTTCTTTTATATCGGTGCAGTGGACTTTTTGTGTGTGCGTTGGCGTTTATTTTTTTAGCTCGGCCCAACCCAGCGGGTGGTGACCAAAAAGGTGATGGACTGTGTAACCGTCGAGCTGGGATACAGAAGTCGATTTGGTCACGCTTGATCGTTTATATCTTATTAATTGGAGAGCCGGGTCCGATTTGGTAGCTGAAATCTCTCCGTTAATAAGTCAATCCCCTAACAATGTGGTTCATTTATACTAACATTGAATGAATGAATAAAAAAACACAAAATAATAGAGATTCTCTCACGCGTGCCCGAAATAGAATGAAACATTTTCTTTTCTATTTTTTTCTTCTTTTAACGGTTCTTTTTCCTATGGAATAGACTGATCATAGAATTCGCAGCAGGTGCTCACGATTTTTTTTTCCCGTTCGATTTTCTTCGGCGGTGGTGGTGATGGTACAGGTATATGTGTACACAAGTCTGGGTGTGCTTAAGTCGGCAGCATTGTATGCAAAAAGGCAAAAAGAATGAAGAAAAGGAGGTGAAACGCCGTGTCACGGACGACGCCGAAGCCCCATCACTATTCCCAAATGAACCTCCATTCTAAATGATAAATAAATACTGCATTGGGTTTAGGTTCTTTCGGTTAGGACTTTCTCGTCCGCGTCGGAGAATAAGAGAGAAATGTTTATTCATCCAGTCGAATGGATTTTTTCCTTCGCCATTCATCATCCGATTTCCTTTTGACGACACGATTGAATTATCGCATCGTCGTAGAAATAAAAGCGCAACCGTATGAAAAGAGAGAGAAGAAGAAGAAGAAGAAAAAACTACCAAGTGTTCTCACTATTTTGAAATTCCTAGCAATCGTCCCAGACGCTCTGGTGATAAATCGCTTTTTAGCTCGCTCTCGTTACATTCTCCCATATTCTCTGCCCGTTAGAGCGCGACATCCCGGCGGCTTTTTCAAAGACTTTAAACATAATGATGATGGTGACGTGGAGAAATCACAACACACAACACATCAAAAGTAGTTTCAGCCGCGTCCGCGTCCGTTTTCTTCTTCTTAATTTTCCTCTCTTCGTTTTCTGAACCTTTTTCAAGGTAACTCGATTATTTTCTTTCTCCGATGTCCCCCGCCTTTGCCTCATACAAAACTTCTGGATTCACATTCGACGCCATTTTCGTGTTCTATCATCTTGTAATCCCGACTTTATTTCTCCAATTTCCCACGAGTTAACGAAGCTCAAGTCGACCCGTCACTGCTGCCGCGCGACTTGCGGTACGTATATAACATTCACCTAGTGGTATAAAAATAAAAAGAAAGTTCGCGACCCTTGGCCATGATTATCGTTATTCAGCTTGCAATAAGAGTGTAGACTACATCTAAAAACATTTATTTTTTATATTTTCTTCTTCATCGAAAGTGAACAGGGCAACGTAGCTAAGAAATCTTTCTCTCTCTTTCTCTCTCCTACTCTATTCCCTGATTCTTTTATTTCTTTCCAACATTTTTAAGACATCGTGATGAAAGTCATCATCTATAGGGCCGGCAGCCGGGCCAGCGGGGACGCGTGGGCTTCCACACGCGCGTACGCACTCACACAAAACTGGAAACAAGAACAAAGAAATGTAGGTCATCCGGCATGACACTTGTAGTTTTAAAATGCAACAGCTGTTTCGATCGGGGGTTCGTCTGATCTTTGTCAATGTTTTATTTCCTCCGCTTCCATCGAGCTACTCTCCCACAGAGGCGCAAGACTATAGACACGCAATAACAGATGTACCCGAGATACAACAATCAAATTCCTCGGATTTCTTGATTCCTTATTTTTGATTTTTCTTTTGTCTATCGCTCTCTGGTGTCACGGACTCGGTGGTAATCGGATGGATGTTTATTATCATCGACTAGGATCTGGAACACCCGTTCACAGACCACCCCAACAGCAGCAGAGTCAGTACTCTGAAAAAGAATTATAGAAATGAGAATGACGTAGCATTATTTGGAATTGTTACGTCGGCGAGCATGTAACCGTCACGGCCAAGTGTACAAGAAAACTAGATAGAGTACTGCTTCCAAGAATATTTGTAAACTTATGAAGAATTAAGCTCTGTGGGGCCTTGTTGAGTTGCGGCGCGAATCAACTCGTCAAAGTTAGACGTGATTTAGAGACCCGCCGATTGTCAAACATGGAGAATTGTCGTCATTTGGGAAACCCTTTACCCATTCATAAAAAGAAGATGACGAGAGTAACGACGGACACTCGAATGCAAGCGGTTGCTGTCGAGTCTTGACGACATAACAAAGGAAAGGACGAGGTGGAGGAGGATGAAGTAGTAGCGGTGGTTGACATGGTCGAGATGTTGCGAGCCGAGCCGTTTTCCGTTGGCGTCCTTGGTCCGAATCCAGTGCCGCGTAACACTGGTCTTTGCTAGTTTTCTTGTAAATTCTTTATTATTCCCTCCTCCTCCTTTTTTCTTTTTTTGGCTTTTTTCATTGTGACACGCAGTCTACAGAAGCAACTGTTAGCCCATCAACACGGCACGGACGATAACGAGCCGATGACAGCAGAAGAGTCCTTGTCTCCTTGCTGTGCGGTTGCCTAATTGAAGGCAAGCCTATTGGAACGACGCGCGATGACGACGTCTAAAAAAATGACATGTGTAACAAGACGAAGATGTCACCGGCGAGTTAAGTAAACCGTCATGCCTTCTTATTCTGTTACCTCACATGCAGTCTCTCTCCTTTAGACAAAAGTAGCCGTCCGTTTCTGCAACTGTGCCATGCCAACTGTCGTCTATATAGGCCTACACCAACCAACCACTATGTGTGTACATCCTGTATGCATGTCCTACATGCTCCTTTTCTAATATTTTTAGTTTATTTTCCCGTAGCGCGCCAGCCGAGTCCATTCGTTCGAACCGGTTGCTCCCGCCCGTAAAACACCGAACATGACATTCTTCTTTCCCTTTTCCAGTTTTCGTTCGCCTCGTTCTCTCGCCTCGACGATGATGTAGTAGACGTTAGCCAGCAGCCGTATAGATCGTCCATCTCGTCGATGCCGCGCGGCTGGACGCGGCCCAAATCCACCCCATCGCTACATGGGTAGACACTAGACAGTGAAATTGTCTCACGATAGCTTACTGGTACCGTATATCCTTTCCATCCTTTACACGAGGGTCTGTAAGTCAACGAAGAAGAATGAATACATACACTTTAGTCTAGACTTCTACTCAAGCTGCAACTCTTGTACGTATTTATATATAGGCTATATATATATATATATCTAACTTTTATATCTTTTCTATACTATCCACTCTCTGATTTTCACCCCTTTAATAGTTGATTTTTTAAAAAGCCCTCTATAAATATTTAGGCTATCTCTACTGCACGCATCATCTTCAATCGCCCCAAAACTGACATTCAAACTGAAAGGGCTCTCTCTATATCCCTCATTGAAGATGGATCTAGGACATGGTAGTTATGCATACTACATAACTATACCCAGTGTATTATTGTATAAAAAACGAAGGTTAAATACTTCAATATCAATAAGTCACGTCACTTTCTAGTCTACCATCGTTATTTCGGCATACCTTGGATGCCACAACTGAGTAACCTAGAAAGAAAAGTCTATATTTCCATTTTCTTTCCTAACAAGTCCATTATCCTATTTCGATTCTCAAACCTTTTGATTCTGTTGGACGATGAAAAGAGTGGCCGTTTGAATTGGCGTTTGATTAGAAAGTAACCTCCACAATTCCCGTAATTCAATCAATCTGAATTTCGAAGAAATAATCTGCGTACTTGCAAAATCAGAATGAAAACGCATTCCATGTTGCTCATCAAATTTAATACAAACGGACGGTATCGAAAGGCATGACGTGCAACATTATATTGTGGTGTTTACAAAGAAAGTTGGAATTTTTCTTTTATGCGAAGACGACTCCAAGGAGAGAGAAAGAGACACAAATAGTCGGCGCAGACACGCTCGCCAATGTGCCAATGCGATAATGAAAGAAGAAAGGTGCAATAAAAAAAAACACAGCGAAATGGAAAGTTCTCGTCCGATTTCGATGTTATTACGCTTGTAACATCGCGAATTCAACTCAATGATTTATTTGTTGACTTTGACAATATAACGTCCATTCAATCCATTTAGTTTCTACTCTTGACGGTGTGCACGATTTTTTCGAGGCTTTCTTCTCTGCTTCATTGACGAGGAAGATGGACGATGCGGGTTCTGAAGTGCTCATCACCAAGATCCTTAGGGCTTCAATGGAGAGAGCGACGTCGAGATTCTCTCGTTTCACAAAAGTCTTTACTTGCGTCTTTTCATTTTGTCATCTTATACTACATAAATAAATATATACTGAAGGGCCTTCTTTTTTTATTTGAAAATGACGATTTTCCGAAAGAACCCGTGAATGACTCGAAAGAAATGCTCATCGAAAAAGCACACGAGACACAAGACTTGTCGTAATTTGTTTGACATCGATACGTTCTCCACATGCGCAGTGTGCAGCCTGTAGTTAAAGGGGAAAGGAAAAAATGACGTTCGTACATAAAAAAATAGGGAAAAAAAAGAGGAAAATAACAAGGGACGAGTGGACTCGGCGCCCGACTGAGCCTGAAAGAGAAACGCATGCAACGAAATGATCTCTTAGAGACCTCTTCATGGTACTTCTACAAGCAAAAGCGAATAGAATATGATGAAGCTGTCAAAGGCTCTCGTATCGGCCAAATGAGAGATAAAACAAGCTAGGGGTATGGGTATGGTATGGTGGTCTGCCGCATATCACTGGCCTGCTGCCGCTGTTGCTGTCGTTTGGGCTTCTTTTCAATAAGCACCCGCAGTTAAATTCTCCGCCGATGCTAATTTGTGTGCGCAACTATACGGTTCTATGTTCTTGCGTGATGGCATTTTACAACGGGGACCGGACACGACATTGCGACATGGGGAACCGGTTGGGGTTTGGCAGGAATGGTAATAGCTGTAATAGTAATAGTTTGAAAAGAAAGACAATCTTGCTGGGCGGTATGGTGGGGCGGAGTAGTGGACGGAAAGGAAACCGAAAAGGCCCAACAGCAACGATATCGTCTGTCCTCACG
This sequence comes from Ceriodaphnia dubia, assembly GCA_022539655.2. Taxonomy (NCBI): domain Eukaryota; kingdom Metazoa; phylum Arthropoda; class Branchiopoda; order Diplostraca; family Daphniidae; genus Ceriodaphnia; species Ceriodaphnia dubia. The sequence goes on along the minus strand of JAKUCG020000230.1, from coordinate 759,465 downwards.
AAAGAAAACAAATCAATGAGGGAAAATTTTGGCTTTTAGTAATAACCCACGACATAGGACAGCCGGTCGGCCACAGCCCCAAAACAACAACAACAACAGCAGCAGCAGCAGCAAAACGACGACGCTAGATCACGCACGAGCGCACTTCGAGTCACTTTGTCCTTTTTCGCGTCAGTTCATTAAACGGCGCCGTAAAAATGGAAAATAACGACGCGCAATATTCTCAAATGAAAATCAAATTTAGAAAAATCATGGAAAGGCGTTGATTGAATCACGTACGCGCCGGAGTTATACGGTACACACAAAAAAAGCAATAATAACCGTGTCTCGGTTCGAGCCCGCGTTTGATAACATTCGTTCTTGATAATGAAATCAATTGATGCGCACTTGAGCGGCACTATCAAAGGCTATTATTCTTTATTCCTGAACAGCAGCAGCAGATAGTCAAGGCCGTGGCAACTGTAGCGACGCGGCAGAGGCGATGTTTTACAAGCTTTCCATTTCATGTTTTTGACGGCGCGCTGAAAGAGGGCGAAACGAAATGAAATAAAGTCTGCGCGCATCTGTTCCTCCTCTCTCGATATGTGTAAATATTGTTTGTTTGTTGTTGTTGTTGCTGTTTTTTTTTCCTTCCTTTTTTTTTGGTTCCCTTTTCTTTTCTTATATTCTTTATGTTTTTGTAGTTTGTGCGTCTACATTTATGGCGCCATACTTAATACAATAGGGGAAGAAACACATCTCGTTAGGCCTTTCTCACTGTTGAAGGATAGTGTGTGTAGTATTATACAACTATAGAGACAAGGATGGCGGTGCGTGCCCGTTCATACTACGCGAAGCTCCGGATCGCTCTGCTCTGGCGCTACTCGCTCACGATCGTAAACAACGGCCTTTACCGTCGGAAAATGGCTGTGATGCGTAAGGACGTAAGGTCATGAGAAGGGGGGTCGAGATCATCAACGCCTAGGGAATGTGATTCGCTACACAGACAAAAAAATCCTTTCCGTACTACGAGTATATTGGTGATATGTCCTTCAGTCTTTTTACGCGCACACTGTGCCGTACACCGTACGGAACCAACATGAATGTACAGTAAGTGTACTCTTCTATTGGGATGTCGTCGTCGTTATATTCGGTCGGAGCCAACGGTAATTGGTCGTTAGTTTGTTTCGCTTCTGTGATTGGAATCCATGGCGGCGGCCTTTCTTTCATCATCCTCTATTCTCCTTCCCCTTTTGTATCCGAAAACCGCCAAGAGAATAGGAAAGCCGAAACGTCACTCAAGACAACGAAAAAAAAAGAATTGAAAATATCATAAAAACCAAAAACGACGCAGACGTGTTTAACTCACGATTACTCTCTCTCTCTCTGTCCTCTCCTCCCCAACAGAAATATATGAGGAGCAAGGGAAGAAGGAGGCCGACAGGACACGGAGGGGGGAGAGATTTTGCCATTTTACGCAACGATGAAAAAGAGAGTGAAACATGACGGTCCTTGAGAAAGAGCTTCAAGTGAGAAACCCATTACAGTCTTGTCTTTTTAATTACTTTGCAAAGTAAGAGGAGCACAGCCATCACGAACGATGACGAATTTTGCACCAACTGACGCTCCTCCTCGTCACCTTTCGATTCCATTGTCAGGACCTTCAGAAATCGAAGCTATTTTCAATTCAATGGGACAACCAATAAAAACGGCAACAAACACCTTTCCTTTCTTTTGAATAAGAAAAAAAATTGTCTTGCTACTTTTACAGCATGAGGTATCAAAAAAGGGAAGGCGTCTGGAAGGCCTATTCGTCGTCTCATCCTTTTTCCTTTTTGATTCAGAAGCCGCTATATCTTCTTCTTTTATCTAAACAACTGGCCGAACGAGTGAAATTGAAATCTTTCCCCCATATTCGGTCGTTCTCTCAATTCTTTTTTTTTATGCTCAGTCGGAACCGCAGAGACTAAAGACTTCTTTTTTTTTGGACAAGTTTCAAAACATGTTGACGACTCGACGTCTACGGGCATCGGTTCGCGTGCGGTCTCCTCTCAAGGTGATGATCCCATGCCAAAATCTATTATTCACTCATCGTTCCAGCGGCTTAATAAGTCAATCGTATGCGAGTTCAGAGAAGAACGGCCGCCGGACCATGTTAGTAGTGTACGTAAGAGACTATATAGTTCCTCTCCTTCATATTAACGATTCGCGGGTTTCAGTTGGGGTTCGTTAGAAAGGGAAAGACGTAATTACACATTGATGGCGCAATAATGAAACGTCTGGTTTGCTGCTTGTTCCCGTCAGTTGCAAAACAAAAACAAAAAAAAAATACAAGAAAAAAAAGAAAGAAAAAGGAAACAAAATCCAAAAGACGAAGTGCCTCTGGTTACTTCTGCCTTTTGGTAATTTAAATACGAAATTTAGCCGCACATCTTCAGCCTTGACCCCGTCTTCTAGTACTCTTCCCTCACGGTGTCTACTAGTCTACACATAAGTGTATATTATACCCAACCGTTCACTCAGCCTAGTTACGGCGAGACCGTGATTAGGCGCCTGAGCGCTCAAATAGCCAGCAGCGAAGAGCGCCGCGGTTAAACGTCGTCATCGCTGTCATCATCGAATGAATGAATAACTCGATAATCGCCTTATGTAGATCATCCATGTGACTCGTAAAAACGTAGCGCAGCGGGAAAGCCACGGTAAAATATGTATTCCAACGGAACATGAAATAAATATTTAAAAAAAAAAAGAAGAGAAGAAAACTTTGTGTATATTTCTCCCAGCCTTGAGTTCCACACGTTATATCAATGTGGTATGTATAAAGCCTTCAATTGGAAATCGTTCCCAGCTGACTCTCACGCGAAAACTTCAGAACCGAAGAACCCCCACCCCCCAAAAAAATCGTAATACCAAAGAGAAGGAAAGATATATACCTACACATTCATTGCTTATCGTGAGAAAAGCTGAAAGCCGATAACTAGTCCCTCTGGGCCATATAATATAAATGTATAACTATATGTATATAAATATATGTTTTTATTATGCATACAGCTCAGGTTGGCTGGATGTTTTATGACGCCTGGGCCTTTGTGCAAATAGTGGGAAAGGGATCCATCGCCGCGTCATTTTCATTTCGCCACACTTTTACTCCAACTGGACAACCTATACGGTACGACGATTCCTCATCTTCTCTCTCTCTCTCTTTGAAATGTTTCCTTGACATTTACTGAATTATAGCGAATAGTATGAACCACAAAAATGTTCGCAATTCGTCGACGTGCCCACTCGTTTATTACGATAGTACAAGCCCTGTTTGCTGCCCGGTGTCTGTGTCTATTACCTTACGTATACATACGATCAGCTGGCTGTAATAAGTGAAAGTCTCGGCAGTAAAGTCTCTTTATCTTTCTGCTTCTCTTTTCCTGCCTCATTTCTGTTTCTTTTTCTCGCTCCAAAACTTCTCGCTCCGACACCATTATGCATCGCACATATATACCTACACGTAATGGTACACTCTGTTAGGAATCACTTTCTTTTTGTTTCATTGCGCTTTTTTTTTCTTCATTTCGTGCGTGTCGTCCAACAAAAAAAACACTGAAGAAAGAAGAAGAGTTCTTCTTGTTTGTATTCTTAAGCTCTTCTTCGTCATCCTTTATATAGTTTTATTTTTAACTTGGCGCGTTGCTCAACAGAAGCTTTTGGAGTGAAAGAAAGAGGCCGAGTCATAACCCGTCAACGACTGGCGTCATTAAATCTCACCCCTGAGCTACTACTAGCTCGACGACATAGGGTTGAAGTTATATTATAGACAGACGCAATCACCAATGTTGCGTCGTGAGACCGTCGGTGAAACGAGTACACCAACATTTGAGGGATAATCTCCCGGAGCCAAACGAAGTAAAATCTTTCTCTCTTGTACTTTTTTTAACAACTAGTGCCAAATTGAAAACCGAAATATAATAGAGGAAATAAAGTGAAGAACATGGTGTAACCCTCGGCATCTTTAAACTTTTCCCAGTTGATTTACGGTCGAGAAAGTGAGCGATAATTAGCAACACGCGGATGAATCCTGCAGTGCTATATGTCCGAATAGATTGTTGAGTATCCATCAAGATACGAGTAACAGGGCCTGCGCGAAAGGCACCTGGTGAATATATATACACCGCAGACAATAAGACGGTAGGGGAAAGTCTTGGCATATTCTTTCGTTGATCGCAGCGGGTGTTAGGTAGGACTCATGGTATAACGTCGTCTCTAACTTCTTCTTCTCTGGACAATCCAATGTTCACGGATAGGCTGCAATCAATCAAATGAAGCTCAGCGCGCTAGATAGCCAATGGCGCTGGAGACGAACGTGAAGAGATGGAGAGGCCATCACGTTCCATCATCACTCGGAACCAGAGAGACAATACCGTCGATAATTGGAATTCTACGAGCTCCAGGCACCAGTCACGCCACACGATTCGATCATTTTGATGCCGGCCTGCCTGCCCGTATGTGTTTTTACACGGCCAGTCTGTTGATTTTCGGCGTGACGCGATGGCTCTTTTCCCGTCGGTACGTGTGGTGGTATGGATCGGGTGTTGAATACAGATTGACGTTGAGTATCGATCCGCCCAGCCTGCAGCCACACATCGCCCAATCGACGAGTTGAGATTACAGGGACACGGGTTGCTATGGGGCATCCCGACCGTGACTATTTCACTTGGGCGCAGATGATGTTTATACAAATTACTACGCGAGCAAAATCGTGTAAACACACCGGGACTTGAAGCTGGAAACGTACCTGTGGAGACTATATATCTCCGTCTCTTGTCTCTTTCTCTCTCGGAGAGAAGCCGACGATGCGCAGCCCGTAACGCCCATCGCGTCGTCCGGCAACTTTCTAATCGGATCGTCGCAATCGTGTCATCACAGCAATCGGGAGCTGGGCGCCGATTGAGTCGTCGTGCATCAGATAAGAGGCGTTTGCCCTATCGTCTTTGGTTCGACTAGACAAGATGCTCATCGTTGATGCACTCTCGCCGGTCCTGTAGGGAGGCAAACCACAACCGATTCTGATGGGTCGTCGAGACGGGTCCTCCGGGCGAGAAGACGAGGCAACACCAAATAACCACCGGCATGGACAAGCAACAACGCGAGAGCCAGTGGAAAAGAGAAAAGAGGCGAGGGGCCTTCACAAGAAAGAAAGAAAAAACGCATCATCAAAAGTCCCCTGCGCCGTACTCCACGGCATCGTCTCTTTATGTTTTGTTCCTATCTTCTTTTTTTCTTCTTTTTCATTCTCTTCATACTTTTACCTCTCGTTAGTTTGGCAGAAGAGATGTTTCATCTAACTGCTAGTTTTCATTGGTTGACCTACTCCAAGGGAAACGCCCAAAAGCCCAGCGCATCAAAGAAACGTGCTGTACATCCTTGCTTTACAGTATAAATCCACAAGCTCATCTAAGTCGTAATGAACCAACCTCTTACGACTGCAACGGCCTCATCCGTCAGGTGTGTTGAATAATGATTTACCCATAAGCAAGAGAGAATGAGAAAGAGAAGGTTACAAGACTGTCATTATCATCTATTTGCCGCACCTGATATTCCCCTTTCCCCCTCCAGACTTTGTTTGTTTATCGTTATGTTTAAATGACCAGTGTACACAACATCTGGCGATTCCATCAAATTTGTAAATTTGCCACGTACTGCATTTTTCGAAACTCCAAGAGATCTATATTGTATACAGCCAGTCATTTATTTTTAACCTTTATTTCTCACGCGAACTTTCTCCAGAAATTACCAGAATGAGAAAAGAAAGAAACAAAAACTGGAATCGCCTCGCAAAAAATCTGTTGATGACGACGTACATATAAGCACTACAACGGTCTAACTACATGTATTGACTAGCGACCAACCGAAACCGATTTCCGCGCTGGGGCGCGCGCGCTATCCTTTATTGCAAATCCCAGTTCGGCTCTAACAACCTCTTGTCCAGTGTGCGATGATGACGATAACGATGATTGCCGTAGCTATAGAGTGGGTGGGGATGACACGTACAAACGGCCTGAAGAGAGGAGAGAGTGAGACACAGACGAGACAGATAAGTAGAGAAATGAGAGAAGATGGCGCAAAAAGGGAAGAGAGTCAACATCACTTTCACTTGGACGGCATCATGGATGTCACCTCCTATGCTTTCTAGCGCAACATGATGGGCCCACATCCTAGTAGTAGCCGCCAACCCAGCGACGCCGCGCTGTTTACCCTTATGCAACTGAAATTATTACTTGGGTTTTTATGTCGTTTTTGGCTTATTATTCTTTAGAGTATTTTTTAAGTTATTTATTAACTTTTTGGTCTGTTAAAAAGTTCCCGAGCAATAATGTACCGTTACTCAGCTGTCGTCTGGAACGGTCACATTCTTTGCCGTAATGACTGTCTTGTTTTTCTCGGCAAGTGACAATAGCGTATCTTTTCTCTTCATGAAATAATGTATCAAGGGAATCTTTTCTCTCCCCATTCAAGCTGTTTCGTCTGCAGTCTGCAACACTAGATAACAAACTGGCCAGTAGAGTGTGATGTCCAAAGCTTCCCCAAAATGGATTCCGTGTCATCATTTCTGTACACAATACCCTCGGGAAAATCCCCTTTAGTATTTCCCTTCGTTAAGCGCCGACTTTTCTTGAATTTGTGTCAGCCAAACAATTTCATAGATGAACCGAGTATCCAATGGAACTGACAGAGACGAATGAAGTCATTACATCCTCCCTTCAATGTGGGAGGCAAAGGAACAACAAAGAGGGAACATCGATAATAGTAATAGAATTACACTGAAACCTCCATTGGGGTCGTTGGATTCGTCGAATCGGTGTACTGTCCGCCTCTAAATGATTACAATATCTGGACGAAGAGAAAAGGGAATTTTTTAAAAGTGAAGGAAAAAATGAAGCGGGAATTTAAAATCCCGCAAACGGCAAATCCCCAAGAAACTGGGCGTTCCTAAGCAATCATCCATCACATTTTCGAAGGCCGACCGCACCGATTCACGATAAAGGTGACGTCAATGCCTCATACATCACAGAGGCACCGAACAGAAGCCCCCGATGTCAAGTTGGCGTGTTTGCTGGTCCTTTAACGCACCGAGTCGCAGCAGTTTCCGAAGAGTCTCCGGTGTTTTCCCTTTCGTGGACGATGACAACTAGTCGCGACTGACTGGTTTTTATTCGACACACCTCTCCAACACCTCACACAAAATCCAATCCGATACCGAAAAGGAAACTCATTCTCAAATCTGAAAGCCTATCGATTTGTCACGATGAAAATAAATGAAAAAAAGTTAAAAAATACAATTTTCTTTTCCTAATTTTGTTGTTGTTGCGTCTAGTCCATGTGTTTCGCATGCTCCATGGTCATATCGTGATGTACAATTGGCGTGCTGGATTGAGTAACAAGTTAACTAGCGCTCCGGGAGGTTATTAAGGGCGACTAATTGGAAGCACCGTGAGCTGCATTTTGCACTGACCCCGGCAACCCGCTTCCACCTCAGTCTAGCCTTCTCGTGCATGCCACACATTTCAGACGCGCTTCGGCTAATTCAATACCAATCGACGCCCTAGAAACGGAGAGAGAAAGAGAAGCCCCTTTCTCTCTCGTTGATACAAGTGACAAATTGAATTACCCAGGGTCAAAAGCGGCGATATGATGGTGTAACAACCAAAATAGGAGACTTGGCGGTCACGGCGTACTTTAGTATGTATACGTACACCGCCACAATAGATGACATTGATTTTTCTTGATTTTCTTCTGTACTGTATTAGTTAGTATTTGAATTGGCGTCGAATAGAGCATTCTCATCACGATCTTCTTCACTTTTTTTTTTGGTTATTGTAAACCATTTTTGGCCTTGTGATTTTCGGCCACAATCAAAGAGCACTGCAGTTTACAACGCGACGACCATGTATGGGAAAAGAGAGAGCTTCAGTTCTATTGCGATGGGTGATTTTCAAGAGAACGAAAGGAAGAGCGAGAGAGAGAGAGACGAAGGAGAAAAATGTGTGTTGGGACCGCTATGGTATTCAGATGATACGATCTCTTTGTCGAATGACGGAGAAAAGATCAATAATAGCTCGGCCGACAGTACAATGGCAGGCCGATTACGTGCCATCTTTGCCGAACGGCTACATACGCGGAACCCTAAACGTAGTCGACGAGCCCTTTGCCCTCGATATAATGATGATGCCATTCCTTTCTCCACCAATGATATACAATATATTTCTATACTGTGTTGTGTATTGGAACATCCTAGAAGGCTTTCGTTTCCGGACGAGTTAGCAGAGTCACGAACGGGCAATAGACGGACCGAAGTGACCTCTGCTCGCCCAGTTTTGCCCTCGTATTGCCGAGTCATTAGAAAAGACCCACCCATAAAAGTCCTTTTTTCTTCTTCTCTTATCCGATTCTGTGTCTCTCACCACGATCTGCTTTCCTTTCACACAGACTACAATTTGGATGACAATGCGCCGACTCCTGCAGCGTTGTCGCCCAGCTCCGCAACCGGCCGGCTCGTCTAAGTGTATGTACCAGACGAGATAGCGCCCGATCGCAATGGTGGTGTACGTCCCTCCGGTTCTAACCACCAGGAATCTTTTGTGTAATCCAAGGAAAATTCTCGCGTTCAGCCCCTTTCTCTACCCGCATCTCTGCATAAAATCTTGACATTCTTCCTGCTCTCTTTCCCGTTCAACTTCACTTCGTCATCTCGTTAAAGGTTTTCAGAGCTACACTGTATATATCGACGACTCATTCACTGCCGTTCGATCCGAATACCGCGCGTTTATTGGGGAAAGTTTCGCTCGTTTATTTACTTCATGCATTCTCGGTCTTTTCCAACAAACTTCCTGCCATTGAGCAGTTGGAACATTTTACAAAAAAAAGGAAAAAAAAGAAAACTTGAAAATAAAATCCAATCGGATTTCTTCTGGTAAAGGGCACAACAACTTGTGCGTGATGGACCCCTTCGCCGATTTCACGGACCACTGATTATTACACGAACGATGTCGGTTGAATAGATGTAATACAAGTATACAACATTGTTAACGTTGCCAGGACACCTGCCAAACGCGTGCCGCACGGAAACTTTGAAAAGGGACAAGCGACCAGACAAAGTGATGCAAGCTATAGAAAGGTAGAATAGCAGCGAGAAGAAAAAACCAGGAAGAAAATACCAATAAATCAAGAATTGTCGTGCCGAGCATTCCAAACGAGTTCGGCGTCCAAGTGCATTACATTTCTTCTTTTTCCTCAATAAATATTAGTCAACTTGCCTACAGGTAGCTATTCACTTTTTGGTGGCCTCGCGATTTCCATGACAAAAATCTTATTTCAATCATCATCAACGTACGTTTTATCATGCAAGAACGTTGAAATAAATTATGCACGATCAATACGGAATGAATTACATCGAGTCACGCATGGTCTGTCGTCTTCGCTACCCAGATGGCCAAGTTTTCTGGCAAGCCAAAATATTTAAGAACCAAGATACTCCACCTACATGGAATCTGACAGTAGCCGAGGAGGTTTTGCTTGGCTGCCGAGTAAACCTGGGATCGGCTTTTTTTTGTTGCTATGGCTATGCCCCGTGTCATCGAGTACGAAAAAAAAAACGAGATACTGCACCTAGTTTGCCTAATCGGGGTCACGTGGCGATTGTGTCAACAACACAAATTTCCGATTACTCTTCCACCGGATGATAGCATAACGGAATACAATTAGGACGGAGAAATCAAGGGTCATCCGACCTGAAAAGGAAAACGTGTTGGAGTAGGTCAAGGCGACAACGAAATAGATGGAAATGGTCTGAAATGTTCGTAGATGATACGATCGGTATTAGCAACCCTTTTGACTCACTTTTATTGCTTAAGGATGCGCATACAGCCGACGGCCAACGCAATTTGCTCCACATCTTTCCCTTCTTTCTTTAATCGTTTAGCTTGTTGTCCAGCATTCCCATCTGCTGTTTCTTTGTGCTGCGTGTTTTGATGACTCGGATCACTCCCGTTCCACTCCGTTTTTTTCACCAACGTAATAGTTATCTCTGTAGAGCTGAAGACGCGGTAACAAAGACTACGACGGACAGGGGCGTGGCGACTGTCTGTCTCACGAAGGCTGCATCTGATCCACTACTGTCAGTCCGTCCCACAGAACTTTGACGAGTACTTGGATTACTTACTTTTTGTCAGGGAAAATTCGATTCCTTGATGATTCGTAGTCGGAACGATTTGACCTTCGCGGCCGTGTGGTAACCTAATTCGTTTTTAAAATTCCATTGGACACCGACTTCAATGGTGTACATAACAAATAATCATCACAATTCTCTCCTTCCGTCCACGATCACGACCACAGAGCCCAGTGGTGAGAAGATCGAATGCACGCTTCTCAGTTTCACGAGCGCTTGAGTATGAGAAAGAAGTGGTACGCAATACTTGAAACAGTGAAAAGGGCACTTGAGAAAAATAGGCATTGGTAAAGGCATTTAATCTGTATTATGTCTTGATTCATGACACAACGCACGTCACAAAAGCCGGAACCAGTACGTACAGGAATATGCTGTAGGGGAAACGAAGGAGAGTCGATGACTTACGAATCATCGCAACGGGGAAAACCAGGCCAAGGCAACAAAAGGAGCATTACGAACTGGTCCAAGAATAATAAATCCAACAGTGACAGGTGTAAATGACGATCACACCACTTTGCGCCATCATCTTCCAATTTTACTATGGAGTGCATCTGGCAGATTCTAAAAGCCTCCGCACTTCTATTGAAAATTAGGAATATATTTCCGTTTCAAAAAATTTTCTCAAAGCCCCCCTCCCTCCTCAAAAGAAAGAAAAAACCCATTGGCCCGTCAGCGCACACTTTCTCTCCTCCCACCTTTCTCCACGAGTATGATGAAACGATGAATCAGCGACTGAAGACTAAGAAGGAGGAGTAGGCGGGTGGACAGCAGCATTCGCATCTTTCCGCTTCTGGGGCCTCTTTCTGATCCTCTTCGATGACTGACCGTTCGTGCTTGCTTCTTGAAGTGGCAAATGCATCTCAGCTTCTCTCTCTCTTGGTAACCTGTAACATAAACAAACATACAAAAGAGTAAATTTGAATATCGCAGAACCGACTAGTAGGAAAGGCGAAGTCTTCCACTTACCGCAACCCAGAATTCTGAACAAATTGAGCACCCTCTTTCGCAATGACCTTTCTGGACTGGTTGGGCAGATATTTGTTCGCTTGGCTTTCTGATGGCGACTTGCCAGCCGACTGGTTCGGCAGTGAATCGACGGGTGGATTGAACGTTTGATTTGCGCGACTCCTTCCAGCTGCATCCGCGCTTGGAAACTTTTTCTTGGCGTTGGGACCGTTTCTGTTTCTGGCTTCAGCTTCATTTCTCCATCCTTTGTTAACCGTAGATGTGCCATTATCACGCACTGCTGAAGACGAAAAAGCCCGATTCATATCGTTTCTGGACCCATGCCCACGATCTTGTTCGCCTCTGTTTTGAAGTACTGACGATCGTGTCATGAAATCTACGTCCGCGTTCCCTGTCTTGTATCTCAAATTGCCAAGGTCTTTGCCTTTGCCATTGCCTCTCCCATCATATCTGTATGGAGCGCTATAAGCTGAATCGTTACGTCTGTCTGTCTGCCAGTTCTTAACTTCTCCGCCATCTCGAACTTGATTAGGACACTGATTAGTCTGTCGTGAATTAGGTCTAGAATTTGGCTTCGAGTTGTGCACGAATTGAGCTCTTGCGTCAGGTCCGGGGTGGGGTCGAGGATTGGGTCGGCGGTTTGAACGGAAGTTGTCAGACTTGTTCGATCGGCGGATGTCAGCAACGCCTAGGAATTCTGGGGAAGGAGGAAGACCAGATGCCTGTTCTTCTTTGGAAAGGATACTAAGCAACGCGTCCAATACTTGTTTGTCACCTTCCAATTCTGGGCCGATTGGATCTCGCATTCGACGTGCAAACAATGCCTAAAGAAGAAACATTATTAGCGACATTAAAATTCCTCTCTCACTCCAAATAACATTACCTGCCACTTTTGGCGCAAAACAAACAACTGGTTGGCAGAGTTCGTCTCCATTTGTAAATTAATCCAATCATCTAGATGAAATGTGGATATACCCTTTGATTTATTCTTCTTTTTAGGTTTGGCATTTGGCCGATTCCTTAAATCTGGCAAAGGAGAACGGCTAAACCTTTCGGCCAGTGCCAAATCGTCTAGACCTTCACTCAAGTCCATCAAAAGATCAATGTCAGGCTCCTCAGACTCGTCGGATGAAGAATCTATGTGAAGAAAAAGGCTCATTTTAAACATACTAAAAACCCTTAAACCCTTTTACAAAGTAAAAAGGTTCGTTTAAAAACGAAACTGTAAGCGTACCCGTCGTCCAATCGTCGTCGTCATCATCATCGTCGTCGTCATCATCTTCTTCACTATCGGAAGAGAGAACCGGCTCCTTGATAGAATCTTTGGATAATCGACAATGTCCTCCAAAAATTGCCAAAGCTACTGTATTGACCAGGGTGACGCAACGGAGAGAAGCCACAAGTCCGCCATATCTGAGGGTATAATAACGTCGTTGAAGGTGCCTACAATTTTACGCACTCAGTTGCCACTTTGATACTTGCCTTGATATTTCCTCATAGACCATCCATTCACTCGGCAAATGAGCGACGGCCTTCTTTTGAGAACCGCTTTCAACTTTCTCGCCCAAAAGAGCCGATGTCATGTGCAGGCGGACAGAGGCCTCGCGGCGTGTAGTTAGCTTACCGGAGCGGCAAGCGCGAGCTACTTGAGGATACAGACCGGAGAGGATGCACGCCTTAATAGCCACCCAACTGGAGGCGTTGGTATTCAGCTCTTGAAAACTGCGTACGAACCCAGACTTTCGCAATTGATCCAATATTTGAATGCGCAGTTGGTGGATGATGTCCATCGTTGCCGAAGACAAAAAGTGACGATGACAAAACTCTCTTTCCCTGCCTGTTACAAAACGAAAAGATATTGAAGCGAAAGCGACAAACATTTTTCAAGGAAGTAATTACCATTGGCACGGGCTGCCAGCCACAAATTAAAAGCTCGAAGCATGGCCATGTGGTCGCTGAGGGTGCCTGCGGAAAGTTCAAGCTTACGCGCGGCGGCCACTTTTTTCTCATTGGGTTCGGCAGGCAAAAGAAAAGGATCTCGGTGACTCAAACAACACACAATAGTTAGCACGGGATCCAGGCAATGAAGCACCGTAGCGGTAAGTAGCATTTTTCCAGCTCTAGGTTCTACCGGTAGTTCCAATAATAATCGACCAAGGTCGGTGACATTTTCCCAAGGATCCAGGGCATCCATCCATTGCAACATCTAAAGAATTTAACATTGCTGTTAACAAATCATGGAAATTCACAGTGGCGGTGAGTTTTTACCTTGACGGCACGTTGAATTACGCTTGGACTGGGGGCTTCAGGAACTTGACCAATAAACTCGGCAATCGAAAAGTTGGCAGGTGCCAGATTTTTGGACTGAAGACACAGTTCCTCCAGCGGAACTCGAAAAATTTCCGGAATCTGATACCTGGGGAGATACAATATTTATTAAAAGGTGTAGAAGCATATCATTCAATGGATTTCCACACCTTTCAAAAGTTTCGTAGCGTTGACGGGAGAACAGATGATAACAAATCCCTTCCCTACAGCGACCGGCTCTACCTTTGCGTTGAATAGCCGAAGCCTATGATAAAAACAAGCTATTATCTTAATGTTACTCTTAAAATATGAATAAGGCCAATGAATACGCACTTGTGGAACCCATTCAGCTTTCAGAGCCGAAACCCCAGTTAGGGCATCAAAAGATTTGACTTTGACTTTACCGGTATCGATAACGTATACTATGTCATCAATGGTGATGCTTGTTTCGGCTAGGTTCGTTGAAAGGACAATCTTGCGTTTGCCGGCAGGCGGTCGAAAGAAGACTCGCCGCTGATCCCCAGATTGCATACTCGAGTGCAGTGTATACACCTAGAAATCAAACTAGTTGATGGAAAAATCAAACGATAAATAAATTGCGAACTAGTACCTCAAACTTCCCGGAACCGGCGAAACGAGAGTCGTTGTACATTATTCGGTCGCGAATATTCATGATTTCTTCGTAGCCGGGAAGAAAAACGAGTACGGCTCCTTCGGAGCTCTGCTTTTCAATCAAGTGAAGCAGGTCCAAAACCAGGTCCACATTAACAACCTCTTCATCGTGGCGATCCTTATAGATTCGTAACAAAGACTCTGCTTTGTCTGACTGGTGCTTTTCCAGGACATCAGCAACGGAATGATGCTGCATGGAACGAGCTAGTTTGGAAGCTGTCCATTGCCCTGCTGTCTGACCTGGATCAGCGCCAAGCTGTAAGAAGTCATTCACCAAGTCAAGTCGCCCTCGAGCTAAGGAACAATTTTTGAAATGTTAGGTTTAGGAACAAATACGTGCACAAGAACTTATTACCAGCAACGACCATTAGCGGGGTGAGCTGTGTTTGGGAATGTCGGTAATTAACAGGCATGTGGTTTCGCATCACAGCTTTTGAAAGCTTTTCCATCGTGTCCGCGTTATCCAAAATAAATACTTGTTGTATCCAGGAATCAAATGTTAACTTTGCACCGGAATCAAGAACGCAGGAGTTATTCTTGTCTAGCTTAGATATTCGGCCGGTTTGTCCTCCGTTTCGTGCCGATCCAATTTTGGCATTTTTGACGTCACTTTCTTCCCATACCCCAATTTCCAATGGAGACGAGTGGCCGAGGTGATCAGTCAACTCCAAAACGTCTTCCAAAAAGTATTCGTTTACAGGAAAACATTTTCCTTGCACATGTAGAACCGGACAACTGCCAAAATAGTTGGAAAAAACGCTAATATCCAAAGCAGCAGACATTAGAATAAGTCGTAGTTTGGGGAGCCGTGGGAGGCGTGATCGTAAGACGCCTAGCAGAAAATCAACGAAGCGATCTCTTTCGTGCACTTCATCGATTATAAGGTGCGTCACTCTCTCAAGATTGCCTTCTTGGTACATCAAAGTACGAAGCAAAATGCCGGTCGTGCAAAACATTAGAGCTGTTCTTGATGACATTCGACTTTCAAGGCGAATCTGATAACCTACGGTCCCGCCCAATTGCTCTTCGCGTTCGTTAGCTACTCGTTCGGCGACCGAGATTGCGGCAATTCTGCGTGGTTGGGTGCATATAATGCGAACTGGCTCATTTCTGTCTGAGAAGAGTTCCAGTAGGTACTGAGGAACTTGAGTCGTTTTACCCGACCCAGTATCACCAGTTATCATAATAACCTTAAAGGAAACATTTATAAAAATAATGTAAAGTTGCGACTTTATAGAAAACTGAACAGGAATCAACCTTGTTCCTTGATATCATATCCAAAATTTCTTCTCTATGGCTCCATGTTGGAAGAGATTTTCTTTCAGCAAGTAAGGAGGAGGATTTCAGAGGTTGTGGAATGATAGGCATGTTATACTTTATGCAATCAGCATGTGACTCCTGACCTAAATTCACAAAATAATTGAACTTTATTTCCCTTTTCAGAAATGAATGAAATCTAATGTACCTGTGGAAACAGTAGTAGCCTGTGTCCCAAGAGGCAACACATCTTGCAATTCACTTGCAGTTAATGGAAACTCCTTAAGTAGCTGACCAGCTCTTTCAACAGTGTAAGGAAGTATGTTCAACTTGGAAACTTTGTTCTTCAAAAAAATTTCATTTTTTGTTACAGTAAGCCTCCTTTCAGTTCCTTTCCTATAATTACCAGAATAATTTAAATGGAAAATTAGAAAAAATCGTTTATTAAATCAAAATCATAGAAAAAAAGTTTATTAAAACTACCCTTGACTTCTAGATTTCATTCCCATAGCTTGGGCTGATGCATGAATATATGCCCGTTCCTCAGTAGAAAGACTAGCTGAAAATGTATACTCTAAGAACAATAGGAATATTAACATTCAAAATTCATGGAACATATTGCTCTATATTGTACCTTTGCAGCTATCATCATCCCGAAATGATTTCAAAAGAGTGTCGAGACCTTTTTTCACAGATTCATATATATGATGTTTAGCATTGCCCTTGCCATTTTTTTTCTTGGCAAACGCCATAACTAGCACCAAAGGGCTACACCCCAATTTAAATCTTGAATGTCTGGTTCAATGATAAATTAAATGAATAAATTTCAAAATGATGGTAGGCATGCAGTACAATCACAGTCCATACCAAATGCAGCTCTATTTCGTCACGTCTTTGCTTCAAGAATTTAGAATATCGTTAATCACTAGAATCAAAACGTTTAAGCCTGACTGAAGTCACAATTTAAATTTTTAGGTGTTTTTTATCCTTAAGAAATCACGGGTCTCAAGTTTCTGCTTTCTACACACAGCAATACAGGCATACAGCATACCGATTTTCAAGTTGGAGTTTTTTAGTCTGCAATAACAATGCAACATTGTCAAAAAAACGTGTGTAACTCCCGCAGCCCTTGCGTTAAAACTTTTTTGTGGAAATGAAGTTAACAGAGTAGAAGTTAATTTATGCCACAAAAAAAGTCTGAAGTTGTCAATTTGAATGTTCATTAGTTTTAGCATGCACATTGGCATGGTCATAAGTGAAGGACTGAAGGACATGTCTAGGATCCGATATGCGTACAGCAAGCCACGAATCCGATATACGTACCTCCGACAGAGCTACGTCACCCCATATAAAATGCCGACAAAACTACCCCAACCCATTATTTGTTTCTGTTAATTACCCGACATACCTACCCCACTCCGTTAAATTGATCATCGAAAATAGATAAAGTAAGTTTGGACAAAATGACATCATTGATTCGTAGAAGATCATTTCTTTTCTTCGGACAACGCAAGTTCTCGCCGTTGAGCGCTCAAATTAGTTCAAATTCATTCCTTTGTCATCAAATTTAGAACCAATCTAACGTGATCGAAAGGTTCGCAAAAACTTTCCTTTTCTCTCTCAAATTAGTTTTCATAGTGTTTTACTGAACAGACGGACGTGACTTACTACTCAGCGTTCGCATTTCGTGACATTTTAAAATTTTCTTGAAAAAGACTTCAACCGTTTTAAAATTTCGGATAACAGGTGCATCTAAGAACTGTTTTGGGTGTTTATTTGACATGTTTATTTGTGGCCAAGATACATAGAATATAGATTACAAAACTTCAGTAGCATTCGAATCGCATGGACAAAAACTAGTTCTGCCCTTAAGTCGAAAAAGGATAAAAAAATTGAGCAAGTAGCTAGTGAGGGAATTTTAAAAAAGGGAGAAAAAAACAGTAATGTGTGAACTTAAGTGAAAGGCATAAGAACAAACAAAGCTTCCTCTTAATGGGAAATATTTCAAATATACATAATTTACATGAATTATTTTAATCTAGGAATATTGGTAATACTTCAGCAACTTCCTCTTTATTGAATGTTCATTTAAATTACTTGATCCAACAGAAACTTTAAACAAAACTAACATCCAATCCAAAAAAAATCAACTAGTTAGGAAGAATGGGATGAGACAAAATGTTGCAATTACTCTAGCATTCATGTTCAGAGGCCACAATTGTTATGCATATTTAATGTATAGTATACTTAAATAAAAATAACTTACCAATCCAGATGGATTTGTATGTTGGATTATTCCACAGGGCTGTAAATAAAAATAAAAACAGGAACAAAGAATTAAAATACCTGACAAATTTTAAAAGTTCCATTTAAATTGAAGAGAAAATTGTGAGTGAGGTGAAATGACCAGCATATAGAAAGATATGGTGGTTTTGGAATTCAATACAATTGATCTAGCACCAGCTTAAATCACAAACAGAAAAAACACTGCCATGATATTTCATTAAGTTAAGTGCCCACACAGAAAATAGTTTTAATCAGTTAACCTACATTTCTAATGACTAATAGCATACATGTAGCATGTTGCAGCTAGATGGACCAGATTGATTGAATCAGGGGTTGATAAGCCATGTTGATTTCCTACACCATATTGTAAAAATCAGGATTGCAGCGTAAAAAGTGATTCTTCATCATTCCACTCAACAGCTTCCCTAGAAAAAAAGTATAGCTTCAGTCGCCATGAACATTCAACTCGGTACACGTGGACATAAATTGGTTTGTGACTAAAAATTTGAAAATTGAGACAAAGTAAATTAATTTTAATTGTTACAACATCAAATTAACAGTAAAATGACAAGATATTTACTTAAGTTAGCAAGAATAATTCTGCAATTTTAGGATCATTTTACCTGATTGCCATGTAAATGCACGCCACGAGATCTCAAGCGCCAAGCGGAGAGCCGGACTGCCGGAGACAGGCAGACAGGCAGCACACAGCAGACTAACACCCCAACACGTGTTCACTAGCCAGTAGCCACTAGGTTTTAAAGAGATTTTTAATGACGTGACACATGCCTCGAGCTAAAATGTTGCCATATGATATAGATTTAAAAGATATACAAACTGTTTAAATTTTTAAATTTTTATAAGCTCTGATACACGGAATTCTGAAAAATATTTTGATGTGAATCGAATGAAAATGTAAAATTATTTAGATATAATTTTAATTTTCTAATTCATTTCGAAAGAACTTGCATACAGATCCTTGTGCAAAATGGGCGCCGGTTTGAAACCCTTGGTTTATGTCTGGTTCATGGTGGTAATGTGATCTACCAAAAATGTGTTGTTCTGTGCTTGATTTTTCAAAAAAAGGCGAAGTTTGATTGCTACGTATTCCCTTCGGTTTTGTGTATAAATCGGCTGAACAAGAGAAAATACCATTACCGGTAGATCCATCCAGGCATAAATATAAATGAAGCTTAGTTTTGAATTGCACGGGATCTTGTGGTCCGCACCTCAACGATCACCCCACTTGCTCCCTTTGTAATGGAATGTTAGACAGTTAATTTGTACAGATAGACGGTGAAAGTAAATATTTAAAAAATGGGATATCCACACTTGGAGCAGTCCTCTGGAAAAGAAAAACTTGACCCAATGAACACAAATGGATGAGAGGGGAGGATTCATGTTTTGCCACCAATTTCAACACAGAAGGCAATACATTTTCTCTATAGACTTGATTGAGGTAGTGCTTCTCGATTAAAGAGTAGGAAATTCCAATTTAAAACTTTATTTAAGAACATAGGTTGGCAAGGCCCGCCACTCCATACACATATACTGTTCCACAGGAAACTCTGTGCTACAGTAACTGGTAAAAATGTTGATACTTATTTAATTATTCAAAAAAGGCCTTCGTCTATTTAGTTTTTGTCAACTTTTTACAATTAAGCAGTGAAACAATAGAAAAGACCTTGTAAAATTTAGAAGTAGACTCGATGTCTGTCTTCGATTATTTCCCTGCAAAGGCCACATTTGTCAATTTTCGGAGCGCAGGTTTCACAGAAAAAATGCCGACATGGAAATACGATAGTCGACACCAGTTTATCCAGACAAATGGAACACGTTGGAATACAAGGGGCCGATGATTGAGAATTAGCCGAAGATGTAAGAGATAAAAAAGCTTTCATCTGTGAACGACCGCCTTGTAGAAACGACGGACAGTAGGTACTCATCTGTAAAACAAAACAATAAATTTCTATTCTGACAATACTTTTTTGTAACAAATTTACCACTCGATCAAGATTGAGAGTACTGTCTGTAAGAGACTGACTGAAACATGTAACTCCAGCGGCAGTTGCTGACGCAGCTGCTTGTAGAAGTAACTGTCTAGCAGCAGCGAGTTGCAGTGCGGCACAAAATTCTGGACCACGTCCACCATCATCCACACCAGGCAAGTTTATACGTTCTTTCAGTTCATATCTATTGCCATTACTCATCATACTTCCTTGGCTGAGAGGTAAATAGATTGACGGACCGGAACTGTTTCGTGATGTTGCGAGCGTTCCAATCGTTTCTGGAAAATTTGGATACGGAACAGTGCTAGTAGTACCGTTATCTGTGCTGCTGCTGGTTGCAGTTCCATTGGCCAGTAATTGATGGAATTGGTCCATCAGCTGCATTCGACGAGGTGTTGGCATAGAAGAATCTGACGACGGCGATTGAACCGTCGAAGATGAAGATCCTCCGCTCATCACCATAGGTGGGGCTACGTTATTGTTCATAATGAGACTCGGATCTCGGGTAAACTTGGAACGCTGCATTTGGTTTTGCATTAAGGAATGTCTAAAATACGTTGCTGCCTGTTGTTGCCTTCGTCTTATTGTATTAAAAGAAGTATTTGAGTTGGTAGGTAGATGACGATTCCAGTAACTTGATACTTCAGTAGCTGGATTTGAAACTCCGGAATTAACAGGTGTGTCAGTTCTATCCTGAGATGTCATTCTTGATAATCCACCTGGTGATCCAAAACTGCTCTGTCTAGGCGTTGGAGTTGTCGAATACCAATTACTATTTGTGCTATTTGCTACACCGATTTGGCTCATAGAGGTAGGTGGGGTCGCAGAAGTTTCTCCGTGTTGTTGAGGAGTAAATATTGGACCGGGCCAACTATCAGTAAAATCAAATGAATAATCTCGATCATCATCACGTCTTGTAATTGTTTGTCCGGAGTTGACTGTATTCGGCATCGAATTAGGAGTCGTCATTCCCGATGCAATTCGAACCCCCTGCGTAAGGTAAGGCTGCTGTTGTACTCGAGCGGATCGAGAAATTCGTGTTTCCCTCAAAGAAGGAACTGTTGAAGCCGTTGCAGATGCAGATGAATGAGGAATCCACGCACTGTTGGAAGCTGCGAATGGCGCGATTACCTCTGGCATTCTGGGGATTGTATTTACAGTTTCTTGTCTGTACTGAAACTGTTGTTGTTGATGAGACATTTGATTATTTTGGATTGCATCAGGATTAATTAGTCTATCGGAATCGACTTGTTGAAATGTCGTTGCGTTTACGTAGCTGGTTTCCAAACTTCTAGGAATCCAATTACGATCTTCGTCTTGTGACGTGGTCGGATTGAATATCGCTTGATTCGTTCGTGGTACATTACTCCCTGCCAGCGAAACCTGAAAGATGTGCGAATTAGGTTGTTATTGTCTCTCTCGATCAAAATAAAACTAGCCTAGTATTACTTAGTTGTGCTATTAACTATTGCCTACTAAACAGTTACTGTAGGTGATGGATAACTGTTTTATTGGACTTCTATAGGTTAAACTATGAGAATATATACTCGAATGTTAATAGAATATACTTTCAATATTAGGCTTACATTATCAGGAGCTGATGGTTGATCTTCATTTTCAACTTCTTGTGGTCTTTCGTTTTCCAATATAGCAATCTGTTGTTGGAGTAAATCGCTGCTTAGTGTAGGAAAAAGCGCATCACTGGAGAATTCGAGAAATTCCATGCTGGTCTAATAATCTTTCTAGTCCAGAGCATCCAGTTCTACAACTTGAGAGGTCAATTAGTCGGGGAAAAACTGAAACGGGGAAAAAGTCGCCAGAGAGAAATTTGTACGATAAACGCGTGATCCCGAGATTGGCTCGGCCAGCGAATGAAACATGCTGGGTTCTTATCTATGCCAAACCCAAACTATCCGACATGGTTTTAGGGTAGTTGAAGTGATGATGACGGGGTCTTAAACATAAATTATTTCTTGGATCACAATTGAAATTGACTCCTATATGAGCATAAAACTTCCCGATTCTTTTTTAAGGGTACGTTGTTAAAGGTACACACAGTCAGAGACTCGGGTGATCGTAAAGCATGCAACATTGTTGCATCAACCAGCTTAAATAGTCCATGTTTTCATATTCTGTTTTTGACAGTTCATAGCACACAGTACACGGACTGAGTCAGCATTCCTTGATAGCGCTGCGACACAAACTGCCTAAGAAAAGGAATATTTGGTTGGTCAGCTGACTGTGCCCTTTCAACGATTTTTAAGTAACTTGGCGCTGCTGATAACGCGTTGGGTTGCGTGACGATTTCCGGACGAAGCCAGTGTTTGCCAGTTGTTGGAAATTCCGTGAATTAGAATTTTTTTGAGCTGACCTTTAAAACGACGACTGATAGTGCCCCATACCGCCATTGCCCCCTTAAAACTTAAACAAGAGACGGAAATATGATTCAGAATTACGCAAACATTTTGCAATCTTTACTACAAACTGTTGTAGAACTGGATGTAGAACTGATGTAGAATTGACGTACCGGTAGGCTAGTTTGCGGGTTTGCGGGTCATTCTACTATATCCAATCGTTCATCAGGTAACATAGGTAACATAATTACCATACGCCTATTGCATAGAACGTATCGCCGTATTGCATAGAACGCATTCGCCGTATTGCCATAATTGACCACGGTTTCGGGGAGTTTAATGCTGGGGAATATTGGCTTAGCAACATGCCGAACGCACATTGACCTTCTAATCTAAATGGTAAACTGTTTTTATTTGCCCACTTTTTTGAGAAAAGATAAAACAAAAGGATGTTGGAAATGAAAGTGGGGATCGTTTATACAACGGATTTTTTTTAAAAACAATTGATCATTTATTTTATTATTCAGGCAGGATGTAAATATACTACTGTAATCTATTACAGTGATTCTCGCGCAAGGGATTTGTTCTTTATTGTACCACGTACGGCTAACAAGCTCGCAAACTTTCTTTCTTCCTGGACATTTTTGGAGAGTAAGACGTGGTTGTTCAGCGATCCGATGTGCAGAAGGATAACTAAGAATTGATCATGATTAAAACCCAACCATGCTGTATGATCATTATTGTCGTATTAGCTATTTCCAATTTTGGCGGACTTTCTTTTGAAATAAACCTTGATGACGAATCAATCGGTAAATATAACATTGAAATGCGTTACATACCTCTTTTCTATTTTATTGTCTTAAAAAATAGTTCAAGTTAACTGCATCGCTGGCCAGTCCGTTTGTGCCGATCTGAGTCAGTGTATTCCGTCTAACTTTCTTTGTGATGGTCGCATCGACTGTGAGGATGGATCTGACGAAAAGGTAAACCAGTTATTTTTTTGATACATCATTTTATTAAGGGGATTTTTGGATTTGTAGAGTACGCTGTGCTATTATCGAAATTTTTCATGTGCTAATGGTGAAGGAAGTCTGATTCGTGCATCGTTACGCTGTGACGGGTCGAAAAATTGTCCGGACGGATCCGATGAAGAAAACTGTAGACGAAGGCCTAAGAGTAGACCGACACACATTTTTCTCCAAAAGAGTAATGACGGTATACCTCTCAGAATTTTCCCCGCATGTCGTGAAAAATTGACTGCTTTACTTCCCCATCAAATATAGCCCAAACAATGACACCTTGGGAACTAGCTATCGAAGATTCTTCTATTACATCATCGACTTTCAGCGTAATCTCTCTGGACGAAGAAAAAACAACAACTGAATTGGAGGTGAAACCAGTTAGCTTCAATCCTGTCGAGCTCAACTTCGAAAAAAATCTTTCGACCCATTATTCTCTCTATTCGCCTGCCAATGATTTACGCAGGGAAGATGAAGCCACTCTATTCCATTTATCCGACCATTTATTTGGATTCCTTAAATTATTTAGTTTTTGGCTTACAATCGCAATAGGATCACTTACAGGATTGGCATTTATCACGACCGTACTAGTGTACGTCTCAATACGTTTTAGAAAAAGGTAGAAGTTTGCATGAGCAAAGTATTAATTACTAGTATTAATCTCGTATCATTTGCTTCATTAACTTTTTCTATTTTAAAATTTTTGTTAGAGAATCAAGAGCTGTCAACTTCTGGGTTTTGAAATGGAGTCGAAAGACTCTGCCTCAAGAAAAAGATAAACATGCACCATCAATGACTCTTAGAGTTCCGGATTCTAGTTTTCCGGACAGCTTAAAGAGTTCGTCGGAACAATGCTGTAGCTTTACCGATTCGACTGTTGTGATTTCATCAATAGCTATTACCTATCAGGATGAGAAGCAGTCTCCTTTTGTCAACGATGCGCTGAAATTAATTCCAGAAATAATCCAATAACACATAGCGCACTTGCTTACTTTGCGCCCCGAATTAAAAGACGGCGTTTCTACTTCTCACCTCTCATGCAAAAGCAATGTCCCAGTGTTCTTCGCTTTCACTGTAATGAAAATGAAATGTAAGTCGGTATCCGTTTCTGATCATTCGAGGTTATTCCTCTTTTCTTTGCAGTTGGTATGGTCTCAGTCTCACGAGAGGCGAGACCAAAATAAAAAGAAATAGAGGGGACTTCAATGGCTGATGTCTTACATGAATCAGTTTTTAAACTTTTTTTAGAATGCGTAGGAAAAAGGTTTGCAGAGAGCACTTGGGAATAGCGAACAAAAATGAATTAGTTCTGTTTCTGTAACATTTATAGAAATAGCGGGGCCTATTAGTGTCGGTTGAGACCTAATAGTGTCTATATATTATCAATTTCAGTTTTATTCGAATATTAAAATAATTGGACCTTGTCTCGAGAGACCTATAGTGTCGGTGGGACCTATGTCCAAACAATTTCTGCTTTATTCCATTATTTTGTAAAGTGGGACCTTGTCGGTGGACTTTGTGTCGCATTCCCGTGATTTGATCATATCGGGGGTAATGCATTGTCAAGGTTCAAAGACAAACTACGCCGTGCAACGATAGGGATCACGAAGCTATATTTTCAAAGAAATAAAAGACGTGACGTCAAAAAGAAACTTAGAAAGCTTTATTCCATACTATATGAATAAAGTTATCTTCACTGATTCGACGAATATTGGCCTTGCAACGTCTGGTCATCAGTCCATAATTTATGGTTCAGAACTACTTGACGGTTTCAACATTGAGTTGAAGGTATGCTACTCTACTAGAAACACGCGACCGTTCATATAAGTGGAAGCTTGGATAAATTCATTTACACGACAAGCGAAGTTGCCGACAGTAAGCGACAATATGGGGCTGAGAATTGAGACGCACAGGCCAATAATAAATTAAGACCTAAACAAAGTGCCAATCTCCTTTACATCTTGCAAACTATGTAGAATGAATGTAGAACGTATTCGAACTCTAAGATGTACAAGACTTGGATCGTAGCGGATTGGGAGCTTCCGGGTCAATAAATTGGGTCAAAGGTTTCCGGTTTAAGTAAAGGCAGTATTTTTCCCATCAATGACGATGTTTACCGTATTTTGATTTAGGTAATTTTTGTTAAAAGATGTGTCTTTACGGTGCAAGCTCACACAAGGTGCGGTCAAATTGCGATGAGAATATCTTTTCATTAGACAAAGCTAGATGCTCTTAGCTCGACCCGAAAATAACTGCGGCCTCTGCAAGGGGTTGGCAACTCTAAACGGGGTAAAAATTTTTTAGGTTAAACCGGGTAAAAAGACGAAGGGAGGGGTACTAAACTACTATGCGTTTTCATACCCCTCCCTTTGCAACCCTTATTCCCCTCAATAAGGTAAAACAAGGTAAACGAGGTAAAAAACTTTTTGGAGTTGCCAACCCCGGCCTCTGCTTTGACAACACTTTATGTTGCTTTTCCAATTTGTTCAAAAGAGATTCAGCGAGTTAAATTTAAGCGAACAGCAATAATCCATCTTGTTTTAAATATTTTTTAACTTTCTGAATGCCAGAAATGACATTTGAACACGATTTTTGTATTTTTTAAATATTTTTAAATTTCGACGGCGAAAACTGTTGTCATGACTAGGAAGTTGGTTGCTTACTGATAGGTGGCAGCTCAGCGTCGTAAACAACAAGTAAATTTTTTGCCTGCACGTCAAAGAAAAAAGAAAGAATTTTTTGGCACACATATATCTGTTGATTCAATTTCACTTATTTGTTTTACTGTTACTTTTGCCGTAAACAATCTTACGAAATTTGTATAAATTTGATGTTACTACCCTTTTTATTATTTTTGGTCCTTGCCGGTCCCTGCAAACTTTTTCAAATTATCTTGTCTTCTGCAATTGACGCAAAGGCAAAGTTTAACGTTGTGATTATCTCAATCAATTCTGTGATTGGCGTTGACGTAAAACTCCAACACGATAAAATACTGATTTTGTTTTTGTCGTCGAAGTCGTTTTAGTTTATATATCTATAAAATGTGGGAAGAATGCACTAAAAAATGTGTCTCAAAAAAGCATTCAGATACAATATTTTCTGCCATCATCAATTATGGCAGTGAATTTGAAGAAAAAGTGATACAGCTATTATCAACTTGTTTTAATGTAGCTAGCAATAAGGACTCATCTGGAAGAACTGCTTTACACATAGCAGCTTCATTTGGTAGAATAAGGATTCTGCATTGGCTGCTTTCACATGAAGCTCAAATCAATGAAAAAGATGAAGAATCTGGATACTCTGCCCTGCACAAAGCATTCTATTTTGGGCAGCTTCAAGCTTCTAGATTACTGTTAAATAATAGTGCCAGCCTGTTCCAGATACTGGATAATGACTTGATGTCACCCTTTGACCACTTAGTCCGAGATAGATTTGATTTTAAAAAATTTGACCCAAGTCTTCCATGTGAAGTATATGTGTGGGGATCTAATGCTAATTATTCTCTTGGTAATTATTTTTCTATTGAATAATGATATATCTTTATGGTGGTTAAAAGTCACCTACAGACAGTTTATTTTACCTTAATCATTAATTAATTATTATTTTTACAGGACTTGAAAAGCAGCAAAGTCTAGAGTTCCCAGAACTCCTGGATGCCTTTCCTAAAGGAAGTGGTGGTCTTAAGCAAGTGGTGATGAATAAATTTCATTCTGTGTTTGTGACCTCATCAGGTCAAGCATTTTCTTGTGGACTTGGTCAAGGAGGCAAGTTAGGACTGGGATCTGAAGCCACAATCATAAGCCCACAGAAAATTAGCTTAGATTGTGAAAACAATTTAAGTAATAAACTAAGAAAGTCTACAGCTATATTGCAAGTTGCAGTAGGGACTTACCATACAATTCTTCTGACTGACGGCGGAAATGTGAGTTAAAATGCTATAGAGAAGTTTTAGAATTTCTTATGTGTTTTCGAGCCACCTATGCTTACAAATCCGTTTATAGGTTTTGTCCTGTGGTTTGAATCAATACCATCAAGTAAGCTATATATGGTCGATCCGTAAAAAATACAGTTGTCTTATTATGGATGTTTTATGTTTGTAGCTGGGGCAGACACCACCTCCGATGCAGATGCGGATTCCTAAGCTTGTCGACAGTTTTGAAGATCGAAATAAAGGAGTCGCGATCGAGGGTGTTAGTGCTAGTCGCTTTCATTCAGTTTTTTGGTGCTCAGGCAGTGTGTACACGTGTGGCCTAAACGCTGGAGCGCTTGGCCATTTAAAAGGGGAGAAAACGGTCGTTATTCCCAAACGAGTAAGAAATTAATAATTAGAACTATTTTGTCTTTTTTTAAAATCCAAAGTTAATTCATTGAACGTAATTAATTTCTAAGAAAACTGTTATGTTGTATTCAGATTCCTTCGTTATCTGAAGACACGCAAACTATTACACACGTTTTAGCCTCAGATGGAGCAACTGCGATCGCGACCGAAAAAGGAAACGTCTACGTCCTGCATGAATTTCAATGTCGCAAAATTGCTTCCAAGTATTCCGTCACAATTAGAGGAAAGAAACATTTTCTTTTTATATAGGACAATTTTATTTCGTTTCTAGGCAACTTGATTTGTTAAAAATTTCCATGACTGGTGGTAAATTAGATTTTGTCGGGGACGATTTGGTGGTCGACACCACCCCATTTCAGGTGGGATCTAATTTGTACATTGTATATTGCTAAATAATGCAAAATTGGATGTTGCGATCTTCAGGTTGTTCTTCTTACGAAGAGTGGCAATTTATTCATCTGGTCGCAAACAAACCCAGTGCTGACGCGGTATTTTGAAATGCCTTGAAATGTTAATTTAAATTTTTTCTAATTTGTTATAATTGTACATACCGTATTACTTTAGTTGCGTATTTCGCGCTGGCCGCGAATTTATCATGAAAGACATTTTCCTGTGCAAAAACTCGACGATGGCTTTAGTCAGCAGAGAAGGCGAGGTATTTGTCGGTACAATAAAGACAGGCGGAAGTGTCCGAAAGAAACTGGACCCTCAGTCTTCCAGCCAGCAAGCGATCTCAAAGGAATTCCCAAAACGAGAACAATTTGTTCATATTAATATTCAGAGAGTACCTGGCTTATATCGTGCGACCAGTGTTGTCTGTGATCCCGCTGGAAAAAACTTTGCCGTAACTCAAGTATAGCATTCATTGCCATTCGTTTTCATTTCTATCTCAAATTAAGTAAACAATATCTTTCTCTTCAAGATTCATCCCAGCGCTCCTATGGAAGAAGCTGCTAAGATAAATCCTCCACCTTCCCAATTGAAAGCGGATTTGAAAAAACTTCTCCATGATGCTGATCCGTTGGACCTTACACATGATGTTGTTTTTCATGTTGGCTCAAGAACCTTTGCGGCCCATCGTTTTATTTTGTTTTCAAGTTGTAACGCCTTCTATCAAGAAGTGTGTGTTTCGTCAAGTTCTTTCAAAAATGATAACCGAACTGTTCACATCACTGAAGTCCCGCCGGAGATTTTTGAATTACTGTTGGAATTCATTTATACTGGTACGTGTGCTCTCTTCGAAACTCAAGTCTCCAAATGGAATTTCACAGCAGCTCTGCAAGAGGAGTCGCCATCAAAAAGAGACTTTAGTTTTACACAAATGGATGAAGCCACAGATCTGAGAAAAAGAACCAATTATGACGAATGCAAAAAGAGTAAAAAATTGGAATCCTCCATGTCTCGTGTTCTTCGTGTAGTACAATCACACGCAAAAAGTCTAGGTATCCGCAAGTTGGCAGATATTTTGGAAAAGGTAAAATTTAACAAGATTATTAAATCATCACCGAATGGTAAATAATTGTTCCTTTATGCTTTCAGGCCCACGTAGTAAATAGCAGTTTAGTTAGAAATGATCATTCAACTCTTCAACCAAAATCGTTGAACCGATGCACTGGAGAAGACTTCTATGACGTTCAGATTTTAAGTGACGACGGAAAAGAATTTGATGCTCACCGAGCAGTTTTGACTGCCCGTTCAGACTATTTCCGTAGCATGTTTGGTTATGTCTGGATTGAGGTAAAAACTTGTTATTTTTATCAGACTTAATTAAAAAGGTCATTGAATTTTTATTTCAGAACATGGCCTCAAAAACTGTTTCACTTCCTGTTCATTCGTCAGTTCTCGATGTTATTCTAGACTATATATATGAAGATAAAGCTGCAAAGATTGAAAAATCAGAGGATATAGACTGGATAGGCAATTGCCTAGTAGTAGCTGATCTACTACTACTTTCCCGTTTGATTTCCATCTGCGAGTCAGTTCTTGTTGGATTACTTACAATTAAAAACGTAGGGAAAATATTGGAGTTTTCTACTATCTATAACGCTACAGAGCTGAAAAAATCATGCATGTATTTCATTTGCTACAACCTACCGGCTGTTGTTGAACTAAGGTATTTTTTCGTAATTCTCTTTTGAAATATCTTGAATTTAAACATTTTATTTGCTTTCTATTAGAATATGGAATTGCCTTAGTGAAGAAGTCATGAAGGACTTAACGTTCTTCTACCAAAACTTCAATCCTAGAATTGCAACACGTCTTCCAACTGCAACTTCAAAAGAAATTTTAGACATAAATGCCATCACGGAATCCTTGGCGGATGTGACGTTGTCTTCCTTGAATCGAGAAAGAGAAGTTAAAAGAAAGAAGCCTCGTCGAAAATCTGGTAAAAAGAGTGGTGAAAATAAAGACGTTAACAATCTACAGCTACTCGAATCACCCCCTACGTCTACGTCCACTACGAAGCCCATCGCTACGTCAGGTCGAAAAGAAGATGGTTGGTTAAAGGTGCGTTCAATTTTCCAAAGTTTACTCAGTTTATTATTTAAACTATTTCATTTTCGAATTTCAGGTAGATAAGCCTAAAAGACGAATCAAGTCTTTAAGTTTTGAAACCGCGCCCAAAGAAGAGACTACTCTTAGCAAAAGTGAAGTTGTAGATGTTTTGTATAGTACTCCATGTAAGGAGTTGAATAATAGTCTCAATCCGCAACCCAAATCTGTTGAAGAGTCAAGGTGCGATGTTTCCTTCCCAGAGAATTTATCGCCTGCGAAACAAAATAAGCTCACGTTGTTTGAAATAGCAACAGTAACTCAGACGGCCAATTCGCCGGAAAGTCATAAATGCAAGAAATTTCCCAAACTCTCACAAAAGCAGCGCAAGTTACAAGAAACTCATACCACTTCTGTTCAGCCCGCGGTTGCTCCGACTGTCTCGCCTTGGAAATCTTTAAACACTTTCGTTGATTCGCAAGACGCTAGCCAACAGATGGCTATTAACATAAGTCAAAATAATTTGGATGCGTCTTCCAATAGTCCTGTTAAAGTGCACAGTGCCTGGGAAAGTCCAGATAAAACCAACAAAAACTTCAGTGAAGCTGAAGTTTCTTTTGCGGAAAAGCTTGTGCCGTTGCAACAAATTATTGCTAAAGAGCGGACGCAGCGACAAAATTTAATCAAAATAAGTACAAAACCCTTGAAACTAACTCTGGTAAGCGCACTTTGTTGATTCTACTATTAGTGTCAGTTTAATAAGCCTAAGTTGAATTATTAACTTTGTATTTAGGTAGAAGATAAGGCTATGGAAGATTTGAAGAAGTTCTATGGAATTGACAACACTGACGACGAATACATAGTGGTGGAGAGGGTCCTACCATTAGCAGCGGCTGTTCCTATCTGGTCTAAAGGCAAAACAGCACTCAAGTCAATTGCGAAGTCTCGAAGTCTATCAATGTCAGATTGCGGAATTTAAGCAAATCTTTTATCAAATGGATACTGTTGTAAAATATAATTATAAAAGGGCAAAAATCCTTACTAAGAATTACGTCAACAGCATGGCACTCTCTCTCTTGTTATATGCGTCGATGGGGTGAAAATGTCCTGACACCTCATCATCATCAGTGTTCGCTTTTACTTTACATCCACTTACATTCATAAAGGAAGGCAACCCTTAACCCTTCTAAAACGGAAAATGTCCGTTAGATAGATTTTCGTAATCAAAAATGTTAAGGAACCTTTTACCCGGTGCTGATAGAATTAAATTTGTGAATTACGGTACGAAAACTAAGCATTTTCTAAAGTAGCAAAGTTGACTGCACACGCTGCTGGTTAGATAGCGATGAAATTCAATAATATTGAAATATTGTGTCCATAAAAAAGACCCATTTCGTCGCTCATGTTGTGTTTTTTCACTATAACAGGTTTCCCATGGGAAGCGAACAATCACTTACGTGCGTATAGCCTACAGTAACGCTCTGTGCGGTCTTTAAAATTAGGGGCCTGCAATTTTTCCGAATTTTTCCGTTTTTGCTTACAAGTAAGTCTTAGGCTATTTCATTGTTTAAACGACGACTTCACTCTCTCAGACCAGTTTCCGAATCACAAAAATGATTGTTTTACAAATGGTATAACGCGGCCAGAGGTTTTTTAAAAATATCTCGATGTTTACGCATGTAGGGGGCGCTCTATGAAATTTTGCGTCGTCAATAGATTAAATGTGATTCAGCATGGCGTCTCTTAAGGAAGTAATTCATTACGGTGGATGTCACTGCGGACAAGTACGATACAAAGTAAAAGCCCCTTCGGTCGTAGTTGTCTTTGATTGCAAGTACCTATAATCAAAATCGTATTATTATGAAATTTTGAATGCATTATTATCTTATCTTGTTTCTATCATGTAGTTGTAGCATATGTATGAAAAAGCAAAATCGACATTTTATCGTCCCAGCCACGAGTTTTACACTGCTTCAAGGAAAAGATCAATTGTCCGTCTATACTTTTGGCACTGAACAAGCCAAGCATCAGGTGAATGATCCAAGTCTCAATCTCAATAATGACTAGGGTTTAATAAAATTGTCTGCATTACAGTTTTGTAAGGTATGTGGGGTTCAGAGTTTCTATAACCCAAGATCTAATCCAGATGGAGTTGGTAAGTTAAGCTATTAAAGATAACAAATACAAGAATAATCACACAATTTGGGTTCTTTATAAAGGTATAATGCCTCACTGCATTGACCAAGGAACAATAGAAGAGGTGATTGTAAAACAATTTGATGGCCAAAAATGGGAGGAAAGTATGAAAGATTATCCAGAAATCAAACAGTTCTCTAAATCTGATGGAATGTAAAATGTACCAATAAAAAAGAATGTACACATAAATTCTGTTTATTCTTGAGAGATATCTAGAGTTTCCGATAAGCTATTCAGAAAACTCTCGCCGTTTATAATATGTGTTGTAGCAATCAGATAGTCGGTAGGTGCTGTGTCAATAAGAAGGAAAGTTGAAATTTTAATTATGTAAACCGACAAATAATCCCGTATGTACTGATAACTCACCATCGTCTCGTTTCGACAAGAACCGAAGTGCGGAAATTTCGGCATAAGTGCATCCACCAAGGAAGAAGACTAGCGTGACTTTTGTTTCTTCAATCGAACTGTGAATACTGTTTCTAGAATCCCCTGTTATATAAAGAAAATATAGCATTTCATAATATCTATTGAAATTTGAGAAAATAAAACAAACTTCGTAAATCCATAGAAATCGGTTGAGTTTCTTGCACTAATGATCCCGTAATCAAATTAAGTACATCCGTAATCTGTTTCCACCCGGGCTTGGCCGCCCATTGAATTAGACGTACGCTAAGCGGTGCGTAAATAGAGTGTACATAAGATATATCGGTGGGCTGGATTTCATTGACATCATCCACGGTCAAGTTTAGCGCTCTTCGTATAACTGTAAATGGTCGACTGCTTTGTTGCAATCGAAGGAGTCCACACGCCTCTAGATTATGAAGTGTAATCATGTGCTGAAAGCCATATGCGTGAATAATTTCTCGTTTGTAGTGTTCTAGAACTCGTGGTTTCAGGCCACTGTTGGCAGAAGACTGCAGACAAATCAAGCGAAGAATCTAGTGTTGACAATACAATGTTAAATTTGATTCATTTGAACCACCGAAACATATTTACCTTAGTTAAAGGTTCCTGTTTACAGATAAAATCTTCTATATATGGACATATTTTGTCCGTATCTACTCCATTCAGGAGGTCTTGCTCCACTTGAAGGGCCTCCTGAAATGAGTCCGAGACGGTAATTTCCTTAATCAATTCAGCAATCGATGTGTCTATAAGAGGCCAACTTTTAACGATTGAATGATTGGTGGAACTGAAAACGAAGATTACGTAATGCTAACGACTGTTTGGTAGCTTGCATCTGTGGTAACTTTGCTACGAACTGCTTTAATTCGCTAACTGTTTTCGCTTCATGCCTTTCTTCATACTGAGCTGAAATGGCTTTGGCTTTGCGACTCAGGGTGGTGCCCACGGCAGAGAAGTTCTTGTCTCTGAATAAGAAAAATCAGCTCTCCGTTGAAGAGTTTAATATTTAAATGCTACCTGAGTTCAGTATAGAGCTCTTCCGCCGAATTAAGGACAACAGATTTGAATGCGCTATCGTCGGAACGAGGTGACGACTGCCCTCCGGCTGATGCTTGGAATTTTTCACCTGGGAGTTTCACGGTGTCTATAAATGTACCATCAATTAGAAAGTTCTACTCTTTGGTACATTTACAAAACTTTACTATGTTTTATCCCGTAAAATTCGTCGATAAGACCCTCATACGTTAGTTGTGTAACAACAGGTGAAGTCAAGTCTGCTGTTCGATCGATTATTATCAGAGAATCGAACAAAGGAGACATTGGAGGATCGCAATCTACTCCAATATCACGTCGCATCCGCGTCATCAGTTCGAACAGATTACGGGCATAGCGTCCTTTGCCAAGGATGTTGGGGAAAATACCGTAAAGACTTTGTATGGTCATTAATCCACGAGCAATTTGATGCAAGGAACTTGTTTCATTATCAACATACAAATCCTAAAGATAAATTAAATTAATTGAAACATGTTCAAAGATACCCATTTCAATAATGGCTTACCTTGAATATATTATCAAGCTCCATTGAAATTACATCACTGTCTAGTGGATAGAAATCAATGGGTAATTCATCAACTGAAGTGAGTGTTCCATAAACTCCTTTATCCTAAACAGCATTTTGCGACACATAAAAAACATCAAATCAAAACATCTAGCATTTTTGATTATAGATGCTTCCTTTGAATTCATTTTACAAACCTTTAGTCTTTGTTCACAAACTGCACTTTTTCTGGAGACAAAAATTAACTGATACTCTCTATTGGCTGAATGCCCTTGGCTCTCTTCACTAAAATATAGGAGGAAATTGAAACAAACCATTTAAAGTCTAGGGTTTTTAAAACTCCTCACCAATGCAAGTTGTCTGCAATATAATCCATAAGTTCAATTTCAGGTCTTGTAATAAATAATATATTCTTAACCGATACAGAGGGTAAACGGCCAGCTTTTAGCTGAAACATTTTGACAACATCTAACTCTTTCAAGAAGCTGTATTCAGCAACAAGACCAATAGGTCCAGTAAGTTGCTCATCCCAAAAAATAGCCTGGAAGTGTAAGAGATTTTAAAAATAAGTTAACACAAGAAGAAGAAAGCAAATCATTTTACTTTTGATCCACTGGATTTCTCAAGAAGGGTGACAAGGTCCTGCCAATAAATAACGAAAACAAATAGTGTAAACTGTGGTCTTTAATATTTACAATATCATGTTTTTACCTTTCTTGCCAACTCTCTAAGAGGACTGAAATTCACTTTACCAGCCGACAAATGTGCCATCACTATTCAGTAGAGACAACTTGATAAGGTTAATCGCTAATATCCCAGAAGCGCAAGAAGCAAGAACCCAGCAGATGTAAACATTGGATTTCCAATCGTCGTCGTCTGGTACGAGAAGTGGGAGGGTTAAAAAAAAAACCTTCTGACTATCTGACAGCATAGGTAACTTGTATAAGACCGTTAGAGGCGCTGGTAGTGCGATCGGAGATCGGACTGGAGTAAATTGATGAGGGCTTTTTCTCGCTTCGATTCAGGCAAGGACAAAATGCCCAACAGTGCAGGGCCTTTACCGAAACGATAGAAATAAATTCAAATTGCTGGTCGATAAAAACTTCCTAACCATTATATGAAGCGTACATATAGTACGCTTACGTACAGTAGGCACCGAAAGTATCCGCTCACCCGAGAGGACCTTATGGAAAAAAGGCATTTTTGGACGGCCGCTATACGGCGAATTTTGACCGCCGAATGAGAATTTTTTTACATTTCATTTCATTTTATTTTTCTACACCACATAATTTTTTAAAGATTATTTCGTTCACGGGCCTAGAACTGAAAAAAATGTCAATAGTATCCGCTCAGCCGAGAGGACCTTATGCAAACGAGGCGACTTTGGCCCTCGCGTGTGTAAGAACGGCAAGGGCTAGAAAAACGAGAGGTCTCTAAAAATCTCTTTGTTAGCCCAAAAATTTCAAATTTTTTGAACATTATACATAGAAATGAAGCCCACCCTCAAAATCAAATCTATGCATTTTATTCAAAAAATTTGCAATTTTCACCGGTTACAGTGCCATGGCGATGTCACCTTCCAATTATACATCATGGTTTTAGTTGCAAAACTTGGAGATTTGTAAGATGCACAAAAACAAAAACGGACATTTTCGTCTAGGACCAGTTGCCAGACCTAGTGGGGTCAAGTTATGAAGGGGGATAGAGGAACCCCGAAGATAAGAATTTTAAAATTCCCCAGTTTTTCAAATCATGAAAATTGGTATTTTACATAAAAATCCAATGTTTCTAAACAATGAACTTTAATCCGAGCTCATTGATTCTTACGTAATATCGTTTGTGAGATTATGACAAATGATTACCTTATAATGTTTATTTATGTGACGATCGTCAGGCAAAAGGCAAGCAGTTGTGTTTAACATGGCGCTTATGGCGATCTGGTCCAAAAGCCAAAACTTGAGCCAATAGTATTCTTTTAAATATTTTACATTGACAAAATTATCATAAATTATTATTTACTATTAAATATGGCACTGCCCTAAATGAATAAATGAAATAACGATTCACCCGAGACCTGCGGTTTCAGTAATAAACTGGATTGCAGGCCCTAATATAACACACAAGAGCTGTGACCCCAAATATTTGGGACAGAATGCTAGGAGAGATACCATAACATGGCGTCAACCAAAGACGGATAAAAAATGAAGAAAAATTCAACAACGAATTTAAAAATTTTTAATCGGTCTACAAAGACAAGTACAACCGCAACAAGTTAGGAACTACCCCAACTGCAACAGTCCAAAGATGTGAATGTGGGGAAAAGCCAAGGCTGCTGACTTCACGGCAAGAGAACGGCAATATCGGCAAAAGATTTTGGAGGTGTTCAAAAACTCATGAAGAATGATGCTCCTACTAGGGGGTTGATTGATAATTGGAATCCCGGTAAGAGTAAACTCTTCCGTGTACCGATTGGACACACGAATTGAACACAAAAATCGCCAAATAAGTAACCCCGAATGGTTAGATTAGAAGGTCATCCAATAAAAAAAATGTTACAAACTTATTTTTTAATTTTTCCCTTGCTCGCCTGGTGACGTACCTTAACAATGGCAAGAAGCTGTTTTCGCTCTTGCACATCTTCTAGAAGGACCCAATCGGTCACAGAATTACATCGGCTACCCATTGTTCACCTTTGGCAGTCATGTAGAGGATTCCCTTATTGTATGGCTGCCAGCAACCTGTTTGATTTACGGAGCGGTAATGCTTATCTGGGTTGTGTTATTAAATAATCAGTTAATAAATTTATCCAGGTAGCTGGAACGTTTGTTTCAGGCGGCACAAAGAAGCGCGATTCCTCTAATTTACAACGAAACAATATTAAGGTTGCACAATACCAGCAGACCATGTTCGCCGTATATAAACTTGACACACGTATCGAACACAATAATCGCGAAATAACCCATCCCGAATGGCCACGTGCCATCGACACGATTAAAAGGGCATCCGGAATAATATCCGCCAACTCGTTGTTGGATCTCTGCATCCTCCTCGAACAGATGACATGCATAGGAATCGCATGAGAAATCGACTTCATGGCCGAAATTTGGCTAAAAACGCAACACTTAGCTCATACGTCAACACAGCGGCGATCGCTAGTAATCCTATTCATCAATATGGTGGCCGAGGTTGTGCGGCAAAGCGGGTTGACCGATTCAAAATTAAAAGACTTAAGACACGCACGAATTAAACGCAATAATCGCCAAATAACTCTTCTTAAAAGGTTAGATTCCATCGGCTACCCACGGTCCACCTTTGGCAGTCATGTAGAGGATTCCCTTATTGGGATGGCTGCCATCAACCTGTTTGAATTACGGAGCGGCAATGCTTTGGGTTGTGTAATTATACAATAAATTAATAAAGCTACAAAACTAAATGGTGTAAAAATTGTGAATGATGAAGCCCAAAATGCTAAGGTTCTGAAGTTGGCTCCAAAAATTCTAAGAGAGAAAAAATAGTGTGCTGGAAAAGACTTGTCAACAGGTAAATTGACTGGCAGCACCATTTTACTGCTCATTACTTGGCCTAAAACAAAAAAATCCTACAATCTGGACCAAACTATGACAAACAAACTATGACTTGAAATAATAATACAAATTGCTCGCCATTGAACGGTATCTGCTTAACATAGCTTGAATAGAGGGACCATTTCTTCCCTGAAAATGGCACCTATTTCTAGACGAATAAAGATTCGACCGACGTCAAAAATCACCGCCAACCGCAAGTCAAAGGCAGCTCCCTCATCTGAACTTAGTCCAACATCAGCGTTGAGAGAAACGTTGATGAAGAAGAATGGGAATTATTCAAATTGGCACAAAGAAGCCGCTTTTGTAGGTTAAAATCTTATTCTTCAGAAGTAAACAAATTTGATATAGACAAAATGGTCCATCTTTAATTTTTAATTATCATGATCTTTATCAGCTAAATCATAAATTTTTAAATCTTTTAAAATCGAGGATTTTGGCGAATAAGTATTCAGTTACCTGGAGGAGAGATCAGCACATGGCGTTGACAAAAGTCGGAAAGATAAATTTTAAAAGTTTCTTACATTTTCAACACTTCTGCACAACCAGAATACTCAACGAGAGGCGGACGTGGCAACGTCGACACTACTAGGATAGTAGAAGATTTTTCGTTTTGTTATTTCATAATGGACGGAATAAAGAGACATTGACGCCTTGACACCATAGCCACATACACAATTGAGGCAAAGCCATAGTAGAAGCAGTCGAATTGAGCTGCAGCCAAAGCCGAAACCAAAGCTCAAGACGGAATTGTACCAGATCTTGTTTCTAGTTCAACATCTCCTGCACCAAAAAAAGCCACAATTGAGAAAACGTTAAATTTTACGTTAAATTTTAAAAATGTCTACAAATACAAATACAAGTGCAGCCGTATCATGAGTTAGCTCAAGTCGGCTATTCCCCAAATTAGCCATGTTGTTGGGACTTATGTTGTCATTCAAGCGGCCCAAATAACAAGCCCCAATTGCATCCGTCCAAAGGTTCGAATGCGGGAAAAAGCCAAGGCCGAGTTGACTTCAGCCTTCAGGACAGTAGAACGACAATTTTGGCTAAGATGTTGGAGGTGTTGACAACCTCGAGAAAAATGTTCCAATTAAAATTATTTAATACTTTTTGTCAGTATTTTCTCTCCCATCTTTAGTCTATTTTTATCTCGTATTTTCAATACAAACATATAATTCAACGTTGGTATGGAACAAAAAAAATCTTGCAATCTGGACCAAACTACGACTATGCAGCGTAAAATATAAGGTTTTAAAAAAATGTCGTTGGGAATATAGAACTTTGACCGTAACCTAGAAACAAATATGCGAGCTAATGCTTAACCAAATTTCTGAACTAAAAAAGTTTCACAAGCTAGGTTCACGGAAGGCGTCCGCGATCCGATCTGTACTGTGTCAAAAGCATAAGTGACAAGAGTAGACTCGAGGTCGAGGACTATGGCCAAGAGCTAGACGGTAGAGGACGTCTGTTTATTCTGTTAGTCACCAGAAACGCCATCTAGGACTCGAATTACAAACTACATACAGTTCCAGTATTTAATCTTACGTCTGATACATCCAATGTCACAAATTTTAATTCAGTTTTTTATCCGGACGTAAAAACACTGAATGAATGAAAATACACTTAAAGGAAAAAAATCGGCTGGTTTTTTTCCACCAGCGCACAGAGGAAATCGCAACCTTCCCTTTAATCAAGAATAAAGGACCGTTGGCCGTTGTCCGGAAAATGTTGGGGCAGGAAAATTTTCTAAGGAATTTGACAATTAGTTTTGTTTTGACTAAGAAAGGTCAACAAGTTATGTTTTCTGTGTTGCGTATAGTAGTTTAGGAAAAAGTAGCGTGGCATATCTCAATACTGATTTCTGATTTCAATCCTTCTCTTCCTCCCATCTAAATGCATATAATTGATTCATTGGAGTCAGAAGCAATGAAGAAAACGCACACAGGGACTGATGTCTGATTTGTAATTTTTTCATAAGCGCCTAGTATGGTGACAGATTCTTAGACGTCACAAAAGCGTCACCAAATAAAAGGAAAAACGGCTCTGGCTAGAAAAATGATCAGCTTTTTTAGTTAAGCAAAATTTTTTGATTTTAGACCAATTTTTCGATCAGAATTCACTATTTCACTATAGCTTCTTTTGCACTTCTTTGCGGGCTGCCTAACCAACAGTGGTAATAACAATACCTGCTCGGAGGCATGATTTTACTCCGTCGTAAGCTCCGATTCTTTCCGTTCATCCTTTCGCGGGAGGTACTGCATACTAAAACAAACAAATGAAAGGAGCACCTAGACAGGATATTATTAAAAACTTTCAATGAATTTCATAAATCTTTTTTATAAATATAGAATATATCGATGAAAATGGGAACTGGAAATGAGGATACGTGAGAAGGGGGATTGGAATGCACAATTATGGTAGACTTGAAATCATCTTGAACTTCATTTTCTCTTCACATTGAAGTTTGTTTCGATAAATCACAAAATTTATGAAACAAGCAAACTTATCACTTCAATTCTCGACGCCCCGGGGTTTTCTTCTCCGAGGGATGTCCGTGGTACTTCCTGCGGAGTATGTGTGCTGTGTGGGTCGGCTACCCATGGTCCACCTTTGGCAGTCATGTAGAGGATTCCCTTATTGTATGGCTCCATCAACTTGTTTGATTAACAGAGCGACAATGCTTCGGCTTTTGTAATTATACAATCAATTGTTAAAGCTACAAACCTGAATTTTGTAAAAATTGCGAATGATGGGGATGAAGCACAAACGCTAAATTTATGAAGTTGGATCAGAAAATCCAAAGAAGACTCACAAATCGAAGAAGTCTTCTCAGACCCACAATTTCATAAATAAGCTAGATAGCAGGCGCACATATAGCACACACGCTGTGACACAACACATTTGAGGAAGACTAGGAGAGAGACCGACGCATGACATGGCCGCCATAAAGACGGGTACACAATTAAAAAACGTTAAATTTTACGTTAAATTTTAATATTTTACGTTTACTAAACTTGGGCACAACCAGACCCAGAGTTCCGCCGCACCACGTGCTCCGATGGCTAAAATCAAAATGTTATTACGCAAAATAATTTGGTAAGTGAATTTGTGGCTACCAAAAACCAGTTGATCGGCCTACAAGTGCAACCGCAGCAAGAATTAGCTCAAGTCGACTACTCGCCACATTAGTCAAGTTGCTGGAACGGTTGATGCCATTCAAGCAGCCCAAAGAACAAGCCCAAGCTGCAACATTCCGAAGGAGATTTGGGAGGTATCGAAAACCTCATGAGGTAATTGATAATTGGACTCCCGGTAAGAGTAAACTTAACAATCGAGCAAAAACTTATTGGACTTATTGCCAATAAGTAATCCCGAAGGGGTAGATTCTATCAATATACAATACACGATCATCCAATCAAAGGAAAATATAAAAAAGATAATAAATGTAAGGAAAGGACCGAATTGTGTCATTTCTTCATAAGTGTTCTGTAGAGCGACAGATCCTAGGACAACGCATGCAAGGAAATTGCGTCAGAAATGAACCTCAACCCGAAATCTGGCTTTTAATATCTCCAAAATTATTTGCTCTTACGTCAACACAGCGGAAATGTCTAGTAATCTTATTCATCAATATGGTAGCCGAGATTATGCGGCAAAGCGGGTTGGATTGAAAACTAAACACCTCGAAAAAGAATTTATGAAAGGCGACAAAGAGGCATTTTGTGCTTTGGACAGTTTCAAAGTTAAGAACGCCTTGGTCCCAAAAATGGCTACGAATGTCAACTCTGAAATTTAAAAAGTCATACACATGAGGGGGAAGAGGCGCCATGTATACGGAAATTTGTCTTTAACACTAGAAGAAACAAAAGCCGAACTGGACATCTGGTTCGAGTTTACGTCATTGAGAAACAGCATAATCATCAACTTTATGATTGGCGAAGGCTAGATGTTAGGTGACCCTCAAAAACTAATAGATCCTTCTCTGGCAAGTGTTAACGATGACTGGATCGGATAATTAAGGAATTTCTCAACAACTGATTGTTCTATATGGCTCATTTGCCTATAGGTGGAAATCTCTTAGGAGGAAGAGAAAGTTTAAAGATAAATTAACTGGATTTACATCAAAGTTTTAATTGAGAGTAACAGGGATTTCAATTGTACCTTAGAAAATGATACTCATTTTCAGACCTGCGTCTACAAATTTGGTTAGAAGGTAATTCATTTTTTTCCATTATCGTGCTATTCAAAAAGCATCAACCAGGATAGCATCCATGTTTTAGAATTAAAATCAGTTCAACACATTTATTTGTAAAAATTGCGAAAGATCAGAAATGAGTCCTAAACGTTTAGTTTTTGAAGTTTTAATACAACCTCGTCTTTCCGTAACATCACCTTTTCTTATTAGATACTTAAAGCCATAATTAGAATGACATTTGCTTTGAAAGATGTCCAATCACTAAACCGTTCTGTTATTGGTTTGTCATACTATGGTAGGTTTCAAGGAATTACAGATCAGAAATACACCCGCCAGACAGCACTTTTTGGGTGAAGCATCTGCAGGAGAGGGAGACATTTTGAATTTGGTCCACAGGTGGGATAGCCCAAAAAGTAAGTGGGAACATCATAGAGGAGTATCCAGGCTTCCATAACTCTGATCTTGCCTTCTATTTCTTTCTGATT
Organism: Ceriodaphnia dubia; assembly: GCA_022539655.2. NCBI lineage: Eukaryota > Metazoa > Arthropoda > Branchiopoda > Diplostraca > Daphniidae > Ceriodaphnia > Ceriodaphnia dubia. Next base: position 717,145 of record JAKUCG020000230.1, on the reverse strand, counting down.
TCATTTTTGCTTTCTTTTCTTCCAAAGACCGATACCGCAACATCCTGAAACATTCTCATTTGGCAGATTGGTACTTTCCTGAACGACTTCAAAATATTCTTAATATATTCAAATTATCCAAGACCAAATAACGAGTAGTCGCGTATGCAAAGTGGGTTGACCAATTCAAAATTAAAACACCTCAAGCCAAAATTTATGAAAGGCGACAATGAGGCATTTTACGTTTTTTGAATTTTAGACTTGACATTTGTAGCCGCTTTGCGCACCGAGGCATTTGAACCTCCCAGCCAGACTCTTGAGTGGAAGGAGGCGCAATGTGTACGGAAATTTTTCTTTCCCACTTAAAGAAACAAAAGCCAAACTGATGGACATTTTATTCGAATTCACGTCATTGAGAAGTACTCGTTATCTTTGTATCACTTTATTATTGGCGAAGGATATATGAAGACGTTGAACCTCAAAATTTCAAAAATTTATTTTCGTTGCTTGAATATCCTCAAGAAGAAATCAATCGGTTGCCGGTTGCAGCTAAGCAGGGGATTCCTTTGTGGCTGCCATCAATATATTGGTAGTGGACTGGAAAGCTTTATGTTATTTAAATATAAATTTTTTGTCACTTTTATTATTGAAACAATACGTTTCTAATTTTGTTTGAATGTTTTAATTTTAGAATTAAAATATTGACAAAACTAAGACGGGGACCAACGGGTTGAACGAGGTACTGGCCTGTGTCCAATAGATGGCGCCACCTACTCCAGTCTCTGTCCGATAGATGGCACTGCCTACTTTATGGTTGACTGTTAGTTCCCATGGTTATTTCTAGTGGAAGCAAGTTATCTTTAAATAGGGGATAACCTCGAACAAATTGCAACACAATATTTTTTTATTGAACTTTGTTATTTTACGTTAGTTTAATACACTGTAAAAACCCGACCAAAAAATAATTAATTTTAAGTATATTTTCATTAAGTTTAAATTTAGGTAATTTTTAAACTCAAAATTTAAGAAAAGTTATGAATATTTTTCAAATTTATTCAATGAACCTTGTAGAGAATTCATTGAAGTACAATTGCATAATTGCGTTTTTTAAAATAATTTAAATATCAGGAGATATAGATTTATTATGAACTCCCCCCGTGAAAATTACGAAAAATTGAGTTGCGCGTTTAACATGGGGCCTTATGGCGGTCGCTCAAAACTTTTAAAATTTATTACGGTAAAACTACTTCACCGAAAGTGTTGAAAATTTGACTGTTGATGCTTCTACATAAGTTTTATACATTTTATTAATTATAATGAAAATCATCAAATAGGTTCAAAGATATTCCCGTCATAAAATTTGGAAATTTATACAATTTTCCCGTCGATCAGTGGGTGGTGGGAGGGAGGAGCCTGGAGGCACACTCAACTCCAATCCTATTATTAGGAAGGTCTAGCACTAAACATTTTTAATTTGTAAATCATGGTAGGTAGCGCCATTACGGACATATTTTGAAGTATGTTAGTTTCAAAATGAAGTGAATATTGTTAGTGAAAAGTGAATTCGTTCGTGTGATTTCTTACATTTTATTACATGTTGAGTACCAAAAACAGAAAATGGCTTCTCTCTGTGTACTATGTAAGGGCATAGATCAAAAATTAGTGTGTGTTACTGCTAAAGGTCTCCAATCAATGAATATTGCAGCAGTCGAGAGAGGTGTCAAAGAATCTTTCCCAGTTGGATCAATGGTTCATGAACATTGTAGACGAAACTATGTTTCGAAAAGGAATATTATGCAATGGAAGAAAAGAGAAGATAAATCTGACCCAAAAGTTAGTGTTAATACAAAGCGAACTCGTTCGATTTCGCCAACCTACAAAAAGAAGTGTGTGTTTTGTGGCTTAAAACTAGATGACGAATTTGGTGGAAAAGAAAACGTTTGTTTCGTAACACAGACATCTTTTGAGAAAACTATATACAATGTTTGCAAACAAAGATTGGATGACTGGGGAAATGAAGTCTTAGCAAGACTGAATTCTATTGGAGACTGTGTTGCGGCAAAAGTAGGGTATCATAGTTCGTGTTAGGAAAACTTTCGAACTTGTCGACAAAAACCAAAGTGCTTACAAAAATTGAACCAAAAATATTACAACTGAAAAGACAGAAATTGGTCGACCAGTGGACTACAATAGACTAGACGGTTTCTTACAAGTTACATCATATTTAGAAGAGAACGATGATGAACCAGTGTCCATCAGCCATTTGTGTCATTTGATGTCCGCGAATGGATGTGAACCCTATTCAACCAGCTTCATGAAGAAGAAGTTAAAAGAAAAATTTAAGGAAAAATTGGTGATCGTCAGTAACAATGGATTACCCGATATTATTTCTCTTAAAACGACAACTGAAAAAATCATAATGGATTTCTACGAGTCACCTAGAGGAAAAGAAACAGAAGAAGAAAAAATTCGCATAATCCAAGCTGCAGCAACGATAATTCGAAATGACATAAAAAATGTGAAATGCAGAAAAGACATCTATGACATTTTTGACGTTTTATCAGACAAGAAGGAAGCTATTGCGTTCATCCCAATTTCCCTGCAAATATTTCTTGGTACTATGCTAGTATCCAAAGGCAGCCAGGACAAGATAATATCTCTCGGACACGCCATCATGCAGTCTGCGTATCCAAGGAAGATAATATCGCCCTATCAGGTGAGAGAGTATTATAACTTTTATCAGAAATAACCATTTAATTATTTTAGCCATATTTTTCAATTCAGGTCGGTCTCGCTGTGCAGTTGCATAATTTATATTCATCAAGATTGTTGATCGACCACCTGCATGCCCTTGGATTCTGTTCTTCGTATAGTGAAGTCATCATGTTTGAAAGAAGCGCTGCTATTAGTCGAAATACGGAGTTGCCGATTGAGGAAAATGCACCAACCAAACCGGTTATCCAACACATAGCCGACAATGCAGACCACAACTTATGCACGCTCGATGGTAACGGAACACTACATGGCATGGCGATCATCGCGGCTATTACTCCAAGTGGAAAAATGAAGTATCCCATCGTGACCCGAAAGAAAGTTACTGATGCGGAAATCAGTGAAGCTGGGGAAATACCTATCATTCAGCACACGATTGATAAACGGATATTGTCATCAATCACGTACACAGAAGTACCAAATTTGATAGAATATGAAGATCCAACAAGGAAACTTGATTTACTGTGGTTGACGTCATGGTTTTTAAAGAATCCGCGATCAGGATGGCAAGGTACGATGCAAGCAGCCATGGTTGCAAATCACCCTGGCAAAGCTGACATTATTTTCTTACCAATGATTGACTTATCAGCCAGCGACGACACCTGCATTTATTCGACGTTAAATTTCATAGCCAATCAAGGGATAAAATTTGGATTCATTCCAATTGTAACATTTGATCAACCCCTTTATTGGAAGGCGATGCTTATTATAGCAAATGAAAGTTTGACTAGTCCACTACGACGGATTGTCTTGAAACTTGGAAGTTTTCATGCCCTAATGAGTTTCCTTGGTTGTATTGGACACATTTATATTGGAGCTGGATTAACAGAAGTCATGAACGTCGTTTATGCCAACAACACCACACCTCACATCTTGAGTGGTAAAGCCATTTCGAGGGCCATTAGAGGACATACTCTAATCGAATCTGCATTATTTGCCATTCTTCACGAGGATATGTTCAACGCTTCTGCCATGGTATGTCAATTGCTCTCTCTCTCAAATGTAGCATTTTTGCCAAAAGTTGAATAATACTGGTGTATTAATTTTATTCTACTAGCATGCCAATGACAATCCTACAACCAATGACAACCCGACAAGAAACGGCGAAGGTACGTCGACGAGTTCTGACTCCCAATGCCGTGTATTATCGCAAGATGAACTGACAGAGTTGGCTAATTTGTACAACAAAATTATGAACGATAAAGTTACCGGTGATATGAATAAAGTGCTATCGTCAGCTACGTTGCAGAAGGTCAAGGATATGGTTGCCCACACATGTAGCGACAAAGGACAGCATTCAAGAACCGCTAAATTATGGCTACAATATATGGACATGGTTGCTCTCATGAGGCAATTCATCAAGGGAGAACGAACAGGAGATTGGGAATTGCATTTGAAAAGCACCAGGCAAATGCTCCCTTACTACGCAGCAGCTGGGCATAATAACTACCTTAAATCTGCACGTATTTACCTACAGAATATGTTAAATTTAAAGGAAACGCATCCAAACATTGACAGAATGTTTCATTCCGGTCTTCACGTTATAAGGAGGTCTGACCGTTATTGGGCTGGCCTTTCCGCTGACTTGGTAATAGAACAGGAATTCATGAGAGCTATGAAAGCTTCAGGTATATGTTCCAATTTATATATTGCTCCACATTCCTAATGCATTAAGTTTAACCATCCGCTATTTTAAAAGGAGGATTCACCAGGCGGACTGGATTTGGAATACTTCAAAGACTAGTATGGATTATGTCACGCCCTTTGTGCACAACAATTAATTCACTCATGCTGAATTTGACACAAGTTCAGCAGAAATCCAGTGATCAGCATCACGAAGCAGCATATGCCCGCCAAAAAAGAGATTGCTCTGACACTCAAAAGATCATCGAGTTTCTACAGAAAGTAAATCCATTTAAAGGAGGTGCTAATGTGCTGAGAAACATTGTGACCGGTATAGTTGCTTCACCTAATGTGAACGTTGATAGCGCTTTATCAGTAGTGCTAATGACAGCGAAAGGAATGCCACTTGAAAACGAAAAGCACATAAATATCGATCCAGCCTTACTCTTCCAAAGACTTGTAACAGTAGCCCGTAGAACAGATAAGAATGAAAGTTTTTACTTTAAATATGAACTTTGTTCTCTTCCGCTATCACTATTTGACAACAATGGCCTCATAAGAAATGCCGAAAAACACGAGTTGGCTAAGGCTATTACAAGTGTTGCAAAATATGATCCATTACAAGTTACAATAGAAAATGTACAAGGAGACCAATTGGAACAAGTGTTTGACGGTGGAAAATTGCTACACACAGTCAAGTGGTCAAAAAATGAAACATTTTTGGACTTTTACAAACGGTGTTCAAATTATGTATTGACTAAATACGGCCCTCAGACAACGGTTGTTTTTGATGGATATGGTGAACCATCCACAAAAGACATGACCCATTTAAAGAGGTCTCATCGCATTATAGGAAATGAAGTGCTCGATTTTACTCATTCAACTAAACTTACAACTAATAAAGAAGAATTTTTGGCCTGCATTCCGAATAAATCAAGATTAATCTTCGAGCTTGGAAAACATCTTATTGAAAACGGGTTAACTGTCCTGCACGCAAAAGGGGACGCTGATTTATTAATTGTGCAAACGGCAATTAAATCATCTCAGATTTCAAACACAGTCCTTGTTGGCGACGACACCGATTTGTTGATTTTATTGCTATTTTATTCAAGTGAAATCAAAAAGAAACTGTACTTAAAATCCGGTTCCAAGAAAGGAGACAGTGAAAAATTGTATGATATTCTCGCTCTTCGACAATCGCTTGGACTAGAAAAATGCAAATTTCTTCTATTTATTCACGCTTTTATGGGATGTGATACAACATCTAAGCCATTTGGATTAGGTAAGGGTTCGGGTTTCAAAATCCTTCAGAGCAATGCTGCATTTCATGAATTGGCATTAGTATTCCTCGACCCGAAAAGCACTCGGAAAGATATAGAAGTAGCTGGAGAAAAAGCCATGATGATGGTGTATGGAGCAGACTCTTCTGAATATCAGCTAGATATGTTTCGTTATAGAATGTTCCAGCGAAAGGTAGCTACTGCTACTATCGCCGTTAAACCAGAAGATCTCCCACCAACTTCGGCAGCGACAAAATTCCATAGCTGGAGGACATACCTTCAGGTATTAAATCAATCAAATATAGTTGTTGGACAGTTCAAAAGATCTAATTTTTTTTTTCAGGTTCAGAATTGGCTCGATAATTTTGCAATCGATCCTCTCCAGTGGGGATGGGAATTAAAGGACAATATGTTCTTTCCAATAATGACAGATTTGCCCCCTGCCCCACCAGATATTCTCAAAGTCATTAAATGTTCTTGTAATGGAACATGCAACACAATGAGATGTACTTGTCGTAAGAATGGAATTGAATGTAGTGTTTATTGTAAAAACTGTAAAGGTGTTAGTTGCAAGAACTGTAAAAACGTAGAAGACGATAGTGGCGACGAAGCAATACAAGATTAACTGTAACTTATCCCTGAGGGTAGTATACGTAGTATACTACAGAAGGCTCTAAAGTAAAAATAGGGGTGTACGGGTGTTGTCTGCTACTGCTACCCTTCCTCCTTCACTGCTCTGACTGGGGTTCGCTGAGCCTTTAATTCCGTTTCACTATAAATAAGTAAATGGCCAAACTACTGGACCGATTTTGTTGAAAATTTGTGTACGATATTAAAGCTAACTGTTCTAGCGGTTAGGCAAGTTTCGTTTTAATCGGTAACATTTTTAAAATTTCATTTTTGTGCGGATTTTAGAGTTTGGACACTCGACTCAATTAGGGCAGCCACCACAATAAGGTGCATTGGTCTCTGTGAATGTTTATTTTGACGGTTTCTACTGCTAACCAGAGTCTTGTCCTTGTGAATATTGCTAAAAAAATATAGGGCGTGTTAATTTGTATCTAAATTGGCTTTCCAATTCACTTTTCCATATTATATTTGACAGAAAACTGGTGCATGATATTGGTATTCTTTTGTTCTTTGAGCGCAGATACTAGGTAGTCTCTATTAGAATGTTGTTTAATAATGTGTTCTTGTAATGTTAGATTACTATTTGATCCCATTCTGGATATATTGGCCGGACAAATCATGTTAATCTGAGCAGATGATGCCTTAATCAGTCTCAAATCTCTCAATTGTTTTTATGAGCTGCTCTTTGAAGCCATAACCTGTTTGGGTATGGACTGACGTAAACTTGCTAAGCAATCTCTTAAATATAAATGGATAGGGAACGTAGACCACATAGGATTTGGTTGATATATTATTAATAGAGTGAAACTCCGTTGAACACATTTATTGCAGGACAACATTTTGGCAGGACAAGTCATGTTAATGACTGTTTGGGTATAGACTGACGTAAACTTGCAACCTCTTAAATGTAAATAGATGGGGACACATAGTACATAGACCACAGCTTCTACCATTTGGTTGTTATATTATAGAACACATCTATGGCATATCAAATTCCCTTACAACCCTACTGTACATATGTATATCATGTGTATCTTAAGTAACACTACTGTAAGATATTTGTGAACGTTCTTATAATGTGTTACTTTTTTTCTTTACCCAGTCTCATCCTAAGCAGGATAAATAAGTTCAACTCTTTAAAAACTAAAATTTATTCTTTGATAATACATAGCCGATTATAATGCGACTATTGTCACCAATAAATGACAATACTGTCTTTTCAATGTCATTATCAGCTGTTTATTTTGAAAAAAGCAAGTACTTGATGGGCTAACTCATTTTGTGGTTGTATTCTAAAACTTAAAAGCCAGAGAAGCTCAATGATTGGTCGTACATATAGCTCCAACGCTCTCTGAGAATCATGCATAATTTTATTCTTCGACTGAATTTTATTTTTTAAACCCTTAATTGTGATTATTTTTTACACGGATACCCACCGTGGCTTAATTCATAATTCTCCCTAGTTATTCACTCCTCTTCTCTATATTCAATACTTGAATAGAGTATAAAGTATAGAGAAGTATTCATAATTGAAATGTTTAGTTAAAGAAACAGACCTGAACAGAGATTGTAACAGCAATAAGGAACTTAAAAACTGGGATACGTTGGACACAAATAAATTAAGTGGTGTAACGTGGATGAGTCTTTCTCTCAAACAAAAATATTAAATGAACTATAGTACTTACAAGACTTGATTACAAAAGAAAAATAGTAATGATTTTTTAATTTTTGTTCGACAGAGGTGTATACAAGGTAGACTAGTCCGTTTTACAATTAATTCGACTGTGATGGAAAGACCACACATTTACTTGAACTTAGTCTGAATCTATCTATGTAGGCATACGAGAGTATTTTTTAGTCATTACAAATTTCCATATAACATATCCGACCACCAGTAATCTACGGAAGTTCCTAGTTTTTGGACCGTTTATGTAGTTTTTTTAAAATTAATTCTGTTAAACGTCCAGGACAACACGATAAAATAGATCAGACTATTCGGATTCATCTAGGCTACATATTTCAGTGTGAATATTTTATTCCTTGAATAATATATTGATTCGTGAATATATTGATATTGTATAGTGTTTCTAACGGCACAAGTTGGCCGATTTTTTTATCATCATTCCAAATCATCCAATTCATTGCGTTAATTAGTACACAGTCAAAATTTTATGATTAAATGCTATTCATTTGATGACAATTATAAGCTAACCGGTGGAGAGAGGGCAAATTTCAGCGAATATTAATTTTTTTATTAACAGCCGTGGAAAGAATTTATCAAGTCCTATTTTAACGAAATAGTAATATTCTGCCTGGCCGTTTTTAAATTTCTAAATATCTAGAAGGTGAGGATGGTATAGGTAGATGAGGAAAATAATTCGTAAATTAACATATAATAAGATATGTCTTAAATAAGAAGAGAGAAAGCGATGGCCAGGAGGAAGAAACAACGGGTCCAGAGCGAGTAGGGCGGCGAAAAGAGCCCTTCAACGGTTCCACCACTCCACTCACGAGAGCCGACTATAGTCTTAAATAGCTATTATTCTTTATCGACATTAATCGATTAAAAATAATGATTTAGAAAATGTACAGGCATTCCATTCCGTTTTCCGTTGGCAGATTTTTAATATTTCAAAATGATTTTTCTCCTAAACACCAATCAGTATTTAAATTATTTTTGTTTTAGTAAATACACCTTAAAAGATGTACGTATTCAATTTTACAAAAATAGTTCAAATACTGTTTGGTTTATTAAGGAGAAAAAGCCCTTTGAAAAAATAAAAATCTGCCAATGGAAAACGGCATAATTACCCTTTCATGAAAGAGAGAGACGACGGTTTTCGAGATATACTTACCCACACACACTACAAAAAAAGACCCGAAGGAGCACCGGGACGGTTCTTGTTTGTATATTTTTGAATTTTCGCGTCTGTTAAGTGTTATTCTAGCCGCAGCGGCGCTAGTTGGGTCTTCTCGTTTTTCTAAGTGAAGGGGGTATGGGAGAGTGGTATGGGAGTTGAGTGTGCCTCCAGGCTCCTCCCTCCCACCACCCACTGATCGACGGGAAAATTGTATAAATTTCCGAATTTTATGACGAGAATATCTTTGAACCTATTTGATGATTTTCATTATAATTAATAAAATGTATAAAACTTATGTAGAAGCATCAACAGTCAAATTTTCAACACTTTCGGTGAAGTAGTTTTACCGTAATAAATTTTAAAAGTTTTGAGCGACCGCCATAAGGCCCCATGTTAAACGCGCAACTCAATTTTTCGTAATTTTCACGGGGGAAGTTCATAATAAATCTATATCTCTGGATATTTAAATTATTTTAAAAAACGCAATTATGCAATTGTACTTCAATGAATTCTCTACAAGGTTCATTGAATAAATTTGAAAAATATTCATAACTTTTCTTAAATTTTGAGTTTAAAAATTACCTAAATTTAAAGTTAATGAAAATATACTTAAAATTAATTATTTTTTGGTCGGGTTTTTACAGTGTATTAAACTTACGTAAAATAACAAAGTTCAATAAAAAAATATTGTGTTGCAATTTGTTCGAGGTATAACAATAACTTGCTTCCACTATTCTCCGTTTTCTCTGTATTGCTTTCGGATTGCATCACACAGTTTTGTTCGCCATTCTTATCCGCTTCATTCGTGCATTTTTTCACAAGATTCCTTCGACAAAATCCCTTCGGTATAACCTTCGGGCTATTTTTGTGACGCTTTTTTTATAGAGTTCCATGAAACACCATTTTCACATGAAATCCATTTTTGTAGCGTAAATTTTAAGGGTTTAAGATCTAGGTTATTGAATTGCTCTTTTAATGAGCGGGAGATAATAGATAAAACAATACCCAGTCTTAAGGTTGCAAGGGGCAGATCTCATTTTGACGTTAAAGATGAGAGAGCGTTTGTTGGGGAACTATTTATAATCATGAAAGCCCACCTTTAAAATAACCGTTGGTCGTTTGCTGGCTCAACTTCTGTTTTAGTTAAGTAGAGAATCCAGATATTCTACAGGATTCTGAATTCGCAGTTTATGTTCCTAGGTAGTCATATCGATAATGCTTGGAATGCCCGTCACCGGATCAAAAAGAGAAATTAGTTTGATCCTGGGCAGCGACATATATATAATATCTATCAGTTTAAGTTTTACTTACTATCAGTGAGTGAAACAAAAGACGGGCAAAAAACTAAGACTATAACATAAGACAGAGTCCAGTTGTCCAGTATCCCAGTTGTCCGGGCCCACTTGTCCAAGCCCAGTTGTCAAGAGCCATGAAGTAGCCGCAAATCGTTTGTTCGAAATGACACGAAGGGCCGGCGCACAAGCTTTTTAATTGCTCGAGATGAGTTTTGTGTATTGCTGAATTTATAAAGTGTACAATCTGCAGAGATGAGAAAGAGGATTTTCTCTTTTACGGTAGGATTCACTCAGAATGGGAACCGCCGGCTGATTCTGGGACAACATCAATGTTGGCGTTCAAGTTGAAGAATTGAGCGCTTGAACTGCACTCAACGTCGTGCCACCTTAAGTGCGAAACCAAGAAAGAGCTTATATCATGTTCCATAGTAGAAATGGATTTAATTCCATAGAATATGAATTCCTAGCAAATGATGCCAATTAGCGAACCAAAATTTCCACCAGAATACTGTACCACAAACAAGCGAAATCTTTTTGGCTGAAAATGGTGCCGTTGGGGCACAAGAAAGAGTTCTGGATGACTGGAAGAGTTTCATCGGCTGCTTGAGAGCAGACGTGGAAAACCTGGCAGCGAGCTTCCTCATCGGCGTAATAACCTATTTTGTGGTATTTCGCAAATAAAATTCGTCAAGGTTTAATGCGGTAAGGAAGCGTGGACTATTCAATTATATAAATACCGTTCAATTTGCCGTCACATTTGAAAGCCGTAGCGGGGATCTTGTCGAAGATGGGGTAGTCCAACCCTGGCTCTCCAGCAATTGACTGACGGAAGTCCCGGAAGACGATCTCGCTCAAAACGGGCTGTGTTCCCGGTCGGGCGGGAGTAGGAGCAGGGCGAGTAGGAGCAGGGCGGGCCGTAGTAACTCGAACAGCAGAGATAAGCGGTAGTTGGGGCGACACAGGTAGCGGTGGAAGGGATTCCCAGGATAGAGAAATGGGGATCTTAACTGCACCATGAGTGATGGACCTTACGGGTACAGTAGTAGCCGGGCGAGTTGTTGTAACTGGGCGAGCAGTAGTAGCTGGGCGAGTTGTAGTAACTGGACGATTAGTAGTAACTGGACGAGGCGTTGTGTAGGCGGTTGTTCTAACTGCCTGAAAGGTGGTCCTCATGTCGGGAATATCGGCGGTAGCCGCTATGGTAGAGACGGCCGCCATCAAACATCCTAATACTAAGATGATCTGTTACGCAACAAATAGGTAAAAACCTACTTAAGTTACGCACGGTATTATAGTCTATTTAACTGGCATTTTCATACGGTATACTGTATCTCTGTTTATGCTCTTAGTCTGTTTATGCTGCTAGCGACGGCTGAAATTTTCCTGGCACTATTTTCGAAGTATGCCCTTTCATTTTACATTTATCGGTAGTTCTGTGTCGAAGGGCTTCCTATTTTCTTACCCTTCCCAAAATGAAAGGGATGAGGGGTTAGTTTTTATTCGTAGAGTGGGTATAAAATAAAAGGGCATAATACTTCGCAAATCGCGTCAGGAAACTTTCACCCGTCGCTATATACACAGACACTACATGCAAGGCGCAGCTGCTCAGTAATTCATGGTATCGATGTATATAGGCTATTACTTTTTAAAAACTTTACTCGAGACTTTAACATATAATGGTACAGGTATATAGGAAATCTTACCGCAACTTTCATGACTGAGTCTCAAGTGCTGTTGTTGTGATGATAGGAATGAATAAATGATTGATATGCCAAATAGGTTCATGTTTATATATACCGTTCGCACGCCACGTGAATATCATTTAATAGGCTACCAGATCTAACGCACAGCCACACACAGACTTTTTGTAACGGTCTATTTCCCCGATGATCCTGCCAGAAAAACAAGACATATGGTCAATTTAGAAACCGCATTTTACAGAACGTTTCTTTTTCGAATCCGGCTTGTAACAAACGATAATAGTAAACTATTCCAATATACGATACAACCAGAACAGTCAACGCGCATAGTCTTTTAGCTCGTTCTAAAAAAACATCTGAAACATCTGGTGGAAAAATATACATTTTCTGTCGAGAGCCAATAATGATTTAGGACGGTTTGTTTTTCATGCGTCCACACTTTCTGTTTGGTCGAAATGTTGTCTTATTCTTAAATTATCTTGTATTCCCGCGAATCATGAGCAGAAAATTTTATAAATCATTCATTTATCGTTATATATTCTTATTTTTTCCCAATCACAATACACGTTATCAATATTATTAGTACTCGTTTCTTCTCGAAATAAATGTAGAAATCAGTTGAACCAGTCACAATTTCATTGTCAAATTATTTCAGATTGTTTTCAACAATTTAATGGCGGCGATGGGGTTTAGGCATCGGCTCGTCCATTCTGCTGCTGCTGGCGGGAGTGCAAGAAGTGGGTACACGGAAGACGGCTGTAGTAGTGACTTCCTTACCGGCCAATTCGTCCAAAGGACGGACGGCCATGGCCTCCTTCAGCTCATCGGAGAGAGGTCCACTCACCAGACAGATGAAACCCATCTAAAGTCAATATCAGTAAATTAAATATATCCATGCTCGACTTTGAATGTTGTCAACAGTTAATCGTACCTTGACATTTTCAAAATTAGCGGGCTGACATCCGGGTGAGCACTTGAGAGCCGGCTCAGCGGAGAAGCAGCGCTTGCGTCCGCGGTGGATCATGCGGTTGCGCTGGAGTTCGCATTCGGGTTCAACGCTGCGGATGCCCATCGACAGGACGTGTTGCTGGAACTTGGGCACCAAGGGACGTCTATCGGTAAGACCGAAGACGGCCGAGGATTCCTCCTTGCTACACCTGTCTTGGATGCGGCGCAGGACCTCTTTCTCTCCGGGGTTCTGGGAGCTCTTGCATCCGGCGGGTTGTCTCAGCTCGTAGGCAACATTCATCAAGCTTTCGGGCAGAGGGCATCTCTTGGGTCCAGCCAAATCAGTAACCTTGTCACCGGTCTGAGAACCGCAAAGACCACACAGGCGGCCGCGGTGGATGGGCGAGTTCAGGAGGATAACCTCGCTGGGGCTAACAGTGACGCGGATCCAGTGGCTGGGCGAGTCCAACTCAAGGAAACCATCGCTGGTCTTGCGGATGATGGCAATGAGTTGTTGATCAGCATCCCTGACCTGATGGACGGGGGCAGCATCGCTCAAGATGTGTTCCATCTCGTTGATCTTGGCCTTCATGACAGCAGGGTTCATTTCAATCTTTTTGCCGTTGAGGTAAACAGTAACAATCTACAAGGAATAAATCGTGATTATATAGTTCATATTTTTTTATTAATTCTAGCATTTTTTAAATATACCTTCGTGTTCTTCTCTTCACGAGCCAAAACGGCCATCTTGTAGCGGCCGGAGCAATCCTTGGTGATGAGCTGGTCGCATCCTTCGATGGTGGTGTTGTAGGTGAGGCCGTCGTAGGTAGTGACGGAATCGCGATCGACCATGCAGAGACCGGGCCCACCGTAAACGGCGCGGAAAGCGGTCAGACGAGGGTTGAAGGGCAGAACGGCTTCAGCCAAAGGATGGATGTTAATGCCATGGTAGAAAGTGTTGGAGTTGGGCTTGTAGACGCGCATATCCATCGATCCGATGATCGGGTAGTACACGGTCTCAATGCGGATCTGGTTGTTTGTGTTTTGGACATCGACTTGGTTGTCGGACATGTGCTCACCCATCCAGCGACGGAAGAGGTTGCTCACCTTGGCGGTAACGTTGCGCACCATGCCGGGCATCTGTTAATCAATCAAACCATTTAGTTCTATTTCTCGTTGTGCCAACAAATTGATTATTACATACCTCGTTGTAGTCGATGGTCATAACTCCCTTGTTCAGGATCGAAGCCAAGCGGCGAGTAGACAAGCACTCTTCGCTAACTCCACGTCCGAAAAGTTCTTGCTTAGCGCATTCACGCTCCTGCATCTTGGAGTGAACAGTAGACGGGATCTCTTCCTCGCTGCGAGCCATTTTGGTCTGTCAATCAGATTTTTTGTTAAAATTTATAATCGCCTAAATAAGGTATAAATGTGAAATTACGGTGATGGCGATTATGCGGTCATCAGTGCAAGACTTGCCGAAACCAATCTTGATAGTAGAGGTGCGGCTGATGTCATCGCGCAAGAACTCTTCACGGCGGACAACGGAGGGCTTAGGGAGCTTGGCATCGAGATCGACACACAAGACAAAGTTCTCCTCAGTCTCGGATTCGAGACGTTTCTCAACCATGAGGCTGCCGCGGTGGGACAAACCGTAATCGCCGACTCCGTAAGAGAGGGAAGTTCCATAGCGACGGGACTTGGTGTTACCGGCCAGTTCCATGACCATATCCAAAGAATAACCAGTAGGATCGGTCATCGAGTTCAAGAGACGCTGGAATTTACGCTCATTCCAGTCTTCGTCGAATTCCTCAACAACGCGCTCTCCAGTTTTCTTGATCAACTTCTTGCCGTAAGCGGATTTGAAAAGACCCTTGGCGTAGATGTCTTCCTGATCTTTCATTTCAGACTCGATGTCTTCGCCATGCTTCAAGGCTGCATACACAAACATATTAGCACTCTATCCTATAGATAAAACTGTCAGCGTAACATGTACCAAGAGTGAAAGAGGTCCTGATGCTCTTAGTCTCGGATTTGGACTGGTCCAAAAAGAGATTAGATTCGTGGTAGCGGAGTGTAGAGGGGAGGGCGCTGAAGAGCAAATAACCGAACCAATCTTGGCTGTAAACATTGGGGGTCTTGAGAGCCTGGACATCTCCACGCTCGGTCCAAACCAAGTTGAGACCCAATGATTCTTGACCGAAAGTGTGGTCGTTCTAAATTAAAATATTTTTGAGATTATTGCAAAATGCGTTTTTTTTAAGTGGTGCAGTTACCTTCAAGGGGTTATCCAAAAGCAAGATAGGCTTGGTTTCGGCCAACAGCAGGGAAGGAGTGTAATCGCCAACCTTGCGGATGGTAGTGTAGGGAATAGTTGCGTGACGGAGCAAGCGGAGCTTGTCACCGATGAATTCCCAGCTAGTCTGAACATTGGCCTTTTCCATATCGGCAACGACGGAGAAGCGACCAGGCAAAGCCATGGACATTTCAACGTGAACACCGGCGGTGGGGTAAGAGCGGCTGAAAGGCACCTCAATAGTGATCTTGCTGGCCATATCCAAGCTGATAACGGGCTTCAGGGTACCCTCAATTTGAGCAACAGCAGACTTGAGAGATTTGAAATCAACGCTAGTGCGAGAATCGGTCTTGACGGAAGCGAAGAGACGAGTCTGGGCGATGACGGAGTAAGCCAAACCCATAGCAGAGGGAACGCGGACGAAAGCATCGACGACGGGCAGCATCTTGTGATAGCTGAAAGCAGCTTCACCCTTGATACCGCGCTCGACGCTCTTGCGCATCAAGTTCTCGACCATTTTCTCAATGCTCATCGGGTTGATGGCCATAAAGCGTTGGTAGTTGTCCATGAAGTTAACGTAGACGAAGATCTCGGGCTGGCCGGTGGCGCGGGCCTCGATCTTGAGCTCGTCGCGGATCTTGGCCAAGTCGGGGTGAGAGTGGACAGCCTCGTCCTTCTCGGACTTTCCACGCAGGAAAGGTTTGCCCAGCAATTTGTCGAGGAACTTCTCGGGCTGTTTGCTGTTGATGGAGATGTCGGCGAGACGGGCGAACCAGGGTCCAATGTTCAAGTAGATGCTGTTGTAGTGGTTAGAGGGAATGAAGGATTCGTATCCGGGGAAGTTGACGGTCTTGGTGATGTAACCGAGACGGCTCTTCTCCTCGTAACCGGCCTTCAAGTAGTTGGAAGAGACGAAAGAAGTCCAGCGCATGGGCTTCATCATGGGCAAAACGGCCTCGGCGCGTTGAGTAATGTCGCGGCGCTTGGGGTCCTTGTTGCTGACCAAGCTGGCGATGGTGGTGTAGATGTAGTGGGAGACTTGGTCGTTGGGCTCGACCCAGGTGCTCAAGGCAACGCGTTCCCAGAAAGCTACGGGAGGGTTGCTGATGAAGAGCAAAGACAGAGCGGCCAAACGGATCTCGGTTTCTTCGGCTTTGTTGAAGTAGATGGGCATCAAAATCTTGGAGACGATCTCCTCCTTGTTGACGGCCATGGTGCTGAGGGCATAGATGGCTTTGGTGCGGAGAATGTTGCAGGCAGCCCTGTCTTCAACGCTTTCCATGGACCAGGAATCCTCTTCTTCTTCCATGTCTTCCTCGTTCTCCATGGCGGCGATTTCCTCTTCCTCGATTTCTTCTTCCTTCTTCTCAGCCTTAATCTCAGCCTTGATCCTCTTCATCTCTTCCTTCTCTTCCTTGTTCATGGGTTTGCGCTCCTTCTTCTCGTCTTTCTTGACGGACTTGAGTTCTTCCTTCTCCTCCTCCTTCTCTTCCTTCTCCTCTTCCTTCATTTCCTTCATTTCCTTCTTCTCCTCCTTCTCTTCCTCCTTCATTTCCTTCTTTTCTTCCTTCTCTCCCTTTTTCATCTCCTTCTGCTGATCCTTCTTGGGCAAGATTTCTTCAATCTCTTCCATCTTGATTTCATCCTTCTCTTGCTTCTTGGCCTGTTTCTCTTCCTTCTTGGACAACTTCTCGTCCTTCTTGGAAGCCTTGGATCCCTTCTTGTGGGATTTCAGTTCAGCCTTGTCGGATTTCTTGCCGTGGTGACGGTGGCCCTTGCCGACCTTTTCCTCTTCCTTTTCTTTGCGGAGTTCCTCTTCGAATCGTTCGAGCAATTCCTCAATGGAAGCGTCTTTGCCTTGTTTCTTCTTGTAAGCCAACCACTTCTTCCTCCATTCCTTCTTTTGCAGGGGTTCCTTCTCGTCTTCTTCGAGCATGGAGCGGCGATGGCGTTCGTACCATTCGGCTTCAAAGTGGCTGCTGGGCTCGCAGCTGCTGATGTGGGGCAAGATGGAAGGCAGAATAACTTCGTGACCGATGTTACCCAAAGCGGCCATCATCGCGATGCGCTCAATGTCATCGTTAGCCTTCTTCAGCTGCTCGTTGAGCCAAGGAACCAACTGGCGAGTCACCAAAGGATCGTGGACAGTGCAGAACTCGCCCATAACCAACTTGGGGAACAAGTTGGCACTGGTGGTGCTGTTGATGCAAGCCTGGTAGACCAAACGAGTGACGGACAAGGCAGTGGCGAACTTCAAATCTCTGTGATTGACGACAACTTCGGATTTCATCATTTCCTATTTGACGAATGATTTCAACATAGAAATTATTACTAATTGCCATTTAACTAAATTAATAATTTAATATAATACTTACAATCAAGTGAGACAAGAGCTCCTTGGTGGGGGTCTTGACGGTGGCGGGCAACATGGTGATGGCCTGAACGGCCTGTTCGCCTTGAAGACGGCCCTTGAGGATCCATTCGCGGACGACCATCAAAGATGGGTTGGTGCCAGCAATGACCAAAGCATCCAACATCACTTGGCTAATACAGAATTAGATATTCGTTAATAAATTATGAAATTTAAAAAGGAAATACGAGGAAATTCTACCTAATGGGGCTCCATTCCTTGGCGTCGGTCATGTGCTTGGAGACGAAAACGGACAATTCGGTGAACTCCAAGTTGGAGATGGCTTTGCGGAGCATGTCCATCTTGTCAGCGACAAACTTTCCGCTGGGATCGCTGTAGTATTCGGCACCTTCCAATTCACGGATGATTTCCATGATCAGACGGTTAGCCTCCTTCAAGGCAACTTCCTTGTCAACATCCATGACCAAAGGAATGTTGTCATCGCGAAGGCTGGGCTGGCTCATGCGGGAACCGTCATGGGCCTCATCGTAAGAGTAAGTCAAAGTTTTGTAGTGCTTGACTTCAGTGGGCATGTTCAAGATGCTGTGGTGCTCGCTGTGCTGGGACTTGATGGCAACCAACTGCAATTGCTGGATGGTCAAACCTTCAAGGGCCTCGGTCTCGTAAGCGAAAGGTTTCGACACCAAACGATCCATAGTCTTGATGCGCTGAACGATGAAGGTATCGTCGTTCACCTTGCAACCAAGGATCCTGACAACATCGACGTGCTGAAGAAAAAAATTCAAATCATACTTCGTATTTTGAAATATTATAAAATTAAAACATTAAAACAAATCCTTACAGCAAATTGGTTCTGGCAACTGGATCCACCTGCAATGTTGCACTGGAGGCCAGGGGTGCTGATGTAGTTAAAGACGGGCAGAGTGGTGCACTTGTCAAAGTCGCGGTTCTTGACGATCTCGTAAACGGGCAAACCCTCGCAAAGCTCGGGAACAGCCAACAATTCAGGGTTGGCCAAAATCTGCTGAGTGGGAACACGGCTGATGTGGTACCAAGTCTGGCACTCACCGCTGGTGCAACCCTTTTCGTTTTAAATACAAAAACCAGTTTGAAATTTGTTTAACTTTAATCAAATAGTATTTTATGTGTGAAATTTACCTCCATAGTGTGATAAACGGTGTTCTCAGCATAGTAAGTGCTGAGCTCTTCCTTGTGGAAGACGCCGGAAGATCCATCCAACTGCATTTGCAGTTGAGCGGCTAAGGCGCGCTTGAAGTTAACAGTCCACAAAGGTTCAGTCTTGCTGATGGAAACAGCGTCGATCTATTTTGAAAATAACGACGTCATTTCTCATCTTGAACCAAATGAAATGAATGAATCGTTATTTTACCTTGCCGTTAACAATCTTCATCTGGATGGGCTTCTCAAGGTGCTGTTTATCCATCAAGGGAACTTCGCTACCAGGGTTAGCTTTAACGAATTCTTTCAAGACATCTTCGTTGAACATCTTACCCTTCAGACCATTAAGCTAAAAAAACATATTGACAAGTTCAGCATTAATGCCTAACAATATCCTATCAAATAAAAGACTTACAGCAATGTTGATAGTGTGTTCATCGATAGGCTCGACAACCAGGCGACCAGTGATGGAACCACCAGAGATCTTGGGGCCGACTCCCATCATGCCAGTGGAAATGAAGCCAGAGTAGTCGTATTCGTAAATGCGGCCAGCCTTCCAGACTATTGGAGACAATCTTATTTAGTGATGATTATTTGTATAGAAAAAAAAGAAGTTACGCTACCCTTGCGGGTGGGAACGGCAGTCTTCAGTTCGAAGCTGTCGTGGGGCATAGCTGGCTTAACAATTCCTTCCACATCCAAGTTGGATGCCATATGGGAAGAAGGAACCCAATCCTCCCATCCCTTCAAAGAGCTCTTCTCAGCTTGGCGAGCATTGGCACCGTGATGACGATGTTCGAGTTGCTCATCAACTTCGATGGGTTGGTCTTCGATTTCGATACGAGAGACAAGTCCGCAAGCGATGTGAGCACCCGAATTACCATTCTTCTGGCTTTCGGGGTTGTTACCGCGGCCCAAATCGTCGGCGTTGGCGTGAATGACCAAAGCGCGGTTGAGAATGCTGTTGGGCTGATCATCATACAAGGACATCACCTGGGACAGGATGCTAATGTCGGCACGAGAAGCCGGGCTAGAAGCCACCGACTAATATCAAACCAATTTATTAGAAATGTATTGTTTTCAACACAAACAGTGATTTGTCATCGTTGACATCAAGTAATACAAAGGAATGTGGAGGAAATTCTAGTAATGTAATGCATCATACCTTGATGTTACCGAGATCACCAACATGACGGTTAGGATCACGGGGTCCTCCGTGGTGTTTGCCAGTCGGGTTGAAATGAGGTCCAACCTGGTGGCAATCGGCTCCCAGCTGGTGACCTTCGTGCACGTGCATGCCGTGCATGCCCGGCTCCAGGCCATAGACGGTGCCGCGGATCTTTACCGGGCTGCTGGACGAAGCTTGCTCGAAAATGATCTTTCCGTTGATTTCGCCATTCAAAACCGTCGCGATAGCGCGGCGAGGTCCTTCAACGGCCTTGCCAGCGCAACAGCTGACCGCGATCACTATATAAAATAGAATATGTAAAAAGTTATGTTATTGGTTTTAATTTAGTTTCTATTATTCGGGAAATACCTAAGAGAAGAGCGAAAAGTCGCATCTTGGTAACCATGTGCCCGAAGGAATCGTGGCAATGGAAAACGGGATGGAACACAGTTGTGGCCCGTGTCAAAAGCGGGCTTATGTAGCCTTCCTCAAAGATGGCCCATCAGCGGATTTTCATCGCTAGTCAGTCTCGCTGTGCGCCGATAACCTTCAGTACGGAGGTCATGCGAAAACGCCGCGCGAACTGCTGAGACTGCTTGACGTGCTTCGTTCTCATTCGAAACTTGGAGCAATGAGCCATCAACATGTGCCAATTCAGCGCCAATGTTCCACTTCTTCGACTGTCCATCTTGTCATTGATTATTAGCAGATCCATTTACCAATTAGGTTAGTACTTTTCAATTATCAAGGTACTGAGGTGAATCAAGTACGAATGTCTGTGTGAAACATTGGATGATCGGGATTCTTTCATGTGTCGATTCCAAGAAGCTCCAATTACGCTACACGCAGCGGGAGACTGTGTCGGGCTCACATGACCTGAAAATGCAATCAAGTTTCAATTTCGTCTGTTTATCGCTGATGGGAAATCATGTTTTAAAAAACAGCTCATTTCCGGTCCATATTATACATATCTTCTTTCGTTTTTAGCAAGTGCGTGTCCTAGTGCTGATAAATGTTTTTCATCCCTCTGGAACATTTCTGCGCTGCTGTATTTCTTTTCTTAATGTTCATATTATTTTGCGATCGTCTTCAAATTGTCCCAAGCTCGAATGGCGTACTTTGAACGCACCGAATAACACTGATTGGCTTCTCGACAATGTCCGGTTGTTGAACCGGTCTGATTGACAAAAGCGTTTGATGACGAGTAAATGTTTCGATTCTTGGGTTGCGTAAGGATAGAGTTACATTCAATACAAAATGTGAGACACATTATAGACTCGACATCTCTCTTGGTTATCACGTTCGATTTTTTCTTCCACTTTTGGAAATCGCATCAAGTTACAGCTTCTCCATTTTCCTGAGCCTATATCCGACAGAATTAATTTTATCTAGACAAAGTTAATGATCAGAGTTCTAGGAAATCTGACTGTGCAGCGATTACCAACTGGAGCAGCCAATAATAAGTTTGTCAATTATTCCGTTCGTGTTTTTTTTTATTTGTTTATTTTTGTTTCTTAAGTAAAAATAGGAGAAGGAGACAAGAGGAAGTTCGCATTTCCTGATTAAAAAATCTAGCGGAAATGACCACTCGAAAGTCTTATCATTTCTGACACATTAAACTCTTTGGAATCTGTTGATATCAGGTCCATGGGGATTTAAACAAACGGATAAACTTGCTGGCATATTCTTATAATTCCAGTTTTACTGTTTTATGACAATACATCAGGCAGAATATTACCGTGGGCCTAATTTGCCATGAGGGAGGATTTACTTTGTCGCGTTGTGATTCATCATTAATTTCATTCATCATTATCGGATATGTGAAACCCGACACACAAGTGCGAGACTTTGCTCCTAGATGCCGTGTTTATACGTCAACAATCACACGAACATTGGACCTGTTGGGGATCAGATCACTTTCTTTTCTCACAATTTCGAAAGAGTAACAAGAGTAAGAAGTATTACAAGTGAATCATGGCTGAAACAAATGGCAGCTTCGTTTTAAATAGCGAAAATTCTACAACAATGGCTGTTGGAAATACCACAGATTATCCTTTGGATCAAACTTCATCAGGTGAACCTTTACACGAGGACACGGTCAGTGTAGTTCTGATACCGTTGGTTATCATAGGTCTTCTTATCGCCGTTGCAGCTATTGTAAGTGAAAACAAGAGAAGCAATAATAAAACAAGGCTTAACAATGACTTAATCCATTTGATATAGATCTTTATTGTAATCCGGAGAAGAACCACTAAACAAGCATCAAGACGTCAGTTTGCCCCAGTTTATTATTCTGTGGAACACGAAGAGAGTGGCAATGAGTGGGAATCTCAGCTCATGGATGAAGAATTGGCCAGACATGCCAATATTGTTAAGGTAAATGATCACACAAGTTATACATCAATTACATCCTAAATTTTCTTTGTTTTAGCCCAATCGTGGAAATCAAGCCAGGCTCCAGTTTGAAAGAAGTGGCACTAAATAGACCTTTACTGAGTCACCATACCTATTGTGATTATTAGAACTAGAACAAAGAATTGTGATTCAGCCTTCTGAAATCAAATTTTAAGGAGCCAAATACAATTGTGATTGAAAACAATAGACAATGTATTATTAGTTTGAAGCTTTCAACCCAAGAAATGACTTGCGCACTGTTCACGTTGAACTGCTGCCGCTACTGTTGCTATCGGCATTAATTGAAAATAATTCTTCGTCGAATTCAGAGTCATCATCTGAGGAACCGAAGAACGAATTACTGTCATCATCGTCGTCGTCGTCATCATCATCTTCAGAATCACCATCACCAAACTGCCCGTCATCGGAAGAATCACTGTCGATGTCTACGATACCATCTTCACCTCCACCGTTAACTAGTTCTTCCAGCATTTCAAGGTCTTCATCCGAATTTTCCGACGCACCACCATCATCATCTCCTTCTTCTTCCTCCACTTCAGAGCCCACATCTTCATCATCGCGTAATCTGCCAACGTCGTACAAGCGAACAATCGATTCACTTGGAGTGTTGTACTCCCTCGAGTTCTCCACGACGGCAATTTGGGTATCATATTTGTTGGAACACAACCCATAGATGCATCGTTTGACATCGATCGTGGCGATAGACGAGTAGTCCCCGGCGTCTAACGTCTTGAAGGATGAATCGTACATGGGTTCTTCTCTACTTTCCTCTTCTAAATGGACGGCGTAGATCACGTCACCAGAGGCTGAAAATGTGACTTGGCATTGGTCAAGTGCTGGTACTGTTCGCAGCAAATGGAAGGTCCTAATATCCCAAACCTCGGAGCTTGAGATAATTTCCAAGCCGTTCGGGTGGAAAGTTCCACTCAGCGATTGATTCAGCTTATCAAATTTGTGAATCTGTGTTCCTACTCAGCAATGAAATGAAGTTAAACAATAATTTTGAAAAACTAGCGTTAGATAAGAAATTACCTGATGTAGCATCCCATAAAACACCATCAGAAAGGATTAGCTCATCGCTAGGATGAAATGTGGCACGGTTCTTTGAATAGTTATTTGATGTGGTAGGCGTCAAGCTCATCAACTTCTTGCCCGTTGCCACGTCATACACAGTGGCGGTTTCACCTTTTGTACCAACAATTTTGTCTTGTACAGTTTTGCTGAATTCGACGTACTCTTCTTCTTCGAAGGAGTACTTCATGTCGAAAAAATCACCGACAGCCCACAAACAAGAGAAAGGCGGGCGGTACATTCCCGACGTCAGCAAAAGATCGCCCGTCCAGTTGGGCTCAATGTTGAAAAGGTAGTTTTCATGGCATTGATATGTTGCCTCTTCAGCTGCTGTGTTGACGTTGTACAGCTTCAACTCGCCTGTTTGGTTTCCAATCATAAGGAACTGCTCACAAGGAGAAAACGCGCAACAAGTAAACGTCTCGGAGTCGTTGCGGAAGGTCCGAACAGGTCGGAATCGGGAGTAAACCAGTTTGCGATCCATTCTTGCTCCGTCTAATCCACCAAATCGAGGGTGAATTGCTCGTTTTTGAACTCTAACTGCAAAATTTGTTGGTGCTGTGTTCTTTGATTTGGCATCTGGACATTTATGTGGTTGAAAGAGGTCGAATTGTGGACACGTCACCATAGGCGTCTTGCAGAGGGCATGTTGATTCATCAAGTATTCAGTAACGATGGCGTCCAAAGAGACACCACGAGAGGTTTCACCACTGCCACCATTAACTCCGCCGATGGATTTGTTCATGGCAGTTGGAGAATCCCAACTGGTCACCTTTTGTAAAGCTCGATGTTGATTCGTCGCACCTGTCTGTGTGCTTGGAGAAGGCATTCCAGGTCGTATTCTGTCGAGTCTTCTGCTTCGAGAACAGTTCTTACATGAGTTAAGTTAAAGTTTTATTAATTACTAAATTCGCTTACCTGCTGGACAAATTAACTTTAATTATTCCTTGCTGCGTCGGTGTCGACGTGGATGGCGTAGCAGGAAGAGGGGTATTAGAACCAGCTGCCGTAACACCTCCTTGTGCCGTCACACGGCCAGATCTACTTGGGGTAGCCGGCGTGTTGCCGGTAGTTCGATATGGTGGGAAATTAGAGCTGGCCTGCTTAAGAGGAAGAGGAGGAAGGCCTGCTTCTTTCATCAACGCCGTGGCCGACTCAACCATATTTTTGCTAAGCAGATGCTGGTGAATTAACTGAAGCAACTGCTTTTCGTTGAACTGAATTCTCGTTTGAGCCACCTGTTGCAAGAAACTGACGATTAGGCAAATACAGGACAAGTATACCAGAGCTTCAGCGTCATACCACATCAGCTTTGTGTATCTTAGCTAGCGACACTTCAAATTCGTTGACATTAGATTTGATCCGACCCGACACCTGTTCCAGCAATTCCAATCCATATTTCTGAAACTTTACATGTTCTTGTCGTTTATCTTGCAATACTGGTTCTCTCATAAGAACCTGAAATTCAACATGATATTACTAAGAATTACCAAAGGATATATCAATCTTATCACAATATACCTGTAACTGGCCGGTGGTGAACAGAGGCAATTTTCCCATGATCTGACGAGCGTTTTCGCTACGGGCCAAACCTAACAAGGCCTTACATGCTAGGGCGCGAATAGAATCTGCATCTGTAATAGGTGTTTTAACAGCCAGAAGGTCCATCAACACCATTATTCCATTGTGCGAACGTACACACTCCCAGACTTGGTTAAGAACTTCCTCACTCGTTCGACTGGCCTGCAAAAGTCAAATAAATTCTGTAAAGAAGAAGCTTATGTCAACAAATGCATGATCATTACCACACTACGTCTTTTGGCACTTCCATTGAATCTTCCGACAGAACCACCAACGCGATGGACAGGAGCGCAGACACAGTGAATGAGCACGCACAAAGAAGCGCGTTGTACTTCCGGGTCAGCCACTATGTCTCCTTCCGCTGCACCCAGCAAGATATTAATACCTACAGCGTTATTGTCATCCGGTATTTGAATGCGATCACAAAATAGCATCTGGACTCGGCAAGAGACTGAACAAACAGCCAAAACATCCTGAAAAGATATATTTTTTGTTATTATTTTTTAGGCTTCTTCTATTTCATTTGTATTTATTTATTCATTTTTTTACCAGTGCGCTTCGAACAGTCTCCGCTCGACCAGTGAAATTCCACAAGTACGAGACGGCGATAACTTGAAGTAGTAGAGGGATGCCACCGAGGCTGACAAATTCATTGACGGGTGACCAGCTGGCTCGGAACGGCATAAGTTCTTGGGCTGTGATTATCAAATCGTGAATTTGATCCGCATTAAGCTTGATCGCTTTGTAAGGAGGTGTCGATGGCTGGGGAGAGCCACCCATTTCACGAACTCTGATGCGTTGTAAGTGTTCAACCTTTCCGGCTAGATGAATTTCGAAATATCGCTTAAGTGCGGCACAAACGTGACGGACAGTCTGACGCGCCGCGTGGGACTCATCATCGTCTGAAAAATCGTTGGCATCTTCCATTGAAAGTATAGACAACGTGCTTATCATGTTGTACAGCCGGCGAAGTCCGTCTTGGGCATCAAACTGCTCAAGAATGATGCGAAACTGAAACGATGTTCCGAAAAACATGGTGGCATGACATCGTCCTGATTCGTGAGAACACTCTAGGAGCCAAAGGGCGTAACGGACAAGATCTTGAATAACGTGATCTGGTAAGAGACACACTCTTTCCATGGCATCCTCACAATACGCAATGTAGTAGAGGCACATGGCTACTCCTGTGGCGGCAATACTTGGCCGTGGAATTTCAAGCAAGCGATGTAGTCCTTGATGATGAATAAATTCAATGGCAAATTTTTTGTGACAGAGCAAAGCTCCGAGATATTTCAGGGCTTCGAACGACAAACGTGAATCTCGCGTCGCGCTAAAGTTGATATAGTTGAGAATTAGCTTGAGGGCGTTTTGCTCGAACATGTGGACTAGTAACTCTTGATATTCGCCCATGGGTGTTAAATACCGCAAAATCAAAATTTGCCGAGTTGAATCTGTCAATGGATGCATTTGGTATGTTCCTTGAATTTAATGACACAAGAAATGTTATTAAAATTTTGTGAAAGTCTAATAATAATAATAGAGACATTTACCTATGACATAAGATTCCATTTCAGCCCAAGACGAATTGCTCGAGTCATTTAACGCAGAACCATTCAAAGAGGTGTTTCCACTTTTCCTTTCCTTAGTGCCTTTAATCCTTCCTTGAATTTTTTTTCCTTTACTTCCTTTAGATAATTTCCCCTTGTCGTTGGCCAATTCATCTGTTGCTGGACCGGGCATCAGCTCAGCGTCTTCATCCATCGGGATCTTTGAGCTCGAGGCTGCTGGAATCTTACTTTTGGTTGGGAGCTTGGGAGTTGTATTCGAAGTAGTTGGTTGGTCACAAGGGAGGTTTGAAAATGATTTTAAATTCCCAAGGTCGTCTTTCTCCCGGACTCTCTTTTCGTCACATTTTGTTTGGATTTCCCACAACCTTTTCAACATAAGTGGTGCTAAATGAGCATTTAACTCGCGAAAATTTGCTGCCAAGTCTTGTAACTCCATGGCAGCAGCTAATAATCCTGTAGCATAGCTTTGAAGTGGTTCAGGACCCTTTTCTGCCCAACTGAAAAGTCTGTTGATCAGCCCTTCAGTGTCTTGGAACACAACAGACACTTCTAATCCTGGCATTAAATCTAGCACAAGACGCGCTGCAGCAGTATTTAGTTCACGGGAGTCTCTGGTTGAAATGCCTAACCTTGTCCAGTAAGTGTCACGTAAATAGTCTCCAACTAACTGTGAAACAAAACAAATAATTCAGCAAATGTTGAACAGAAAATGTTCTACAAAATTAATACTTTTTGCATAAAAACTTCCTTCTTGAATATGACTTTCAGCATGTGTCCAAAACTGCAATTCGGATTTCTAGAAGGGTTACGGTCATCAAAAGGATCTGGATCCATTTTCAGGTAGTTTTCTGTTTCTATCTCCAAAAGGTCAGCCAGCCTAAAATTTTAAAATATTCATGAGAAATGCCACACAAAAAGAAACACATTATATATAATTAAACATACCTGGACAGGTATGGAACAGGATCAAATGTGGGTGCTATGTGGTGTTCCTCAAATAACCTCAAAATAGCACTGACATCTGACATTTCAGTCAGATTGACGGTGTCGTTAGCCATTCTAAATCACTAAAATATAAAGGTGCCAAATTAAGTGACTGTAACATTTAAAACATAATAAATACGAAGCCGAAGTTTCAAAACGAAATCACAACACAAGCAGCAAGTTCTGTAGCTCATAGTTCGCAGCTTTTGAATACAAAAACAATGTGTTTTTGACTCACCTTCGAAGTGTAACGTTTAACTGTAACCAAAACTTATCTTATTAAAAAGATTTGTACTATATCAAATTGTGTAATGATGAGAAAAGGAAAAAATCAACGTTAACATTGATGTCTTTGAAGCACGTTTTCTTCTGGCAACTGACAGCATTGCCAATTTATAAAGGGATATTCGCTCGGCTTCCTCCTTTGTTAACAAATTGTAACCGTTTTCACCACAAATAATACTTTTAATATGTTAAATAACATTTTAAATATTTTAGTATAGTTTTTTGTTGTGTAGGTGATCTTTTTCAATAACGGAATGGAATTCAATCTGAATCCGGCATTCTGGTTTTTTTCCGCCGATTCAACTATCATGGCTGCTTGAATGAAATCAATTTTTTGTTTGCATAGTGAAGCTTAGTATTTTTCAGCTTGATAGCATAATTGACATTTCCAATAAATTGACATTGCGTACGTAGAAAGTTGAGCTGAAATTTTTTTTCTTCTGTGCATGGAGTTTCTCCATTGATACATCGACCAGAGAAGATACAAAAACGAAATGGCCGATGTTTTGGATATTCTGGAGTTGGGGAGACCGGGAACACCAGAGGTGACGAAAGAAAGTATTATGGGAACTCAAAAGCCGAAACCGAAATACAAACCCAAAAATGAAGTTTTACGCAAACCGGAGGGAATGGCACGAGAGCTTTTCAATCTCTTAGTCAATGACAGTAAAGATTCTGCACCGCTATTCCCCACTGATACAGGTAATGTTTGTTACCATATTTTCAAAGTGAACTACATTACATTATACTATTTTCTAAATGTTTTTATGCAGGTAAAGGATACAAACAAACAAAAGCTCAACTAGGTGTCCGTAAAGTAAGACCATGGAAGTGGATGCCTTTCACCAATCCAGCCAGAAAAGATGGAGCTGTGTTTTACCATTGGCGTAGAGCAGCCGATGAAGGGAAAGAGTACCCCTTTGCTAAATTCAACAAGGTTAAACTAACTCCAGAATAATTTAGTAGTAAAAACACTAATTCTTTGTTTCTTCTTTCACAGCAAGTTCATGTTTTCTCATACACAGAACAAGAATATACACAACAGCTTCAATTAGATAATTGGACAAAGCAAGAAACTGATCATTTGTTTGATCTCTGCCGGCAATTTGATCTACGCTTTACCGTCATTCAGGATCGTTGGGACAGTTCTCGGTTTTCGAAAAGATCCATTGAAGAATTGAAGGAGAGATATTACGATATCTGCAACTTGCTGAACAAAGTAGATTCCTCAAAATGTTCATAGTTTTGAAACAATGGAATTTTTAATGTATATTTTTATTTAGGCTCGGCATACTACAGGTCCCGAACCTAAGAATATTGCTTATGATGCCGATAATGAAAAGCGTCGGAAGGAACAATTGAAAAGACTATTTGAACGGACATCGGAGCAAGTCGAAGAGGAAGCTAACTTACTTCAAGAGCTAAGAAAGATTGAAGCCCGAAAAAAGGATCGAGAAAGAAAAACACAAGATCTTCAAAAACTTATCACTGCTGCAGACAGTGGAGGCTCTGCTACCACATTAGCTGCTGACCATTCTCCTGCTGCTCACCGAGGTACTCCGCCTGATAAAAAACAACAAGTTCGGAAGAAGAATACCCCATTCGCCACTCCCAAGGCCAAGCTTGAACTTTTGGTGAAGCATTTTTTTTCCAATTTTATATTATATTATAATATAAAATTCTAATGGTTTTCCGGTTAATCATTTTCTGTGAGCAGCCGACTGTTGAGACTCCAAATACGGGCATTAAATTCCCTGAATTTAAATCAAGCGGAGTGTTTTTGCGTTCACAGCGGATGAAATTACCCCCTAGTGTCGGCCAGAAGAAATCTAAAGCTATTGAACAAATGCTTACGGAACTCGGCTTGGGTAAATTATTACTGATTTTCTATTTTACTTCTTTTTATTTTACATGTTTTATTTTAGAACTCAACCCAATGCCCACGGAGGAAATTTGTCAAAACTTCAACGAATTGCGTAGCGATTTGGTGTTGTTGTACGAATTAAAGCTTGGTCTGTCAACTTGCGAATATGAACTGCAAGCTCTTAGGCATCAGTACGAAGCTTTGGCGCCAGGGAAAACACTGGAAATTCCACCTACTTTGCTATCCAATAATGACCCAACCATGCCCACTGAAGAAGTTTCAGCAAGGCCCAAAGCCTTGTCTGAAGTAATTGACGTCGTTGGTTCGGCCGCAACACCCATGGTAAATTTTTTAGAAGTATATATCTACCTTAAGAAAAGGTGTTAACCACATTTTCTCCCATTTTAGCGTAAAAGAAAGGCTGCACTCGAACAGAACAATATGTTAAAGAAAATAAAAAACCGCATGTGATTGCTGTTCTTTTATTTTTCCACATGAATACAATTTCATTTTTTTTCAAATCTCCAAAAATCCACCTCAATGTCAACAGACGACTTGTTATGAAACTTATATGTTGCTGGTAAATCGTAGCGCAGTTGAGCAAGAACACGCGCGTCGACTTTCCAACCAGGGGCTTTACGATGAAAGTAGTCTCGCGTCGAGGACTTGTGTAACGAATATAACACGCCTTTCTCACTGAGACATTGAAGTCCTATTTCTACAAATAATGAATCCAATCCTTTATTATGTTTAGTTCCGAAAGGAGGATTCATAATAACTGTGTCAAATTTTGTTTTCCTTTCTAGCACATTAGGTAAATCCTTCACATCACACTGAATCAAATCTATGTCCATTAACTCAAACTGGCTGATGTTGGAGCTTGAGATTTGCAATGCTTCTTCATCAATATCCACACCTAACACATATGATGCACCCATTAGCACTGATCCAATCCCCAAAACACTGCAGCCACAACCCAAATCCAATACAGTTTTCTGTCCAAGGTCTCCATAGGCACTTTCAATAGTGTGAAGCATACAAGCAGCTATATGAGCTCTTGTTTCATATTGCTCAAGAAGGATTTTTGGCTTTGAAAATCCATCTAGATCTTGTAGATGCTGCTCAAGCTCTTTTCTCTTCATTAATTTAGCCATGGTACTTATTTGGTTGGTTCAATTTTTTCAAGCCTGGGTATTACTGGTAAGATGAAATTTCCAAATGAAGAGTCTTGGGCCACAAAATATCCAAAGGAAGAAGTGTGAGCATGAGTTAAAGCTTGACGCTGAGCTGGGTTTAATGAATCTGAAGATGTGCTCTGTAAAAAAAAAGTAATAACAATCAATATTTTAATAATATGTCTTAATATTTAAACTAACTAACTGGAGTTGGGGTAGCTGCTGGAGTGGGATTTAGAGTAACAGCAGCTCCTTGCTTCAAAAGCTTCTTTTGCATCTGCACCTCCTCAAGTACTTTACGGCTTTGATCTTGATTTGTAAACAAAACCTTTAGTTGAGATGTTAGATTTTTAAAAAACTTCACGAATGATACCTTGACGGGTTGCAGGGGGTTGAAAAGTCATGACTCTGAAATATTAACAAAAAATATACTTGTTCTCGACTGTAATTGCCCAGAGATCTCAGAAAAACTTGCGTCAAAAATCCAAATCGTAAAATTTTAGCAGCCAGCAGCAGACGAAACCAATGTTGAAGGCCTGAGGGCTGAGGCTGAGGACGCTGAGACCGCGCACTGAAAACGAAATAGCTAGTTCCATAATTTTACGATCAAACGATAAATTTAAAATAAATTTTTTACATTTTTATTTAAGATATTTATTTATTTCATGATGATAAGAGTTTGTGTTTAACTACTTTATATAAATCTCAGGACACAACCGGAGCTTTTACTACCGGCAATCCGGCAACCTTGAAGAGAAGCAGACGGCTTTTTTGACTGACGGACATCAAAAATTGTGTGTCGGAAGTTTTCAAATGCGAGCAGGTTTCCAAGTTTTTTTAAATTTTTTAAGAGCAATATTTGTATGTGACTCCTGCTCAGAAATGAATGAGAATAACGAGCATGAAATGGTGGATGACAAAATAGCATCGCCTTTGAAGGCAACAACTGCTTCTTTAAGTAGAACGCCCAAGGGTCAAATTGTGTACGATCGTGATCCATTGGTACCCATCGAACATACAACTTTCAACAGCAAATCGGGCGTTCTTCTCTCGGAAGAAGTCTTTACTCGGAATTCCACAGTGCTATTAAATAAATCTATAGAATGTGATAGTTTTCCTCCATCTACCTTATCTCGTCCAGCCACAATAGGATTAAAAGAAAATTCCAGCTTGTATATGAACCTTCCTCTACAACATTCAGAAAAGAGAACCCACCATTATAAATGGCAGCAAGAACTGATGTTGATGAGAAATACCAATCAACTAGAAGAAACAACACCAGTCTACAATATAAGCAATCATATGATCATGCAGTTGTTTGAATTGAAAGAAGCTCAACGTTTGGTAGGTTCATTCAAATTGCAGTTTGTTAAAGTATGTGCTAACTAATGCAGGTTGAAATTGTAGTCAATGGCACCCAGCTTCATGAAAAAAATAGAAGACTTTGACGAAGCCTCTCGTCAGAATGCCGATGAAGAATGTCTCCGCAAGAAACGAGAATTGGAGGAAAGACTGGTGCCAAAAACTGAGGATCATATTGATGTGGAAAAGACAATTCAGCGTCTCCAAAATGAAGCGAGACTGCGAAGACAACAGGATGAAGATCAAATAGACCGAAAATTAAAAGAAATGCAGTACATTCAAGAAAAGGAACAGCAAGAAAATTTGAGGAAAAAAACTCTGGAACTACATACAAATGAAGCAAAAAGACGGTAGTAAATTCTTTATATATTTGAAAGAAATTTGAGATTTTGATTTTTGGTGGATTTTGTAACAGGAAAAGTGTATGCACTGACAAATTGCAGTCGTTTTTAAAGAGCTTCCATGAATCTGTTATCTCGTGTCTGGAAAAGGAATCTTTTCTTCCAACAATTCAAATGAAACTCGACCGAGTCACGGGTACGTTTTGGTATCTTATTTCTTGCATGTTGATGATTTTATATCTTTGTCTTTTCTTCTTTTAGCTTTGAAAAACCAGTTTGAGTTAGTTGTGAACGACGTCAATTTTGATGATCCTCTCGTCAGTGCAGTACGCAGTGAAAACATAGTCAAACAGATTGACGATCTTATTCAAGTCATCAAAGAAGATATTTCAAAACACAATGCTCAAGTTCACCAACGAGTTACTGCACCTAAACGTCAGTCCGAGTCAGTTGGAGTACCTTCTGTAGTTCCCTCAGTTACCTCTTCTGAAACCAGATCCGCTGAACCCCAAACTCGTTCTGGAAATAACGCGGATAAACCAAAAATTGAAACAGCTGATGACGACTTCGATTTCGTTCATCGAGCAGATTTACAACTATATACTGAGCTTATGACCGAACTGAGCCAGTATGAAGCCAGTGCTGCTGCGTTTTCTAGCGATCCATCATTGAAATCGTTAAGATTCGATTTACAGAAAGCCGTTGTTCACCCTGTTAACGAAATTTCCGATCAATCCGGGCAGCATTTGCAAGATAAACTTGACAGACTTCGAAATCTGCTGCAAGGTAATGCCGTTAATGTTGGAACAAAAAGAGTGAGGGCCACGGAACATCCTGGAGGGCTTGAATACTGTACAAATGTATTGGCAAGAAGATTAGTTCAACAAGGAGAAGATCAAGTGAACGTCAACCCCAAAGCAGCTTTCCCAATTGCAGCTGTTATAGCTGAACTTTGGTTAGAGTTCCCCATCTTTGGCCGACTGGTCTTGGCTCATTTCTACCGGCAGTGTCCTTACCTTGTCCCCTTGTACCTCCCACAGCAAGAGGGCCAGAGCAATGAAGATTATTACAAGTCTCTGGGCTACAGATATAGTGGCGGGAAAGTGGAACAACAACCAGCATATCTCAAGAGAATGTCTGGCGTCGTTCGTTTATATGCTGCCGTTATGATCAGTTTGCCACGACGCAATCAACCTCATCCTCACGGATTACAGCAGGCCTGGAGGTACCTGGCATCCCTTCTTAATCTACCTCCCCGAAATGAGATCACTGCCGCTATTTTGGTCGAACTCTTAACTGTTACCGGCCATGCTATGACAAGAGAATACGGGAAACAATTCCAGAAAATGCTTCATCTGATATGTACAGATTATTTTACCATGATTCGGAATGTCACCCCCAAAGGATCGGGTGGCGGTCCAGTTACTCGACTGCAAGAATTTTTGCACGAATCCATTACAAAAGGGGGCATTGCACCACCAGCTGGCCAACTTCCTCCTCGATTTTGGTAGATTAGATTAAATTCCTCCAATTCTAGATCCTTCAGTTTCTTGTTACGTACGCATAAATGTCACGGGCGAGCAAGTGCCATAAGTTCATATTTTCGTATGTCGTTGCCATTTCAAATCCTTCCTTATTATTTCTAATTCCGTTACTTTGCATAGCAAAATGAATACAAATTTGTGAATTTTGAATGTCGTTGTTTTTTTGGAGGCGGAGAAGGGGTTGATACGTGGCTGCGGTCAGAAAAAAAGTCGAAAACTGTCAGAAATATATTATATAGATTAATAATTGTTACCGGTACTTTTGTTTTAGTTTCCCTGATGTTAAGTCTTGAAGCTGGTAGTGCGTTTTTTTTTCTTCAGTTGCTTATGCGACAGTCTGTTGCAAAATTATTACGGTTACTCGTTAAATACCTTCTTGAAACGCTACGAAATAGTAGCGATTTAGCGGTTACGGGTATTAACATGGGACAACAATTTAAAATCAGCAGTTAAAAAAAATGAAAATTAGCTTATTTTTACTTCCAGATGTAAGCAGCTAACAAGGTAATTAGCATTGCGGTACCTTAATATTCAATTCTTCTATTCTAGTCCAATGAAGAAACGGAGGTCTCAAGCTAACGGATCGGCTACCCTTGACTCATTTGGGGGCCAAACAAATTTTTGTAATGACGGCCAAGTTATAGAGGAATAACCAAAGCTCACCGGCACGAATTTGCCCTGCAAAATGTTCCGGTATGTGTGACACTCGTCGAGTTATCCTCCATCTCAGAGAATGAGCCACTTCAAAGTATATAGTTCTACAATAAAAAGAAAATATAGGGAAATCCATCCTTCTTTGAGAGCTATTTTATTCTAGCAATTAATAGACAAAAAAAATAGCGTGAAGTCTACTACCCTTATCCTAACTGCAGTCCATTGCAATTCAATGCAATTTTTTTGTTGTAGCGCTCGTAAAGTAGCACAAAAAAAGTAGAATAAAAAGAAAGAAGCCCTTACGATAGACGAACTGTGTTGGGCAAAAGATGGAAATAGTTATGGTTGAATTATTATGCTAATACTTAAACATTTGGACACCGTCGTTAAGTTTCGTTTCTCTCCGGAAAACATCGAGTTGATGAGGGTGCATCACTCATGCCTTTCTGGGTTTTGTTCTGACGCTCTTTTCCGGACGATTTGCAAACTGTGACACCACTTGAAGCGATGTTTCACTGTTTCAGTCAAAGTCTAGCACAATCTTATTCCCGCATTGTATGAATTAATCGTGTATGTATGTTACCTGCATTGGGAACACGATGTGCGTGCTGATTTTCTGATGGGAAAATTCCGGCGGAAGAGGTGCGTGCGTGTTGTACAATTATTTAGACACGTAATTATAACCTGGCCATGATGTTTATTTCTTTATTCATGAATAGTTTTACTTGAAATAAGTTATTGCTTAGATCTAGTTCAGTTGAAACAGCACTTCCTCCGAGGGGGAAATCGTCAACCGCACTATCAAGGACAACGATTAGAATAGGAAGGAATCAATTTTACAATCAAATGAAACAATGTTCATTAAGACACAAAGAAACAGTTGTTCGTAAAAAATTGAAGCGTGAATCAATTTTTTCAAAAACTGAGTTGTAGGTGATTTCTTTATTATTGAATAAAGAGTATGTCTTCATATCCTACATCAAACAATGTCATACAATAGATAGTAACAATAAGGAAAACCGTAAATGAGGAATCGAGTTCGGAAGAGTAGTGACATAATTGTGTTCTTTAATCGAGCATATATTTCCAACGGAATGGCCAAACAGCGTAGAGAAATAGAATAAACACACGGCGTCGTTTCTCAATTGTTCGTATCGCATAATAGTAAAAATTAAAATGAGGGCTCAGTAATACCGCGAGAGGAAAAACAAAAACAAATTTATGGATTGGGAAAGCGGACCGGCCGCCACCCGTTCATTGCGCCAAATGAAGGATTGCTGGGGCGATAGCCATCGTGCTGTCGATTCATGCGGCCCCATTCATCATTTCGCTTTGGACTCGGTGGATAACGTTGTGTGTGCGGAAGGTAACGAGCTGGGCGACGCGGTAGCTCTTGTTTCATTATCAAATCGCTTAAATTAATATCTTCTCCATCAGTTTCAATGGCAACACCTTGGACATGCTCGATAAAAGTGGCTCCTTCCAACGATTTAGGCTTCACTTTCAATCCGATTACATGGCTCGATACAGATACCTCTGGCGGTAGAGTAGCGCTGACATGGGTTGATTGCGCAGGCTTATTGGCATGCTTGTTCCGGGTCGAAGAGCCAGTGATGAGAGAAATCTTGTTGCCTTTGCTAGAAATGACTTCATGATGGTGATAATTCTGATTCTCGGGCAATGTTATGGACAGTACGGGTTCAGCGGCCTTTTGGGGTTTCCATTCCAGAGAATTGGCGTCGTTAGTCCATGATGGCGATTGCCATCTATCTTGTTGCGCCGGGGCAGCCGTAGGGTAAAACGGGCGTGGTTTGGCAGGTCTGCTAATGATTTTCACCGGGAACGGCGTCGAAAGAGTGGTTTTCGAATGTTGTTGCTGTGGTTGTTGGGTTCTCTGAGGAAGAGTTTGGTGGGTTTGCAAGGCACTCAGCGATGCGGCTAGCATGGAAAACCAACCTCCGCCATTATTATTACTTGCAGTCAGTGGAACTTTCGACTTCTCTACATTAGGCCTAGATGTAGGAGGAAAAGTGTCTTTGCTCTCATAATAATTTTCTTTGACAGGATATGGTTTCCCGTTGAACGCTCCCGCCCGAATCGGAGACTCGTGGGAGAAATTTGTCGGATTCTTCGTTTGATGGTAACCCGAAAGAGGCGTCTTAACCGCCACCGACTCTGATGTCACTGTTTCTGCTCGCTGGTTACTTGAATCGATTTCATCTTGTTCACGATCCTCGAACGCAGCGCTGCCGATATGGGTCGGCCACTTCCACCTGCCATTCCAATTATTGGAAGGTTTGCTCTTCGTTGGATTCGGTCTACTCGTTGTGGTGCTGGGAGCAGTGGTCGTGGTCGACAGAGATGTTGTACTCGGTGGCGAAGTGGTCCTAATTCTCCATAAATTATTCGTTACAGTCGATGGCTTCCGAGTTGACGCCGTCGAAGCATTTGGAACTAGGAAACCGAGATTAGCAGATCCGGCCTTGGGCGGGAAACGAGAACTCAAACTTCCTTTGAATTTGTTGATTTCCTCTTTTGTGTATGGTTTAAAAGTAGGCTTGGTCGTCACCGTCTGGCGGGCAGAGATGATTTGTGAACAAGAGCTGCCGACTGTACAAGAGATGCTGAAAAAGGGAATCGTTGGTGTCGCTTTGTAGAACGGACTCGGAGTTGTCGTAGTCGTAGTGGTCGTTGATGTTGATGAGGTATCACGGACCAAATTGCTGCCACTGTTCGAGAAACCGAATGGTTTCGAGGTGATGATGAAAGGTTTAAAAGTTGAGCGGGAATTCAACGGACGCGGAGTCGTCGTCGTGGTTGTCGGAGTATCTCGCACGGAATTACTGTCAGAATTGCCGATACCGAACGGTTTCGAAGTGACAATAATAGATTTGAACGGCCGGCCACGTGCATCCCGTCGATAAGTTTGCGGGCCTTCGTAAAGGCTGAGGGGTCGATCTGGATTGACACCAACCTGTATTAGCACTGGGCCAGCATTCACGACCGGCGAGGTGACGATTGAAAACAGCAGGAGAACGGCTAAGTCACGTCTCATCTTTTGTACGATAACGGTAGGTTGGAATAAGAACGGGAAGCGGTATTACTAACGTAAAAGTGTAAAATACCTTCAGAAGATGTTGCAGATCCAAAAACGGTCATAAAAGGCGGAACTTTCAGATCCTTTGGAAAATTTAATCTGATGATAAAAAAAAATTTTTAGAGCCTATTAAAAACGCCGCTAAACTGGTCTGAAGCACACTTTCATGGCTAGCGGAATAGCCCTTTTAAAAACACCAGCAAAAGTCAACTGACAGTTGCGATACGGCAGGGCCGTCTGACTCTGAATCTGGGTAAATAGTGACGAACAAGTCTCCTCCAGATGACCGCAAGCACTGACTGGTTTTTCTACCAATTTTTAGGTTAAACACACAATTGAATATGCGGATACTCAAGCACACACAAGTTTTTGACTATGCGGTTTCTGGTTGACAAAGAACTGAAGAATAGAAACAGAAAAGGCTATCACTATCTACACTACCGTTTTCTGATCGCAGATCGGACTATTGTGAAACATCGACCGTTCTGTACTGTTATTAAAAAAAGAAGACGACAACAATATTTCGATATTTACCGTTGGCGAAGTCCGTTTTTTTGTCGTTTTTGTCTGTTCTAGTTGTCACCGTCCATCAGCGTTCCGGATGGAGTTGCACCAACACTTCACCAATGTTAGATGGTGTAGTCGTTGTTTCCTTTTCCGCAATTCTCAATTTTCGAAACGGCTGAGCGCGTCGGAGAACCACCTTCAGCTGTGTCCGTACCGGCAGGGATGTAATCAACAACTAACTCGCCAGTGTGTCTGAACAAGAATGGAGCCTTGAACTTGGTTGGGGCGCTGAAAGACACAACTAGTCAACTAGTCAAGAGCCCCAGCGTAATGGGGAATACAAGTCCACTCTCCCGTGAAAATATCAAACGCCAGGAAGTCTAAAGAGAAACTCACAGTCGTTGCCTCAATCTCAATAGCAGCGGGAGAGCATTGGCTGGCTCACTTTCAGCACATTGACCTAGTTTTCCACGTCTTGGACTCTGGTTTGATAAACAAAACAAACAAAAAAGAGAGATTCAGGATAGACTACATAAGGAAATAAATCAGGTATTGCTTGGGGAAGCTGGTGCTGCTACATCTGATGCGACAAGGCGCATTTTCGACCATTATGACTCATAGACGGAAATTATGAAGTTATCTTCATTTCGCAACATTCGGAAAGCTAGCTACTAGGGGATACCCACACTCATTTATATTTTACACTTTTACAGGTTTGTCAGAACCGGTGCTAGAAAAGTGGAAGCATGCGTGAATAACGGCTGGCAGACAAGAAACAAGTGAGTGAAATATATATATATTCGGCGTCTAGTGAAGTGTACGTTCCGCATCGGTGAACACGCGCGACTTACTGACCTACATTTTCTCCCCCTCTCCTAGACGTTACAAAACAACTGGTAACAGTAAATAAACGAAACAAGGGAAACCGCTTTTTTTTCTTCTGAACATCTAAAAAAAATATTAAAGGATTTGTTGACGGGCACTGTTCTTTTTATTTCCCCCAAAGCATCCTCTTGTTAGCGGATGTAATCTATTGTAATCACGGCAATCTCAAACTTTCATTTCCGTCACCTGAAGCCCTTATTGTTTCGGTTCAATGGTTTTTTAAATCTTCGTTTGGTAAAATTAGCCGTAAAATGCGCAGTAGCACTACTGTCTTTCATGTATAGAAAAAAACAACGATGCTGTACGGTACTGTTTCGTTTCGCCAATAATGTTTGTCGTTTTACAAATGGTGTCGCACAGCTCATTGTCATCGTTCAAACAATGATTTTTCGGAGTGTTTCCATTCCGTATCCAATTTTTAAGTAGGACTTAACTCGCTATATAGAGGAAATATAGCTTTTGAGGCAATACCGTTTAGAGAGAAATTGGAACACATGAATGTTCTCTTTACTATATATACATCACGCATCTGTTGGCAGCGAATAAATATATTATTGACCAGACGACAGTTTCATTTGCCTTTGGAAACACATTAATCATATTGTTCCTAATACATGCTGAAACGTTGCGGAATCATCCCCTCAACTTTCGTGTTTCTTTTCAGTATTTGAAACGATTTGTTAAGAGACTGATCAACTATAGAAAATCGAACTGATTGTGGTTTTATGAACTCTGATCACCTACAACCCCTGCGATTGCGGACTTCCTTTTCTTATCTTTTGAGGTAATAGCAGGTCTAAAACCATCAAAGCTGTGAAAGTATGCACTCTCATTCCTTACGGGTGAATGTTAATCTCCTTAACTGTGACTTGATCTTTTAGTTTTATTTCAGCAGACGGTCTTAATGGGTGAAATAAGAGAAATGCAACTACAATGCTGCGATTTCAGTTTGTCAATTATGCTTCATTTGTATTTCTCTTTTTTTGTGGGTCAACCACACTAACAATTGGCT
Organism: Ceriodaphnia dubia; assembly: GCA_022539655.2. Classification (NCBI taxonomy): domain Eukaryota; kingdom Metazoa; phylum Arthropoda; class Branchiopoda; order Diplostraca; family Daphniidae; genus Ceriodaphnia; species Ceriodaphnia dubia. The sequence goes on along the minus strand of JAKUCG020000230.1, from coordinate 676,698 downwards.
AAACTAAAGAATTATTATAATAGATAAACTAATCATTACTTTGGTATTAGTATCACTACAACTAAACCAGTTCTTCGCATCGTCGTCCTAGTTCTCAATCTAGTAGGGGACGCAAGCGGTGGGGACAGTGAAGACACGGATGGTGTCGACTTGCTTGCCCATCAGCTCATCAAGAGGACGGCGGAAGAGCTCCTCGTTCAGCTTCTCGGACAAGGCGTTCTGGGGAATGCAGTGGAATCCCAGCTGTTCATCGACATCAATAATAAAAAATGAAAAATGACAATTTCAGGTCAGTTGAACATTGAACACATTGGATAAATTGGATAAGCGATAACTACGTATCGACGATGAGCAAATAACGGGAATATAACTATTACGTCAAAGACGAATTGGTCCGTTTAATGAGAATGAGTTTTAAATCTTGTCACGTTACCTTCTTCTCCTCAGTCTCAACGGGTTGGCTTCCTTCGACGCACTTGGGGAGGGCCTCGGTGGAGAAGCAGCGCTTGTTGTCCTGAACAACCATCTTGTTACGGTAGATGGTGAACTGGGAAGGGCGACGGAGGGTCTGGCTGGACAAGATGTTTTGCTGGAATCTGGGTAACAAAGGAGTGACGTCGCTGATGCCGAAGACGGTCTCAGACTTCTCCTTCAAGCATTCCTCCTGGATGCGGCGGAGTTCAGCAACATCGCTGGAAGAGATATCGCTCTTGCATCCAGCGGGGTGCTTCAGCTCATAGGCGACATCCATCAAGTCACGAGGGATGGAGCACTGGCGGGGTCCGGTCAGATCGGTGACCTTGTTGCCAGTCTGAGATCCGCAGAGACCGCACAGACGGCCGCGGTGGATGGGAGAGCCCAAAACAACGACTTCGTTGGCGTCGGTCAAGACGCGGATCATGTGGGAGACGGAAGAATCAACTTCGACGAAGTTATCAGCGGTCTTCTTGATGACGGCCAAAATCTGGTTCTCGGCGTTCTTGACGACGTAGGACTGGCTGGAGATGGAGATTTCCATACCGTTGACCTTAACCTTCTGCTGAGCAGCGAAGACCTCGATCTTTTCCTTGTTCAACAAGACGGTGACGATCTAGATCCCAAGATACAGAGTAACGCAAAGTTTACGATAAATTTCCATCAGTTTGTTTAAACAATTAATAATTACCTTCTTGTTGTTCTCTTCGCGGGAAAGAACGGCGAACTTGTAGCGACGAGAGCAATCCTTGGTCAAAAGCTGATCGCAGCCAGAGAAAGAAGCATTGTAGAAGAGGCCATCGAAGGTGGTGACGGTCTCGGCGCCAATAACGCAGACACCGGGAGCAGCCAAGACGGAGCGGGGGACGGCCATGCGCTTAGGCAAGACGATTTCGGCAACGGGGTGGATATCGATACCACGGAAGAAGGTGTTGGACCAGGGCTTGAAGACCTTGACGTCCATAGCACCAACCAAGGGGTAGTAGACAGACTCGACGGTGATCTGGTTAGCGGTGTTCTTAACATTGACCTGGTTGTCGGACATGTAGGGACCCATCCAATAGCGGGCAATATTGGCGGCCTTGACGGTGGCGTTGTAAACAACAGCAGGGACCTGTTTTTCAATGAAAATCGTCAGATTCTTAATTCCTAAACTACAAAAGAAAATTCTAGGTTAATATACCTCGTTGTAGTTGATGGTCATGACGGACTTGTTCAAGATGGAGGACAGACGGCGGGCAGCAATGCACTCATCGCTCATGCTACGGCCCTGAGTCTCTTGTTTGCGGCACTGGCTCTCTTGCCACTTGTTGCGCAGAGCGGGGGTGATTTCATCCTCGCTGCGGGTCCAGGTGTTCTATTGTCACCAGTAACAGTTAATGAATTGAAACGAAAACATTCTTACACTTGGTAATGAAACTTACGGATACGGTGATTTTGCGATCATTAGTGCAAGACTTGCCGTAGCCAATCTTGAAGACGGAGCGACGCTCAGACTCATCCTTGATGAGTTCCTTGCGCTTGAAGATCAAGTTGTCGGGCCACTGGGCGTCAACTTCAGCGCACAAGACGAAGTTGTTTTCGCTCTCGAGCTCATCGCGGTTCTCCATCATGAGGCTAGCGCGGTGGGTCTTGCTGTCCATGCCGTAAGCGATGGAAGAGCCGATACGGCGGGCCTTGTTGGAGGAGGACTTAGGGGTAAGCTCAACGGTGAAGTCCAAAGAGTAACCGGTAGGGTTGCTCAGGGTCTTGAAGACGTGCTGGAACTTTTGCGAGTCCCATTCTTTGTCTTGCTCCTTAACGTAATCGCGGCTCTTGATCTTGTCACCGTAGATGGTGTCGAAGAGGGACTTGGCGTGCAAGTGTTCCTTCAAGGAAGTCTCAACCTCGGATTCGGAAGAAGCCTTGGTGGCTGTTTTTTTAAATGGCAAGAATGAGCTTCCAACTTCAACAGTCTAAATAACAGAAAACAAGACTTACAGAAAGCCAACAAAGTGTTGATGGTCTTGGTCTCGGATTGAGAGTTGTCCAAGTAGAGGCTCTGGCTGTAGTGGCGGATGGTGGAGGGCAGAGCCAAGAAAGCCAAAGTACCGAAAAAGTCCTTGCTGTAGGCCTGGGGAGCCTTGAAAGCATGGTGGTCACCTTGTTGCTCAACGACGAAGTTCAGGCCAAGGGACTTTTGGCCGAAAGTGGTCCTCTCCTATTAGACGAATTAATTGAATAAAATTGATTTGAAACGCTAACTGTATTTATCAAATTCTTACCTGTTGGGGTTGTTCAGAGTCACGGGCGATCTGGGTCTCCTTCAGGAGGAGGACAGGGGTGAAATCTCCGGATTTCCTGACGGCAACGAAGGGAGTAACACCAACGTGGGCAATACGGGGCTTGCTGCCAAGGAATTCGAAGCTGGTCTGGATCTTGCCGGACTTGATGTCACCTTCAACGGCGAAGCGGCCAGGCAAAGCAACGCAAATTGCAAGGTGGACACCAGAGGTGGGGTAAGAGCGGGCGAAGGGAATCTCTCCCATAACCTTCCTCATAACATGGATCTGGACGACGGGCTGGATGGTGCCTTCAATCTGGGCAGCAAGAGGCATGCGCTCAAGGCCGACCTTAGTGGCAGACTTGAGAGAAATGAAGGCGGCGGCCTGACCGACAACGGTGTAAGCCAAACCCATGGCGGAGGGAATGCGGCGGAAAGAGTCGACCAAGGGGATGTATTTGTGGAAGTCGACGGTCATGGGGCCGGAAGACTGGCGAAGTTTCTGGAACATCTGCTTCTCAACAACCTGCATGATGGTGCGGGGGTTGATGGTGAAGAAACGCTGGTAGTTGTCCAAGAAGTTCAAGTAGATGTAGAGCTCAGGCTGGCCAGTGGCGCGGGCCTCAATCTTCAGCTCATTGTGGATCTTCTCCAACTCGGGGCTGATGATGGAAGACTCGTCCTTGTTCTGCTTGAAGCGGAGTCCGGGCTTGCCCAACAAGTAGTCGATGAACTTCTCGGGGTTCTTGCTGTTGATCGAGTATTCGACGAACTTGGTAACCCAAGGGCCAGCAACAACCTGCAAGTTCTGGTAGTGGTGAGAGGGGATGAAAGATTCAAAGCCGGGGAAGTTGACGGTTTCGGTGACGTAGCCCAAACGGGTCTTCTCAGAGTAACCGGCCTTCTGGTACTTGATGGCAACGTAAGAAGTCCAGAAGAAGGGCTTCATCAAAGCCATAACGGACTCGGCGCGGACAGTCTCCTCGCGATCGATGGGGTTCTTGTTGGCGACCTTGCTGGCGATGGTGGTGTAGATGAAATGGGAGATCTGGTCGTTGGGCTCGTACCAGGTGCTCAAGGCAACGCGGGTCCAGAAAGCCTGGGGAGGGTTGCTGAAGAAGAGCAGGGAAAGAGCGGCCAAACGGACCTCGGTTTCCTCAGCCTTGTTGAAGTAGATGGGCATCAGCAGGGTACCGACGATCTCCTTCTTCTCAGCAGCCAAAGTGGCCAAAGCGAAGATAGCCTTGGTGCGGACGATGTTGCAGATGGCCTCATCTTCGAAGTCTTCAGACTCGACACGGGACATGATGTTGTCTTCCTCCTGCTCCAATTCGGATTTCTTCAAACCAAGAGTCTTCTTGGCTTCGATCCACTTCTTCCTCATCTCCTTCTTGGACAAGTTGACCAAATCGCGTTGGTTGCGCTCGTACCATTCGTTTTCGTAGTGGGTGCTGGGTTCACAGCTGGTGATGAAGGGCTTGACGTAGGGAACGATCATCTCGTGGCCAATGTTACCCAAAGCGGTCAGGAAAGCGATACGCTCACCGGCGTCAGTGGCGATCTTAGCCTGTTCGGCCAAGTAGGGAACCAACTGTCTGGCAACGATGGAGTCGCTGGGGTTGCAGAACTCGCCCATAACCAACTTGGGGAACATGTTCAAACCAAGAGTGGCATTGACGCAAGCCTGGTAGACCAAGCGGGAAGCGGCAAGAGCGGTGGTGATCTTGAGCTGGCGGTGGCTCTGAACGACTTCGGACTTCAAAAGTTCCTAAAGTTGTAAAGAAATGAGTTAGTAATGTTTTAGACACTACAATTGGTTGGGAAATTTATTTAATTACAATGAAGCTGGTCAAAAGCTCCTTGGTGGGGGTCTCGATGGTTCCGGGCAAGAAAGAGATGGCCTGGGTGGCTTGCTCGCCAGAGATTTTGCCGTTCAAGATGTAATCACGGATGATCAAGAAAGCGGGGTTGGAGCCGGCAAGGACCAAAGTATCGACGATGATTTGGCTATTAATAAATTGCGCATCGATTATAAGTTTCACTATCTTAATGAGATTAATGTTAATTTTGAAAATTACTTCTTGGTGGCGGTGGCCTTGTTGTCCCAAGCCTTGCTGACGACGGTCATCAACTCGGGGTAATCGAGAGAAGCGAAGACCCTGCGGAGCATGTTGATCTTGTCGGGGATGTAGCTCTTGGAGGGGTCAACATAGTAAGCCTCGGATTCGAGTTCGCGAACGATTTCGGAGAAGAGACGCTCGGCCTCCTTGACGAGGGTCTGCTTGTCGACTTCCATGATCATGGGAGAGTTGACGTTGCGGAGAGTAGGCTTGCCCATAAGGGGTCCTTGGGTCTTGTAGTCGGAGTCATAAGAGTAAGCCAAAGTCTGGTAGACATGGACATCGGTGGAGATACGGGAGATCAGCTTGGGGGCTCCACTGCGGTGGGCAGACCTCAAGTGAAGGTGCTGGACGGTCTGGCCTTCGGTAGCCTCAGTTTCGTAACCGAGGGGCTTGGTGACCAACTTGTCGACGGTCTTGATGCGCTGGACGATGAACTGTCCCTCGTTGGTGGTGCAACCAATGATGCGGACAGAGTCGATGCGCTATTAATTAATTAATCGGTTAAAAGAGTTCAGGTTGGAAGGGGAAAAGTGACGGAAACTTGGTACTAACCGACATTTCGTTCTCGCAACCGGCGCCATTAACCAAGTTGCATTGAGATCCGGGTAGGCTCTGGTAGTTGAAAACGGGCAAAACGCGGCACTTGTCAAAGTCGCGGTTCTTCACGATCTCAAAGACGGGGAGACCCTGGCAGAGCTCAGGGACGGGCAAAATCTTGGGAACCTCAGTCTCAATCTGTTCGGTGGGCAAGCGGCTGATGTGGTACCAGGTCTGGCATTCACCGCTGGAGCAACCCTTTTTGTGAAAAAAACAAACAAAGAACCAACCATATCAAAACAAATTCGAAAACATTTTCCAAATAAATTTTAAAAATTACCTCCATAGCGTGGTAGACGGTGTTGTCGGCGTAGTAGTTGTCGTATTCACCCTGTTGGAAGACACCAGAGGTACCATCGAGCTGGAGCTGGATCTGGGCAGCCAAAGCGCGCTTGAAGTTAACGATCCACAAGGGCTCTTCTTTGCCAATGGCGACGCTCTCGACCTTGCCGGAGACGAACTTGACTTGGAAGGGCTTCTCGAGGAGTTCTTGGTCGACGATGCGGACTTCGTGTCCGGGATCAGCCTCAATGAACTTCTCCAAAACATCTTCGTTGAATTGCTTAGCCTTGGTGTTCAGAAGCTGTAATGGCCGAGCGAAAGTGATCAGTCATATTTTACTAAACCAGAACATAGTCAATAATTTTTCCTTACAGCGATGTTGACGAGGGTCTCGTCGACGGGCTCAATGGTCAAACGTCCTTTGATGGAACCACCGGAAACCTTGGTGCTGATGCCCATGATACCAGTAGAGATCCAGCCGGCGTAATCGTATTCGTAGGTGTAACCGGCCATCCAGACTATTGAAAGGTAATGGGCAAAAATATTTATAGCTAACTATATTAATGTTGATTAGCAATGGATTGCATACCTTTGTGGGTGGGCACGGCAGTCTCGAGAGTCAAGCTGTCGGCGGTGAGGTCGGGGCGCTCAATACCTTCCAAGTTCAAGTTGGAGGGGACTTTCTGGCCTTCGACGGAACCGAAATAAGGATGACGGACGTTTTCCCAGGGCTTTTCGCCATTGAGAATGCTCTGTTCGACCTTGTCGAACTTGAAGGGCCTCTCCAAGCCGAGGAGGATGGATTCCCTCTCGACGGAGCGGATGCTTTCTTGTTCGGTGGGGCGGATCAGACCGCAAGCCAAGATTTGGCTCTCGGGCAAAGACTTGATTTCCTTCATGTTGACACGGCTGATGTCATCGGGAAGAACATGGATGACCACGGCGCGGTTCAAGACGCTGCGGGTGTTCTCATCGTACAGAGAAACAGTGGAAGAGATGAGGTTGATGTCGGTGCGGGAAGGAGAGCCCGAGAAGGTCTATTAGTAATACAACATTTTGTATATTTAGATATTAGGCTCCGAACTATGTGTTCATAATATTTCGAAACTAAAGCTTTTGCGTAGATAAATGTAAAAACGGAATCTTACCTTGACATTGCCGAGATGGCCAGCCAGTCTCTCACCTTCACGTCTATCGGCGTGAACGAGTTGCTCACCAACGCTTTCGCATTGGGAACCGAGAGTAGTTCCAGCGTGGACATGAATGCCATGGAGACCGGGCTCCAAGCCATAAATGACACCGCGGATCTTGACTGGGCTGCTGACGGAAGCCTGTTCCATCATGAGTTTGCCGCTAACATCGGCACCTTGGATTTGAACAAAGGCACGACGAGGGCCTTCGACGGACTTGCCATAACAAGCGACAGCGATAACTAATAATAACAGAAAATGATCAAATTTCTAAATGAACCAGTTTTCAGAAGAAAATTTATTGGAAAAGAGCAGTGCAACAAATGTAATTTAACAATTATTAAATAGATACGAGTAAACTTACCGAGAATGAGTGCAAGGAGTTTCATATTGATCATGCCCGAACCACGGTGAGGGTACTTGGCATGAAGTGAATGAACTACGCTCTTCCAATCGCCAGTACTACCAATTTATAGTCCTGACAGAACCTTATTCAGCAAAACAGGCATTCATCAGCATCAGGGCCACGAAGCTTGTCAGAAAGGAGCAGTCTGCACGGTAAAAAGGTGAGGTCATCTAAATTTCAGTGTTGACATTCAGTTCACTGAGACTGAGATCCTAGACATGTTATCATATCAAGAAATGCTTATCTAGACTATACTCATCCTGTACCGAGCATCGTCGTTTGATGATGAAATCAATGCCCGTTTCATTTGCGATTTTGTCATTATTAATTTTCGCACAAGTTGAATTTAAAAACATCTAGTTTGCAATAAAGGAAGCATGTTTCTTAATTGTTCCACGTTTTTGTAAACTTATCTGGACGCATAATATATATAGCGTGTTGCTATGAAGAACAAAAGGACCTTAATATCTTCCAGCAGTCTAACATATTAGTAAAATTGTATTCAACTATATAAAAAATCTTTACTTCAACTTACCTCGCGTTCAAGCAAAAATAATTTGTAGACTTCGACGGCCGGAATATTTCGTTTGATGCTGATTAGAAAGTGAGTCTAAACAAGGTCGCGGTCAATTAATTGACTTTGTTATGGCTAATGAAAACGATTGAACTTTGACTCTCCCATCACTAGAATAATTGCTGCGAATACATTTCCTATTTTGTAGCTTTGAATGAGCAAAGCAAATTATAAATTTCACTATTTTAATAATTCCCGATAAGACAATTTAGCATATAAGCCGGTGTTAACAAATTTATAATTGTGATTCGCCCGGATTTGCCTTTGTTTATATATATAAAGCCACAAAAGAAGATATAAATGTAATGCAATGAACCGAAATTAAACTGGACGGAAAGAGCCTATAAAAGTCGCATAGACTCCTAGATAGTATCGGTTGTCAATGGCTCAGGAATTCAAACTTCAAATTCACATTCTCAGCAGTAATATATCATGTAAAAAGTATAACTTCGGTAGCTATTATATAGTTCCGTATCCAATAGAAATTTTTATTGGTTTCAGATCCGGTCGTCCAAATTGAAAAGGGCCAGGACAGAAATTACCATAATTTTAAAATGATGTACCGTGATGCACAGCCCGATAAAATGGATTTTTTATCATCTGCCTTTCGTTGAGGATATTGTCGAAATGCGGCATTTCGACTTTCGAAAAAATGTGATGACTTGGTACCGTATTCTGATTCTCGAATCGACAAATGATTATAATTAAATATACGTGTATAAATAGAATGACTGCGTGATTTGCGTTGCCGAGCGGTTTCGTCAGCTTTTAACGAATATAGTCTAGTTTTCTCGTTTGTACATAAACTAATATAAACAAATAACTTTTCCATCCTAAGACTTTTAAAAGCCGATTCATTGAAAAAATGTTCACCGTTTCGTTGAAAAGTGACTTTTCAATATTCGACGACTTTTCAAAAATCGTTGAGTATTAATTGATGAGCGTGTTGATTGGAAAAACGCTAGCGCTTAGCAAGCTGAAATGAAAGGGTAATGCACTGCATGAATACTTCCTATTTTAACCTCTTTAACTAGCATCACACCACGCTTGCAAAACTGCTATTAACTGCAGTTCACAATCTATTTTTAGAAAGATTTAACTAAAATACCCTGATGACGCGATGTAGAAAACCAATCAATATTCCAAGAACGGCGTCAAAGGTCAAAAACGATACTTAGTATAAGTGACGAATTTTATGAATGATTTATATTTTTCTGCATGTGCTCGCTGATGCCAAAATGTTTGAAAACGAAGCAGACTAAAGTGTAGTTAGTTCTAAAAAAGTTCAGTGTTGATCCAAGAGAAAGGGTACTACAAATTCGTTTAAATTTAAGGGAAACCTTTTTACAAAATCAATTCAGAAGTTATCATCAGCGTTAAATAAAAGTGGAAAAGTAACTTTCCAGTTTTCGTCTTGTACTATGTAACCATCGTCGTTTTCCTAAATCGTCTTAATGGCGCGTCGTCTTATGGCTAAATTACAGGACAGTAAATTTTCTCGTGAGTGATGGCAATGGTCTCTGGATGAGCATACGGCTTTCCCCTTAGTTAATCTCGTAAGGTCTTATTAGTTATAATGTTTAGACAACCACGATTTCATTGTAAATTGCTTTGTTTTGCAATCTCAACTTTTCTTTCCAGTGCGGCTTTCAGCGGACTTATAAAACCACAGCGCTGGAACAATCACGTAGGTGTACCTAGATACACCACCGTAGCTTACTATTCTTGGTTAAAAGGGATTCCTTATAATAGCTTACTGGTAAGTTCTCACAATTGATGTTTTATTTTTTTAGTGGCCTATAACTGCAAATCGTCTAGCGTTTTTGTGCTCGATTATTTCGATTTCCTAATACAAATGTTACGATTTCTTACTTGCGAGAGTGTAAGGGTAGGCCTACTAAATCCGTTTACTTACTATTCCCCTAACATTTTTCTCGTACTCCTTGGTCCTTGCTTTAAAGAAAAAACAGGTGTGTATACAAATTATGCCATAGGCTATACTTCGACATCACTATACATCGAAGTGCAGAAATCATCTGTAGGCTACGATTGTTTTCCAACCAATTTCTGTGACCTCTTTTTGCTCATTTTCTTGGTCTTGATTGTTGCTGGTCTTAATTTTTCATCGACTGAACAATGCCAGTTATTGAGAAAATTTTAGGCTGTTACCATAGTACATTTTATTAGGAAATTCTTGAACCAATTCCCGTGTTCGTAGCGAATGCTTGCCATTGCTTGCATTCAGGTGTATTTCCTGACGTGAAATACCCATTGAATTTGTTTTGATTTGCTTTCGGCTCCAAACCAGATCATTACTGTATCTGTATAGTTACCCTATTAATTAAAAAAGAAAAATTCTACGGGGTAATTGAGTTAAGATGCTATGATTCAGTTTATTTTTATTTTTTCGTCCCTTTTGTCACGGAATTCTCCTGCAGTGGTAATGATCGTGAATGGAAAAATCTGAAAACTTAATTTAAATTTCCTAAAAAAAGACGAGAGTGCTGTTGAAAGACCTTGAGATAAAGATTCTTTACATAATCTAAGTTTTCGCGACAATATTACACTTTTTTGCCATTATCATTGCAACAGCCAGCAATATCCTTGATAGTTCAATTTCAAACCCTGATTCCTGCAATTATAATGGCGAGTAAATGTGTTCGTAGTTGTTATCACTCTGTTCCGTGCTGGACTCAGTGGCCTTTTACCATATCGTTGGCGTGCGCACTAATTTGTTGCTAGAACTTTGCTGATGTCAGCATAATCGAAATCGCCGAGGTCATCACCGGATATGCTCGTGTGTTATGAAAACATTATCAATATCAAATGCCGCGGAATATCAATATTGTAAAATTTTCTGATTACTTTGTATAACTTCGATTTTGAAGCGTTTATTTTTAGGCCTTTTGCATTTAATAAAATTTAGAAACCGTTTTTTAAATCAATAGGAAGAAAAATAAAAATGCATTAGTCTTCCCGAAAATGAGTAAAAAAGCTGTTGGCTGTATTTGTAAATACGGGTAACTTGATCTTGACGATCTACGTTACTGTGATTAGCCCTAAGCACACACATCAACATATCCATGTGACTTATGTAAGTGGTGAATTGTTTTTATTTCAGTCAACCAGGTTATGCAGACTATTCCAGAATCGATAAAAAAATATACAGTTGAAGGTTATTTTTTGTTTTTTGATATCATTAACCACTTTTATGCTTCTGTACTGGCAGTCTGGCACGCTGTTTAATAATTTATACCTAAGTAAACCTGTCAACGAAATAAATACATTATATGACACAATGAATAAAATATGAATTAGAAATAATACAATTTGCTCTCGCAAATGAAATGTTTAAAAGACAAACAAATTTCAAAGTTTGTAGGTCGAATTTAAAAAAAAATTAGGATTATTCGGCCGGCCCACTTTTCTTTTAAATGCGATAATCACATGCTAGTTAGCTTAAAATAGTTAGCTTCTATACGACTTCTATACACGATGTAATATTAGTCGAAGTATTATCTAAAATTCGTTCAGTAAAACACTTTGAGAGAAATCAAATACTAACAAATGACGAGTATGTATATGGGCCTTCAAATAATTATAGTGAGGGCTGGCAGTTGCCATGCCAAGTGCCGCATTACTCGCCTGATACGGCATTTTCTCGACCTTAATAGTTTAACGAACCAAAAAATCGCGATCAGCACCAAGTGCACATGTTTTGCAGTGGCTTGGATTTCGCCAACGTTGGCAGATCATCAGAGTGTGAACTTTTAACGAGTGGGGTTGTGGGGCGGGAGGTGGGACGATGACCGGGTCGGCCACTCGGCCGTTACGTGCCATCCGGTCTGCTTTCAACCAGTCAGAATAGGACTAATATTGCTGACCAAGATTATTGTCTACTAGTATAAAAGACGCGAACGAACTGTTGAGTTTTTGTGTTAAAGCCATTTTCGTGTCAAGTACCCTACCCAGTGGTTCGGGCACGATCAAGATGCGTCTTCACACAGTCTTCCTCGGTAAGCATTCAGCTAAATTAATTCAATCATTTTCAATTATGATTGAAGCCATTTATGTTTTCGAGTCCATTTTTTTCTCATCTTCTTCTATTGAAACTGACTAATTTTTCTAATTCTTCTGTATTTAAACTATTATTATTGCAGTCATCGCTCTCGGATGTGTCGCTGCCAGGTCTCCCCCCAGGGTCGAAGGACCCCGTCGTGCTCTCGTCACCATCGAGGGTATGGATATCACCGGTAAGGTGATGATGGAGCAAGGTTCGATCAACAGTCCCGTCAAGATCCGCGGTGTTATCTACGGCTTGGAGCCCGGCCGTCACGGTTTGCACGTCCACGCTGGAACTACTTTGGGCGCCCAATGCGAAAGCGTTGGCGGCCAGTTCGTTCCGGCTGAGAGGTACGAAAGTGACCGCCCTGCTGGTTACCTCGGCAACATCAAGGTAATTTTAATAACATTTCTTAGAATTTAACAAAACAGAAAAATGAACTTTTTCGTCCGATTTTGAAAGACCTTCTCGGGTGCTCCTTCCCGCACCGACATCAGCTTGATCTCCTCGCTGGTGTCCCTGTACGAAGAAAGCCCGCGCAGCATCTTGGGCCGTGCCGTCGTTATCCACGAACTCCCCGACGATAGGGCTCGCTCCAAGAAGGTCGGCTCCGACGATACCGTCGAAGATCGTCTCCTTGCCTGTGGCCTCCTCCGCTGGACCGGCGTTGAAGATGTTGCTTCCGTCGAGAGGGAATCCATCCTCCTCGGCTTGGAGAGGCCCTTCAAGGTTGAGAAGATCGAACAGGATATCTTGAACGGTGAGCAGTCCTGGGAAAACGTCCGTCACCCTTATTTCGGTGCCGTCGAAGGCCAGAAAGTCCCCTCCAACTTGAACTTGGAAGGTCTTGAACGCCCCGACATCAGCGTCGACAGGTTGACCCTCGAAACCGCTGCCCCCACCCGCAAAGGTATGCACCATTGTTATTCGTCAATTGACACGATCCTGGTAATCTAACATGTGTTATTCGTTATATTTAGTCTGGATGGCCGGTTACACCTACGAATACGATTACGCCGGCTGGACCTCTACTGGTATCATGGGCATCAGCACCAAGGTTTCCGGTGGTTCCATCAAGGGACGTTTGACCATTGAGCCCGTCGATGAGAGCACCATCAACGTTGCTGTACGTAGATGTGATAACTTGAACTTAAAACGGGCGATTAATTGAAATATTTTCTCACAAACTTAGCTGCTCGCCACCAAGGGCAAGCAATTCAACGAAGATGTCATGGAGAAGTACTCCGAAGTCGATCCCGGACAGGAAGTCCGCATCATCGACCAAGAGCACCTTGAGAAGCCCTTCCAAGTCAAGTTCGTCTCCGGCAAGGTCGAGAGCGTCGCCATTGGCAAGGAAGAGCCCTTGTGGATCGTTAACTTCAAGCGCGCTTTGGCTGCCCAGATCCAGCTCCAGCTTGATGGAGCCTCTGGTGTCTTCCAACAGGGTGAATACGACAACTACTACGCCGAGAACACCGTCTACCACGCCATGGAGGTAAAATTATAAAACGACTAAATGAAGAAGGTTGAAAATAATCCAATTTTAAATTTCAACAGGGATCCGTGACTGGTGAGTGCCAGACCTGGTACCACATCAGCCGTCTGCCCACTGAGGTTATCGAAGCCGAGCCCTGGTTGTTGCCCGCCCCCGAGCTCTGCCAGAACTTCCCCATCTACGAGATCGTGAAGAACCGCGATTTGGACAAATGCCGCATTCTGCCCATCTTCAACTACAACAGCAACCAGGGTCTGCAATGCAGCTTGGTCAACGGAGCCGGCTGCGAGAACAAGCTTTCTGTACGTTGATTTAAAGACCGCCATATCTTAACAAAATGAAACTCATTTGTCTTCTCGCTTGATTGTTTAGCACACCGACACCGTCCGCGTCATCGGTTGTACCTCCACTGAGGGTCACTTCATCGTCCAGCGCGTCAAGTCCGTTGACAAGTTGGTCGTCAAGCCCTTCAGCTACGAGACTGAAGCCACCGAAGGTTTGACCATCCAGCACTTGACTTTGAAGTCTGCCACCCCCACTGGCTACTCCAAGTTGGTTTCCCGCATCTCCCCCGATGTCCACATCTACCAGACCCTCGCTTACTCCTACGATGATGATTACAAGACCCACGGACCCTTGATGGGCAAGCCCACTCTCCGCAATGTCAACTCTCCCATGATCATGGAAGTCGAGACTGAGGTCCTCAAGAAGGAGGCTTTCCGTCTGTTGACCGAAATCGTCAGCGACATTGAATCCGAGTCTTACTACGTTGACCCCGCCACCAAGCACACCTCCGACAAGATCAACATGCTCCGCAGGGCTTTGGCCTCTTTCGACTACAGCGAGTTGATGGCTTTCGTCAACAAGGTCTGGGAGAACAAGGAATGGTCCACCACCAAGTAAGTTTTACCTTCCTTCGACACAAATTTGATAACAAATTATTTATTCGATTTTTTTAAACAGCCAAATTCTCGTCGACACCTTGATGCTGACCGGCACCAATCCCTCTTTGATGATCGTTCGCGAATGGATCCTCCAAGGAAAGATCAGCGGTGAATGGGCTGTCCAGGCTATGTCTGCCCTCGTCCCCACCATTGAGACCCCCACCAAGGAGCTTTTGGCTAGCTTCATGGTAAATATTTTGATTTTTATGCTCCATTCAAATTCTGATCAGTTAAATAATAATGTTTCGTTTCTTTGTAGGAATTCTTGAAATCCGAAGTTGTCTCGAGCCACCGCCAGCTCAAGATCACCACCGCTCTCTCCCTGTCCCGCTTGGTCTACCAGGCCTGCGTCAACACCACTCTTGGTTTGAACATGTTCCCCAAGTTGGTTATGGGCGAGTTCTGCAACCCCAGCGACTCCATCGTCGCCAGCCAGTTGGTCCCTTGGCTCGCCGAGCAGGTTAAGGTTGCCCGTGACGCTGGAGAGCGCATGGCTTTCTTGACTGCTTTGGGTAACATTGGCCACGAGATGATCGTTCCCTTCGTCAAGCCCTTCATCACCAGCTGCGAACCCAGCACTCACTACGAAAACGAATGGTACGAGCGCAACCAACGCGATTTGGTCAACTTGTCCAAGAAGGAGATGAGGAAGAAGTGGATCGAAGCCAAGAAGACTCTTGGTTTGAAGAAATCCGAGATCGAAGAGGAGGAGACCGTTTTCTCCCGCGTCGACTCTGAGGACTGGGAAGATGAGGCTCTCTGCAACCTCGTCCGCACCAAGGCTATCTTCGCTTTGAGCACTTTGGCTGCTGAGAAGAAGGAAATCGTCGGCACCCTGCTGATGCCCATCTTCTTCAACAAGGCTGAGGAAACCGAAGTCCGTTTGGCCGCCCTTACTCTGTTGTTCTTCAGCAACCCTCCCCAGGCTTTCTGGACCCGCGTTGCTTTGAGCACCTGGTACGAGCCCAACGACCAGATCTCCCACTTCATCTACACCACCATCGCCAGCAAGGTCGCCAACAAGAACCCCATCGACCGTGAGGTGACTGTCCGCGCCGAGTCCGTTATGGCTTTGATGAAGCCCATGTTCTGGACTTCCCACGCTGCCCTGAACTACCAGAAGGCTGGTTACTCCGAGAAGACCCGTCTTGGTTACATGACCGAGACCGTCAACTTCCCCGGCTTCGAGTCCTTCATCCCCTCTCACCACTACAGCAGCTTGTCCGTCGCCATGGGCCCCTGGTTCACCAAGTTGATGGACTTTTCCATCGACAGCAAGCACGCTGAGAAGTTCATCGATCGCCTGTTGGGCAAGCCCGGACTCCGCTTCAAGCAGAACAAGGACGAGTCTTCCATCATCAGCCCCGAGTTGGAGAAAATCCACGAAGAGCTGAAGATTGAGGCCCGCGCCACTGGCCAGCCTGAGCTCTACATCTACCTGAACTTCTTGGACAACTACCAGCGCTTCTACACCGTCAACCCCAGCACCGTCTTCAAGATGATCGAGAGACAGATCTTGCAGAAGGGATTCCGCGAGAACGCCGGTAAAATGGAGATCAACTTCCACAAATACTTGCCTCTTTTGGACTCTTTCGCCCGTATCCCCTCTTCCATGGGTTTGGCTTACTCCTGGGTCAGCCACCACAGCATCTTCGCCTCCGTCAAGTCCCAGATTGAAGGTGGCTGGAGCATGTCCACCCTGAGCGCCAAGTTGGAAGGTGCCTTGAAGCCCGTCATCGTTTCCAAGATGACCACCCGCCTGATGGTCGAGACTCCCTTCACCCGCTCTTACCCCACCACCGGTGTTGACTTGGAATGGGCCGTCGCTCTCCCCGGTCTCTTCTCCGTTGAGGGTGACTGGAAGACTGGCAAGATCCAGACTTCCTGGGAAACCTTGGGCGAGAAGCTCCGCATCGTCAAGCACTCCGTCGTCCCCTTCACCACCATCCGCAAGATCACCGACTTCACTCCCGCTATCCTCCTCTCCGAGACCAAGCGCATCTCCTGGACTGAAGAGCCCAAGGAGGTATGCACCTAAATGCAATTAATTAGTTTAGATTCGTTAATTTTTACAATTCGTTTCGTTAATTAGAACAAGATCACCTGGGGTGAGAAGCACCTCGGCATGAACTTCATCTGGATCGAGCGCGGTGACTCCTTGGCCATCACCCAGCCCTGGGCTTACACCAAGGATTGGTTCGGTACTTTGGCCTTCTGGTCCATGCCTTCCACCATCCGCCAGCGCGACTGGAGCTTGTACCTCGACGGTGCCTCCTCCGAGACCAAGACCATCAAGACCCTCTGGGCTCTCTGTAAGTCGTCTGAAACTAAATCTCCCAAAGAATAGAATCTCACAAATTTATTGATTCTAACAGCTACCAAGTCCGACTCCAAGTTCGAATCTCCCCTCGCCGGCCATCTCCACGCCAAGTCTCTCTTCGACACCATCTATGGTGACAAGATCAAGAGCGGCCAGTACATCAAGCAAGAAGATAAGGAATGGCAATCCCAAAAGTACCAACACATCTTCCAGACTTTGACCAACCCCATCGGCTGGTCCTGGGACTGGACTCTTGAGTTGGTCCCCAAGTCTTCCTCCATCCAGGCCCGCCGCATCGGCTCTTCCATCGCTTACGGCATGGACAGCCAGACCCACCGCGCTAGCCTCATGATGGAGCGTCGCGATGAGGTCGACAGCGAGAACAACTTCGTCTTGTGCGCTGAGGTTGACGCCCAGTGGCCCGACAACTTGATCTTCAAGCGCAAGGAACTCATCAAGGATGAGTCTGAGCGTCGCTCCGTCTTCAAGATTGGCTTCGGCAAATCTTGCACTGATGACCGCAAGGTTACCATTACCGTAAGTTAACTGTTCTCAAGATAATGGATTATTGAATCATAATTGTTTTATTTAAATAAAAATAGAACACCTGGACCCGCAGCGAGGAGGAAATCACCCCCGCTCTGCGCAACAAGTGGCAAGAGAGCCAGTGCCGCAAACAGGAGACCCAGGGCCGTAGCATGAGCGATGAGTGCATTGCTGCCCGCCGTCTGTCCTCCATCTTGAACAAGTCCGTCATGACCATCAACTGGAATGAGGTATTCAAAAAATCGTACCACCATTTTGTTAACTTTAATTAACGTGAAATATCCGGAATTAGATGCCCGCTGTCGTCAGCAACATCACTGTTAAGGCCGAGAACCTCATCCGCTATTGGTTGGGTCCCTACATGTCCGACAACCAGGTCAATGTTAAGAACACCGCTAACCAGATCACCGTCGAGTCTGTCTACTACCCATTGGTCGGTGCTATGGACGTTAAGGTCTTCAAGCCTTACTCCAACACCTTCTTCCGTGGTATCGATATCCACCCCGTTGCCGAAATCGTCTTGCCTAAGCGCATGGCCGTCCCCCGCTCCGTCTTGGCTGCTCCCGGTGTCTGCGTCATTGGCTCCGAGACCGTCACCACCTTCGATGGCCTCTTCTACAACGCCTCCTTCGCTGGCTGCGATCAGGTCTTGACCAAGGATTGCTCTGGCCGCTACAAGTTCGCCGTCCTTTCCCGCGAAGAGAACAACAAGAAGGTATTTATTTTCCTGATAACTAACATATTCATTAATAATTGAAACGATATTTAATTTATATTTGATTCCTTCACAGATCGTCACCGTCTTGTTGAACAAGGAAAAGATCGAGGTCTTCGCTGCTCAGCAGAAGGTTAAGGTCAACGGTATGGAAATCTCCATCTCCAGCCAGTCCTACGTCGTCAAGAACGCCGAGAACCAGATTTTGGCCGTCATCAAGAAGACCGCCGATAACTTCGTCGAAGTTGATTCTTCCGTCTCCCACATGATCCGCGTTTTGACCGACGCCAACGAAGTCGTTGTTTTGGGCTCTCCCATCCACCGCGGCCGTCTGTGCGGTCTCTGCGGATCTCAGACTGGCAACAAGGTCACCGATCTGACCGGACCCCGCCAGTGCTCCATTCCTCGTGACTTGATGGATGTCGCCTATGAGCTGAAGCACCCCGCTGGATGCAAAAGCGATATCTCTTCCAGCGATGTTGCTGAACTCCGCCGCATCCAGGAGGAATGCTTGAAGGAGAAGTCTGAGACCGTCTTCGGCATCAGCGACGTCACTCCTTTGTTGCCCAAGTTCCAGCAAAACATCTTGTCCAGCCAGACTTTCCGCCGCCCTTCTCAGTGGACTGTCTACCGTAACAAGATGGTTGTTCAGGACAACAAGCGTTGCTTCTCTACCGAATCTGTCCCCAAGTGCGCTGAGGGTACTCGCGCCCAGGAGACCGTCGAGAGAAAGGTAAGATCCATTTTCATCTGATTTGTAATATATTTCATTAGCTTTTATATTCTAACAAGCTTCTTTTGTATTCATAGTTGGGATTCCACTGCATCCCCAAGAACGTCTTGTCCGAGAAGCTGAACGAGGAGTTGTCTCGCCGTCCCCTTGATGAGCTGACGGGCAAGCAAGTTGATATGGTCCGTGTCTACTCGGTCCCCACCGCTTGCCTCCCCTTCTAAATCAACAAAACATCAAATTTTCATTTTAGAGTAGCACGGGATTAATTGTTTACGTAATTGTTCCCTTGTTTCTCGAACGACCCTGCTACCCACGTCAACTGACAACCTTTGAGAATCCTAAGATATATTAATTTAGATGATGGAATAGACTCTCATTATATCGGGAGTGGTTATGGTGGAATTGTTTTTTTAAGGCGTCTAGTCTTTGTTGACGCAACGCCACGGGTGATGTAATCTATATGGAAAACAAATTCCGAGAAAAGAAATAAATAAGCAGCATCACAAAATCCCCAAAAAACTGTGTCAAGTTTTATATTTTTAATATAAATAGTTATGGTTATAATAGAATTTAGAACAAAATCCATGCTCGAAATGGAATTGCAAGAGTATGATAAAATGGTGTTCAACGAGATAAAGAAAACCAAAAAATTTCTTCTCCTTATTTGAAATTTTACTGCCAACAAGACGTTTCCAAATTTGCTTCGACATCGGCAAATTATGAAATTATTCACTTCACTAAAGGGTCTATAGCGGTCGTCAAGTATAACAAACAATTAAGTCTATTGGCCTTTGATCTTGTGATGATTTTGTGAAGTGACATCAGTGTATGGGAGTTTATCTCCAGAAGTTGCACCTGAAAAAAAAACCTTACCCCATTTCAAATGGTTTACGGTAAGATAATAGGTAGGTATTCGCGCTTCGCCACAGAACTACCGGTGTACATAAAATAAAAGCGCGCACTTGTTTAATCCTGCTTACTACTTGCTTAGTACTACTTGTTTAATCCAGGATACTTTTAATCATGATGAATCATGTAGTTTGCTCAGCCGTTACAAGGAATGCGGTATGGAATGTGTTTTGGGTCATATAAAAAATCAATATATATTCTTCTGAACTTGTATAAAATGTTCACATAAAATATATATTGTTCTTGTTGAAAGGCGGGGGATACCAAAGCAATTCCGAAGAAATTGTTAAAATTCCTCATTAGTTCATGTTCAAAAATGATTTTTCGTTATATTTATTAACCTGGGAATGCTTCATTATTTATTTTTTAAGTTTTAAAAACATTGTGTCAAGAATCGCTTTTTAAAATTTAGTATTTATCTACGAAAACGTGTCTCATTTTTCTATAATTTTTCCTCTCTTATGCGCCGTTTCTTTTATCATGAGCCTTTACCCGAAGGATTGTTATCGAAAGGATCTTGTATCATTGGTCGGCTCCCCTCGTGACTCCGAGTTTCGTCGCGGTAGAGATCTATGTTTCTACATCCAGTAGATGATAAACAACTGGAGGCCTTATTCAATCTCAAAATCGATCACTGGTAGAAAGGTGTGGTGCGCGCTCCCCAAAAACTCATCCAAGACCTTTAAGGGGTTTATTCGAGACGTCCTGTCGTCCTGACAGCAGATTTTGTCAAGGATATTAAAAATGCCTTAGCAAACCAGAAGGTCAAAGATGCGTATCGACTCATTAATCAGGACGATTCCCCATCATATAGAATCATCTTAACATTTTGCTGCAGAATCTAGGGTTGGGCCGCGCTCGGAGCATGATCACGCTCGTTAATTTAAAAAAAAATTGAGCGCGTTCGTCCCAATCCTGGCAGATTCCCATCCAGAGTCGAAATTGCGTCGATCAACTACGAGGTGAGACAGTCGTATCCGTTCAGATGCCGGCTTTGCTGGAAAATAGGCTACACCCACACGCACTGCCGTAGCAATTTCGAGGGCTACAAAAAATGTGGCACGTTTCACACAAGTTTGATTGATCAACCGGTCATTATTGTGTATTCATCTAAACGGTGATGCAAGCGGAGCAGCACATTCTCAAATCGCTTAAGGGTGGGTGAAAACAAGCAATCTCAACTGAGTTTTGAAAACAAAAAATACATTGGTCTTGAATAAATTATTTTTTTTTTCAGTTTTTCATTTCAGAAACTAAAAGAGATAAAACAGGTTGATCAGTACACTGGCACAGAATCAAAGAAAACTGTCGAGAAAGGTAAGGGAACCTTCAGGTTAACCCGAGCTGACTCGTTCGACAGCTTGTACACAATATGATCGCAATATTTCACTTAATATAACAGGGCCTGAGATGACAGTTTCAAAAAGGGCTTGGCTGTCTTTAAATCATCAGACTTTAATTTAATTGAAGACGTTTCAGAAAAAAAAAACTGATGGCTGAGGGAGAAAAAACTCGAATGCATACTTAAAAGAACATGCCTAGAAAATCTAAATGGCGCGAAGAACGACCAACATAATTGTCCAAAAGAACGCTTGTCTTTGTAAGGCCTTGTTTCTACGCTTTTGTCAGCCTTCAAAGCTAGGAACCAACTTCATTTATTTAAACGGCAGAATGGGCAGTGATGAGCACTACACGTAAAACGTTGTACTCGTAAGTTCATCTGAGCAATTCGGAACACAAGTGGTACATTGAGAGGGGCAAGGAGTAGAAATGCCGACTGAATCCGTGGAAAGTAGACTCGACTCACTGGTGCATGTATGGAAGACGACCTAATAGAAATTATTCGCAAAAATATGATTAAAAAAGTTACACTAAATGTTTTTAGATGAAATTTGTAAGTACCTGAACTGTGAGCAGATGCTCCTGGCTGATGTGGACCAGGTCCAGGTTGGGGTGGAGGAGCACCTCGGTTGGAATACGGAATTGTTCCGTAGGTTTGATTCGACGAACTGTGGTATTGTGATGGAATCGGCCCCGGTCCTGATGATCCAGACCGTGAATAGTTTGGAGCGTTATTGTAGCCACCTGAAAGAGAGAAAAAATGAAAATCATTGACACATAAATTGGTTACAATTAAAGTTTCCCGATAGGAATTTTGTCGTTGTTCGCTTGAGACTACAAAACCATACACCACCCACCCACAAAAAAAACAGCATTACGGGAAAAATGAAAGACATATATGTTTAATACGTTTTTTTTTTTCTTTTCTTTCCCGTGATTCTGCATTTTCATATGTGGCGTTTAATGGCGGATGGCAACATCAAGTTTTTTTAATAAATTTTTTTCGATTTTTTGATTTAAGCTCTACATATAAAAGTGAAAGTCTTTTTATTAGAAAATGGATTTTTTAGCCGATTTCAGCGAAATTTTTTCTTTCATATTTTGACATTAATACATTACCATTGACAACGTTCATCACTGAATTGAATCATCATTAAATAGGGAAAATCTTGTGATTTGAACTTTTCTAATAAATTATTTTCGTTTTCGCGGGTTTGAAAATTTTTTTTGCAGTCCAAAAAGCCGCTTTGCTTATTCTAACTATCAAATTTAGTGCTTAATTGATATTTTCATTTCAACAGCATTCATCAACGGATCGAATTGCTATTAAATGGGGAAAATTGTACGGCTGGAATTTTTTTAATCAATTGCTTTCGTTTATCAAGGGTTGGAAAAAATGTACAGTTCCAAAAATAGCCGCTTTGCTCACTGATAGGCCTATTAGCAAATATAAAGCTTATTAGACATTTTCATTAAGAGTGTTTATCAGCGGATCCGGATGTATTCTTTTATTTCGGTGAAATTTTCGGTAAAAAGGGTAATATAAAGATGTTTACTAATGCTGTCAGTCCGATGTAGCAGTTGTTTTCAAAAATTATAATTATACCTGACCACCTACAGTTATAGGGCCTACCATGTCAGTTGAGAGTCAAAATCAACTTTCATGCTGGCACTGGCAGGAATTCCGTGATGCATACTTGTTTGCGAGAGTAAATGCTGCCAAGAATTAACTCACAACCAAACTATTTGCTAATTTCTCGGACACAATAAGTTCTTATGTTCTTTTCCAGTCTCAGTTTTGTGGAGTGCATGGGGAAGTATTATTTTTTTTTTTATAGTTCTGGCACACAATCGAAAGGTTCGTCTTCAAATCTAAGCGACAAGTTTTTGACGGTTGAAATCTCTCAAATTTCAATTTATGTTGTTCACCCAAGAAATTGTGGTAGGAAAAACATATTCAGGTCGATATTTTGTTACAACTAACAAGTACCGAAACCTTATTCATAGAAAACTACTGCTTCACCTTGCCTCCTCACCCCCAACTTTGACGACCACCTGATTCAAGAAAGTTATATATAGGCGATTTCGACACTAGCGTCCATCGCTAAACCGTATTTATTTTTTATAGAAATCATGTATCCCTATCGGGAATCTCTCGAGCAAAGTGAGATATTGGATTGAAGAGACGTACCAGCCGGACTTCCGCGCGACTGTTGAGGGTAATGGGGATGAGGATGACCCCCGTAAACGGGAGGTTGGTTATAATACTGGTTTGCCGGAGGCCCTCCATGCGAATTAACAAAGGGTTGAGGTGCAGAAGGATACCCATGTTGCTGCTGCTGATAGAAACTAGGTCTCGGAGCTGCCATAAAAATAAATTATTAAATATATATTTTTTGTTTGTTAGGATAGGTAATAGGTAATTGATCCAACAAACCTGGTAAGTAGGCACTATTGGGTTCAGGATAATGATGAAGCCCACCCCGATTGTTGGGTTGCTGTTGGAACTGTCGAGAGAAGCTTTGAGAGTTTACTTCAGAAGTCGGCAGAGAACCGTAAGCTGACGAAGGATAGGGGTTGATCATCGGCATGGAAGAGGGAGGAGGAGGTGGTGGAGGAGCTGGAACAAACTTTGGAATTGGTCCGGGGTGTGACGGCGGAACAGCAAAAGAGTTTCCATAACCACGAGGCGAGTTATTGTTTTGATGCTGGTGTTGTTGAGGAGAGGCGCTTGTCGTCATTGCCGAGCCAGTTCTTGAGAAGGCAATAGCTTGATCGGTTTGACCGGATTGGGCAGCCGGTGACGTCATCTGAGAATTCCAATCTGCATTTTTCCCATTCGAATATTGCTGTTTTGTTAAACTATCGTCATCAACAGCATGAGGCAGAGGTGGTTTACTTTCAACAGGAGGTACGGGAGGAAGAGTTGTGTGATATTGTGCTGGGTTGGATTCCAGTTTCACTTCCGAATGTGATTGATGTTGCCTCTCGTCCTTTCGTGATTCTGCTTCGCCAGTTTGCCAATCCATTTGACTTTGTACCATTCTTTTCTTAAAATGACGACCTTCATTGTTATGCTCGTGTAACCTCTCATCAATTGGTTCCATTTCGTTTTTCACAGCGTCGTTGTTCGTCTGTCCACAATTTTCGTCCTCAACACTCTGATCCGTCTGCATATCCTGTTGTTGAGAAACTCTGGGATTTAGCATTTCTTCCTTCAAGGCCACTCCCGAATTTGTGATCGCTCGATTGTAATTCTCAACCGAGTCGGTTGCCGAATCGTCTTTTCGCTCTTGTTTCACTTTGGGTGGTTTCGTGTCCTTTGAACTCTTCTGTTCTCTATCGCGATTCTTATCCCGATGCCTTTCTCTTTCTTTACCTTTATCGCGGTGCTTGTGCTTGTCACTCTTCTCTTCCGATCGCTTTTCCTTACTTTCCTTCTTATCTCTATCCTTGTCTCTGTCTTTCTCCTTGTCTTTTTCTTTCACTTTATCCTTTTCTTTTTCCTTCTCTCTTTCTCTGTCCACACCACTGGTTTCTGTTTTTTTCTTTTCATGATGATGGCCGTGCTTACTACTGTTGCTGCTGCTACTGCTGTGCTTGCGATGTTCTTTGTCCTTTTCTTTGTCCTTTTCTTTGTCCTTTTCTCTGTCTTTTTCACGCTGGGAAGATTTACTGCGACTACTCTTTTCGCGATCTTTTGATTTGTCCCTCTTTTTGTCACTTGTCTTGGATTCCTTGGTCTCTTTAGGTTCTTTCTCCTTGTCTTTCCGTAAAAATTCACTCGTCTTCGATTCGGACTTTCTTTCTGGAGTTTTCTCAATACTTGTTGAATCGTTTGGTAACATCGCCATCTCCTTACCGCGAGGAGAGGAGAACGGTTCGGTACGCGGTGAACAACTTTCAGTACTTTGACGCCGCCTATCCATTTCAGTAGAGGCGAAGGTAAAAATGCGTTCGAATCTACTATCAAATTTGTCTTGCCACTTTTGAGTGTGCGTTTCTCCAACATTCTTCTTCTCTTTCAACATTTCCGAGGTCGAGTCTACACTTGGGCGTTTTCTTTTAGCGGGAGGAGGATCCTCCGTTCCAGGATCGGCAGAGGTGATGGCAGAGGTGGAAGAGTTACACATCTCGGGCATTTCTTCGGCAGGAGTTCGTAAACAATCTCGTAACGACGCGGCTAATCCTTCAACATGTTCCCTTGGGGCGGTGACGGGAGGAAGAGAAGAAACGACACTAACGTCCGTATTGCTGCACGCGCTAGTTGTAGTGGTTGCATGGCAATCCGTGCTACTCGGGCGTGATATCGGAGAATATGTTTGACGGGTTGTCGAATTTTGGTGGTTAAGATTACTATTTCCCGAGCACGATTCCAAACTCCGCTCAATTTCGCCCGTTACCATATCTCCAATACTTCGCTGTATGTAGCTCAAATCGGATGATTTCACTTGTTGATAATTTGGGGGAACGAACTTTTCTTGAGACAGGTGTCGACGAAGCGCCAATTTTGCTGGAGAGAACTGGGTGTAGTCCGGTTGTTGCTGTTGGTGTTGGATTGTTAATGCTGACTTAGGAGGCGCCCGAGCAAATAGTCCCTCGCGTTCAGGTTCTGCGAACTTGGATGCCGATTGTTTCAGTGGAGAATTAAAATAGGCCGAATCGTTTGTGCTCGGGCTTGGGGTCGGAGGTTTGGGTTTATCGTTCAATACACTGGTGATGAGATTCTTAAGACGGTCTTCAAAGTCATTGACACGAGGAGTGCTGTCAGCTTGCGATACTGTTAAGGACTTGTTGCTAAAGAGTTGTTGAGGAGGTGGCGTTGGTGTTTGAGACTGAACTTGTGTTGGAGTTGGGGCCTTGGTGTTACTGGCCGCACGAGAGGTCCGGTTTGAATTCCTGTTTTTCTCAGACTGCTGAGTTCTCTTTTCAGTCGCTGCGTTCTGCCCACGAGGTGTTAATTCCGTTCCGTATTTGGTAGCTTCTATCTGTCTGCCCGTTTCAAGTATTTTTTTGGCTAGTATTTCCGGATTTTTTTCCTCAATTTTACCAATCTCAGGAATATCTGGCCACTCTTGACTCCGGCGCATACTTCCGGCTGAATTAGGCTTGCGTGCTTGCGGCTGGAGGGGTGGAGGAGGCTTAGTGATTGTCGTCGTCGTTACAGTAGTTGTCAACCCGTTTTGTTGTAAAGTTGCAGAAGACAAACTGGTCTGAAGTGACGCACTAGTGGGAACAGTCAACCTTGGGAGGAGCCCAGGCGCAGCAGCAGTGGTATTCCGTTCCAAAGTTGTAACTTCTGATGTCAACTTTTTAATTTGGCTGCTGAGCTTCTTGCGATCAAGCAAGGCAATTGAGATCTCTCTGAGAATTGCTTCCTGATTTTGTCCGGATTTTTCGGCTACATCCTATTAAAAGCATATAAACATTACATCTTGCACAATTTGAAATCCACAAAAACCATACCTCGTTGAATTGACCAAACTTTGCTCGATTGATAGTATCATGTTGCTGCCGTAGTGCAATTTCCTGCTCCAAATAAGAAACCTAAGTTTTTAAAATTGGAAATTACTTTAGCACTTATTCTTCTTTAACTAACAGTCTTTAACTGTTAATTTTACTTGATTCTGAAGTTCAGCACTTTGAGTTGTTAATTCTTTATGACGCAAAACAATTTCATTTGCTTTATTTAAAAGGTCAGCAGGAGTGTCTACTTCTATTCCTAGTTCTCCAAATCGCAGACGAAGTAATGCTAAGCAATCGTCTGTCAGTTGACGGACCTATTTAACAAGTACGGTAAGCGCAATTTGACACAAGTATAAGACAAGGGAAAACACATACCTGTTTGTCAAGTTGAGCTGCTTGTAAGGTCAGGCTATTCTGTTTTACTTGTTCAAATTCAATGTCACGCTTTATGTCCTCTACGTATTCTGGAGTTCGAAATCGAGCCATGAATCTCAACATTTCGTCACGGACGGTATCCAAGTAGATCTAGATTTATACGTTCAATTAAAGTTGCACAAATAGCAAGTTTATATTTGAATACCTGAAGTTCAGGAGGATTGGTTTGTACTTCAACATTTGTAATCATTTGGTTTGGTAGAATTTCCTCGTGGATAGGGATGATTCTCGATGACTTGGTATACGTGAGAGGTAGATCTATACATCCTGGAGCTGGCGGGAGTTTCTGACCATCCGAATGGACTGTGCTAAGTACTGTCTGGCTATGGAGCACATCCAAGCCATTAATCTGAGGCTTCTTCTTGTTGCGCGGACCGCCTTTTTTCCCGACTCGGCCGCGGGGTTTGCGACCCGGTCCAATTTTAGCTGCGGCAACACTTCTGCCTGGCTTCTTTTTGGCAGGTTTTTTAGCTGTATAACAAAGTAGGAATTAATTAATTAATTAACATGCATATGGAATTAGTTATACCTTCTTCTTCCTCGCTTTGACTTTCATGATTGCTGTTATTGTTACTCTTGCAAGCATGCAAGTCTTGCCATGCACGTCGAGTCGTTGGACCACCAAACGAATTTACACCCCCTTCAGCCGTGTGCATGTTGACACCTTCCTCCAAATCAACTCGAGACAGCTGCTGTGACGGCGTGACTGAATCATTTGAAGACGTATCACTCTGCAAACATCGATTTATATCCTTTTTGTTACGGCCAATTCCAGCTGTAGTAGAGTGTTCCTCATCCTGTGCATTAGATTAGTAAGGCAATTAAAATGAAAACATGACCAACTATGTAATAATTGAAAATGTTACCTTTATTTTTGGCTTTTTCATTTGCTGATGATTATTCTGGAAGTAGTGTTCCAACTAAGTATCATAAAAAACAAATTAAGTTAATTTATGTTTCAGGTAGCATTTATGTAACAAGTACTTTTGTTCGATCAATAACATGAAGATAATACGAAACGGGTTTTCCGGTCCAAGACACTGAACCCCGAAGAGGAGACAGCTCCGAGACGTGAATGATGGTGCCGATGTCTATTTTTATTAAATTTGCGTTACCAGAAATGATATTAATAACTTAATTAAGTTTTCACAAATCATACCACTCAAATTTCGATCTGTAATTCGAAAATTTAACGGACAAAATGCTTTAGATGAAACGATACGAGCTCCATCTCTAAGATCAGCAAAGCGTTCTGTAAAAACAAAATACGAAATGTGAACCACAAACATGTATGAGTGAGCTCTGGAATAGAAATGACCTTTCAGCTGATGGTCGAGATTGGGGCCGAAAGCGAAGTTGTTGACAAAAATGAGATTGGCCGAGTGGACCTTCTCATAATGTTTCGGGTCCAGAAAGTCGCCTTTAATGAGTTCATATTCCCCATAGCGCTTTCCCCACCATCGCATGAGTCGTTTGAAATGGAAATCCATATTCTAAAATGTAGCCGCCATAAAATAAATTAGACACAGTCGGTACACTCAAGCGATTGTAAATGTCGATTGATACCTTTGCGTAGTTATTGGGCCACTCGGCCCTTTCAATACCCCAGGCCTTTTTACAAGGGGTGGACGCTGCCATTTGTAGAACTACCTGACCCACACCCGAACCAAGATCAATAAATATATCGTCTTCAGCCACTTTAACGTGTTCTATCATCTGGCGGACCAAATCATAAGATGTCTCGCCGTAAACCTTAAGGGGGAAAAAATTTGGATAAATACAAATCTGATGACAAATTCAACTAAATGAATTTTTGTATAATGACGAACCTCGGGAGAAAAAGGTTCATACTGGTTTAGTTTGTCCGGGTCTGTCACGGCTTGGTTGTAAACTTGCTGAAGAATGTGACGCAACAAACCTGCTGAAGGTCGAGTGTTAAGTCTTTCGACCGATCGTGCTGTACCTTTCTCCTATACAACGAAAAGTGTTGAAATAATGAGATAATAGGTTAGCATTCTTTCCGGAAAACAATTTCTTCGACTAACAGTGGTTAAGGTGCAGAATAAAAAAGTGACTACTAAATAGGTCGAAATGAGCAGGATTGAAAAAACTTACCAAGTTAAGGATGGTGTCAATGACCTGATTGTATTTGTCTACTAGACATTTCATACTTTCGTAACTGCAAATTACAAAAACTTAAAGATAGTGATTTCAAGATGTTTTTTTCTTCTAATTTACCTTTTCGTATCGTAACTGCAAAGGATGTTATGTTCCATCGCTGACTTCATTTCGGGGAAATCCTCTCCCACCCATCTGAAAATCACCAATAAAGTTTTTAAATTGATTCCAAACTTAGTCCAGTAGGTTTAGGTAACAATAGGGTTAGGTTTTGAAAAATAGATTATTACAAGTTACTCAAAGTTTTAGATTATGAATTCGTACAGATAAAGAAATATTTTACTTAATTCAAGAATTAGTTGTTGGTTCAACTAAGCTGGCACTTTAAGAAAGAAAAACGGCAACAATATTGCTATATAATGGGCTAAGGCAAGGCTTTACCTTATGGTCTCCAATAATTCTATGGCACCATCAATTTTGTCCTGTGAATAATAATATATTAGTTAGTTTACCAAACGGCATGGAGATCCTTATTCATTAGGCATTGATAGCTTAAGTAAGGTAGACTGTGAAAAAGCAATAATAAATAAAAATAAATAATAAACTTACAGCTCCCCGGCCTGAAGTAAGTGGCCACTTGTAGATATTCGGCTCAGCACCTGCAGGGCTGTGTAACTTTAATACCATGTCCGTTGCCATTGCCATTACCATAATGTCACTCTTGGATTGAGTGAGATATCATAAACAAGTGAAGTAAAAACAGAACCCAAAACACACGCCTTCGTCCGTGTGTAAATAAGAACGCTTCCAAGTCGTTTAGATTTTGAAATTCTGTCGCCAATTATAAGAAACCAACCGTACAGGAGTATACAAAACAAACCCCCAAACGCTGGATATATTACGAGCTAATTTGTGTCGCTTTTAGGACCACATTTCCGATCAAAACAACTCACAGCAGAACCGCGGAACTCAAAGGATGAGCATTTTACATAGCGCTAGCGCCATCTTTTTGGATAAAAAGAGATGAGAGATGAAAAGGAGATTGGCAAGACCATCGAAAACTGTATGTGAGCAAAGAGTAGCGCCACCAAACGGTTGGCTTACACACCCGAAAGAAATCAGTAGGGAAGCAACCATGAAGCCTCTGTGCGCCAAACGCATCGGCGCTAGTGTCGCGGCCAAAAACCGGTCTTTTTTAGTATCCTAGCATTTCCCATCCTTCTTTTCTTTTTCTCTGTATAAAACAGAGTTGCCGATTGACATTGACATTGGCCAGGCAAATGACCGGGGTCGACGGAACATAATTTATTCCGTAAAGGGAAATCTCTCTCTTGAGGGAGGTAGCTGAATAAGGTTAAAGTTGGCGGTATCACTTCATAGTATATCAACGGAGAACAATGTTATTCGTCTATTCAATAAACTTTTATTTATCATTGTACTGGAAGCTTGAATTTCTTGCGTAATGCGACCAACGTCATTGAAAACAGAAGGCATTTTTTTTCATTCATAGCTTCATTTTTCTACCATTTTCGCCAAGATATTGATTTCAAACCTTCCCTCTTGTTGCGGGTACCACACAGAAATGTATTAATAAGTCCAATTATATATTGTCTTGGCAAAAAAAAAATAAGATGGATATTTTGGTTTGTTGTTGTTTTGGAACCATGAATGGCGTACCCAGAAAAGGAAAGAACACTTGTCGGTCAATGACTCTTGCCCGAAAGCACACGGACGAGAATTCTTTTATTCCATTCCGGGGAACAAAGGTGAGAGTCAAGTCACGCCGAGACGCTTGCTTGGGGCGCTGCCACATCTGGTTTCCATTAAATCGTGCATGTTTACCTCACTAGGTGACTCTGGGGGCTTAGAAAATAAAAAAAATTCCCCAAGTTCGTCTGCTTCTGCAACCATTTCTAACGTCTAACTTGCAAACACATACACATTCGGCGGAATGTGTTGGTACATACTTCTGATACTTGGAATATGGATTTTCGTCTCTTTCTTGACATACAAGTATTTGGCCAAAAAGAAGAATGCACTTGTCAAAGAAGTTTTCCACAAGAAACTCAGCAATGTCTTGTTCGTTATTGCCCATCCGGACGACGAGTGCATGTTTTTCGGCCCGACCATAACAGCACTAGTCCAACCATCTTTAAGTGATTCCTCATCTAGGAAAAAGAAGGCAAAAGATATATATATTCTCTGCCTCAGTGATGGTAATTTCAAGCTCTTTCAAATGTTACAAGGTCTCAGAGAGATTTTTGAAAATGTTTAAGTGCCATTCTAATTTTTCAATAAATTCAACAAACTTCTATCATGGCTTTTGATAGGTAATTCTGATGGTTTGGGTACAGTGAGGAGAGAAGAGCTTAAAAAAAGTTGCAAGATCCTTGGGCTAGCAGACTCAAACATCTTAATTCACAAGTAATTTGTAATAGATTTAGTAATAAATTTTCCCATTTTTATAATATTTTAATTTTGAATAGTGGACCTCCCTATTTCCAGGATGATCCAAAATCCCTTTGGGATTCAAAATCAATTGCTGACACTTTAACTGCTTACATCAAGAAGCTTAAAATTGACAGTGTAAGCCTTTACTGTCTGTGACAATCAGAACATTTCTACAAGCTCATTCATTTTTTTCTTCAGATAATTACCTTTGATAAATTTGGTGTTAGTGGTCATCTAAATCACAAATCAATCTATCATGGAGTGCTTCAATTGAAAAAAGACACAAAAAAATCAGGTAAACTGTTTTCTTTCAGTATTCTTGTTTCATTGAATATTTTCAAATCCTTCATGGGGTTTGTTATTTTAGAGGTTGCGGTCCGGGTTTTTATCCTGGAATCAGTCAGTCTCCTCCGCAAGTATTTGGGATTTGTTGATTCTGTCTTCATTAAACCCCATGCTTTAAGCTGTACTGCTGACTTGATCAACAGAAAAACCATTCAGGTAATATCTACTATTAAATTAGTGCATCTCAGATGATTCCATTAATTCTTCCTCTTCTCTACTCTAGAATGCAATGGCAGCTCATGCTAGTCAATATGTCTGGTTTCGTCGATTGTACATAATATTTTCTAGATATTTATTCTTCAACACATTCATTCCCATTGAAGTTTGTAGCTCCTAATTTTTCAAGTATCAAGGAGAACAGTGAAGAAATAATGATTTCTTCAGTTTGACTTTCGCTTCAGTGCATGTTAAACGCGGTAAATTCTACTCCAAATCTAGAATTATTTCGATTCCTTTTTTGATGGATAATAAGGTCATCTACCAAGTTCCTAGTCCCTCTCTTTGTTTTTTTTTAATTAAATCACCCTGTGTGCAAAATGAACAAAGCTGATACTTAAGGGTAAGCTCACGTTTCTGTAAATTGTATCAGTCTAATATTAATGTTCATGACCCTTTTTTGTCTAACGTATTCTCTCTTGACTTTGTTTGTTGTTTCATGCGTGTATTCTACGTGTTCCTTAATCAGAATTCGGTAACGAACATTGCAGTCCTGAAATACTTCCGTTGAAATGCAATTGATTTTTTTTCTCTTTATGATTTGGTATTGTGACTAAATAAAAATTTAAAATCCACTTGGCTATGGGCCTATGGAATTCCTACATGATACCACCGCGATGATATCGGATGATTCTGTTAAGAAATTTTCCCGCCATTGATTTCCAAACCTTTCCGTTAGAGGTCATGACGTTGAAAAGGGAATCACATCGTCGTCTGCAACTGCAATTAAGCTGTTTTCTTTTCATTCTTCCGTTTATTTATATCGTTGATTCGTTGTCTTGCATCAATTCATTTTGTGCCTGCTGTGACCGATTCTCAAATGGGATTAACCGAAAACACCGAAACGATCACGCCAATATGATACCTTTTCAGTTTTAGGATTTTTAAATTTTAAGTTTCTCGTTGGCGGGTCGTAGGCCTCGGCGTGTTAAAATGAATTTTCGCCGAAAGCACAAATCTTCAAAATGTTTTCCCGTCAAAATCCTTACCCTAGACGCACAACTTGAATTCAACTTAGAGGTTATCTTCTGGATTACACTCAAATCTTACTCCATTACTTTATTTGTATTGTCTACTGTAGTGCAAAGCAAATGGACGTGATCTATTTGATCTAGTGTGTCGAACTATTGGTCTAAGAGAGACCTGGTACTTTGGATTGCAGTATGAAGATTGTAAAGGTTTCCTTGCATGGCTAAAAATGGATAGAAAAGGTATGTTGTTCAAGCCTGATCTCTAAAAGTTACCAATTTTGTATTATTCTAACACAGTCATTAATTTTTTGATTATATGTATGCAGTTCAAGACCAAGATGTGCCAAAAACAACTCCTGTGCCTTTTGTATTTTTGGCAAAGTTCTATCCAGAGAATGTTGCTGAAGAACTTGTTCAAGAAATAACACAACATTTATTTTTCCTTCAAGTAAAGCAAAGTATACTCAACATGGATATATATTGCCCACCTGAAATTTCAGTACTACTTGCTTCCTATGCCTTGCAAGCAAAGGTGTGTATATTTTTTTTTTTACAAAATGCAGCACTTCTTAAAATTTTTTTAAATTAGTATGGGGATTATGATGAGGCAGCTATGAAACCTGGTCTTCTTGGCACAGAGGATTTATTGCCTAAAAGAGTTCTTGATCAATATCAAATGACTGCTGAAATGTGGGAAGAAAGAATCAAAATTTGGTAAGCAACTTCTTTAATTCTCTTGATAGCTCCATTCACTGGGAAAATAGTATAGTTCGGTTGAAGTTCAATTCACGTTTCTACTACCCCCTTGTTTTCTTTATTAAAGGTACGCAGATCACAAAGGTCTAAGTCGCGATGAGGCTGAAATGGAGTATTTGAGAATCGTTCAGGATTTAGAAATGTATGGCGTCAACTACTTCCCTATTAAAGTGAGTATTCAAAGGCTTCTTCAACTTTCTTTTAAATTTTCACTGAAATAAACCCTACGGTTATCACTGAAATAACTTTTGTATGAAACAGAATAAAAGGGATTCCGAATTATGGCTGGGTGTAACGGCTCTTGGTCTCAATATTTACGAGCAAGATAACAAATCCGTACCGCGCATTAACTTTCCCTGGTCCGAGATACAAAACATAAGCTATGACGACAAAAAATTTGCCATCAAACCAGTTGACAAGACGGCTCCGCCTTTTATCTTTTACTCTGATAAACATCGTGTCAACAAACTGGTAACGCACAGAAAATAATATTTAATTTAGTTTAAATGGTACTTTCAAACTATTTCTTACTGTGTCAAGATATTAGACTTGTGCATTGGAAACCATGATCTCTTTATGCGTCGAAGAAAGCCGGATTCAATTGAAGTGCAACAAATGAAAGCGCAAGCTAAAGAGGAGAAACTAAGGTGATTTTTTAAGATTAATTTTATTTTCTAAATTGGTTGATAACTCTCCTATTAGACGGCAATGTGAAAGAAATAAACTTGCGCGAGAGAAACAGCTTCGCGAAACAGCTGAACGCGAGAAAGCGGCACTAGAGCAGCAGTTACTACATTTTCAAGAAGAGTTCCGATTAGCTAACGAACAGCTGGTATAATAACTTGAAAAGTTTTCCGTTATTAGAAAATAAGCAAAACATTGGTCTTGCAGAGGCGCTCAGAGGAGTCGGCAGAGCTGCTGGCCGAAAAGGCCCGCGTTGCAGAAGAAGAATCCATGTTGCTAACTCAAAAAGCCACTGACGCTGAACAAGAGTTGCAGCGGATTCGCTTATCTGCAATGAAAGTAAGAAATAGCGTAAAATCTCGTGTTCAAATGGTCAACATTTGTATTCTCTAATAGACTGAAGAAGAAAAACTGCTGTCTCAGCGGCAGTTGCATGAAGCGAAACAAATCGCCTCGAGACTACTAGAAAACTCAGAGCGTTGTGCAGCTGAGGCAGAACAGCTAAAGGGAGATCTTTTACAAGCCCGTTATGCTGAAACTCAAGCTAAAAAGAAGCTCTTAGAATTCTTAACTACACAAGCCAGTGTTGCAGCTCTACACGCCGCATCTAGACCCATTACACGTATCCCTACCTCTTCGTCAGTCTTGGTAATTATAAAAAAAGCTCCTAATAAATTGTTATTACTTCTTCAAGTAATTTTTTCATTTATAGTCTGTTCCTAACCTGTTTCCGTCATCGAGCTCATCGGTGGCTGGATCAGACCATCATTTACATCATCAGTCTGATCTACAACAACATTTGCGACGGCTAGATGATGTTTCAAATGAAGCAAGTCTGCCAGCATATGAGGCACGCCTTCCTATTCCACTGGCTAATCAGCTCACTGGCCTTACTAATCTGACGGGCTTGAGTAGCAGTGGGTACCTACCAGCAATTGCTGCTTCCGAACTGGTCAACTCTTCAGCCAATTACGACCTTATGACTCACGGAGACATGGAACAACTTTCTCTTGAAATTGAGAAAGAGAGGTTTGAAATGCCAGTCTGAAAAATACTTGTAGCATCATCCTTACCACTTTATTTGTATCAATAGAGTTGAGTACTTGGAGAAATCAAAGCAGTTGCAAGAGCAATTGCGAGAACTACGTACAGAAATCGAAGTTCTGAAAGTAGGTGAAAAACAAACACTGTACGATCAGCTGCACGAAGAGCAATTGCGAAATGGAGATGACAAATACTCAACTCTCAAAAAGGTAAAAACTTATAAAACATTTACTTTTCGGTTATGTAACTTTTTTTTTCTCAGTCAAAATCGGGGTCGACTGGCGCACGTGTGGCTTTTTTCGAAGAGCTGTAGTGTTAGTCACATTTTAATTTGATATATCTTCTCACACTTTTTTCATCTCTTTATTTTAAACTTACGACATTGGACTTTCACATAAATTGAATTGACAAGACAAGATATAGAATACAATTTTCGAATATCTATCAAATATTCCTATAAAGGATTCTTCGCAATTTAATTTCGGATTTGGAATTTCCGCGAAAGAATTTATCATTAGACGTATGGCAACAGTGTAATCAGACAGGACGACCAGTGTTCGCTTTCAGTCAGCCATTCTAATTTGTTGTGGTGTTAGTTTGCAAATGAAAAGTTTGTTTTAAAAAGCGAGTCATTATTTTACATCGTCATGGATGAACTAGAGAAGCTTGAGCACCTATCGCTGGTTTCGAAAGTGTGTACTGAGCTGGAGAACCATTTAGGTCTTAACGACAAAGATCTCGCCGAGTTTATCATCGCGTTGGCTGAAAAACACAAGACATTTGACGATTTTAAAGCTGTAATGCTCGAAAATGGTGCGGAATTCTCCGACTCCCTTATAGCTAATTTGCTTCGTCTAATCAAGCATATGAAATCAGCCAGCTCCAAAACATATGATGTGAACCTATCAGCAGTGAAGAAAACAGTTATGAGTGCTGAAAATGAAAAAAAATCAAAGCTTTTTCCTGGTCTTGCCATACCAGACAATCCCAAAGCAAGAATCATGCTATTGGAAGATGTCAAACCAACACAAAAAGATGTTGAAGAAGCAGATGATTTAATGGCTGAACTGGAAGCTATGGCCCCAAAGGAAGAAAAGGTTTCAGAGGATGTCATAAAGACCACACAAGAAAGAGCCAAAAGGTCTAGAAGCCGTGACAGGAAGGAAAGAGGCAAGCGCTCAAGAAGCAAAGAACGTACCAGAAGATCAAGAAGTAGAGAACACAAACGAAGATCCAGAAGCAAGGACAGAGGCAGAAGATCCAGAAGCAGAGATCGAAGCAGGAGATCTAGAAGCAGAGACAGACATCATAGATCCAGAAGCAGGGATGGAGGGGAAAAGTACAAAGCAAGTGATCGAAGAGGAAAAGATGATCGACGAGAATCCCCGAGTCGAAAGAAACCCCAAAAGGAATTTCCTGAAAACCCTGAAGTCGGCAATGTCTACAAAGGAAAAGTCATGAATCTAGCAGCCTTTGGTTGTTTTGTTCAGTTGGAGGGAATAAGGAAGAAGTGTGAAGGCCTAGTGCACATCTCTCAATTGCGGCGAGAAGGACGTGTGAACAGTGTTGCCGAAGTTGTCAATCGAGGAGACAAAGCTTTCGTCAAAGTGCTAAGCATTGCCGGTCAAAAGATCTCACTATCAATGAAGGACGTGGATCAAGAAACTGGCGAAGATTTAAACCCAGCTCCATCGACGTCAGGCCGCCCTGGTCTGACGGGCCACGAGAGCGAAACAGCTTTGAGGAATCCCGACCGGCCTCTGTCATTGTTGGATTTAAAGACCGGTGTGGAGGAGGATGAGTTGACGAATCGTAAGCGTGTGCAGCGGATCTCGTCGCCCGAGCGATGGGAACTGAAACAAATGATGGCGGCCAATTGTATTGACAAGATGGATTTGCCCGAATTCGACGAGGAGACGGGTCTACTACCCAAACTGGCCGAGGATGAGGAGGATATCGAAATCGAGTTAGTGGAAGAAGAAGCACCCTTCCTACGTGGTCACGGTCGAGTGCTTAACGAGCTTAGTCCAGTTCGGATTGTCAAGAATCCGGACGGCTCTTTGGCACAAGCCGCTATGATGCAAGGCGCCCTCAGCAAAGAGCGTCGCGAACAGAAGATGCTACTTAGGGAAGAGCAAGAGGCAGCAGACGCACCAGCTCAGGGCGCCAATAAGAGCTGGATCGATCCCATGCCCGATGCCGGATCTCAGCCTTCGACATCGTTGGGTCGCGGAACGGGTGCCCCCACGTATGATATGCCCGAGTGGAAGAAACATATCACAGGTGGTCCGAAAGGAGCATCGTTCGGCAAGAAAACAAGTCTCAGTATTGTGGAACAGCGCCAATCACTTCCCATTTACAAACTCAGAGACGAACTGGTCAAAGCTGTCAATGACAATCAAATCCTTATCGTCATTGGTGAAACGGGGTCTGGCAAAACTACCCAAATCACTCAGTATCTATCCGAATCTGGTTTCACTGCCCGTGGAAAGATCGGCTGTACGCAACCACGTCGTGTGGCCGCCATGTCTGTCGCCAAAAGAGTAGCTGAAGAGTTTGGTTGCCGCCTGGGGCAAGAAGTCGGATACACTATCCGTTTCGAAGATTGCACCAGCCCCGAGACATTAATTAAGTACATGACGGACGGTATGTTGCTGCGTGAATGCTTGATCGATCCCGATCTTCAGACCTATTCGTGCATTATGTTGGATGAAGCCCACGAGCGCACCATTCACACCGACGTCCTCTTTGGTCTACTGAAACAAGCCGTACAAAAGAGAGCCGAACTGAAACTAATTGTCACTTCAGCCACATTGGATGCCGTCAAATTTTCTCAGTACTTTTTCGAGGCGCCCATCTTCACTATTCCCGGTCGAACCTTTCCGGTCGAGATCCTGTATACTCGAGAACCCGAGACTGATTACTTGGACGCATCACTCATTACTGTCATGCAGATTCACCTTAATGAGCCACCAGGCGATATTCTGCTTTTCTTGACGGGTCAAGAAGAGATCGACACTGCTTGCGAGATTCTCTACGAGCGCATGAAGTCCATGGGTCCTGACGTACCGGAGCTCATTATTCTTCCAGTCTATTCAGCCCTCCCGTCCGAAATGCAAACTCGAATTTTCGAGCCCGCTCCACCCGGTTCAAGAAAGGTCGTCATCGCCACCAACATTGCCGAGACCAGCCTTACTATCGACGGCATCTACTACGTCGTCGATCCAGGTTTCGTCAAGCAAAAGGTCTACAATTCCAAGACGGGCATGGACTCTTTGGTAGTAACACCCATCTCACAAGCGCAAGCCAAACAGCGAGCTGGACGAGCCGGACGTACTGGGCCTGGAAAGACCTACCGCTTGTATACAGAGAGAGCTTACCGTGATGAAATGCTCGCCACCCCTGTTCCTGAAATTCAGCGTACTAATCTTGCCTCCACCGTCTTGCAACTCAAAGCCATGGGCATCAACGACCTGCTCAATTTCGATTTCATGGACGCTCCCCCGGTAGAATCGCTAATCATGGCTCTTGAACAGCTCCATTCTCTCTCTGCCTTGGATGACGAAGGATTACTCACCCGTCTGGGTCGACGTATGGCTGAGTTTCCTCTCGAACCTTCACTTTCCAAGATGCTCATCATGTCTGTTCACCTGGTAAGTGGAATGTTGTTTTCAAAATGCGACTTCATAATTAACCCATTCATGTCCTCTTTTTTTAGATGTGCTCGGATGAAATTTTGACTGTGGTGTCCATGTTGTCGGTGCAGAACGTCTTCTATCGACCCAAAGACAAGCAGCAATTGGCTGACCAGAAGAAGGCAAAATTCAACCAAGCCGAGGGAGACCACATCACTTTGCTGGCAGTGTACAATTCATGGAAGAACAACAAATTCAGCAACGCTTGGTGTTACGAGAACTTCGTTCAGATGCGTACCTTGAAGCGAGCCCAGGACGTTCGCAAGCAGTTGTTGGGCATCATGGACCGGTATGTATTACACTTTATGATTAGTTGTATGGTTTTAGCAGCTGACGGTTCTTTTTTCCATGATATCAACAGACACAAGTTGGACGTGGTGTCGGCTGGCAAGAATACCGCTAGGGTTCAAAAAGCAATTTGTTCTGGATTTTTCCGTAATGCTGCTAAAAAGGATCCGCAAGAGGGATATCGGACGCTGGTGGACGGCCAAGTAGTCTACATTCACCCGAGCAGCGCAATCTTTAACCGACAACCCGAGTGGGTCGTCTACCACGAGTTGGTTCAGACTACGAAAGAGTACATGCGCGAAGTGACCGTCATCGATGCCAAATGGTTGGTGGAATTCGCGCCGGCCTTTTTCAAATTCTCCGACCCGACCAAGCTCAGCAAAGTCAAGAGGAATCAACGTCTCGAGCCGCTCTACAACAAATACGAAGAGCCCAATTCTTGGCGTATTTCCAGGCAGCGGCGTCTTCGACGAAACTAAAACTTTTCTTTCACACAACTTGTGTACTCTATCATTGAAGGTTGAATTATTTCCTCGCCTTGCGAGCATTGTGATGTTCCATACACAAAACACAATACACTTGATTTGATGATTTAACTGGTCTGGCAACTCTGCTTCTTTTTTTTTAATTGTAGCCCGGGCAACGAAAAACTTGTCTTGTCGTTGAATCGATGTCCCATTCGTGTTCATAGTGTCTTTTGTAACGCGAGGGACGGGTTCAGTTCCGAAGTTTTCTGAAAAGCTTTTTTGAATCGAAAAGAAGCGTACAATGCCTCCAAAGAAATCAGACAAGTGGAAATCTGGTGGTGGCAAGAAAGGGAAAGGTGCAAAAGGAGACGGATCAAAGGGTAAAAAGAAAGGTGGCAAAAAGAAGGTGAAAGCCAAGTTGAGCGAAGATGCTAAAAACAGGCAACAGGAGCAACGAGCTGCCGTCGAGGAAGAAAGGAGAAGGATGAGGGAAGAATTGATCAATTCTTTTCTCCGGGTAAGCATTTTCAACTGGAGCACTACATGTCACTTGAACAAATCCATACTTAACTATGTGATTTTTGTTTCAATAGCACAAACTACTCAAAGAGCAGTGCTTGACTCGACTCAACCAGTCCAAGTTGATCGAAAAATGGAGGCATG
Organism: Ceriodaphnia dubia; assembly: GCA_022539655.2. NCBI lineage: Eukaryota > Metazoa > Arthropoda > Branchiopoda > Diplostraca > Daphniidae > Ceriodaphnia > Ceriodaphnia dubia. The sequence continues at coordinate 636,124 of JAKUCG020000230.1, read as the reverse complement.
TTCTTCGCGATGCCAAGAGCCAAGAGCTCACAAGAGAACTAGAGGTATAAAACCTTGCATTTCTTTTCCTTGGCTATGGGGCTGGTTATTTTCAATGAGTATGCCATTGTTCAATATGCAGATGATGAAACTTGACTTTGATAAACGCTTCGCTGAAAATATTACGGAAATCAATCGATTGCTGGAAGCTTTACTCCAAAGTGGCTTGGATTTTGTATCCATTTGTACCGTTCAAAAATTCGAAACCGAGAGAACTTACGGTTTGTAATTCATTTGATCAAACTCCTAAGACCTTATTGGATTACAATCTGTTTTTTATAGCTGATCATGTCTCGAGATTGAACGTACTGGCTGGTGTCTACGAGCAGGAAAGTAACGCCTTTAAGAACACGATAGCAGCCGACTACAAAAAAGCCACCATGTGTCACCAGCAAGAAAAACGTTCCCTTCTGACTACCGTCAGCGCCCTGCAATCTCACTATCGCGAAAGTTACGCAGCTCAGAAAAGCCACTTTCAAATCCGTAAGGACGATATCATAAACCAGGTAAGGGATTCTTATTAACGTTGGTTAGAAAGAACGCCTCTGTCACCAGCTAAATGTTTACAGGGACTAGAAGAAGAGCAGACGATCCGCCAAACTTTGGAGCGTCGTTTGGAACATAGTTGGCAACAGTTGCATGAAAATTGCGTCGATAGTGGCGAATTGGACGAGCAGCGTTGGTCGCTGTACTCGCAGCTACGCAGAAGAGATCAAATCGCTTTCGAACATCAGCGCAAAGCCGAAATCCGTCTCGAACAGCTCTCGTCGGCCGTCAGTCGAATCCAGGAAAAGCCGAATTTCCATCAACGAGACACCCAGGAACTGATGGAGCGCCGTAACGAGCTGCACGAGAGGAGAGAGCGCTGGCGACTGAGGTTGCTGAAACAACAACAGCAACACGCCGAGAGACTGAAAGCGGTAGCGGCAAGTTCTAGCGACGCGGCCGAACACCTGGAACAGCTCGTGAGACAAGGTGTCCTGATACTGCGTTCGGCCCAACGATGCCAATTATTGAAACCGCATTCGGCAACTGCTGTGCCCTCTTCATCAGAAGATTCGTCCTCGACGTCTTCCACGACCTCGGAACCCTTCCAGCACTTTTGGACGCGTTTTAATCGCGCTTATCTCGAGACGGTGTTATTACAACGTCATCAGGCAGCAATCGTCCGAGGACGGACTGCAGAGGCCGCTCGTCAAGAGAAAGAGGCCAGCATCCCCACGTGCTGGATCCTGAATGGCACCACTTTGGCTATTCACTCGCCGAAATAAAAAAAAAAAACAGGCACGTAAAAAAAATAAAAGTCTGATTTCGCTCTCTTCTCCCTCCCCGTTTATCTGTCTGTGATCCTTCCTTTCTCTCTTTTCTTGTCTTCCAATCGGCAATCATTGGAACATTTCATATGCTGGGGCCATAAGGCAAGGTCGAGTTAATCAAACAGCGTGGGATGGCACGTGCAGTCGTATGACATGGACTCTTTCTCGACTCGACTCGAGGTCCCTCTGATCAGCGCTAGACACAGAGAGAAGGAGCGAGTTCCAATGAAAAGGCACCATATTGACTCGGCTTTCATGAATTGAATAGCGTTTACAGCACAGAGTTTGCCCGTCTCTCCTTCCAATTTTCCCCCTCCCTTTTCCTCCTAGCCAAAAGGTGGAACTGGATCATCAATCTACGACTGAATAGTATTGCATAGACATGGAGAATGAGGATCGATTTTGAAATCTCCGCCTTCCCCCGTAACCTCTCGGATCATGTTTGATGTGCGCCGGAAGGGTAGCTCTCACCGCAGCGTAAAAACTTTGGGATCTTTTGAAGGGGGAGAAGAGAAGATAAAAAAAAAGGGCAACGAAAGGCATTATCGATCCTTGTCCGGGAGTCAGGAAGGAGAACGCCTGCGAGTTTTTTATTTTTTTATTTCCTTAAAGCGGAAGGGACAAAAGTCGTTTGAGGTAAAGGAGCAATCTTAGAGGCCGCGCGAATCCATTGAAAAGTTTCCTGATTAAGAGGACAGCAGACCTGATTGGGTGGGATCGTTTTTTATGTTTATTATTCCATTCCGCATCTTTTGTAGGCATAGAGCTGAGTAGTATTATTCCGCTTCTATTTGATTCCTTTCTTTTTTTCTTTATCATTTTTTGCCAATCGCGGACGTCACGGTCAATCGATGTACTGGAATGGAATCCTAGCGTCTCTGTAGCACCTCCGATACCGCCCCGGGAATAGTGCGTTAGTAGTAGTAATGTTCGCGGTCTAGCGGTTCCGATGGATCTCTTTCTCTTCTCGGATGAACACCCCGGAAAAGAGAGAGAGAGAGAGAGAAAAGAGAGCCCCCACTTGATTATAACGCTTTTGTGTGTCTCTCTCTTTCTCTCTTCAGCTCCAGGATCTCTTTTCTGCTTCCCTCATCAGCCCTTGTTGTCTCTCTCTCTCTCTTTTAGTAGGTGTCCCTCTCAATTAATGAACCTGCCCGGGAGGAAGGCCGTCCGGCGACACAATCCATAGGAGTGAGAGGGGGAGGAAGTGAGACAGAGCGAGCGAGCGAACGAGACGACTCGTCGGGACAACACAGGACACACATACACACTCAGCACCGAGAGAGGACCTTTCCCTCGTCTTCCGTTACGGGTCTTTTCGTCTTTTCCTATGTAATGGGATTGGGTTGCCCTTGCAAGTCTTCGCCACCACTCTCCGATGCCCCAGTATATATATATATATAAGAAATCGATGGGTTCCTGTGCGTGAGACTCTACCCCCCTCAGCACATGCATCAGTACGGCGGTCCGCTATACTCTCGGCATGGTAGTAGTAGTGGTGGTGGTAGTACAGTGGGATGAAGGAGGGCGGCGAATGATATGGCATCCTGATTGTGTGTACTCTCCTTTCTTTTCTATATCTCCCTCCCTCTCTTATCCTAGCCGGTCTGCGATTCTAGACCAGGCTGACAGAGAGCCGGAATGCGCCCCAATCACTCCGGAGAAAGCGCGTCTTTCTCCTCCACGGAACGGTTGCTGGTGTAAAGGCTGATGAGCGGACCGTCCATCAAAATAATTAGACCATCAAACCTGTCTCACTCTCCACTCTTCTGGCAATCATAAATCTTGCACCAATATCGGCCGTCGTCTCCCCCCACTTCGTGTAACAAATCACCACTTTGTTCACCAAATCCCGCAGTTTCATCAGTCGGCCTCTTTTCACAATTTATATTTACTCATTTTTTTCTCTCTTTCTCGCTCTTGTTGCCCGTCCGATGGGGTTCATCCGGTACGGGCCTTCTATTTTACCGCGCTGTCTATGCATGGGGTCTCTCAGGGCCAGCAAAGATGATGTCCCTGGGCAATATCGACGTAGTATGATCTCCGTCCGGCCATCGTTACCTTGACGTGTTTGTCCACCTTCGTGATTTCTACGTAACTCATTAGTTTGTGTGTGCGTTAGGCCGGACAGCAGAGTCTCCTCCAAGAGTCCTCAACATAACTACTTATAACTCGTATAGTCTCTGACGACGGGCTGGGCCATCGTCATGTAATGCGGCATCTGTCGAGTCAAACTTGGCCATTATAATATTTAGGAGTTACAGCATGTAGACTATTCTAGCCAACAACACAACATATCAGATTTGCACGAAAATCGATTGCTGTCGACGGGAGGTCTTGCGTGAGTGACATTCACTCTGCTTGCATTTTTATTCTGATTCGATTCTCAATGTTTCTTTTCAATGTGCGGAATCAATATTTTTCTGTTGGTCGGCTTGGGGTTTTTTCGTTTTTTTTTTTTTTTTGGCGAAAAAAAGAAAAAAGGGAAATGGGGGGTGCGACGGGCCTGTTCTCGCAGAGTATTGTTGATTGATTTAGATTGAACTCGCTCGCTCGGTCGTCGTCATCATCGTCGTAAAATGTTGTGTGATTCCATTGGCCGGCTGTATAGGCATTGTATATCCTTTCGTGATTCCATTCTGTCTATCTTTTTCCTTGATACCTTATTCTCCCCATATATATATATATATATATATACCCACTCCTTGGTCCCGATTCCTTTACTTGCTCCGAGCAGTCACCCCTCTCAATCTATGGTATCACGTTATCATCCGCCAGTTTTTTTTTTTCTTTTTCTTTTTTGTCCGCACACACAGAAAACCTTCTTAGTTTCCACCCACTGTACCACCGCTCGTCCGTTGCTTCTATCTAGTTGCCTACCTTTAACCCTCCTACTTCTTTTTCTACTACTACTTCTACTACTGCTCCGCTACGACTCCTACTAGTACCTTCTACATAGCGGTAGCTTTGAGAGTAGTACCGGTGCGTCTTTCATGCCGGCCGGACGCGGCGTCGACGCGCTCCAGGTCTCCTCCCTTTAACCATCGTGACCCGGTTTTCTCTGTTCATGTCGCCAGTCTCCGTGTATGGCGGGCGCCGTGTGTGTGTGTCTGTGTGTGTCTGTGAACGCGTGGCTACCTGTGCGTGTCTCTAACATGGCCGCCAGGACGATGTCTGTTTAGTGAATTTTTATTTTCAACGGCAACAAGACACTTTCCCTCTTCTTCTCCCCCGGAAAAAATATTGATTTTAATTGACGGCAGACGAGGGGAAAAGAAGTCGATAAACAGTTTATATATAAATATCTCGTTTCCCGTGTGCTATTGTGATTCGTATACTGTTATCTATACACGAGCTTGTTTACCTACGGCTGATTTAACTTGACGTCATGGTAAGTGGGATGGATGAGATGCTGAATCACGACATTTCGATGTCGTCCCTCAAGTTTATCCCCTTTTAACTCTATCCTTCCGAATAAAAAAGGCCGCCCATGTACCTTAGCTCGATATCCCTCCAAATTCGATTGGGGGAAAAAACTTTTACGTCTTCGTTCGATGACGGATGAAGTCGACACGACATCACGGTATGCACCCCTTTAGACTCTCCTTTTCCTGACCGATCCTGCAGTTTGTCGAAAGCGCCGGATGTCAAAGTTGGCGAGCATCTTGTTCTGTAACTCTAAGGCGAGATGGCAGAAAGACGGCGTGACATTAGGACCTTTAAACTTACATAACTTTTTCATCCACTTTCTTTTCCAGCTCTTCGTTATACGGAAGGAAAGAAAGAAAAGAAGGGGGGAAAAGAGCAAAGAAAAAGTAAAAGAAATTCGTTAGGAATACATTCATGTATGGCTGCCGCAGTGCAACGAGTGCTTTTTCTTGACTCGGAAGCTTATCGATTTAAAATAGATGTGTAGCCTACACACTACACTATGTAGAGCCTTGACTACTCTCTCTCTCTAGACTACGCCGTTAACGATGGATCACGTGCATCCATTTTAGAGGAAACGACTCGCTTTGAAAAATAAATCAAAACAGTGGGCCGTAAAGCCGGGCTGCTGAGTATACCAAAGAGGACACAAAAACGGTCCAATCTTTAGCTAGCTCTCTTTCTCTTTTATTATTCATCTTCCTAGCTCAATGTCAGTTCGTTGCTAGCGCTAAATGAGGCGAAATTAGCTTCATCGATCGTGGGACACGAGCATGTCGATGTTTGTCGATCCTATCAATAAATAGCGTAAGGCGTCATCGCGAATCCGCTTGGTGGAGTCTGGCCGCCACGGATCCTGTTCCCCGTTTTATCCATGGCGTAACGTATGTACACGGGGATCGGCCGTTGTCATAAGCAACCAAGTTGTTTTGGGTTTAAAAAAAAAGATTTGGGTACGGTAACAGCCTTGGGGGAAGTACTAGCGACATCCGACACGATCCGCATCACCATCTGGCCTGTTAAAAAATGACATCGGCAGCAACAACAGCAGATGGAATATCAGAATGCGACAACCCTTACTTGCGTAGCTGGACACGATCTTTATCGGCCTGTCACGCTCGTTGCCGCTCGGATATGCTTTTTTTTTACTTTTCTTTTAATGGCCGACGAGATCTTTTCGCTGCCCACGCTCATGTCGTCCATCTGCACCTCATTAATGATCTGCCAATCAAATGCGTTCCCTTACCGTACAACTCTTCCCTCCTTCACATCTTCATCTTTCGTAGTCCGTCCTTAACAATCACGATCGATGACAAACAAGCGTGATGGCCAGGTTCTTTGATAAGCATCTTTTCACTTTGTCCGTGTAGTGCTGACGTAAGGAATTTAACTATTCATTACTTATACGTCCCTGTCATCTCTTTATCAAAGGTAATCTGAATGCTCTATTCAACTCGCACGGCCGCCGCACCACAAAATGGCCAGCCAAAAAGTCTTACGAATACTTTAGTGTGGTACTAGCGGCGAGGCTGTGTTCGTATCCGTGATGAATCTTTTGATTTCAAAATTTCGCTCTAACAGAAAATGGCATTCATTCACGCCATTCTTTCACATTGGCTTCAGGCCAGGGTTTTCCCCCCGAATTCTGTGCCAGCGCGCTCGGTAGCTTCCGGTCTTAATCAACTACCGAAAATTTGCTTGATTTCTTTTCTCCTTGAATAACGGCCCCTTTCATCTCTCAAGTTGAAACGATCGATTTTCAACCTTTTACGGCATTTAGTTTCTTAAAAAGGCAATGAGAGGGAAGAAGAAGAAATGTCAGCAAAAGGGAGGGGGAGGAGGAGGAGGAGGACGAATCAACTTTGGGTAATGGCTCTCGTTTTTCTCCAACACCGGATTCTGATAAAGTTTGATTTCGGGGGCCGACGGACTACTTCTAATAGCTGCTAGCACGGTCCCTCTTGCAATTTCAAGGGGGAGCTATTTGCATCGATGAGTTAGACCCAATTCGAGTTTAGACGTCTTCTCTCCTTCCCGCTCGACGACGACCGAGTCACGCTCGTTTGGGAGTGAACAGGGAGAAAATCGATTCAAATAAGGCCGAGACTTTCAAATTATTTAGCATCTATTTAACTTTTCTTTCTCTTCTTTTTTTTAAGAGAAGAAGAACAGAAGAAAATGATTATTTTTTTCCTTGATTTTGATGGATCGCTGGCTCGGAACTTTCCACGTTTGACGGCTGAATATAATATGCTGATAGAAGAGAAGGGGGAAAGCGAGAAAGAGCTACTCTCGTCAGTCGCAGGTGACGCGGAACCCAAATGAGGTCCCGCGAGAGAGAACCATCCAATAACTTTTATTTTCTATCAATTCATCAAAAAACAAAAAAAAACAGAATGAAAAAAGGAGAAATATTTAATCAAGCACCATCTAAAGCGTAGGAATAAATTTTGCCAACGTATCGAGTACCATTGTTTGAATGGGTACAATGGATACACCCCGTAAACCCTGCCAAACTTCCAGCACGAGACTTGCCTTCCTTACAAAAGTGATCAATGGCTTTCGGGTCGCTTCTAGGAAAAGTTCGTTGGTTAAATTTCCCTGAGTTGGCCAGTGAATGAAGCTGAACGCCTTCCAGCCATACATGAGATTTTCGTAGAAAGTCAACAGCGTCCCCTCGACCTTCTTAGGAATCGTTTTCTAGCGTTTTATAGCGTTAGGCAACTCGTTATCTCCTCTCCAGGGTGACACGGGGGAAGTAGATGAAGCAAGAGACTCTGTCTAGCATAGCTTACGTATATCTCATATTATTCTTGAATCTTCAAAGACAAAGTCAACCTTCGGCAAAGTTAGCAAAGTGAGAAAACAAGGACTGTGTGTATCTTTCAAGATGAAGTCTCGCTGCTTCTTTAATTGTCTAATTATTATTCATCAGACGATATCGAGTCAAATGTACAAATAGCAAAAAGTTTAGGAAATTGCGTAGTACACAAGAAGTTTTGTTTGACGTTGACGACGTGTCACGACGCTCCGACGGATCACTAGAAGCTAGTTTTATGCCGGTTCGTGGCGGCACGAATGATGCGCCGTTGCCGTGGTGAAATGATAACGTGCACAGAACAGTATACAGTATATATATATATATATAGAAAGAGAAGGAGATTGATCAATCATTCAATCCGGTTGACCGTACCTACATACACTCTACTGCCTCCAAATCGACTCTCGATCCAAAAATGGCTTTCGGTCGTTTCGAACGCAAGAAGATGACGGGCCGAGCGACAGATCCGAGAAAAGATCTACGGTATATCTGTCCAAGTCCTAGGAGCTCTAGACTATCGTTCCAAACTTTGCAGCGCAGTAATCCTCCTTTACGGAACCTTGCTTGTGCTCTGTAGCTCAATAATAGCCATATACAGTTATACGGCCAGGCTCTCTGCGCCTCTGTGTGTGCCTTTACGGCTCCATCAACCGATTTGATCATCATGGCCATCATCAAAGCCCTTTGTCGTTCTTATGTGCCGCCAACACAACCGGGTGACATGGCAAAACAGATGGAATTATAGGTTTGTTTACACCGGAACGCAAACGCACACTAGAAACTACTACGTCTAGAAAACTAGTATACGGGGGGAAATCCTGGCCTAGTAAAAGCAAACGGGTTCATAACAACAAATCAAGAGGAGCTAGGCACCCACAAAGGCTCCCAGTCGGTCGTTGCGAATCGACTCGTATACAATAACACCCAGTGGCAGTAGCAGTGTTGGGATTTGAATGCCCCAGCTACGGGTATCGTGATCGACGCTGAGCCGTCAACAAAAGCACGATGGGCGAATGAAAAGCGTGATCAGCTGCTGGGGAGTTACTGGCAGACTGTCGCGCCATTTTCAAATAATGGGAAGGCCGGATCGAGATGGCGGGATGGAGAGAAGTAGTAGAAAAACTATTTGTTATTGATTCCATATCGATCGTTTCCGTGTGGATTGTAGGAAACGGCAGACGGCGGGATGTCGTCGCCGACGATTGCCGTCTCTAACGAAACCGGCCCGTCGGATGCGACAGCGACCAACACCACCACCACCACGACGACCACCACCACCAATGATCAACCGGACCAGCCTCCTCTTTCTTTATCATCGTCGTCATCACCACCGCCACCATCTGTCGCTGCCATCGGGTCGCCACGTCAGGCGGATGCCGAAGACGGCATTCACCTGGCGCCGGAGCCATCGGGATTAACATCTCCTGGAGGGACGGCCATTCCGGCAGCGGAGAGACGTTTGTCCTTTGTCCAAATGGAAGGTCGTGCCCGGTCGCGTAGCGTCGGTGAGAAGCAGTGGACCCGGGTCCGTGCCGTTATGGCCTGGTACACCCGACTGCGCCGCATCAAAAAGTCAGTAGTATACTATTACCCACTTTTACGTCGTTCGTTCAAACTTGAATAACAAGTTTCGACGGGCGTCGCTTTGGATTACATAACGCTAGCTATAACCTTAGATACGAGTCAGATGTAATAATAGTATGTACTTAGTGTTAGTGAGAGGGAGGAAACAAAAGACTAGTACCGTACAACCTTTTTGATATTGTCGGAGAATGTATACCTACTTGTATACCGTGACACGTATATCCGTATTACCTGCTGATGAATCGAACTATGGAACTATCGCTTCCTTGTTGTTTCGTACACGTCGTTTGTCGTTGAGATATATCCTATCCTCACCTGGTCTGGTCGAGATGCGCGTTGACTCTCTATCTATCTTATCTATAGACTAAACATATTACAGTATCTTCCCAGAAGGAGCATACAATCACTAAAAAACCATGCAGTCCATTTGTCCAGTTTCTATATTTCTAATCTTCACATTAAGACTAGGAAGATACTGTACCTACTACTACAATAATATTAACAGAACCAACTATTTAGACGTTGTTGGTATGTTGTGCTGTCAAGTGTTTTGTAACCAATGTTGCTTGTGGCTGATCCGTATCTCTTTCTCTTTCTTTCTCTGAACAAAAAAAACCACCAATCTTCTCTTGCAAAACAAAACAAAAAACCCTTCTGTCTCTTTTCCTGCTCGACGTCTCGTTACCATCCGTATCTAAAATCTCTGTGCCCCTCGGCTGCGGTTGCGTCGATCGGTGGACGATCCCGCTCACCAACACCTCTACTACTTCGTCTGCTACTTCTACTTCGACCACCACAACCATTATACCCCCCCAAAAAAACAAAAAAACAAAAAACAAAAAAACAAAAACAAAAACAATCTGGTGCATGACCGATGGCGTTCATCACACGCAAAACAACCAATCCTTTTGTAACCAAAAACCAACCGACAAAAAACAAAAAAAAAACGCACGGGTGGCTCTGGATGTTAAACTAAGAAGGATTCCCGCGGTTGGCGATGGCGGCGACGGCGACGGAACGTCGTCTGCCGTGGCGCCGGTCACTTCGGCCCCACATGATCCGTCTTCGATTGGTGAGGGCAGGTCAAGGAGCGCTCAACGCTGGATGAAATTACGGACGACCGTCCAGTTAACAAGCGCCATAACCAGCACGGTGGCCCAGTCGAAGAAGACGTCGCTCAAACGAGAGGATTCGTTCATCGCCCGATTCTCCACACGCCAAATCCCCGAAGCTCAGGTACGTGGTCCACACCCACTGTCGCCTCACATTTTCCAAACCAAATGATGACGTAGAGATTACCGAGAACGAGAAACCTACAAAATGGCGCGGCTGTCTAGAAGGAAAAAAAAGAGACGGTGACAGGGGATCAGAAGTAGGCTCGTCATTGAAAAAAAAAAATCACTATTTGTACATGCGACACTTGTATGGCCTCCATCATCGCAATGATAACAAGAGCGACAAAAGATTGACAGCCGATTTACATCAAAAGTCAATGCATTAAACAATTCGTTAGCTGTTGACGGCTGTTGACAACTTTACAGCTTGTCGATTACGAAAGACAAGCGACCGCTTTATGGATTACATCGATCATCTAACGTCTGGAACTTTTTTCCTTCCTTGTCGACTTTGGTTGCAGCGCGATTGAATCCCGCAAGGAACACTTTTGATTGGATTTTATTGCCGTTCTCTCTTTTTTTTTAATATCTCTTTTTCCCAGTTGAAGAGCCAATATAATAAAAAGAAAGGCCTCTAGCGGCCTCGTTTATTACACCTCGCTGTGCATACACAGCCGTGCTGCGCGGTACGCACGACAGGAGATCAGCAGTAGCCTAACTGAACAGCCGTCCCGGGGAATAGTATAACTAGAGATAAATAGGAAATACTATGGTATGGCCTAGTGGGGAAGTAAGATGGAGAGCCGAGAACTGTCAATCGATACGTAGGGACTTGTGCTGCTGCTTTGTCCTTTTGGTCCGTCGCGCCTATTGCTGCTTACGTCAACTCAGCCGAGTACAAAGTCGGCTGCATTAAGTTGATTGTTAATTGAAACATGTCTCCCAAGCAACGACAGTCTACTGCTTGACTACTTCCTCTTTTTTCCCCCGTTTGTCGTAACAGAGAAAGGGATTTTCAAGGGGATTCGTAAAATATTCCCTTTTCTTCCGTGATATTATCCGTGACATGTTGTAGACGGTGGGCGTTTGAATCCTGCTGTTGGCCTTGTTGCGCGCCTGATGGGTACGGGAGTAGGCTAGGAAGTCATCGATCCAATTCTTCTTTCTTCGTTGTCGTCGTCGTCGTCGTCTCTAGCTCCCTTTTTCGGGTCCTTCAAGACATTTGCTTCTTCTAGTTCCTCACGTATTCAATAAAGAGGACGGGCGACGTCAGGTTTTATAGTACGTACGTACGTACGATAGAACACGTCAAAACGCGCTCGTTGGGTCGTGCATGACGCGCGTGACTTCTTCTGCTCCAGCTCCCAGTTTCTTCTTCTCCGGCTCCTTCTAGACGTGCCGGCCAACCAGCCGAGCCCACTAGCTCCTCTCTGTTTGTTTCATCACGAACGCAGACAATCACTCATCTCGATTTTTTTCATTTGTTTAATCGATAAGATATATAAAACACTACGCCGAATCTGGCCGCCATTTATCGAGTCTCTTTTTTTGAAAATAGCTGCTAAAGTAGCCATTGAATCGAGCGCGACTCAATGACAATGGCTTCTCCCCTCTTTTCGGAATTGTTCATAACCGCCGTCACTTACGTAATAGACGGAAATCTAATCAACTTTTAGGATGCACAGTCAATGCGCTTATGTTACATAAAGAGGTAGATGACAACGACGACGAGGTTATTGGAAACGAATCTAATAAGACGCAAGGGGTGCAACTAAGAAGCTCATTTAATCATACGATCATGTGCATGTCGGTGTCTCTTGTGCCGCATTCAACATCTGGACGTATGTAATCGGATCTAACGTGTTTGTTTGTAGGAGACATTCGACGCGACGGACGAAGGCGGAAGCAGTTCGGGAGGCAACGGTGGAAGCGGAACTTGCGGAGGTGGACTGCCCCATTTCGGAGACAACAGCAAATCGGCTGGCGGAGGTAGCGGAGGTGGGGCCGGTTCGGCGAATTCCGCCGGTGGTCAACCGGCCAAGCGTCGCCGACGACACCAGAAACCACCTCGTTCCGTCCTCAACCCGGACGAGAACGGCCTGTTCTATTGGCTGGCCTTTTTGGCCCTGTGGGTCCTTTACAATTTGTGGACGGTCGTCGTCCGTCTGGCCTTCCCCGAACTGCACCAGGACGAGAATCTGTTCGCCTGGAACGTCTGCGACGCCCTGGGAGATGCCGCTTACGCCCTAGACATCGCCGTCCAGTTCCGGACCGGCTACCTGGAGCAAGGAATCATGGTCCACGACAGCCGCAAACTGGCCATCCATTACGTTCGCTCAAAGGCCTTCTTGATCGACATGTTCAGTCTCCTTCCCTTGGATTGGATGCTGCTCTCGCACCAGGTGGCCGACCCGATTCTGGCCAGATGGAGGCCGGCTTGCCGCTTCTTACGCTTGGTCAAGCTCTACCGCGTCTTCGCCTTTTACTACGTGTAATTCCACATTTTCATAACATTCCACCTCCGTTTCCTTCCTTCATTGGTCTATTTGAGTCGATTTGATTCGCATTCCGCACGCCGTACGTACAGTACATTTCACCCGACTCCTTTGGCCGGTCAAAATGTTCATGGCCATCGACTGTGCAGGGGAGGAACGAAAGATCGGATGACATTAACCGAAAGCGTCAACAGTTAAACGAACGATGGCGATCAACGATTCCGATTCGAATGACAGACTGGTGTGTCAGAGCAGCCTTGATAGAATTGCCATGCAAATAGTGGCGTCTGGTCTCTTTATTCAGATAGCCAACGCATTTCAAAGTCAAATAGGAAGGGGATTCGGGATCGGGTGCTCCGATCGGGCTGGTGGTCGGGGTGTGTGTTGTGTGGGATTATTTCCGTTTGAAGGAAATCGATTGACACGACGAATTGGTGGATGTTTTTACGGTTCGCTCCCCCCTCCTGCTTTTCCATTTCTTAATTTTAAATCAGCCGACAAACAAACACAAAAAGGGAAGAAAGAAAAAAAAAATCGGAACAGAAGAATGTACTTAATGACGCAACGGGAGGGGGGGGGGGGCTCTTCGATTGTCTGAGACCAACGGACGGGAATCCCGAGAACTGCGTCTATTGATTCGAGAGAAATCCCGAGAACGTGCTCTCCTTTGATTAAAACACGCCATAGTTCTCTCATCAACTGTCCGTAGAGACGCAGATCGATATCGGAAAAATCTCTTTTCAAATCTTTCTCTTTTTCTCTATTTTCTTTTTCATTGGTTTCGTGTTTGCATCGGACGGATATCGACCTGACGACCCGACGTGACCATACAGGGTGGAATCGAGAACGGTGTATCCGAACGCGTGGCGAGTGGTCAATTTGGTGCACATCCTGCTGATGCTGGCCCATTGGTTCGGCTGCTTTTACTTCCTACTATCCGAGTCGGAAGGCTTTCAGTCCGATTGGTCCTATCCGTATCCGGAAGGCGATTTCGGCACGCTGACTCGAAAGTATCTCGGCTCGCTCTACTGGTCCACGCTCACCCTGACCACCATCGGTGACCTGCCAACTCCCGAGACCAACGCAGAGTGAGTGTCGAGATTAAACTATCATTATTTCATTCATACTATTGGCCCTTTCTCCCGAATCGTCATCTATTCTTCAACAGACGTATTCTATAACATTATAAATCAAATAGAAATCCTCTTGAAAACCCCCAAATTCCCGAAATTGCTCATTCAAATTCATGAAGGCCCTTAATTGCTTTGATTAATGATGGATAACATCCTTGACGGTGCCCTAAGATTCAAATGGAAGAGCCTAAATTTAGCCGAAACAAGTGTGTTGCGTGGTAGATTTGAAACTTGTCTACGGGAACGCACGCAATAATAGTCTGTAGTCTACTCGAGATTGAATTTAAGAGATCAAATGGCTGATTCTTTTCGGGGTCAATGGCGCATACGTTTTGTTGCTGTCGACCGGTTTCGGCGGTTTTGCGTTCCTTGTGCTGAAACACACAGCCGGCCTAGAAAACCATCTCATCGGCCGCAGCGTTCGGTTCGATTACCTTCTCCGGCTCCTCGCCCTTCCGCTGCCGCCGGATGGCACGGCCAATGTTCTAACGCGTCGCGCTGGACGGCTGGGAGCAGTGGAACAAGCCCGGTCAGCCAAGGATACAGTCACGGAGGCAACGACGATGGATTACAAGCGTTGCCAAGACGCGGGCTCAAGTCTCGCATTCTCCACCATTCCACCAATCAAGGGTCCGAACGCACACACAATCATTTGACAATATTTCTCGTTACATGAACATTTCAAAATTATGATTTATTCAACAGTATTATTTTTTTTTTCCCTTTTTTTTTCCTTCGTTCGTTGGTTCGTTCGTTGTTGTGGAATGATCGTCTCTCCTTTTCAGTTAGAAATGGCTCGACATTCGATTCCTCCAGCTTCGTTCTTCGTTTTTATATATTATACATACGGGGAGATGACATCCGATCGTTGTCGACCAAATGCTGAACGCAGTTCCTCCTTGACTTTTCGTTCCATTTACTATTTCATATTGTGAGTAGAAGAAAAAGAAGAGATGGAATGGTAATCATTCTCCCTTTTCTGTCCCTATATCGATTGGTTTGCAGCAGCTATTTCTCGATTGTTGTCCGACCCATCGATTATTTGCGCTTGGATCTCATTCAAAATGAATCTGACAATCGAGTAGAAAGCGCTCGAAATACAATTAGCGACTCTCTTTCAATCAGTTTCAATGTTGTCAGATTGATGACAATCGACCTGAATGGCCTTTTTTCCTTTCTTTTATTCGCCTGCCTTGTTTTCTTCCTTTTGAGAGAAGAAGTCAGAAGAAGTATCCCATTTCCCTTTCCATTGGTCCCATCCGGACGACAGAATACGTCGTAACGTATAGCTTACTACAGAGAGAAAGGGAGTTACGCACCCACTTTCTATACGTCGGATGTCACCTTCTTTTTCATCGTCGTCTTTGTCGATTGCTTTTTCATCGATGCTCATTTGTCTTTTCTTTTCGGGTGGACATTAGTCGCCATTCTTCTTATTTTTTTTTTTGTTACACACACTTTTGGTTCGTTTTCCAACAGTAGAGTCTTTGGTTGGTTGGTTTTTATTACTTTCCATATTTTTTATCGTTGTTATATCGATGCAATTAAAAACGGATTAAGAAAAAAAGGGAAGGTCGACAGCAGCAAAATTCCACGTACGCTCCAATACCCCGAGAGATACTGCATCTTTGTTATATTTTTTCTGAATTAAAAAAAAATGTTTATCGCCTTTTGTTCTCTTTGGGAGTCATCATCAAAGAGAGGAGCAAAGTAACCGAGATTTTTGTCTGAACTACTTTGCTCTTCTTTTGATTTTGTCCCTCCTTTTATCGAATCCGGTTCCGGGACTCGTTCGGAGGCTTGTCTCTTGTTTCTTTAATACATTACTGATCGACCTTCCCTGGCACTCCGTAGACATGTGCGTCCTCCTGTCCTACCCAGCGATTGATTGGCTCATCGTGAAATTCTTAACAATTTCGGTTTTTGATGCCCGTCTCGCCTGTTGTCGTCTTCAGGTACATTTTTACCATCGCCAGTTACTTGATCGGCGTCTTTATCTTCGCCACTATCGTCGGTAAGTCCTTCCGTCCATATCGTCAATGCTCAGCTCGGCCTCAAAATTGGATGGTGATGAGATTGAATGAATTTCAGGTCAGGTGGGCAACGTCATCACCAATCGCAATGCCAGCCGTTTGGAGTTTGAGCGACTCTTGGTACGTAATTAGTCGTTTATGATCATGATGCAAACCGTTTGTATAACGACGCTGACAGCTTGACATTTGTCATTACAGGATACGGCTAAATTGTATATGAGACATCACAAAGTACCTCGCAGCATGCAGAGACGAGTTCAGCGTTGGTACGACTACTCGTGGAGCCGGTAATGACTTATTTCGCATTAGTTACAAAGCGGATTGTGCCCGTCGTTTGACGTCCCCTCCCCTTTTAATCCCCTTTAGCAGATGGTTGTTTGCCTTTCTTTTTTTTTTCATGTGTCCGCGTTCGCCTTCTTCTTGTAGTTGTTCATATAACGGGATCGCGCCAATCCCCATTGACTTGCCGTGATGACCTGTCGTCCTTGTTCATCTACCGGTCGATGAGTTGTTAATCAGCAGACGGTTCAAGATCCTTTTGCCGGACCGAAAGACCGCGGCCACGGATCGATAGGGCATCGTCGTCGTACCGCTTTTCGTAACATGAGAGATCTTTCCCGGGAGATATACAAAACGGGAGGACCGGCGGACCAAGTATCTAAGGAAATGAGGAGCATTTTTGACTCGTTGATGAATCCATCGCTGCTTTTGACTGGCTTTTGATCTAATTAGACATTGGATCAAGTCTCTTAACTAACGGTAGTCGTCTACCTGCTCGCCGTATACTTCGAAATCAAGCCAATTTAGTTTTGATTCAGCGTTCATCAGTGCCTTCCGCTACCAGAGCTTCTTGTCTGTCTATCAGAGATAAATCCTTAGACCCAATTGTTTTTTTTAAAATTTATTTAAGGGCCTCGTCGCATCCAATGGGCGGCTTCGTTATAATGAATTCATTCCATACGATTTCGGTTTCAACAATAGGCCGGGCCTAAAATAGTTGGCGTACGTTCGCCGGCAGAATTTCCATAATATTATGATGGAAGTCCCCTTCTTTAGCGCTCTCTAATTTAATTTGTTGTAAAAATTACCACGTCGTTCGGATCGAGTTTGTTTGGATTCGGTCGTCTCTACGACAACCGGTTATCAGCCGAATGACAGAGAATCTGAATTATTCAAAAAGAGACAAATGATATTTCTTATTTTTCAAGATTTGTAGAAAAAAAAAATCCTCGGATGGTGGAATGTGGATGAAAGGATCATTCCGTGTGTTGATGCTGTTGTCTCCAATCGTCTGTAGTCGATAGGGAAGGAAGTGGCTTGGAATAACAAGCCTGAAGGGTCGATGTTGACATACTCTGCGCCTTTCATTCTCTCAGGGGGAGATGTGTGTTTCTTTCTTGTTGCTACATCTCGAGCAGGAGCAGAGCTTTGTTATCCACCATCCATTGAGAGCAGTTCTAACAAGGAGAGAGTGGAGGCTCCTTTTCGGTTCTGATGGGATTTCTTTCCTAGCTCCGTCCCGTTCAAGAGTCTCGTCCAATGTTTTCTCTTTTATTTTCCCATATTTACTTTCCAACGTCGTCACTTTCGACCGTGTTGACATTGTGAAAAGAGACGCCAGCTTAAGGTGGTTCTCACGCCGTCGAATCCGCCATCATTCCGCCTCCCGAATCTCTCTCTCTCTCTCTCTCTCCTTCCTCTCCGTTGCTACTGGTGGGCGGCACGCACGGCCCTACGGATACAACGAACACGTTAAGCCCATCAGCATCGTCTGAATCGATAGAGGAGCCAGCAGCAGCCTACGACTACGACGACGAGCAGACGGCCATGTCGTCGTCGATCTTGTTCAATTAGAAGAGCAAAAGAGTTATCGGCTTTTTTTCTTCTTATTTTTAATTTCTTTACGTTCCATGGTACCGATACGACCGTCGTTCGATGTGTGTACTCATCGGTCGGGTTACGCCAACCGACCGTCATCGGTGAGTGAACGCAGACGGGATATGATTGATCGCTCCGCTATATCTCTCTCGACAAACTTCAAAGACGATGCCAAGGATAATGCCTTGCCATCTTTCGCGTTGTCTTCTTCCCTTTTAATCCGATAATTCACTTTTAACGGACGTCATATTTTGCGAATAAGCGATTTAAAAGAACTTGTGTGATTTATTGGGATGTGGCTGCTCTGTAGGGGACGAATCCAAGGTGGAGGAGACACCAGCTCGGCTCTGCGCATCTTGCCCGACAAGTTGAAAACGGAATTGGCACTCCACGTCAACTTGGCCACCCTCAAGAAGGTACGTACGAGTACGACGAGTTGTTCTCACTCATTTTCTCATTCTTCTATGCAATTTGCTACTGTTACGAAAACGCGGGTTGTGCTAATAAAGAACTACGTCCCACGAGTCCCATAAAAAAGAAAAGTTTGACGTGGGCCGAGACAACTCTCTTAAATGACAAACAGCAGCGTTTCCTCGCGCCCTAAAAAACTTGTCTCGCGACAAACGGCCATGACGAAGAGCCAGACATTGTTCAGAACTTCAAACAGAAACGCTTCCACCCCACTCTGCTGGTCCGTCATCCAAAGTGTGTTTTCATTTGGCGAGATGTTTGTTTCATTTCGCTACCGTCGTCAGTTTGGGGAACATCACAAAGCTCTAGAAGCTCTCGCCTTCCACTTTACTCTCTCACGCTCTCCATTCTGCCGCCAAATTTCAAAAACGAATGCGAATGCTGCCGTACTTCTTGTGCGAGTTTAGTGGAGGAGATCGATATGACACACGACATGCTCTGAGACTCTAGTAGCGGAGATCACGCTGCTCTTGTCTGTGCACACGACAGCGTCGTCATCCAGTGGGGACTAATACAGAGCGTGAGAGTATGTTGAATAGCTGATTGGCCCCTTTTGAGGCTGGCAGAGCGCGAGCGACGGTTCGTTGGGCCAACAACGCTCAAACGAATCCAATGAATATTCATTGTGCGCCTCGTGTTCTTTTTTGTTGTTGTCGTAGTCAACAACTTGTATTGAGATTTCATTATGTAACCACCGGTTCTATGTTATCCCCACTTCTTTCTACCCCATAGGTAAGTATATTCAAGGAATGTCAACCCGAATTCCTTCACGACCTGGTGCTCAAGATGCGGGCATCCATTTTCACACCGGGGGACATGATCTGCAGACGAGGAGAAGTTGCCCGGGAAATGTTCATTATCGCCGATGGTATCCTAGAAGTCATCAGGTATGTACTACTATAGACGGACGGACGGACCGAGATGTTGCTGTTGTTGTTGTTGTTGTTGCGTCTACCAGCATACATACATCGAAGAGGCCAAACATGGTTTCCCTTTTATGTTCATTTTATCAATTATCGATTGCTCTACTGAAAATGCAATCGGTAGCTGGCCGTGCGTGACTGGGCGAAATCCCCCAAAACGAGCGGCCGGCAATGAAAAAAAAACGAACAGGAGGATGGGTGGGGGGAGGAGCCCACATCTTTGATGCAGCTGCTGCCCGTCTCTTTAACGCTCCCGTGACCTATCTCTTTTTGTGAACAGTGAAACGGGCAAGGTTCTGACCAGCATGAAGGCCGGCGATTTTTTCGGCGAGATTGGCATCCTCAATTTAGACGGACTAAACAAGTAAGGCCATGAAGAGCACGCATGTCTTCTTTCCTGCACGCGATCTTTTGAGCTCTGTACCTCTGCGCTTTTACTTCTTTATGTATCCGATTGATCGCCTCCCTCTTTGTTGTCCACTGTAGGAGAACGGCCGATGTCCGATCCGTCGGTTACGCCGAACTCTTCAGCTTGTCCAGAGAGGATGTCCTATCTGCCATGAAGGACTATCCCGAAGCCGAGGTAATCCATCGGCTATGAGGGCCACCGTCATCGTCTTGTCTGTCTATCGTTCGAAACTTCAATCCAACGTTGAATTTACAGGAAATTTTACTGAGTTTGGGACGAAAACGGCTGATAGAGGCGCGCAAGATGGCCAGCCAACATCGGGCTCAAATGGCGCGTAAAGGTCTGCTGGCCCTGGAGCGAGCGGCACAGTTGCGGGCTCAACAGGAAGAAGCCGCCTCTGGCGGATCGTCCGCGGCTGCAGCGGGGGCGGATGGAACAACCGGGACACAATCTGCTGCTTCAAAGCTCTCGGAACGGATCCGTAGCGACGTCTTTGGACTGAAAAAAGCCATCAGGAAGAGCTTCAAAGATTCGAGAAGGTGAATTCCCACTGAACCACATGGAAACTTGAAAGATCAGCCGGGCAAACTTGATTGCCTTTCACAGTCCAATGACCAATAAAATAGCCTATCCTCTTCCTGGTACAATTTCTCTTCCGCATGCATCCATCCCTAGTTTCCCCTTTCATTTCAACATTTCAAATCAGGTTTTAAAACCTACCGCTAGATGGCAGCACCAACAACATTCTTTTACGACGAATAAAAGAAAGAAAAAAACGACGGTCCGGAAATGTGTGTGGAAAATGAACGCACGAGCCCCAAACGACATAAAAGACAGGGGCAGTTTGCCTCGTTTTCAGCTTGGCTGTTTCTGTTAGTTGAACTACCCTAGCTACTTTACAGCTATGAAACTTTTAAATGGGAAAAAAAAATGAATGGAAATGTTGAGCCTAGCTAGCGTGTTTTCGCTAGTAAAAGCCCCAACCGTTACGAGACAAACAACTTGCCAAAAATCGTAAAATCTGATCTCACGGGCGACGCCTTTGACCAGAGCTGGGCAATCAAGCGCTTCCGCTTACATCATAATTTCCATGTTCCGTTTTCTTTTCCTTTTCTAGTCGTTGTTGTTCAATGTTGTTGTTTGAGGTTAGTGTCCCTCGAAGCGCAACTACTTTTCCCACGGGGCCGGCACCACGCCAAAAGCGATGCGAGATGAATGGCATATTTCAAATTTGCTGACTTGATGGAGGAGGCTATAATGTTTTTTTTCTTTTTTCTTTTTTTTTTTTCTTTGTACGCATTCTATTTTGTTCCGGCAGGCCAAAGAGTGATAGCCCGACCATCGAAATGGGCACTTACGGCGGCGTGGGATCTACAATGGGCGGAATCGGAGGCAACTTGTCCAAGGCCAGTTCGGTCCCGTTGGGAAATTCGACTTTGTTGTCCAGCATGACTTCTTCCGGCTCCAAGTCTCATCTGCTGAAGCGGATGGCTCACGTCACTAGCGACGAGAACCAAGCTCCGCACCACAGTTCCAACGAAGACTGCCGTCTAACCCAGCCTTTACTCCAGAAAGCGGAATCACCCGTAATCACCCCTTAATTGCACTCTATATACTAGCACCACCAATAGTAGTCATAACAATGCGTCTATTTAACGACTTCCGCCTAGGTGGAAGTTATTGGGGCCGGCCTGCCTCTCTTCCAGCGGTTGAAAATGCTTCGACAACGAGAACTGGAAAAAGAGAAACAGCAGCAGTTGTTGCTACAACAACAACAGCAACAAGAGCAGGAGGCTTTGATTGCCAAGACGGACGAACCGGACGCCGGTCGTCGTCCTTCGCATCAAGTTACCGTCACGTTGGAGACGGAAAATGTTGGCAGTAAATCACCTCCGCCGCCTCCGCCTCTGCCGCAGACGCGCGACGAGAAACAGCCGCGTCACATCAGCTTTCTCGACGAAGCGCCCAACGACAAAACGAAGCGCGATTACGTTCCAGTCGACCCGCCGAAACCCAGAGGGAAATCCGCCCGCTGGACTTTGGCCGTTTTGCCGGGCAGATCAGCCGGAGCTTCGACTAAGCCGGGCCGTACCAGATTGTTGAACACGATCATGCAAGCTTCGTCTTCTTCGTCAGCCATCGATTCTTTGGAACACCCCGATCCTCCGCCGCCACCGCCACCACTTCCGCCCACTCCGCCTTTCTGGCAAGCCAAACCGCCGCCACCACCTCCGTCTCCGCCGCCACCACCGCGAACCTTGGCCCCGCCACGACCCCCGGCACCCAATTTCGCGGGTTTATCAAATATGCGGCGCAAGAAACTGCCGCGGAGAGCCATGACGATGCGACCGGAAGATTCGCCAACTTCCGTCCCCGAAACGGACGTGCCGTATCGGCCCGTTCAGCATTTCCGTTCGATGATTAAACAACCGTGGCATCGGAGCGGCGATATGGGTCAACAGCAGCCGTCCCCATCGCCTCCGCCATCCTCGAAATTCCGTCAAATGGGTCCAACTGGCGCTACGGTTCCTGTCCGACGATTTTCACGCCAGAATACCATCCAGGTGGTCTCGGACGTCCAGGGTGTATTGAGTGACATTCTTCGCGACATCGTGCCCAGCAGTTCGAAAACATCCGGCGGCGGCGGGCGATCCGCCTCGAGCAAGCCGCTGATAGCTGCCAAAGCTGCCGTTCCATCACCCGTGTCCGTGGATTACGGTAATAAATCATCTGCTCTTTTGACGTAAACATTTCATATTCCAAAAGAATCATTCACGTTTTTCCTCCTCATTGATGAATTTATTAGGCACGATGAGACAGGCCGTACCCAATTCCAGTAACAACAACTGGGAATCCGTTCGCCAGGAGACGATCGTCGGCGACCGACCGCCACAGCGGCCGCAACGGCTGAATCTTCGCCAGTGTAAAAACCGCAGTTCGCGCGACTACAATTCCATCGACGACCTGTCGCCGGAATACACGGTATTGCCGTTCGTCAAGCGGCTGAAAATTCTCAACGAAAGACAGAAAATTGTCGAACTGCAAAAGGCGTTGTCGACGACTGCCTCCATGTCGATGGCAGGAAGTCAGGACGTGTCGGGAATTTTGGCCGCGACGCAGATTCCGCCGACCGATTCGACGACTGCGGCCCCGGCCGCCAGTGGAGACAAGGTGGTTGCCGAGAGTAACGAGACACCTGAAAGGGTCTGCTTGAAAAAGATGCTCAAGTCTGCATCACGTAAAGAGATGCTCATACCGCAGGATCAGAGCCACCGGATGAAGCTGCTACGTTCACAGACCGTGGAGGGCTACGCCGTCCGTCACGCCAATTTCACCAAACTCAACCATCAACGTCTCAAGAACAACCACCGGATCGCTCAAACTTTGCCGTCGCCACCGCCGGTCCCTTTCTATGATCCGACCGATCCGGCAGTATTGGTGGATCCATCCCTACGACCGCCTACACCACTGCCTTCGGATCAAACTCTCAAGGCCCTGGTAGCCGACAACAAACAACTGTCTTTTCTCAAAACTCCAGACGGCGTCAAAGAAGAGTGCGTCGCCGAACTGCTGACGGCCATTAAAACCGTCTTACAAGAACGTTTGGTATGCGATCTCGAACGCACGAAACAAAAAAGTCCCGTTGTGTCTCACACTCCAACTCGTAATAATAACTTTATTAAACTTTTTTCTTTTCTCTCTCGTTTCTTTTTTGGGGGGGTTTTTATTGTTACCTTAGGACGAGATCCAGTCCCGCTTCCAAGCTCAAATTCATCTCCTGAAAACTGAAGTGGAGCAAAGGGACCAGCTCATCTCTCAACTTCAAATTCAGCTCGAATCACTCGGTGTCCAACCGGTTTCACCAGTTCCGCCAGAAGAGCCGCACTCGCACTCGGAGCGGGAAGAGCAAACCAGTTCCGTCGAGACGAGTGACGGGGATGATGAAGATGACGACAGTAGAGCCTTGCGCTATTTTGCGGTTAGTTTTCTTCGTCGTTTCTTAATATATGTGTTACTAGCAGAGCTCTAGTACACGGTTTACAGTTGGGAAAGATCCAGTTGAGTAATGACGGGCCATTTATCAACCCGCAGAGATCATTTTCCAAGGGTTCGTTCATTCACCTGGCGCCACCCAGCCCGTCGACCCCACACCAGCCGTCGCCCGGTAGCCATCAACAAAGTCCTTGTCCGTCTATCGACGAGATGCTAGACTCGGCGGCTGAGGAACTACCATCGGCAGCCGTCCTCAATCCGGAGCCTCTTTGGCAACTCGAGTTCGGCTCTTGTTGGCAGCGGATGTCGACACCGGCGGCCATTACCAGCAATCCAAGAGATTTGATCCTCGATATGGAGGAAAGCAGTTTCAGCGTCAGCAGCAGCGAAGCAGAAGCAGAGGCCGCCGCCGCTGCCATATCGACTGGTAGCCGGATGAAAAAAAGAGCCATGAGTTTAGACATTGTGGGTTCCAGACGACGTCAAGCGGCGGCTGCTGCCGCGTTGAAAACGACGTCGGCTCGCAGCGAAACCCGTTCGCCGACGGGACCTTACATCCCCGACTGGGAAATTCTCATGCTGGCCCAGTCGATGGATAGAGAAGATGACGATGACGACGAATTTGTTTGCCAAGAGCCATTACCGGTCCGGCAAATTGCCGAGTCGCCCGTCTTGCCGGCTGTGACTCGCCGTCGCCGATCTTTGCGGTCTTCCACCTCCGTCGATCCGCAAACGATGAGCAGTGCCAAATCAAAAAAGATGATCGAGAAGTGGTACTGGAGCTACCCGCCTCCTAATCAACAGGACGAACCGGCAGACTATTCCGCTAAACCGGATGGTGAGAAATGATGATGACGACGACGTTAGCGAAGCAAAGAGAAATAGTCCGACCGTCATTTGTTTTGTGCTGATAAACTCACGACGATGACTTTGTTCCACATTCCCCCGTTTGAATAGGTTCCGAGTCTCATCATTTGATAATAGTGTGTCATGATCTCTCTTTTTTCTCATTCCAAAAGAAATTTTGTTATTGTCGCAAAAAAAAAGAAGAAGAATGAAGAACAAAAAAGTCGGTTTTTTTTCTCACTCCCCTCTAATTCCACATCTGCCCAAACGAGCCAACCTCTTCGGTGCTTGTTTCAAACATGAACAACTGTTGAAGAAACATGTCTTTGTTTTTTTTTTCCTCTTTCTCTCTCTCTCTCGATCATGATGATGATAGATACTGTGGCTTTCAAATTATAATAAAAATCATCAAATAAAAGAGCGGGAAGAATCGGGTTTGCTGGTAGCATCCATCACTCTCACATCAGCCAGCCAGACCTAAATTACGGTTATTCCTGAACACACACACCATCGGAGCATCAGACTTAGTTGAGTGGGTCTACGTACGGTCAAACAATGTTGAAAAGAAAATCTTCGTAAGAAATCGAGCTGGGAGAAAACACGGGACTATCAGATCTTATACGACCGAAAATGAGGCCATGAAACGAAAACGATGACAATGATACAGAAAAGATGACAAAAAAAATAGCAAAATATTAAAAAAAAATAGGAAAATATAATATGATGGCGGCTGGCGTAACTAACAACATTCTCGACATAACGGTTCCGCGATGTGTGCGGTTTTTTCTCTGTAGACTTTTCTAGACAACTATTTCGGGCATCACGGCCGACTGCTCATCCACGTTGTTCATTGATCGAAAATTCTTCTCCCATCTTTTTATTCTTTTTTTTCATTTATAGAGTGAACCATCAACACGGGATGGAAACGAAATCAACTTACGGACGAGAGCCTTTTGTTGACTATTCATCAAAGTCGATGTCGTTACACGTGTCTTCTCTTAAACAACTCGTATATTACGAAAGTTATTTATAAAAAGTCATTGATACCCTCGCGGGGGCCATGTGACAGCATAAAAAATTTCCTTTTTTTTATGTGTGTGTGTGTGCTACCTCTCGTTCACTCTGCCGAGGGCGTATGCAGTTGGGAAGAGAGAAGCTTTCGGGAGCAATTACCAGTTCGCCGCACAGCTGTTTCGAAATAACGTGCTGGGGCCATGGTCGTTGACATGATTACTCTCGACGACGGTCTCACTGTTTTTCTTTAGAGCTGAGCAAATGGTTTCTCTACTCTGCCGTCAGTCTCACAGTAGTTCCGCCCCGTTTTCATCCCCATTTTCTTGCTACATCAACTACTAAGACTGCTGTCTACTACTACTACTAGTCTTTCCACCAACTAAAAGTAAGTAAAAGCTTAAGCAACCGGTAGGAAGCACATAAATCGATAGACAACAAACCTCGGTTGGCGAGAGTGTCCTGAATGCAGCTCGAGATGGAGCTTGCGCGGACCGCAAATTGGTCCCATTTCCCCTGTCCGTCCAACAAATATATAACGAAGAGAATGGAAGTGAAAGCTCGAAAACAATCGAGTACGGCTGAATATTGGTATTTTTTTCTTTCTTAGACCGCTGGACGAAAATCATATAATGGCGGCTTGCCATTGTTTACGTAAATAACTAGGTGAAAAAGAAATGCGTGTACAATAAGCGCAGTAGTGCGCATAAGGAACATCAAAAGCCGATAAGGTTCCAGCAACTTTCAACAGGTTGCCGAACCTTAGAGAACAAGCTCCTCCCACTATCCGACTCCCCTACCGCTGGCTTCCCAGAGAGTTTCAAGTCTAGTCGATGGCTGCATCCAACACAACAAACCTGCTGTTTCTTCGTTAAAGACGTCTCTCCCTCTGCCTCTGCTGGTTCTCTTCAGTTTCTTTTTTCGAAACATGTTACTTCCGTGATTCGGGACAGACGTCGAAAGCAGGAAAAGAAAAACATCACCCTGTCTGGCAAACAAGTAAGTCGCTGTCATCTTCATTTGTAGAAAAAGACCCCGGCCATCGGCCCTGCAACGTTCGGCTTCTTTTTTTCCCCCTCCACACATTTCGGTGCAAGAGAGAGAGAGAGGGGAAGCGACAGATGTGGGCCAAACAGCATGCTCTCGTGTCTGCTGGTCTGCGTTTTACAGCATTTTCCTTATTCACCAGTTTACATTCATATATTCTTAATCCTTCATGAATATTTCTAAAAGGACTGTGGAAATACCAAAGCGCGAGCGCGTAATCAAGTTAAAGTCGACGGAAGCCCTAGGGCGAACTTTTTTGTCTGTTGTGTCCGCATATAATACCTCTTAACACACTGCTCTCTGACGGAGCCGGCTTTTGCATAATCATCCAATTAGCTACATCATTCACGATTCAACGACTGCATAATGAAGACGAATAGTTGCAGAACTCGAAAATGTCTTTTAGACGAATTTCCATCACACAGCGAGTCTTTTACACCATTGGAGCGGCGTCCATACCGTTCCCCTCGTTTCTCTCCCCTTTGTGCGGCAGGGTATCCGGTTATTTTTAATGGCTGCCCATCGGGGATGAGTTCTTCCTCAGCTCAGCAGTCCTGTTCCTGAGCAGAGAGAGAGGAAGAGAGAGAGAGAGAGAGAGGAGATTTTAAGTCGACATTTTGTTTGTACAACTGTTATCGGATTTCCTCGCAACGGGATACGTTGGGCCGTAGATAGCGCAAATCGCTTTTCCCGTAGCGAATTATCCTTCACGCTCCCGCACTCGTAAAGACAGCATTGCATCATGTCGTATGGTAGTGTACAGTGGAAGAGAAACAAATCAGCTGTAACTTTAGACCAGACCCACCAAATTTGGCTAACTTGACTGAGCAGCATTTGCTTTCATGGAAACAAAAACAATCGACTCGTTTATCCGTAATAAATGCGCTGATTCAACGTTGTGAACTTTACTTTGTCAGTTAGATCATTCCCATGACCTGATTGTGCATTTTTTTGTTTTTAACATAGTTTCACTTTTCTTTTCCTTTTGCAGTCAGCGAATCGATGTCCTCTTTTGTGTTGATGTGACGTGAATTTTGTACATTTCCCGTGAGCTATTGGAGAAACGTTCAGCAATCAGCAGTCCGAATCGGTCCGCAGTCACGCCACCTTCTCTAACACAAAAAATACCGAACGTCACAGAACAAAAGATAGGATCTATAGCTATGGAAAGCTTATATCTATCTCGTCCTTGGAAGAGTCAGAGGGAGAGGAGAGAGGTTTTAATAACAAATTGGATTCGGAAAGGACCTAAAAAAAGGAAATCGTTACGAGCTTTGAAACGCTCGTTTTTTGGGGGAGAAACGCGAGAGGTAGGGGGTTGTCTATTTTCCACGTTACCGAACGCCTCCCGGCAGCGGATGTTGCGTTATTTAGCAGGAAAAAAAAATAACACCAGAAATTGTGCGACCACGATTATTATAGCCGCGGCGCTGTTTTCTCTTTGTTCATATTGGTCACAAATTGAGATTTCACAGTGTATCATTTCATAAATGATTCAACTTTTTCCTTCTTTCGCCTGCGGTCAATTGGCCCTGCGTGACTTGTGCGGACTACGTCAGTCTTTTGTTTTGCTCGAGCTCGACCATGCGGCCATTACAGATTCGAACTGGGAATAAAAATAAAAATATATACAGCTACAGCCCCACAGCCCGCACACATACATATAGACACGATCGTTGAGCAGCGGGAGTATTTCGTGTGCGGCATAGCCACTAAATTCGATATCACGCCGTAGGTTCCCAACTCACGCTATTCGTTACTCACGATTTCAACCTTGCCCCTCAAAATGACTTCATGACTAGGTTCTCGTCTGTGCCGACTTGCATGCGAATAAGTTAGGAAACCCACAACCTTGTTCCGTGCCATTTTGATAACATCTTTTTTTACTTTATTGCAGGCAATAATGATGGAACCCACCATTGCCATGTCTTCCCACAGAGAACATGTCCATAGACTGCCCAGCTTGAACAACCTCCTGGAATCAGAAGTCATTTTGGGTGATGATGACGGTGAAGCATCTTCCTGTGATGGAGAAGAGAGTGAGATGCATTCTGCTCTGGAGGACCTCAGTGAAACCAACACCGCTGATCTCAAATTCCATGACTGTAGCATGACATCAAGCATTGCTGACTCTACTATTCTCACAGAACCTGCACAGCCAGACATGAGCAGACTCTCTCTTTCACAATCCTACTATAAACCTGAAGAGCCTTCCATGACCAGAAGTATGTTGCCAAGAAGCAGCAGCACCCTATCAAATCGAACCACTTCCAGTTCCAGATCCAGAGATCAGCAGAGACTTATGGCTCCTCGGCCAAGCTATGCTGACAACACCAGCAGCAGCAGTAGTAAGGGGCGGTATTCTTCACCTTCACCTTATGCCACCCGACGCACATTATCTGTATCGGGTCCACACAGTCAGCCCACGACACCATCAACGCTACGAAAACCACCTACGCATTCACCTTCTCCACGACCAGCAGTCCCACCTAAACCAGTAGGCCTCACCCGCCAGCCCTCCAGTCTCAAGGCAAAAACACCAGAAAGTCCGATAACTCCCAGGCGTAGCAGTAGCATCCTTTCTTCCACCACCTCTCCGGCGGCGAAGTCGTTTCTTGCTTCTGGTAAACAACCGTCCGTCATTCGAAACAACAAACCAGTAACGCCCACGAAACCGACGACGCCCCCTAAGAGAATGGACGAACGATTCGCAACTTTGGGTCGTCGGCCAAAACACGGCTCGCCAGTCACATCAACTTCTATGAGTGGCGGTGTCACTTCCATGGAAAACGCGGCAGCAGCTCGTGAGACGAAAGCCACAGCAGATAAATTTGCAACTTTGCCTCGCCGAAAACCTGTAAAGGATCGACCGTGTCTGCCAAAAGCCGAACCAACTCCCAGCATCAACAACATTCGTATGGATGGCGGAGCTACTTTACCTCGACCTATGAAGAAAGTGAGCAGCCCAACTTTGCCTGGTCCAATTATGAAGCCCCGAACGGTGATTTACATGGAGAAATCTGCTCAAACAGAGATGTCTCATAAGGATGTCAGGGAGGGTCTAGAGGCCTGTCATAAACTTCGCAGTTTATCCTGGCAACAGCAGAACAATGAAGAAGCTCGTCAGCTGGAGCGAATGCTTATGCAGGTAGTGTGGATCCAATATGTCATGTGCGTAAGCCATTTACCTTAAATTCTTTTACTCGTAATGTAGAGCAAAGAGGAAGCACAGTTGTTGCAGCAAGAACTGGAAGAGGAACGTGAAGAACGACAGTTGGTGCAGCGCGAGCTAGAGAGGACAACTCAGCGAGTGGCCGCTATGTTGGATTCCATGGAGGGCGTTGAAAGAGAGTTCCATACGCGCGGCGACTCGCTAATTCATCTAGAAACAAATCTGCAGACATCGACGCAGACCATCTGCGCCCTGCAAGAGCAGCTAGAGGCACAAGACGCCGCCTTAATCGCCCAGCGTTTGGAATTGGACAGGAGCTTACTATCCGAAAAAGCTCTTGTGCAGCAACTCCAGGAAAACGACTCGGAGAACCGAGAGATGATGGAGTTTTTACAGGCAGAGAAACTCGCCTTGCACGATGCCATCCGCGATTCAGAATGTGAAATAGGCTCACTTAAATCTCAATTTGAAGACTCTAAACGGGAACTGTTGCTGAAGGAGGAAGAGTGTCAGCACCTGGTTCGCTTAGCCGAGCAAAGGAGACACGAACTGGCTGCCCTGCAAGCCGACTTGAAAGGAGCAGAGGGTCGAACTGGTTCTGTCCTCTTGGCTCAAGGAGCTCAACTTTCGGCCGCAGCTTTGGCTCTTGTTAAGCTCCACTCCCGCATGGACGGCCTTCTTCAAGTAATTCTACAGAACCATAGCCTCTCAGTGGCTGAAATGGAAGCTCTTGTCTTCCCTAATGAAGCCTTTAAGGACGAAAGCCCAACTGTTCCGTCTGTTGAACTGCTTAATGTCATGGAATTGTCACCAACGACTACGAAGGTAGAACCAGAGATCAATGAGACTCCAAGTCCGGCAATACCAGAACCAGAGCCAACACAGTCGATTCAACGACTTGTCGGGAGCACTAGTTTGCAGGTATTTTGAAATTGAATGCCGTTCTCCCAAGAATTCAATTGACGTTGTACCTTTTATTAGGACCTGAGTGACGCCATCAATCTCACCCGTCGTCGGCCTCCTGAAGGCCGAGAAGAACCCAACCCGGTAGTAGATGAAGAATTACGACTTGCTGCTTCACTGGTCGACCAAATTGACGAAGCTGACCACGTTCTATCAAAACTGTTGCGAGTTGTACGACGCTTGATTTTGGACAAGGATTCTACCCTGCAGCAGATCAGTGATGAAAAGTAAGATACCCGATTCCCTAGTTACAACAAGTGTCTAATAAGTTTTATTTATTACCTTATAGAGAGCAACTTTTGGCTAGCCTTAGCGCCCAGACGGTAGCTCTCCAAGAAGCTAAGGAGGAACTGAACAAATTACGAGAAGATGGAGAAAAATTAGAAGCGCCTCTAATGGAGAAAGTCGTTGACTTGGGTTCATATTATGGTCGTTGGAATGATCTCTCTGCTCGGCCAGATGCTCAAGTGTGCTGGTCAAAATCCGTCTCGCAAGTGTTGGAAACATTGCCGATAGATATTTTGCACGCCCACCCGGCCTTGCAGCAACTTTTACATAAATTGATTTCCAACTTTGATGATGAACACGATCCTAACGCCAATGGTTCGGGCTAAAAATATCCTAAACAGCTTCCAAGTATTAATATGAAAGAATCTCCGTTTATATTTTTTCTTACCCACAAGTAAAAAATTTCTTTTCGCCAAGTAACTGACCGTTTAGAATTCAACTACAAGACGTATCATTTATGTTTTTCATTTTGTTTTGACTTGAAAATACAAACGTGTGGTTATTTCAACCCATTTCCCACTTTAACTCATGTAATCTAACCATGGAATGAGCCCACATTTCTAAGATGCCACTAAATAAAACAGTTATAACTAAACAAGTAGAAACATGGTAAGAAATAAGGCAACATGTTTGAAATTTAAGGCAACCAAAAGTATTGCTGGATAACAACTCAAATATGAGTTAACAGTAACAGGTCATCACTTGGGCAGCATGCAGGAAGTAGCATCTTTGGGACAGTTTGGATACTCTTTCAGTAAAGAATCGTTCAGATCTGCTTCTTGGGCACAAGCGCAACGAATTTTTTTTGAATCGGCCGAGTAAAGAGAACGAGGAAATCCTACCCAGTCTCTGCTGACACCGCCACTATTTAGATGAAAGAAAATAGTTTAGTAGAGAAGCACTCTTGGCTAAAGACAGGTGACCAATAATAGTTTACCTTTTATTGGAACACCATACTCGTGACCCTTCTTCTGGTTTGTAATCAACATTGCACATTGGATATTTTTCTTTAAACAGATCTTCCTCCTCTTTGTGGCCAGACGCAGCCTTAATCCATTTTTGTGCTTCATAATAATATTCAGTTGGTTTTCCATTTGAATCAAAAAATTTACCCTCAAGTTTTCCTAAAATAAAAGTTTAAAAAACCTGAACTTTTTTCATTCTATTATAAAATTTTTACCAAATTAAACAAATTTACCAATCATCTCATAATCTTTTACATAAAAATCCAACCAGTCTCGAAGCCCTATATAATCTTGGTCTCCCAGTCCAGCAATATCGTCAATCAAACCTTCAGGTTTAAAATCACCAGTAACAAAGGCCCGGGAACCATCAACTCCTACAAAGGTATACATCAGAATTGAAACAAAAATATAATAATTAATATGTTTAATTTTTAAAAGATGTTATTTTACCACTAAAAAAAGAGTAGCCTCCACCAGGGCCATAGAAATCTCTGCCCCTTGTGACATCAAATACTCTGCCCATCATTGCAAGATAAATGTCTCCACCATTTTCCCCTTTGTACTTTGCAAGCTCTTCTTTGGTGAACACACGGTCTGGATCTGCCTGAACTTTGCCATCCTCAGATGTAGGTGATGATTCTTTACTACCATGGAACCACTTAAAGAATGACACTAATATAGGGTACTTGGCTGCAGCATCGTGAATTTGTTTTGTACTAATTTGTACAAAATTCGGCTGATACCAGGCGATGACAGAGGCAAGTAAAACTACGGCTAAGGACAATTTTAATAGCTTGTTCATCTTGCTCAGCGCGATTTCACACTGAGTCTCGTTATCGCACTTGGAAACTGCTGATAAACCGAAAGGTTAAGGTCTTAAACCCCCTAGCGAACAACAACAAACAAGCCGTTTCCATGACGATAAACTTCTATCTTGAAACCCCTTCTCTCTCGAATTAATAAAACTAAGATGCAATCTGTGGCCAGAGTCATAGAAACTCTGCTGTGGCCCTGCTGTGCCCTGCTGTGGCAAACATTGCATTTAAACTGGCTTAGAACTAACGTATAAGTCAAATAGAACTAGAAAATAGAATTTTTGAACTATAAAAAATTTATCACAACCTATTAGTTCGATCGAGGGCTTCACGCAGACACCATGTCTCTATGACCCTTTTCTCTTTCAATTTCGATCACTTCTTGGCTTTCAATTTCTGTGTATTAATTAATTCTGTCAAACGACTTGGCTCACACTCGCTTGAAGGGGGGTGGGGGCGCGCAGCCCACTACTCTCTCTCCGTGTGCAGTTGTTAAAAATTAAAGTCAAGGTGTGTGAATATCAGTAGGCAACATAAATATAGCTAGTTTCACTTATGAGGGATTGGATTTGCTTTCTACCCCTTTACTCACCGAAAGTTGAATGACGCATATTTTGATCGTCGAGTTGATTTCATGTACGTTATCTACATTATTAAGGTCCACAACATTCCAGCGAAATCGCAGCTCGCACATGCCACTTTCACATGTACCCCTCGTCGCCAACGACAAGGATATAAATACGACCAATCACAGGCCGAACTAGAAGTCACGGTTCGGATTTTCTCGGATCGCGGATCGGTTCGGATGAAACAAATATCATCACAACTTTACATGATGGATCGTTTTCTTTCTTTTGGTTGTTTATCGATGTATTATTCGAAAATTGATTTTTAAATATTTTTCAGCCTCGGGGCCGATTTGATTTCGGATTGGATCGGTTAATAGTAGACGATCTGAACCCCGTCCGCGTCCGAAAACGCCGATGGAAATCCGATCCGATTCTATCCGTGCCCACCTTAAGGCCGAACAGCTTAATTCCCCCCTCCCCAAAAGAAGGAAAGTGAAGTGAAAGAAACTGGACTACTTAGAAATACATATTTATTTTGTGTATCAGATTAGAACCATGTTTCGCGATGTTTCGTTAGGATTAACATGTTTTTTTATGTAACCACAGCAACAGTACAACGCGGCCACTTAACACTCAAACTGAACGAAATTCGTTGACGATCGGCCGTCCACTCTTCAATTCTTTTCATCCACATAGTATCGTTAGAGATCCTACTCAGATTTTTACTTAGCCTAGAATTGGAAAAAGAAACATTCACAATGTCCCAAATGAGATAAATTACAAAAATATTGCCCGTTTACAAACGACGGCAACTTAATTTATGTAATATTACTAAAAACCAAAAGAATCGTCAGCATAGCCCAAAACAGATAGCCGCAGAGACTATATTAGCCACAGTACGTTAACAGTGGAATAGAGAATTTGGTCATTCAACTCGTACCTTGTGCGGACTCTCGCGGTTAGAATATAAGTATATATCGGGCCGTAGGAATATATGTTTTCCTGCTTGAAAATAAATTTATAGGCAATTGATGTGACCCAAAAGTAATGCTCTAATCGTCTAATTTAACAAAGTATAGTGATGCAAGATATCTTAATAAACAACTGACAAGGGCTGTCAGCATGCTGTCATAAGGTCGTGTACTCCGTAAGCTGTTTACTTGTTGGTTCCATATTGTTTCAAAGCTTTCGAAAAGCGATAAAATTGACGAGCCTCGTCACATTATACGTTCTCTACTAGACCGGTCAAATTATGATGGATTTTCATATCTTAAGGATCAGTGGACAGTGGTTAGCCGCTTAGCCCTCATATTGTATAAAAGGCGAGAAGCTTTATCTTTTACTTCATCGTCTTCAAAAATGATGAAGCTAGTAATACTTGTTATTTCTTTGCTGGCCACTGCTCACAGTTGTAAGTCTATCTTCTAAACTTAAATTTTTGCTGTCCTTGTGTTTTTTCAATTGAATCTTTGCTTACCAAATATATAGTCTCTTGACAAGTTTTAGGTGAATTAATATATATATTGCTATCGTTTTAGTTTCCGTGAATGTGAATCCGCTTTCTGGTTTCACCGGCGATAACAATCAGCCGTGCTACAGCAATCCTTCAAACGGCAAAGACGGTGGTATTTGCATCCAAGATGTATGAATCCCTGGAATCGTGTTTGGTGCTCTTATACGTGATGGTAATAAATTTGAGACTCATTTCGTATTCAGGACTGCTGTGCAGGTGCAACCTACATTTCCAACTTATGTCCCGATTATCAAGCTAACGTAAGATGCTGCTACTCATCCAACTCCTGCAATACCGGAAGTATGCGTTATTCCTATATATAAGATTCTTTACAATTAATAAATGAGTTTGATGTTTCTATTATGTAGCTGGAACCTGTACTGCTACTGTCCAGAGCCTCGCCTGTGAGATTTTGGGAATGCACGAGAGAGGCCAAATCTTTTTGAAGGGTGAACATTTCGATAACCGTGGTAACGATCCTTATGATGGAGCCAGTTCCTTGTCCAACATCCGCGACACTTGCTACGGCAAACAAGTCAAGCGATCCAAGTAAGTTAGAAATAAAGATCTATTTCAACTACAATTTTATTTATATCTTTATTTTCTTTTATATATTTTTAAAAGTTATTGTGCTGAGGCTCCAGGAGGTTACACCTGCTTGTCAGCCAAGATGTTGACCAGCTTGCGTGATTACGCTGAGAACTACTACAACTCAAATGGAAAAGCCATGCAGGTACATCTCTTCCAATCTTATTAATAGACCACTCATGTTACATCCTACATGCTTTTTATAGGTTAATGCTTTGGCTGGATCATGCCATTCTGCCACTTCTTACCACTACACTGGGAACACCTTTGATGTTGGCTGCACCTACCCAACGTAACTGACTGTTTTTTACGTCCAAAAACCATTCTTATTATAATTAAGTTTCGTCTACAGGAATCATTGCTCAGCATTGACCACGTGGTGCCGCAACCAGAATCCAGTCGAACTGTGCTATCCCGGAGGCCCTTGCTCTGGTAAACGACCCATAGTTTGTGATGACCTAACTTGAATAAACATTCAACAAGATTATTCATTTTCATTTTCAGGTCACGACACTTGGGTTCACTGCGCTCATTAAAATCGGCATATATTTCTTGGATAGACCCTTCCATGCAATAAAATGTACTTTAATTTTCATGAAAATCAATACATACTTTAGAGTCGTGCAATGGTGTTGTTGTTTTGTTTGTTTGTTTTGTTTTATTTTTGCTTGGGCAAACGCGGACGTCTTTTTGTCTAGAACTAATTAATATATTAAAAGGAAAATGAAAACTATTGTGTGCGACTATTCTCAAAATGAATACACACGCGGATTCACATCCAATGCCACTGAAAATGATTTTTATATGCTCTCTACGTAAAAAAAAAATGTTCTTTCTATAGCCGCTTCCGTTCTAAAATTGTGGTATTTAGGCTAGTCATTCCGACCCCAACCATTCCGTCCCTCGTGAGGCCGGACTGTTCGCGTTCAAAGCTATTCGGGCCCCAACTTTCCGGCCCAAGCTTCGCAATCCCTCACTCTCTAAAATTCACTACATTTTGATGAAAAAATAAGAAAAAAAAATTCGAACATAAATATATTCAAGTTGACCAAGTTAAGTGACGCAAATTATTAGAAAAGATAACAAAAGAAATGAAAATCAATCAATCAAAAAATTAGTTTCGTGAAAAAGATCAGCACAAGCACATCTTTCCAATAATAACTTGATAGGGCCAAATCTTTTCGTGCTGAATTTCGTCCCAATACGAATATTTTTTCTCCTGCAACTTTTAGTACTTTTATAACGTCAACGCAGTGTAACCTAACAAAGGTGGAGGGTTGGAGGGGTCATCGTGTTTAATCATGTCATCATCAACATCGATTGTATACCTTTTCATTCGCCATTCTTATATAACGAATTAGTTGAGATCAGGATTATTAGATCTATAAATATTTACAAGTTTTTACATAGTATTGACATTTTACTCGTGAACATATAAAAAGGGGCGAGGTTGATGGCGCAGTTCCGTGGTTCATGTTCCACTGCGTCAACCTCACTCTCTCCTATATGAAATCTTATATAGACCTTGACAAATTGGTCTGTCTCACGAACGACAACCACTCGACAGAAGCAGTAAGACACTATATAGGTATTGAAAATAGAAAGAATTGACCCAATTTGCTGAGCTGATGGAAGCTTTCGAGACCCTTGAGAAGACAAAGCCTACAATCATATGTTGACGAAAATGATAAGCATTTCGTTTAAAGGATTTTTACCCCAAAAAATTGGCACACCTGATCGATTCTACCGGATCATACGAATACCTTGCCTATAGACTCGGAAAATTTAAAATTAAATCTTCTTTGTTTTAGTCAATCTTTGTTATGTTTGTGAATTGTTTCTGTAGAAAAACTTCTGAAACCCTGAACTTTGCGATATAAAATCTTATTCAAATTATATGGCAAATAATTTGTGCGTTGGATCTAAAGTGCGCGTGCCCGACGTCCAAGTAAAATTCCCCATTGAACAATCGTATATGATGTACGTAAGCATACATGAAATTTCAAAGGTCTTAGACTGCGTAGTTGAGACTTATCTCGTGTTAAAACAAACATTCAACACGGCACTTCCCAGTTTACAAACACAAGCCGATAACGAAAAACGAATGATCATCATTGAATATATTTTACAAATGTCACAAAGTTGGTGGATATATTAGATTATGATTAGCTGCGAAAAAAATGATAATAATAATAGGGAAAATAGAGGGACACGCAGGTTGTAGAATGGGCGAAGGAACGGAGACAACGGCAACAACGTCAATTCCAGAACTAAACAAATGCTGATGAAAGAGGGGGGTTCACACCAAGTCTGCTGAGCGGAAAACGCCCAAAAAATGACAATGTGGGGAACATCACAGACTAAATACGTGTGAATAAACAGAGTTCACGTATCTATTGGATAATAGAAGAAGATGAAAAAATACGTCAAAATACGGACAAAAATATGTTACGTAAACGCTTGACTGAAACTGGAGGGATCTGCTGAATCGACTGGAATCTTTACGGAGCTGTCCAAAGACTCTTCTCCCCTTTCGCGTTTTATAAAATGCTTACCTAGAAGAGCGGGTCGATTCGACTCGCGACGCACAATGGAATTGTGATGAGCAATGTTTTTCTCCCTATATTACTTGTAGAATCCATCATCTTTGGCCATCTGCTGGAACGTCTTTCGTTATAACATCCTTTGATACAAAATCTCCTGGGAAATTGGAAAACGATAGGATTCGAGGAACCTGCCCATCCGCCATAATCTCAAACGTATTCGTTGGTGCCGGGATGGTTGAGCGGCTCCACCTCGGGCGCAGACGGCTTCGATCGTGCTGTTGGCGGATTCTTTGACAGAGCAAACTTATCCTCGGTTGTCTTACGGTAGACGGGGTTATCAAAATTCATGCTCGTCGCATTGCGAAGCACTACGTGTCGGTATACGAAGAACCCCACCTTGAAAAAGAGAAAACCATCAAATTTAGACTCGAACGTTGTGTCGGCTATACGCCGGTGATGTTATTTTGTAAATACCAAGGCGAGAAGAACGAGGGCAGCAGCCACGGCGCCAATTACTACCCCCGTAATAGTTCCAGAGTTGTTTGTCAGTGAATGGGGAGCGTCTTCCGCTGAAGAGCTGGATGAAGACGACGACGAAGATAGTGTTTCATTCACTTTGAACTCTACAAGTACAAAGGGGCAGATCAGCAGAGAGTTCCAGGAAAACAAGAAAGGGAAACAAGCCGACTTTTACCTGTCTTCATCGTCGTTGTCGTCGTCGATGAAGCGTTGCGAACTACCAAGCGAGCTGTGAAATCAAATCAAAGTATTGAAATTTAATCCGACGATGGTACCGAGAAGTCGACAGCATTAGCTGCCTAATACCTTCAACGCAATTGAGCCCGTCGTCCTGCAGTTGAAAGTTATCTGGACAGGCGCAAGTAATTTTAGCCGAACGGTCATTGATCTGGGGCGCAGGTAAGCAGAGGTGAGAGCAACGGCCGTTGAAGGGCATACAGTGATTGGGTCCACTCGGCTGACGGTAAGAATGGTAAACGTGCACTACCATTGGATTCTGCAACTGTGAGGATTTCATTTGATTTGTTATTCGATCCGCGGCTAAATATAGAAATGCGTTATATTACATACCGAGTGGGTTTGGGTGACTGAGGTGGCATTTTTGCCGTTGAATTTGTTGGCGCGCATAATCGTGTGGTGATCCCAGTCGGACCAATAAATCCAATCTTCAAAGACAGTGACGGCAAAAGGATGGCCGATGGATGGACCGGCAGCAAGGACCACTCGTCTGTTGGATCCGTCGTAGTCGCAGCTGCCGATGAGGTCCATTTTGGCATCGACCCAGAAAAGTCTTCGATCTGCCCTATCCAGCGTGATACCGTTGGGCCACTTGATGTGCGAATCGATCAGCACCTGCCGGTGAGAGCCGTCCATACCAGAGCGTTCGATACGCGGAGATCCCCCCCAATCCGACCAATAAAGCCAGCCTTCAAGGGGATCCACAGCAATAGATCTCGGCTCTTGTAGTCTGTCTGTGAGCAGTGTCTTCCGGAATCCACCCTCCAAGTCGGAGACTTCGATTGTGTTTTTGGAAGAATCGGTCCAGTACAAATGCCGATAGATCCAGTCGACAGCTAGCCCGTCGGCGTTGACTACATCGCCGAAAGCCACGACGGATTTGGTTTCACCCTCGTCGATCGGGGCTTTGTAGATGCGCTCGTCGTTGACATCGCTCCAGTACAGCATGCCGCTCTCGAAGTGAAAGTCAAGGGCCGTCGAGCTGTGCGTCTCATTGACAATGGACGTCAAATCGCGACGGTCGAGTGAGAAGCGACGGATATCCGTCCGATGGGTGAAAAGCAAAGCCGAGTGTCCTTCATTAGCTTTGCAACGTGTTCGGTCGTGCGGATCGCGGGTGTAGCCAGACAGACACTCGCACTTGAAGCTGCCCTTTTCATTGATGCACGTCTGCGAGCACGTCCCAGGTTCGAGACATTCGTCCACGTCTGAAAGGAAAACAAGAAAATAAAAGTCGTCGTCGTCGTCGTGATGGTGGTGGTTTTTATTTTTATCCGGTGATCAGAGTCAAAGGGGGGGGGGGGGCATTGAAAAAACAAATAAATACTGTGTTAGTGGTATAGTAGTAGTCTCGAGTAGTGAACGTACCAACGCAAGTCGAGTTGCCCGAGAGCGTGTAACCGGGTCGACATCCACACCGGAATCCCCAAGTCGTGTCGATACAAGTTTGCAAGCATCCGCCGTTGTTGACAGCGCACTCGTTGACGTTGCACTTGCCCTTGGGTTCGTCCTCCCACTGACCACAATCATTGGCTCCGTCGCAAACCTTGTCGAGTGGAACGCACATTCCGTCGCCGCAATCAAATTCGGAATCGGGATTACATCCGACGGTGAGGGTGCCTGATTCAATTGTCCAAATGCGTTATTCCGGCGCACGAACGTATTGGGATCATCAAGGGAAAACTGATACCGTTGCAAGAAGATTCGTCCGACGTGTCGTTGCACTCAGCCGCGCCGCTACATTGCAAATGACCCGGAATGCATTCGCCGTCATCGCATCGAAACTGATCCGGCCGGCATGTCGAAGGAGAGCAATCCCTCTCGTCGGAACCGTCCGGACAATCCCGGTCGCCGTCACAGTGCCATCTAAATACACAATGAAAATATCGTGTTTGTTTGAATGTTTCATGGAACATTGGGGGGTAGTTGCAGTTGTTGATCTTTTTATTACGAAGTGTGGATGCAATTGATGCCATCGAGACATTGAAACTCCTGGTTATTGCAGTGGTTCGTCACGTTGGGCGAGGATGAAGGGCAATCCTGCATGAGAGGAAAAGGAGTATTTGATTAGCTGCCGAGTAGAAGAATGTGTCCCTGGTGGGAATTGGTAGTCAAATACCGTTTCGTCGGCTCCGTTGGTGCAATCAATATCTCCGTCGCATTTCCATTTGTTGGGAACGCAAATATTATCGCCGCAGTTGAAGTTGCTATCGGGTGGGCAAGTGGCTTTTGGACAATGATCACCCTCGTCAGAGTTGTCTCCGCAGTCGTTTTCTCCGTCGCAAAACCATCTCTTTTGAATGCAGCGGCCGTTGGCGCACGTGAATTCGTCGAGCGTGCAATTGGCATCTGCAGGAAATGGAGAGGAATGAAGTCGAGTCAGCTGTCATCTCTATTTGATCAACGAGCCGAGGAATTTGCATCGGTAATCAACTGACGACAAGAACTAGCGTTGATCTCATTTCCATTTCAATCGCCAGCCGGAGATATTGAATTTCCCTCAAGTCAGCTGGAAATGTGATTGGCTCTAATGAGTTCGTGTCTACTTGAGTGACTCTTCAAAAGACCGTCGTCGCCCAGCAATCGAATTCTACAGTCAGAAAGTGTGAATCATTCCGCCTCCTCGGCCGTCTCCTTTGTTTCTGCCCTTTTTGGCTTTTTCCGTTTCATCTTCTATTTAATGGACGGCGACAGCCAAAAGCCTCGACCGTCGCGCTGGCGGGGGTGTTCATCATTGTTTTAAAGGGGGGGAAAAAAGGGGGAGGGGGGGAGAAAGCCAAGTTCCGCTACCATCTATGGATGAAACAACTTACTGCATCCTTCTTCGTCCGTCCCGTCCGAGCAATCCGCATTGGAGTCGCAGACCCAAGAGAGAGGGATGCATTCACCGACGCGGCTCTTGCAGGCAAACTGTTCCTCGGTGCATTTTTTTACTTCTAAAAGAGAAAAGGAAGAAGAAAAGTCAAGAAAAAGAAAGCTAAAAAAAGGAAAAGGAGAAGACGACGAGGAGGAGAAGGAGGAGGAGGAGGGCAGTGGATCGATAAATCAATAATTCGTCGATTGCCAAGACGATTGAATCTAAAGGGACAAATAAAAGGATTCTTTACGGCATTTTGTTGGGTCCTCGTCGCTTCGGTCCTCGCAATCCGTCTCGCCGTCGCATTGCCTGTAAAAAACCAAGGGCCAAAATCGATGAATTAATGTCGAGGTCTTGTCATTCCACATTGAAAAGGAAGGTCGGTCGGTCGGTCGGTCGGTTGGTAATTATAGCTTACCATCGTTGGGGTATGCAGCGCACGCCGGATAAGCACTGGAACTCGGTATCGGCGCAGTTGACCGACCCTATTTGATCAATGGAAAACAAGAATGCTATTAACGAACTGGGTCAATCCGTTTTCTACTCCTCAGACTAGCTCCTAGCCGGCAGCCCAGCTTCCACGGAATCAGAGCAAATGCGCCGTCGGCAGGGTTGTTGTTAATGGCCGGAAGCCGGAATGAAACCGGACGGGCGGAAAATGATATATATCCCACGTGCAGGAACAACCTTAAGCCGACGACAAGAAACCGTCAACAGAGAAGGAGCGATCGAGCGATCGACGTGGTCATATGACGTTGTTCTATGTTTCAAATCTCCCTCTCTGCCGCAAGGGTCGTCGTCGTCGCCGGCGGTTGTTGTACTACATCGCAACTAGGCAAACGGTCGTGTGTATAATCACGATGGTGAGACGTCAACAACCAATAGGAGAGGGGCTATCAATCATCCCACGTTCCAGGCAGACCAATGAGAATAGCCAGTGACGTCATCGACAGATGGCAATCGGTCCGTTCACGCGGTCCTTTTCAATGGTGGTCCCACGTAGACTCGCTGGTGCTGCGCTATTGATGATGAAACAAGTCCTTTCCCGATTTTCTCTCTATTCAAACCCGCCCCTTTCATGGATGATGGGATCCCTCGTTGATGGAAAGGTTCAAAAGAATTTTCCCCAATCTAAGCCGAGAACACGGTAACGGTCGCCTCATCAAAAGAGGATCGCGCGCGTACCGAACAAGCACAGCAGCAGCCGCCGCTACCGCCGCCGTCTCATTTTCTTTTCTATTCTCTTCTCTTTTTACTGGGTTTTTTTTCTTCTTTTTTGGCTCCATCTTCAATCGCTGCTCCTGGTAAATAGCTTTTACGACTTCCGGGTAAGAAAAAAAAAGTTTGATATCAAAAACTTTGAGAGCTCTGGTAGAACATGAGATGGAGAACCAGATCAAGCTAACTTTTAAATGATGATTGGTCAGGCGAGCATGAAAGGATTGAGCAGCCAGGATAGT
The DNA here is from genome assembly GCA_022539655.2 of Ceriodaphnia dubia. NCBI lineage: Eukaryota > Metazoa > Arthropoda > Branchiopoda > Diplostraca > Daphniidae > Ceriodaphnia > Ceriodaphnia dubia. The sequence continues at coordinate 593,089 of JAKUCG020000230.1, read as the reverse complement.
CGAGCATACAGAGAAGCGATATCGATTTTTTCTATCTTTCTATCCCCGACTCACTACGACAACGCCATCTTCTTCTTCTCCGCGGCTATTTACCCAAAGGAAACTCTTCTTTTCATTGCGCTATATTATTTACATAGCGAGGGAAGAGATTAAAAACGCTCATGTGATCTATCAAACATTGTAGCTGTTTCTTTTCATTTCATTCCTTTTCTTTCTTTTATTCTCCGGGTGTGATTGAATTTCCGTTACGGTCTCAAGAGTTTCGACGGTCTTTCGCGCCACCAGCACAGAAACAGGTCTCTCTTCTTATTTTATTTCATTTTATTTTTTATTTTTCTATAGAGAGAGCCCGGGTCTCGAGTCTCTCAACGAAGCGTGGAACAAAAGTGGAACCATCCGAACCGACCAATTCAATGCCGGCGTCACAAACGTATTGTCAAAATGCTGCCTGCTCATTGGTCGAAACAAGAACCGCGCCACTTTCAGAAAAAAAAGGAAAAAAGAGAATAGCCGTTTGTAACGAGAAGGGAACTGACGGACGGAATACTAAAGCCGCCCCAGTCCCACCCCTCTAATGCTTTTCCCTCTTGGGACTATCAAACCCCTTTAGGCGGTCTAGTGAGTTTCGGCAACCTGACGCCGGCTAATCTTGCACGATGACATCCGAGAAAATGTCGTCACATACACTGCGTGAAAACCACACATACGTGTACACATACGCAGACACACAAAAAAAGAGGAAACGAGTTGTGTTGATGACGTCACCTACCTCGACAGTGTTCGTTCTCGTCCGATGAATCGCCGCAGTCGTTCTCCCCGTCACAAGACCACGAGAATGGAATGCATTGACCTGAAGCGCATTCAAACTGATGCGAAGCACAAACCTCACCTGTGTACCAAACAAAAGGGAAAAGAGCCAACAGTTGAAGACACGTATAGCTCAACGAGAAAGAAATGAAATCTATATGCCAATTCATTCCCCTATCGATTGATTCAGTGGGGGCTTAATACATACCGGCTAGAGTTGTTTTCAGACACATGAACAGCAGCAGGGTGCTGCTGGTGATCAATAAAGCGGCACGGCCACGTAGTCCTCGGTAGTGCAACATGGTCCCCTCTTGGACGTTCTTCTCTCTTCTTCTTTTTTTTTTATGTACTTGTACTATGCGTCTATATATCAATAGACGGGGAGGGAATATTCAGGAAATCAGTCACACCAGTCACGTGTTTTTACTGCGTCTTTTCCACAACTGTAATCACAGGTTTATCTTGAAATCTTTCCACAGAGATCCAAGGGGGAACTGGGGAAACGGATAGACGAGTAGTATCACGAGGATAATAGCCAGCCGGCAAATGAGCTTTAATGAACGGCTAATCTACTTCTGCGTGGAGGTGGAGGCCACGATGAACGGCGACGAGAGGTAGTAGCAGACGAACCGATTTCGACGGCGGTCGAACACACACTGAGTCAGCCCCAGAGAGCAACCCACTGACGTGGTACTAGTGGTAGTACGTAGTGGAAAATAGTAGGGGTATATTGAGAAATAGCCAACCCAGTCAGCCAGCTATAGGCTGCGCGTAGCAGACGATGCGTGTGTTGAAGCTGAAGACCGCAGGCAACGAAATCTTGCAAATGGCGCGTTGTTTTTTCTTTTTTCTTTTCTTTTCTTTCTTCTTTCTTTTTTTAGCCTTAGTTTGGCATTGGCCGACTTTTAGACTGCTACTAGTTTTTCGAAACGGGCGCGCGCATCGTCGTCGTTACTGGTACTAAGAAATCGAGAAGCAGGTTCGTTGGGAAAATCCCTGCGGATAGGAGCAGGCAACAAAAAAACATTGCTTCTTTTTCACGTTTACAAAGCTTAAAGCGACATGCAGGAAACTATACCCGAGGCGCGTGTGTTGTTGCTGCTGCTGCTGCTGCTGCTTCGTTTTAGAAAAGAAATCAACTAATGGAGACGACTAGTATCTTTCCTGGTATTTTGAGACGCGAACGGCAGCAAACTTTTCCATCCCCAAAAGTAGTATACTACACTACACTATATAGGCCCACCGCCGTCGGATACGACGAGATCGCCGGGCATCTGCTCCTGGAGTTGGGGTTTGACGTAGTAGATAGGCTACGTAGAAGCACAGTGAAAAGTTGGTTGTTGAAGCCAGGTACGGCATGATAGTAAGGCAAGAAGGAGCTCGTCTATTTATCATAATGATGGTCAAATGACTCGGCCGAGAGGAGGAAACTGGCATTTCGTTGTTGGAAAATGCTGCTGCCGCTGCTGCTGCTGGTGCCGTTCGAGTTCACTTGAACCCAAGGTCTTCCTCCTCTTTGGCTTTTCCGTCTTTGTTAAGACCCCTCTCAAGACATAAAAGCCCGATTCCCGGCTGATGCAATAATCAACAGACACACACATCGACTCCCGAGAGAGAGCCTCGCCGGCGTTGACTCGTTGAGTGAGAGCGGCCCCGAGTGCACAGCACGCCTCAATTTTTCTATTGAGAGCTCTCTTTTTTTCCTTTTTTTTTTCCTTCCTTCTTCGTCTACTTGCCTTTGCAGCCTTTCTTCTCTCTCTCTTCCTGCCACTTTTTCTCTACTATTTGTTTTTTGTATCTCTTTTCCTATTTCTTTTTTTTTTTCTGCTCTTGTTTGTGTGCCTCGCGTTTGTCGTTGTTTAAAGCCTTGAAAGTGCAGATAGAGAGTGTGTGTGTTTTTTTTGTTTTTTGTTGCAGGCGGAACGAGCGTCATCATCGTGATGCCGAACAGCTGATCGGTCGGGCGACTCTTCGTCATCGATGAGTCTCTTACCGTTGCTATTCACGTGTGCGTGGGCGATGCATTTGAAATGGTCATCAACTATATATCTATCCTTTGTTGTTAATCGAATTCTAGTCGTAACACGAGTTGAAATTATTTATGAATCTCCTCTCGTCCTGCCCAATTAAGGGCGGGCAACCAGGAGGAGCAGCGCGGGAGGAAGGACTAGTAGGTGAATTGGAGTGTTCCCGTCGGTGTATATTTGATACTGGCTCACTCGGGCGTGGTGACACGGACGAGCTTCCGCTTCGGCGTCGCATGCGCCTCTTTCCGTCACGTCAAAGGTTTCACGTCGTCCTCGCCGAATACATGTTTAAGTATAGACTGTGTCTCTGTGTGTCTGTGCGGGTCTCTTCTTTCTAGCTGTTGCCCATACGACGCCGTTGTCAATGTGTAGTAGACAAGAGGAGAGGAGAGAGAGAGAGAGAGAGATACGTCCGTCCGCCTGCCCCTTCCATTATGACGATGTATCCCGGCCCGTCTTTGTGTGTATACATCTGTCAATACCCGGCGGGCCGGCAAAACGCGTCCGTCCGATAGGAGAAGACTGGCACAGAGAAAGGGGCCGACGACGACGACGACGACGAAGACTTCGAGTCAACAATGGGGAGAAAAGCAACAACAAGCTCACAAACCTACGCAAAGTGGAAAGAGAATAAAAAGAATAAGACCATGAAGAAGAAGAAGGAGCTGGAAGAAGAAACTGGCAGACGATCCCTTTTTCTCTTTGGATATCCCACCTAAATCCCTTTGTGGTCGCAACATCGATCCATCTAGCCCTCCCGCAGGAGGCATTACATCAAAGAGAGCTAGATATGCCTCTTTTACCATCTCTCCGCCCGCCCAACTCCCCTCTCATCCTTTTCGTCTCTTTCTTCTTCTCTGGAGACTCTCTAATAGAAATACGACACACAAAGAGAAAGAAAAGGAAACAAAAAACACATGTACAATCAAAAGTTAAAATGTATTTGTTGGGTGTTGTGTGTGGGAGTTTGGTGTTTTATTTTATATGGTGCGTGTTTTGCTGGTTCTTAAGGGGGGGGGATGTGCTATACAAAAGGCAAAAAGACAGTCAACGCCATCTGTGAACGGAATAAGTTAGCAACCGCCTTCTTTAAAATCAATAGTCGCCGATGTAGGTGGAATAGTTGCTGGAATAGAGGCCACTGTCGTACGATTCATTGGTGCGTAACTTTCTAGCCAAGTTGCTCCCAACAGAACCGCCGACGCCGACGCCCGTCGGAGCGGAACGACGTCCTTGTCCGGCGTTGCCCGCACTATTGCTACTATTAGATTTGATCGTCGACGACGCAATGGGCTGAACTGGCGATGGCAGGCGGCCATCTTCTCCGAAAGTGTAGAAACTTTTGAGCTTGATTCCGTCCGTCGATTGGTCAACGCTTCCGCCGACCCTGCCACCGCCGCCGCCAACACCGCCGGCAATCGAATGACGATCCCTACCGGTGCCGTCTGATCCCAAAGAACTGGACCTTGAGTCGTCGTCCGACTCGTCGTCCTCATCACTCGGCGGCGGCGGAGGTAATGACTTCTTCAAGAGCTTGGAAGCTGAAGATGACGGACGTCGTAGAGTGGAGCCGGCCGATTCCGTTTCGGAGAAAGAGTCTTCTACTTTGTCGAGCAGCTTGCGCCACGTTTTCTTGATCCTAAAAGTCTTTTTATGATCCTTTAGCGATCCTTCAAGGTGACCCATACGAGCTTTCAAAGACATGGCTATCTCCATCCCTTTTGATGCGCCGGATATTCGGCTTTCTTCCCGTTCAATCTGAGCAATCCGCTCTAGGACGTTGGGTAATTTGATGCTGCCGCTGGGCGACGGATGGCTCAATATGAAATGCCCGCTGTAGATCTTGCTCTCTTCGTCGTTTTCTCCGAGGCCTTTGACGGCGGAAGTCGCGGTAGCGGCGTCCGCTCTACCGGAACTCCCGCCTTTCCCGTTTTTTGGCGGAAGGGTCGGCGGAGGTGTCGAATCGGTTTGGACGCCTCTCGATGCGGACGGGGGAGATTTCATCACCGGCGCTACTACTGTTAGCAACGCTGCTGGCGGATGCTGGTGGACGCCAATAATTGGAGGTTTCAAATCTCTCGGCGGAATGATGGGAGCCGTTGAGGCAACTGCGACAGATTTGATTGGTAACGGCGGAGGGGACATTGGCTCCGCCGGAAGCGATTGGTACGGACGAGAGTCATCGTTTCCGGCTAGCCGGAGAAGAACTTGCGGATTAGAGGCAGAAACAACGCGATTGGACGCTGGTTTCTTGGTGGCTTCCAGCGTTGCCGCTGTCCACGTCCCGACTTTCGTTTGATGCGTCCGCGCTGTGTAGATTTGACGTAGGGAAACCACACTTCCGGGTGGAGGCAATTCCTCTTTCTTGATCCAATCATCCTTGTTCATCAGGCTCTCGCCAGAAGAGCCCAATCCAGAAGAAGAAGAGGACGGCGAAACGGGCGCGTTACTACACGAATTCAATAGTTTATTGATTGTCGTCTTTACGGGCCGAATGGGCCGTTCCAGCGAGTCGGCAATAAAACTCTCCTGCCGTCTGAAAGGCGCACTTTCCTGCGCATCATTGCGTCTTTCCAGCGTATCCGGCTCGAAAGCGTCTTCGGGTCCACGAGGCGGTGTATCGTCCACCTGGATTGTCAATTTATTGGTCAGACAATCCTCCACAACGGTCACTTTACTACTTGAGCTCGACGAATTGCTACTTGTGGCTTCATAACCAACTTCCGCAGGTTTTCGGAATTCTTGATTGACAAAGAGACCTCCTTTGTCACGATTGCGGCCAATCGTTTCGTAAATGTGACCGCGGCCACCACCGGATTTATTGATTAGACGGGGAAGGGTGGGCGCACCCGTGTCCATATTAAAGAGCTGATTGCCCACTTCCATCGCCTCCTCAGCCGGAAGGACTCGACTTAACGACTTCATAGACGTGCAAGTGCTAGACGTGTAGCCGGCTGCGCTGCTGCTGTTTTCGTCGGCTTCGCGCATTTCGTCGTTTGTGTCGGATTGTTGATGCTGGGCCCGTTTGCTCCAGCGAGGCGGCTTCTTCTGGTACAAATGTGGCCTAGCGCCCGGCTTTCGATCCAAACTGTCGGGTTCGAAATAAGTTTTGCGATTGTTAGCACCGCTGGGCGCCGTAATTTTCGGCATTTTCGACTCCGCCTCGGAGACTAAATCGGAGACGGCGTCGCTTTCAGCCCCGTTGTCAGCGACCCCTTTGGTTCTTGGCTGCAGCTGATGTGAACGATCCAGTGACCGGTAAATCTCTTCAATGGACGGATTGGTGTAAATGGAAGCGAGATTCATTGTTTCCGACGACGACAATCCAGTAGATTTCCTGCCCGGCAGTGGACTCTTTTGAAGGAAATTAGCCCTCAATTCCACCGGATGGTAAACTTCGTCTTTGTTCTCCAACTGCTTCTGCTTGGTAGCGTCGGCATTGTCAACGTCTGCCGCCGCCTTTCGACTGAGTGAGTTGCGCTGGAGCGAATCGCATTTCTTTGCTGCCCGTTTGAGGGTTCCGTAACTATTATTCCGGACGTTATCCGGTTCGTCTATGGTCGTGAATGGCGGCTTCATCGTGTTGAATGAACCACTCCGGCGTAGCTCTTCCGCATAGTGCGACAAACGCTGATTGCTGCCGTAAGCCGAGTAGTGGCTCAACTCTTCAGGAATGTCGATCAAACTGGGCATGAACCGTTTGGATGACATCTTGTCCTTTGCGACATCAATCATTCCGCGGATTCGCGCAAGGAATTCCACCGCTGCCGGAGGGGGCGACTGCTGAGATGCATCAATGTTATTACATTCCAAGTCAACGGGAAAAAAGAACAAACAAACATTATAAACGATATACGGTATATACTTTGAGTAATTCCGGATCGAAATAAGCCGGACTGAAAAAGAGCCTTCTCGACGTATCGTTTGTCATCATAGGGGAATCCCTGCCGTAGAAATAGCCTTCACGGCCGGCGTCAATAGATGAATCCCGGAAACGATCTTCCACTTGACCACCGCCAACACTACCACCACCACCAACACCACTGTTACCGCCGTAGCGATAATTATTCATGGTCGGATGGACGTTCCCGGGCGCGTGGCGACGATTTCCCTCCTATCAACCGCAAACGAATACCGTTTTAGATGAAAAACAAGGAAAGAGGATTTTCTTTTTTTTTTTTTGTTAATGTCGAAATCACAACAAGGAAAAAGTAAACAACTTTCCAAAATCAATTTATATATGTAAATTAGATGGGGTTATTTATTGGTTAAATCACATAGAAGGGAAGGTATCCCACAACTAGTATAGTATTAATCTGTGAATAAGGACTTTAATAAATAAATCATCTCTTTTGAAAGGATGTTATTAAATAATCGTTTAAAATGTTGTTAGAAAGAGAAATTTTCAATAGTGAAATTCCTTTTTGGGTTGCAGATGGCCTAACACGTCCTACTGAGAAGGAAATTGAATTACGGATCGTGATTCTCGATTAGATCGATGATGAGGAGGTCTGATGTGGTTGATGGTAGGGTCAGAGGTGTTTGCAGCAGGTCGGTTGGTATTTCTGGCGGATTGGAGTAGCGGATTGAGTCGCATGATGCCCAATTCCTGGACAGGGGTTGACGGCTGGGCGGACAATTTTATGTGGACGTTCTCCAGCTGGCGCTTCCGTCGCCGGTAACAGATGAAACCCACAAGACCGGCCACGTAGAGCATGCCCAGAAGGGCCGAGCTAATGCCAATGGCCAGATAATCTGCATGGCGCAGTCCGCTTTTCTCATCGCCACCACCAGGGCCTCCACTTCGAATGGCTTCCACCAAACCTTGACGTACGTTTATCGAAAAAAAAAAACAAAAAAAAACATATTGCATATAAATAACGGCATTGGAAATATCTGAAGAAAACAACAACATCGCTGACAATTAAACGACCAGATAGACGTCGTCGTTTCGAATTCTTTTCCCGAAACAACGGGGGTTGCTTAAAGGTCCCCACTTTGTAGCGTCCCACCCGCTATATTATGACGTCGTAAAAAAATCAAAGCCCAATAGGAGGAAACAAAAAGGAAGAACAAACGAGATAACATCTCCTTGGACCAAATTTATGCGAGTTGCTGCTACAATAACAAGAATAGAGTTTCTCGTTCTTCGGATGAGGAAATCAAAATTCCGGGCCCAATAACTCGTCCAATCCAATAAACAATAACCCTTTTCTACCGTTTTTTCTTTCTCTATGTCAGCGATGATGGATCCAATCTTCTTGGGTACATTCTCATGGTATAATTTGTTTACGGTACATCAGGAACTGGAACAGCAAAAATAGCTGATCCGGACGAGAAAAAATATGTGTCGTAGCGTATAGTCGTAGCGTATACCCTTTGTTATCATCGACACGGTCCAAGATAAAAGTAATCTGTATGATTCTGACTTTCTGACCAAAGAAAGGTAAGAAATCGCCTCCGGATAGCAAAAAATGGGTTCCTCGCGTGCTGCCCTATGCAAATGTTCTTTTGAGAGACAAGCCGGTAATGGATGAGCTCCATTGCATCATCACCTTTGAATCGACCAGCATCAGCAGCAACAGAAAGAGAATTTGGTTGTTGTTGTTGTAGCTGTTGTTGCTGCTTCTGCTGTTGAAGGAATAAAAATGAATTACCTGGACTGCCGGCGACGCGGAAGGCGATGCAGGGCGAGAAGACACCAACGCGCGCATTGGCCGTGTCCTTGCAGAGCAACTTGACCAGGACGATCCGGCCTTCCATCAATGACCGAAGTCGCGGTTCGCCCAACCACTGAAATGCAAAAACCGATTTCCCATTGTTATGCCACCGAAATGGAATTTTTCTGTGGGTTGTTACGGTGATTTCACCTGTAAATGAGTCCGGCCGGATTCGCGGGCCAGGGCGAACGGTAGTTCCAGATCGGATGGGACGCCGGATGACGAATTGTCAGTAGCCATCCACCCAGATCGGGTCAAAAAATGGGCTTTGGAGACGACGCAAACAGGTGAAACGACCACTTGACCTTCAGCCCGTACATCTTGGGTTGGGTCATTATTAACAATAAAAGAAAGACGAAGAAGAAGAAGAACAACAACATTAATGTTAAGATTATGATTATTTCCACGTTGCCCAGCATCAGGACCAATAACCTCGGCGCAAGGTCGACGTTCTGTTCACGTGCCGGTCGACCTAAACTTTGCTGCCGGGAGATTAAATTACCTGAAAGGGCAATTTCAGCATTGGGGTTGATCAGTTGGCCTTGGACGGGTAGGAAGACGAAAGGCACTTTCTCCGATTGGATCCCACTGACGTAATCGGCCAGGGCACATTCTTGAATGGATAAGAAACAATTAAGAAACTTGTGATAGAGAAAGGTTTGTTGACACCCTGGGACACGCACAACGTACGTAACGGACATTGTTCTCTTCACGGGAACGTGCTTGCCGTATAATAATATCAACCTTTTCCAGGTACTAAACTACTACGCGTAGATAGTGTATGCAGCCAAAGAAGAAAAGAAACAAGATGTCTTGTATGTATATGCTGTAGCATGAGTATAGACGACTGAGTATAGTAGCCAGCCATGGATCAGTTGCGGTCTAATCATAATTGATGCCTCATCTTACCAGATGGCTGGGAGGGAAAACTCGCTGGAGCGTTAACTCTGACTTGTTCTGTCTGCTCTATTGTCTAACGGGAGAGGAGGGAATCAAATAAAACACACTACGTCGTAGTGGTAGTGGTAGTGTTAGGGTGCAGTGCAGTCGGGTCCTCCCGGCTGAAACGATTTCAAGTCCCTTGAGGCCAAAGACGGGTCAGATAGTCAGCCAAGAGGGCCTAATAACCGGACCGTATAGCGCTCGGCGTTGATGTGAAAAGTGCAGCTCTTCTTGAGATGAAAATCACCGACTTGATGACGGCGTTGGCCGACAAAATGGATCTCCTTTCCCGCCTACAACTGCCCCTCCCTCGGTCATTATTAAGTGTGCATCATCTCCTCGTATATCGTGACCAAAGGTCGTTAGATGTGGCAAAAAAACTCAATAGAATCCTCGCTCCACGTGTCGTAAATCATCCGAGACGGACGGGAAAACAAAAACAAAGAACTAAAGAAGAGAAGCAACAAGGCAAGAAAAAACATACATACCGTCGATGGTGCTAACGCATTGCTTGAGGTCTTCACGGTAGATGGGTCGATCTATGGGGCACTGGCATTGGCAGTGGCGGCCAAGCCGGGCAGCAGATAGGCTTCCATTATTTCGCTGACCGAGGGCCGATAGGCAAGCCGCAGCATTGCATTCGCCCGAGGCACCTGTATCGATGTGTAACGAGCCATCATCTTGGTTTAACCAGAATTCGGAGGAAGATGAACCAGAAACCTTGGTGAGAGAAGATATCTCCTTGCGAGTGCCGATTGATGGTCGACGGTCCGGTCGTCATGGCGACGGCGATTTGAAAGAGCGCCAACAGACCGACGCCAAAGCCGCTGGGGCGCATTTTTGTTGTTTCTTCTTGTTTCTGGTCTTTTTCACCACCAGCAACAGCAGCAAGGGCCAACGACCAGTCTTTTCTCTAATGCATTAAACTTCCTGATGTAAAATGATGCCGTGTTATTGGACAACAAATCTCAAATCGGAACCGACTTTCGTGGATTTAATAAGAAGACGACCACCTCTAATTCGTTACACCGGCCGTCTTTTTTGTTTCGTACACATAGTAGGACTTCACGCTTTTTCTATTCCGCGATTATATTATATATAGCTAGCAATAAAGTTTCCTGAAAAATGATGGTTATCTGCTTTCTTTTTAACCCCCTCGAGGAAGCAAGCGACGTGATTACGCTACCTACGTAGCCTATCTTTTTTCTTCTTCTTCTTCTTCTTTTCGCTACTTTTCTAAATGTGTTGAGAAAGATTATTGTTGTGGCAAGCCCTCTACTTACTTTAAGTACGTCTTCCCAACTGACACCTATTTTTATGCAAGTATTTTTCTTTTTAAAAAGACCAAAAATAAATTAAACAAAACCCCAAGAAGAGTTAGAGCAGCAGCGTTAATGGAGAGTATCAAAGAGGCCAATGGATCTATTTGACCGCCTTATAATTGACGTGAAACGTCAAGAATTTTTGCCAGCATGTGCTGTTCCCCATGATCAACTGGTTGAAAAAACGACAAGAAGATTTGTGTCAGTTCCACGAGACCTGAATGTGGGAATAAGCGACCGCAAGATTCTCACGAACACCAAGGTGCACTGGCCGACGTGACGACAATATCGAAATTTAATTATTCTTTCGGTAACTTCTAATCAGACGCAGCAGTCTCTATTACCTGAGACGTGATCGTCGCAACCCCAGTCATTAAAATCGCGCTTCATCGTGAGATCCACATTTCTTATTAGTAGGTCTAACGGAGATATTTACAACTTTTCAATCGATCACGAAATTAGGAAAAGTTGAATTACCACTTTTTCCTGCTTTTCCAGTTGAAACAAAGCGGCAAAACGATGAAGAATGTAAAAGCGTACGCGGATGTAAATTGTCTTCCAAGTGTGAATAAAGCGGAAAAGTGGTGGAAAAGACGGATGTTTAAGGACATTTACCTCGTCGTTTCAAGTATCCATCAGAAGAAACACTTCACCCGGAGTTTTTCAGTCGTTGGGTTCTCTCAACAGATTTTTTAAAAAAACTTAAACAGAGGGAGTCGGTTGCAGAGCGTACCGAACGGTAGGCAAGTTCGAGGCCGACTGATTACGGGCGATGCGTTCGGCTGAGCAGCTTCGCTTCGCGGGTCCTTGGACGCGGGAAAGAGAGATATATACGTGTATATCTACGAAATTGAAGGGACGAAAGAGGCGAACATAGGAAGGCGGACAGATGGTTCCGTGATTCTTCACTACACCCTTCGGGCTCTCTTATATTCTTTTCCTCCTTGTCTTCTGACAAAACAGTTCACTGTCCGATCTTTTCGACCGATGACGTCAACCAAACAAAAAATTGTTCGCCTCTTCTTCTCGCATGACATTTTGACGATTTTTCATTCTCGACGTCCAATTTTCTCGCTGAGATAGAAAACAATCAATTGTTCAAAATTCAGTTCAGCGTTCCGGTCTATTCTTTTCCTCATCAAAAAAGCTTTCGCATTGGCGGCAACAAGAAACAAATACCGGCCTAGATGATCAGTCTTTGTTGGATAAACCTCGTTCTCCACAAGCCGATGGCAAAATAATGAAAACCTCATTTAAAGAATTCTAGGAAATGTGATTTATAGCAGTTGAAAAGTCAACGAGCCCCGGGTCTAGTAGTTATATAACGCTATCTACGGCTGGTTATAAGATGACGAAAATTCTAGACTAGGCAATCAAACTTGGGATCTTGGCTGGCCATCAATTTTAAATGCGAATTGATAAATAGTTACCCCCGTTAGGCGAGTCGTGCAGTGGCTATCATCAAACCAGCTGCTGTTGTAAAGTACGCAGTAGCTGTTTTAATTCGATACACAGTAAGGATATGCTAGTAACAGCAACTGTTGAAAATCACAAAAACATCAAGTTGAACATTACCCAGTTGTCGAATTTTAATGCAGAACGGGTTAAACGACGCGCAAACTATCGAGAATGAACCGAGTACCCCGCGGGGCGATGGTACCTTTGGTACGATCGAAGAAGAGTTCCAGAGCATGACCGGCTACCTACTTCTTCTTCTTCTCGATTCAAAAAAAAAAATCTCTCTACAAGAAAGAATTTTGATTTTCACTCGGAAAAATAGGAAGCGACGCTCTCGGCTCTATTTTTTATTGATTCAAAATCCGTTAGAAGGGGAGAGAGAGAGTCATTATGAGCACCTATTACCACCAATCTTGATGGCATATGAAAGTTTTCTGTAGAAAAAAATTTCAAAAAGTGAACGCCATGTTGCATACCGTTACGGTGCAAAAGGACGTGCCCATCTGTCGCTTCTTCATTCCAGGCAAAGATTTTGAAGAAAAATAAAATAAAATGAAAAAAAAAAGATTTTTAAGGGCACAGACTTTCGGTTTTCCGCCACGGGCAAATTTATCGATCCTCTAAACTTGTTCCGGCTAAAGTATAAATGGACTAGTCATCTAGCTATACATTCGCCGATAAAGGTCCGTGAAATTAGAGGTACCAGAAATCTTGGAAACCTATTATGTGAACATCACGAAAAAATGGCCTAATCCACCAGGGCAAAACAATGGTATGTGGGCTAATTCTTCAGTGCACGGAAAGGTTTTTTTCTTCCCAGCAGCCATTATCTTGATTACCTGGAACTACGTTAGAAGCAAGAAACTTCAACACGGTGAAAAAAAAAAAAAACAACAACAAGCTATTTCGATTTCGGCAATACTCGGTAACCCGGACCCGACTTACCTTCCAACATAATCGAGAGATTATACGGCCAGCTTAGCCCGAGGTATCGAGTGAACACAGCCGACCTACTGCTCATCATCGCCCCATCCTCAAACGAACATTACTAGCTGATTTGAATAGTAACGAGTTCTTCTTTATCATCAAAGATAACCTATGCACGAAGCCATATCAATATTCCTTTCCATTTGCCGAATTAGATTAGACTAGGGGCTAGCTGAGCTACTGTCTGAATTCAAAGCAGACAAACGAGATACTTGGCATGAGCTCAAGTGTCTTGTTTGAAACACAATAGGCCCCATCTTCTCCACAGAAAAAAATCTGAATAATTCAACTTCCGTGGAATGATATCTTTAGAAAACAAGCCGGCCGAACAGCCACCCACCCGTGAAGCGTGTTTTTTAAACTTAATACTCCTAACAAAACTTTGTTTGCCTGGGAAGTCGTCGAAAGGGAACCCATTTGTTGGGGCAGAGGTGGAGGAGAGAGGCACTCTGACTAAACCCGTAAAAAGATGATGGTTTGTGGCGGAAAACAGGCAAAAACGCTGTTCCAGTCGGTTGATCAGGAATCATCAGACTTCTTTCCCAACGGCGTTCACTGCCGGGATTTTCACGATGACCCTGGCGATAAAGGAGAAAATATGACTTTCTATGGTTTCTTGCGAAATTTTACTAGGAATTATAAATTGTTCTCTGCCCAAAAGGGACTCAAGTTCAATCATATTGGTGTTAGATTTCTAAACGGATCGCTTTGTGAGTTTCGCTCTGTTGTGCGACAAAACACACTTTTACGATTTCCGCATCACAAGTCCGAGTGGACGATTCTGTTGTATGTTATTCCATTTAACGGTAAAATGAGAAGCTGTCCAGAAGCTATATTGTGATTTTTCGTTTCGAATCAACGAGCATCGTGAAGCCACTGGGAATGAATTCCATCAGCACCTTATTCACGAATTCACGACAGATGGTACCAATCAATTTTATACTGATGATTCATGAGAATATACGTCATGATTGTACAGTTCGTTTTTCTGGCCAAGTGCTAACTAGATGAGATTTATGAATATCGCATAATGTACATCTTGTTAAAGTTGTTTCTCATCTTCTGATCTGTCTAGATCGGATTTGAGATTCTTGTTCGATAAAACTAAATTACTTTTTTATTTTTTTTTATTAAACGGTTTATTCGGATACGCCACTAACGCTCCCTATGAACAAACTCTACAACTACGTGCCGATTGATGTGTTTATCAAATCGATCGATGATTTTTGAAAAGTTTGAATGAAATTCTCAAGGTTAACTTATGGCAAACAAATTTGATCGCAATCGATACCTCAATCATGCTATTCGAGGACTATTGAATGAAATCGGAAAATGTTATACCATCAAAAAACAAGGTATGTTTTACTCTAAAGTACAGCATAATCATTTTGGAGAGTGAGTACAAGTTGAAATAACCGAACCACGTGGTTTGTTTAAATTTGTAGTTACCGAAGATCTACTCATCAGCCTGCACACGTTATTTCCTCTACATTCTGTGTCAGCCCTTGATTTGATCGACCACAAGAGTGTAAGCCTCATGACAAGTCCTTCTGGTAGGAAAATTTATTCATGTCTGGGACAGTCAGGAACCCCTTATGTCATCTCTTTTACTGGCTTCATCTGTAACTGTCCAGCTTTCAGACACAACCTTAGTAATGAAAACCTTTGGTGTAAACATCTTTTGGCCTTGCAGCTTAGTATTGCAATGGGCATTGTCCAACAGAAGGAGATCAGTGAAGATAACATGATGGCCATGCTAAGTGAGCTTATGTTTGATGAATGACATGGTTATTTTGTACCTTGACCTTTGGAACCTCCAGTCAGATCTGTACATGTTTTCTCCATGTAATACAAGATTGTCTGATAACTTTCAATTAAGAGTATTCAATACCGATCACATGATTGAAAATCCAGCTAGAAAAATGCCAAAGTGCAAACCAATAAACTTCTATTTCTGACTTCTAATTTATCAAAACACGTGGGACATGAATGAATGATTGTGAATTCGAAAAAAATGAACTTGTAATTTACCCATTGATCCCCGCACAAAATTATTCTATCAACCAAAGTCCGATCATTGGCAGAGGAACATACACAACATACGAGACAATGTCAGGATTTGGAAGGGAGAGAAAAGAGTTTAGGGCAAGCATCAGAGGGTCATCAATTTAGAGAGAACTATGGGGATTACAAGTGAAGATTTTGAATGTTGTAAACTTTTGCTTCTCGCTTCCACCTCGTCTAATCTCTTCGTTTCTTTTGCGTCTAATTATCAAGGAAATGGTAAAGGAGGAAAAGAGAATAGAAAACCCGAGTAAATAAACTAAGGTATACGGTTTTTATATGTACACAAAGACAGCCATAGGGACTCCTTGAACCATCAAACATTCACACCCTCGGAGGCACTATCGAAAACAGCGCGTGAAAGAGGGACGGGGGAAAAATGTCTAACCGGATCCAAACAAAATGTTTCCTATTTGACGATTGAAAATGGTAAATTTAAATCATTCTTCACTTCAAGTTGAAAGAAAAAAAAATTAAAGAGGAAAAGAGAGCTAGGAATCACCTAATCATAATTTTAGTAAGTCGTTTGAATCGAACCAATTTTTTTGTTTCATCTACAGCAAATTACAAGAGAGTGGAGATGGTGGAAGTTGATAACTAGGGTGAACAAAGGGTCGAGTGAGCAGCCCGAACACCAGAAAAAAATGATAGTTTCCAATTAATCAGGACTTTCAACAACAAAGTCTTGCCTCGTAAATGATGATTCAACTTGGTCCGGATTAATATTCAACACGGGAAAAAAATTCCAAAAATATCAAGATCCTGAATAATCGCTCGCAAAAGATTAGTATGATAATAATAATTAATAAACCTGACGACCGAAAACCCGAATGCATCCAAAGTGCGCTTTTTACGTAAATAAAAAAAAAAAATAGTTTGATGTCAGGAATATAACATGACGCGTTCGTCTTTCAGCAATTAAGCTAATTGGAGACCAGTTGAGGTTCGACCCATTGAGCCACGCCTCGGTTGACCAGCTGCCTGTTGATGAGTGTTTCCTCTGCCGAGTCCATTTGATAGAGGTAGACAAGTGGCAAACCTTCAAGACTGTAAGCCATTGCTTGGCCCTGGAAGATTTTGTCTCTCGTCAGACTCTCCAACTCTTCGTATGCTTCAGCCGTCCAACCTTCTTCATCTGTAAAGAAGAGGGCATTTATGAATACTCGATGGAGGATTAACTCAGTTGAAATTATACCTGAGGCAGGGGCGACGTTTGCCAAAAGGCACTCGATAGCTTGGAAGGGCAACGTCATGAAGTCGGCACGAATTTGACGCAGGGAAGATGCCGGCACTCTGCTGTAGCCACCATAGTCCACAAAACAGATATCCACTTCATAATCGTCTAGGCTTTCAGGAATTTCCAGTTCTGGATCAGCACCAGCTGCTGCATTTTCAGAAACATCAATCTCTTCTGTTCCCTCTTGCTTTTCACCGCCCGCTTCTGCGGCTACAAAAGATGTGGGTGGATACACAGCCACAACTTTGGCTCTGTACCAGCCGTCCATAGAAGGAGCGGCGCAGACCATGCTTGGTCGAATTGGAGTAGGCAAGCCCGGTGTGACAAACTCGTTGTAACACTGCGCCATGCAGTGGTCGAGCCGGGCAAGTGATGGGTAAGTGGGATGAGTAATTTGCTGAAGGAAAATATGGTTTGGTGCCACAACGGCACTGATCATGACATCACAACTCACTTCGGGGGGAAGCAACAACTGCATGAAAACACAAGTTTAAATAACTGATCACGTACACGGACATCACAAAAAACGTACCTGGATGGAATCGGGCAAAACGGGTTGAACGGCGGCGGTTTCTGGGGCTACATTTATCTGGGCAAGAGTCACTTGAGGGTGGCGTTTGAGAGGGAATTTTCCACGTATTAACACTAGGGCGGCATCAATTTCACTCTTCGTACCTACCAAATTTAATTGAAAAAATGACTATCAAGGTTCATTTTAATAAAAACCAATTGTAATGCATACCTTCAATTGCGCACAATTTACAGCGCCGATCACGATCCTTGATGAGCAGACTTGCACCCGTTTTGACCTTGATCTGATTTACAAAGGCGCCATACTTGCCAATCAGCAGGCCACACAGTGACTGGGGTATTTCGAACTCGTAGACGAAAAGTCGTTCCGGCAGGGGGGCCAAGGCGGCGGTCGGGTGATGCGGCGACAGCGGTGGCGTAATCACGTCGAAGCGCGACGATGCATGATGGTCACCATTGGTGTTGGCACAGTCCGAACCACCTTTGCCACTATCGTTGGAGCTCTAAAATAAAGAAATCAAAACAATGAAAACTAATACTGCGCTTTTAGCAATTAATCATATACCTCGCTGTGCGAATCGGAGTGCAAATTCCCTATAAGAAAGTCAGAAGGGCTGTGGTTCGCTGAATCCCGGTCAGGAATTTCGACATCATCGCTGGGCGGCTGTGGGGATTCCGCTGGCTGCTGAGCCACTTTGAGCTGTTCCATCGTAGAAACTAGCTGAGACACGTTGTTGCTTGGGCAATCGATTTCTGCTGCGGCTGCCATTGTAACCAAACTATTTCCAATACTTTTTCTTCGTTTGCGACTGGAAGTTGCACGTTGCTGGACGTACACTGCACTCAGACCAAGTGTCACTGATGCGATCGCAAAAGCGCAACACTTGAGCTTCAAGCTCCAGTCCATCCAATGATACACTGGTGAGGGGAAAGATGTGGGCTGCCTCCAATAACTGCACATACAGAGAAATGTTGAAAAGTGTTGAAAAATATTGAAACAATATCTTATCAGTTAAGTGGGTTCAGAGGGGTGCAGTTATCATATATACAGATAAAGCAGCATAGTATAGGGGTCAACTAGTAAACTCATTGAGACAGACAATATACTTTAAAATAAACCATATATACTTGTAAAAAAAAAGTAAAGGAGAGGCCTGAGGACAGCCATACACATGATATGTAACTCAAGAACAATTGTCTTGAGCGATGCACTCCCACAGCTTCTTGAGCCTCTACAATTCCTTGCAAGGAATGAAGTCTTACAAGTGTTTGGTGAGCTAGATGAGGCAATCAACTGAGGGCTTGGAATGCCAAGATGCAAAGCATAAACAATTCAATTAGAAGTTTGCACTATACAACTTACACAGAAAATGAAATGCCCCTAATTGGCAAAGTGAAGGCAGAGGATTAAATCCCATAACAGGCCATGCTACTCAAAATAAATAAATGAACAAATTCCAATTCGGATATAAAGATAGGCTTTAATTCAACTCATTCAAATAGTATTCCAAAGTTATTAAGCGAACTTGCAACTCTACCCATATGGAAGCTTTAGTGTGAGCGCGTGTTCGCCACAATGCTACACCGAGTGTTTGCCTCAAAACAAATAAATAAACTATTGGTATAAATAAGATTACCTGTAGAAAATAGTAACAAGTATCGCTTCTCCAAATGACGAAAGGAAGCAGATGTGACAACCAATAAATATTCCAATTATTAACTCGACGAGTCGCGCTGAAGAAGTTCACCACGCTGCCACGTGTATGGTGTGTGCCAGTCAGCCATTAACTGAGGGAAGGCAGCTAGGGGCATAAGCAATATCTATTAAAAGAACGATCAAAATATGGATTCAACTAAATTAAAACTAATATTTTAAATTTTAATTTAATATTATTGATCGAATGTTTCAAAATTATCCCTAAATAAATAATATTTTTTCGATTTGGAAGCTGAATTGACACACGCCATTTCTATTTCAAAGGCATGGCCATGCCATTTTTCGGAGCTCTCTTATTTACCTCGCAGGACTGGTTTTTTTTAGAGGGGCTGGGTCACCTTTCTCTCTATTTGACCAACTTTCCAACGTGTTGTTTTCTTTTCCCATCCTTCCAAGTTAACATGGGGAATAAATTTATAGGAGACATAGAATATTGTTCTCTTAATGTAGAAATATCTGATCAAACTTATTTGTTCATTTAATTGAATTGGCATCATGGCAATGATTGACAGATTAGTTTTTTGGAGACATCTAACGAGCGACATAAAAAGACAACCTGTCGAAAATATCCAGATTATGATCCCTACTCGGATATCATTATGAAAACTCCAGACGACTTATTGTTCTAAATACGTCTAGTAAAACCATGTCTGGTCTGGACCTCCAAGGTGGTCACTGGGGACACCCAAGACTTACTGTCCAATTAGCTACTGGCAGTTCCTAAATATTTGACCTCATCTCCTCCGCTCCTTACTGTCTGATTGAAATGGAGACATTGAGATAATGGCAATTAGTTTTGAAAAATCCGGCACTGTGAAACCGATCAATTCCCACGTTGGCGGAATTCACAAGAAAAGAGATATTCCTTTAGTCCTTTTGTACAAACAATCAAAAACGTGTTTATTTCTTCTGCGAAAGAACAATCAGTGACCAAAGGCGTTGCAAATCTGAGACAAAGATCAACTTGAGAAAAGAGAGGATGGGAAAACCGAAAATATATGAGGATGTTTGGGATTTGCGATATTATTGTGGTGACAAAAGAAAATCTTAGACTGAACCAAAAAAAAATAATTGTAATCAGAGATGAGAATGGGAACTAAAAAACTGAAATTCGAGGAAAACATGGCAACAGCAAAGCAAACAATGAGAAAACAAAATCTTCTCCCCTCGAAATATTTCTTTTGTTTTCAGATATTCAGGGCTGACAACGGCAACAACGACAACTCTTCTCCCCTCGCAAATTTCGCGGAGGATATCGTTCATCATCGATGTCGTCACACTACAATGTAAGAACGTTCACATCGTCACCGACTAGACAACACGTTTTTTCCTATGTCAAAATACAGCCCGCAATCGATGTAAGAGACATGATTTCTCTACATCTGGAAAACGTCTTGGATTAATATAATGATTTTTTTGTGGCATTTGTGTTTTACTGTAGAGGCGGCGGGAAGTCTAGGGCATTTTAACCTCCTCCTTCTCTCTTTCACTTTTTCTTTCCTTCCGACGTCCGATAGTTTCGTCAACATCCGCACAACGCACCGTCAAAGGGGAAAAGAAAATCACAGACGCAAGGCCTCCGGAGGGTGTCAGCTTAAATGATGTGTGCCCAAACCCATTAAGAAAAAAGCGTAGCTGAAGACAGACGGCGTACAATTGCACCAAACTGCTCGCTATGGCTTGGACCTTGTCAAATTTTTCTCCTTTGAATGTGCGGTGGTGGCCTGCCGTTCGTTTTAGTTACTCTTTTTTATATATCAGCAAACAAGAAATGTGCGATCAATCGGCGCCCAAGTCGTTTCTACAATCTTTGGGGAGGAAGAGAAGGAGGAGAGAGAGAAAGAAAAATTACACTTTGTACAGTTGGGTTACTTCACAAGCCTCGGATCGAACAGTATAGGGGGAGGAATCACTCGATCACGACGTAAGGCAATAAATGGAGAGGATCTCCATGGTAGGAGGCGACCGAAATGGTTTCATGCCACTGATGGAACTCGTTTTGCATGTCGCGTGAACCACTCACGCCATCCACCGGTCCATTGTGCAGTAGATCCACGTCCTCGTCAGTCACCTGTTATAACAAAAGAAACAATGTTTTTTTTTTCCTATGACACTCCCAATTATTGTTTGAATTATTTCGTACCGGACGTCGAGGGATAACAACAGCCTCTAACTCGTCCTGGTCTTCTGGTTGAACCTCTTCCTCTCTCCAAATAGATGCGACAACCGACGGATCCAGTGGAGGTAGACGAGCGTAGATCTCAGCCACCGGGTCGTTCGCGACGGAAGTAGGTTT
Organism: Ceriodaphnia dubia; assembly: GCA_022539655.2. Classification (NCBI taxonomy): domain Eukaryota; kingdom Metazoa; phylum Arthropoda; class Branchiopoda; order Diplostraca; family Daphniidae; genus Ceriodaphnia; species Ceriodaphnia dubia. The sequence continues at coordinate 571,981 of JAKUCG020000230.1, read as the reverse complement.
GCTCACGACGGCACCCGTGGTAGTGCCTTCACTACGACGATCAGTCGAATGTGACCGGAAAAATTTATCTAAGAGCTCCTGTTTGGCGTCGGGCCACTGCCGGGCTTCACTTGAAGCCGGTACGGTCACGGCCTGCTGCTGCTGTTGTTGTTGCTGATGGATCGATTGAACATCGGACCTAGCTACTAGGTTGGGTGAACCGCTCCGGCGAGCCAAATCCTCCAGCAATTCTTGTGTCGTTTTGACCTGCACACATCCAATCAAAGATCAGTTATGAAGAAAGTGCCTTTACTCAAAAGAGAATCACATTTACCTTGGAAACTCTAGCGATGGAAGCGAATTTTTCTCTAAGGACGTCGCTGGTCTGTTCTGGTTTGATGCTTGTCTCAATCTTACTTCTCCCGCGGGGAGGCCTGGAAGCTTTGGATGAGGATGAGACGGAGCGATCCTCTCCGCCACCCAAGGCGCTGTGGTTCGTCATCCGCAGAGAATCGCCGGACCAGCTCAGGTTGCTGTCCCGGCTGCATTCATCGATCCAAGGCCAGTCCACCCCGTTACTGCCTCGCGACCGCTTTCCAGACAGCTGTTAACCAACCAAAGTCGTTTACAAATAAATTCCTCAATCAACAAGAAACGATTCAGGGAGACAACCTCGAAGCCGGTCATCGTCTCTTCATCGTTGTCTCTCGTTCGCTTTAACCCTCGGTGATGATTAGTTTTAGATGGGAACTCTGAAGATTCGATCATCGGTCGGCCAGGACCAGGACTGATCGCTTTTGACTTGACCACCAGGGAGGAAGGGGTAGATGGTCTTGACGAGTTGGAGTGTGTTTGAGAGAGGGAAAAGCTCAAACCGGGACTGGTACTGGCGTTGGAGGCCACAGAGTTGCTGGGGCTGATGACACGTTGTTGCTGAAGCTGCAAACCACCCGATGACTGAGTGGACTTTCGCTGCAATGCTGGGCTGAGGGTAACGCCGCGAAATGCCGGACTGGTGGGTGAGATTGCGAGGTTGTGAATTGGCCTCGGAAGAGCTGGACTAGCCGTTCGGCCCATCTCACACAAAGCCGGACTCGAAACTGAATTTTTCACGCCTGCTACACGCAAATGGTTCACTAAGGAAGCTCCTACAAAAATTGAAACCATTCAAATCATTACAACAGATCCTCTTATGCTATCAATAGCTTTTAGACCACCTTGCATACCAGGTCCTTGACCAGTTCCTCCTGTACCATTCTCTGTTGGTTTTGATACCATATCTCGCCATCGCCTGACCAGGTCTTTGGCTCTCCGTGCCAAACTGTCATTTTTGGTCTTCTTCCTCATCTCATTCACCAGCCTCCCCAGTCGTGTAGTCTGTTAGTAAGAAAACCATAATTGGGGGATAGTTCAATGTCAATATCCCTTAAATTTTCATCTCACCTCGAGAGCTTCTTTGGTAACAGCTGTCTTCTCGAGTAAGGATACTGCCTCCAACGCCAATGCCATATCCACAACCTGAAACGAGGGAGAAAAAGATAAATAAATAAGGAATTTTAAGGTGGAAATATACAAAGCACGAGAAGATCACGAAAATGTCCATATTTTACTCCTGAATCAAGGAAAGAAAACGTTTGACACACTACCCATAATGCCCCATGAGAAGACGGTAATGATCTGGGACCTGAATATCATTATTGATGTAATCAGACACGACTTTTATTAAGTAACCAAAATGCAAAAGTATTTCTGATATCAGAATTTGTGTTTCATCAATAAAGTAAGTAAAGAAAAAAGGTGGTATGGAGGAGTGAGAATATAAACGAGCTGGCAACTCTGTTTGGCCTCGCGGAAAAGAAAGGAAGGGGGGAGAAGTAGGGAGAAGAGTTTTTGAGTAGCTTGTGCGCTTGCGCAGACAAGTTTGCGGGCTGGGGAGGGAGGACGAGTACGCGGCCCCAGTAGCGGCCGCGTCGAGGCGCCATGGACTGGCCGAGGCTTCTTCGCTGTTTTCGACGACACTTTCGGGCGCACTTAGATCGCGCTAAACGCAATCATTTTTTGTTGTTTTAGGCACCATTCGAACGATCGCAACGAAAGCTGTGTCTTCGTGTTATTTCCATCGAGCTAGCGCGTATTATTCCCTTTCAAAGTTTCGAAAAACGGTCGTTTCGTTTCCGTGTTCTTTCCTGTTTGCTCGCCCTTATCTGAGAGCACGTCGACAACGATGGGCAGAGCAGTAGTAGCAAAGGGAGGATTTTTAAGACGTCGGACTTAAAGGTAGTTTGGCCGCAACAGCAGTAGTGGCAACCAGTCAGCAGAGAAAACTCCTTACATGATAATCGCGGTCGAGAGCTTGCAATAATTTCTCCTTGATTTGGCTAGGCGAGTGCGGCGGCGAGGGCTGCTGCTGCATTGAGGCAACAGTCGTCAGAGAGGAGAAAAAAAATTAATCTAATGGCACTGTGTGTCGGAATCAAAAGAAATCGTTCGGTTTAAAATGGCCTGTGCTTTAGCCTTCAGCCAGCCCGGTGATAGCGTGTACATCGCTCCACTCTGACTGTGTGACTGAGACCAATTTTCAACGGGCTCCCAGTTTTTGATGTCCCAACCCCTCGCGTTTTCCGCCCTTCCCTCTGCTTTATATACTCTTCGTGACGTCAGACGTTCTACACTACACCGTCAAGCCTAAAGTTGGTCGAATCTCCTCTACCGGATCACCGTTAGGACCACCATTTTCCACCATTTGACACATTTCATATTTGATATTTTTTTTACAGCTAATGCAAATTACCAACTAATTCTGACCTCCTTCTTAGTCACTTTTGATACCATCACGATCTTACAGTGAAAAAGTGTTATTACGGCCTGTAACAAGTCTCAAGGTAAAGAAAATAAAGGTCAAAGAGAAAGTTGAATTTTCTTTTAATTCTTTCATTTGTTATCATGGTTATCAACTGAAAAGTGGAAGTGAACAATGAATGGTTAACTCATCAATAGAAGGGGTGACTTTCTTTCAAGAAAGAAGTATTCCAGGTTATTCCACAGTTCTACACATCTTCTTCATCTCAGCGTTGAACTTACTTTCGTTACTCAGTAACTACAAACACAAATCTAGAGAGGACACTTCAACCTAGGGAATGTTTCAATGCATATTGATATCTAGTTTCATTAAATCGTTTAACTGATATCAAGAATGGTGAGCCAAGTCATTTTGGATGAAATCGAAGCACTGGGTGGAATTTTTTGTGCAGATAGAGAATTTGAGGTGCAGTCTATCGGTGAGAAAGAGGTTATTTTAGTGATCCAGCCACAGCAGATCAGAAGCCATTTAGTCAGTTTAACTGTTATTTTGGATCCTAAAACTTATCCCATTTCTAGTCCACTTTTATCAGTTCAGGTAGGGTTACTAGGCTACTCTGTTGCTGCATCAAGATTGCATTATTCTCATGTTGTTTTATTTATTTATTATATTCAGTGTGCCAAATTGAACAGAATAGAACTTCAAAACCTCAACAGTCAAATTGAGCAAGAGGCTTCCAAATTGAAAGGAGAAGTTATGATTTTGTCTCTAGTTGAATGGTTGGTAGATAACATTGTAATTAATTTCGAGGACGCTACGTCCCCGTTAACTGAATCACTAAGGGAGAAAGATGAGAGCAATGATTGTACTATTGTGGCACAACTGGATCATATTCGCAGCAGAGCTATTTATATGAAAACTCTAAACCAGTGGTTTCGTGAGCTCGAACTCCACGGAGTCTTGATATTTTATCGACGCTGGATATTTCTCTTGGTTTCCGGAAAGAAGCATAGTCTCCAGGTAAAGGTAACGCCGTAGAAGCTTGTTTGATCGATTCTCTAACACGTGGACCCTGGAATTAGGCTTACCAAAAGCGACATCGGACCCAGAACGTCGACATAGACTCTGGTGGACGTCCGTGTAAAGAGCGGCTGTTAAGTCATCTGGGTCAAGTGGAAGAAACGCTCGATGCCAGCGGCGTCGTGCTAGACCAGGTGGAACTAAATGATTCCAGTGAAGACTGGCTGAAATATTGGAGTAGTAGGCCATCATTAGCGAGTATCTATCAGAAATTTATTCAGCCACAAACTGGACAGAAGAAATGATGAAAGTAATCACAACACACACCAGCAGGGCAGCAACAAGAGAGACGCTAAAGTCATCCGGAAGGATGGATGAAAACAAAACACACAATTTATCTTCTAGTTTTTCAATTCATAGCTTTTTATCTTTCCCTCCTCCGGCGAGATCACAATCACTCGTCTCTCTCTCTCTATCCTATTATTTTCTTCTTCGATAATTAGTGTACAAATTGTGTTTAAATATTATACAACAGTTTTTCACGATACGAAATGGATGAAAATCGCATACATTTCCCTCATATATATATATATAAATATCGATGGATCAAATTGCAAAGAGTGATCAAGAGTGCGCTATATATCACATCGACCACTCAGTATTTAAGCAAGGGGAGACAGAAAAAGAAATAGAAACACCTCCGACCCAGGTGAACGTTTAAAAAAAGAGAGAGGAAAAAGAAAGGGAAGAAAAACCGAAATCTGGCTGAAAACCGAAGTCCACCATTTTGAGCTGGATAGTAAATCTTTACGTCATCGATTCGAAACGAGTGGGAAGAAAATAGATTTGTACATCACAGATGAGACGTTCGTTCTACTTGATCGGATTGCTGCTACTGCTGTTGTTGTTGCTCTTCAGTTGATGAAGATTTGCGACGTCGGAGTTCGGCACTGGCTACAGCAGCTGCGAGCACGCAGGGCTCGGCCAAGATTTCAGGCGGCGGAGTAGGAGTAAGAGGAATTGGAGAAGCACTCCTCGATCGCGGACGGCGTTGACATTGCAATTCGGTTGACAATTTTTCTTCTGGGCGCTGTTGATCCGATTCAAATCGGACCGTCTTTTCGATTCCCGAAGACGCGCTTGGTTTGTCGGTTGTAGTCTTGTCATCCTCCTCTCCAGTTCGATTGTCAGATTCAGCCACTTCCGGTGTCTGAAAGAGAAGGAAAAATTAATGAGGTTAAACGGTTCATTCTCTTGGCGTAAGCACCAAGTATCTCACCGGTTGCGAAAGGATAGTGACACGAGGTGGACTGATGACGGTCACTTTGGGTAATCCACCGGCATTGCTGGTATGCGAACTATTGCTGCTGGAACTGGGTGCCGTGGTGCTACTGCACGACGGATTGCACAGAGGTGAAATTCCCAGGTTCTTTTCAGCGGATCGCGGATGAAGTCGGTCAGGAGAGAGTGCTCGGCGTAATAACGGTGATCCGGGCTCGGCCGATTTTGGCCTAGAGAGAGCTCGCTGTTTCGCGGCCGGCGAAACGGAAAGTGAAGCCCCAGGACTAAAAAGCTGAGTCGAGTGAGAGCTGCCGGGAGGATGATGTACTTGAATTGGGAATGCCAGAGGACTGGGCGAGCGAGTCGGAGAAACGGGCAGGGGCTGCTGCTGTGGTAAAGGCGATGGAGACGGAGTGCGGGCCAATGGTGAAAGTGGTATGTGGCCGGCTGATTTCCGTCTAGAGGGCGAGTGCATGTTTTTAGCCACCGAATGCAACTTGTTCTTAAGGCCATGCAACGACGACGGTCTGTGAGGTTGGAAATGTCGTGCGGCCGAGGCGGGTGGCCCGGCCGGATTCAATTGGCCACTGGCTGGACTGTTTGGCGTCGAAGAACCCGGTGAGCTGGACGGTGTGGAGCGTGGTGACTCTGAAGCCGGACTGGCTGCAGCCAATTGGCAGTGATGACGTAAGATGGGTGGCGAGTAGCCCGATGCCGAAGAGCGGCTTCCGGGCGAATTGGATCCCGATTCGTGGGACGGCAATGACCGGCTCAGTGACTGGAAACTTCGACTCGGCGTCAGCACAGGTGAAGACGATCCGCCGTAGTTGGCCGCCAACTGTTGGATTATTCAAAGGTATTGAACGTCAGTTGGTTCGAATTTCGATACACATCACCAAATTCAAGTCGCACAACACGCACGCACGAGACCCTTTCCATTCCCACAACGCATTCCGTATCCCCCAAAAAGACAAGGCTGGCTGTCAACAACTAATACTCTACAGAATTTAGTCGTTATTAGTTTCCAGATGTCACATTCACCACTGTCCTTACAGTTTAATTTTCCTTCATCAAAACTTGGCAACCTCGAGTCCGTTTTTTTCCCCTTGTAAGAATTCCCAAATCGTCACACTCCAAACCAAACCAAAATCCAATTTCAAACCGTCAATCAAACACAACCCAGATGGGAGGAGAATAGCTGGAGGCGGATTCCTACTATATCTACATTTGACATTTCAAAGTCAATAAGAGCCACGCTTTCTCAATGTTAACTAGAAAGCGAGCAAGAGCAAACAAAGCCGAGTGCAGAAGAAGCAAATCAAGTGGCCGCGGATGCCTTCTAAAAAAATTTCGCTCAAGTTTTACCAAAAAAGGAGAAGAGTGACCGCGCGGTAGCACGGGAGCCGACACGGGAATCTGCAATCGGAGCGACTGCAAAAATACGTGGATGTAAACCAACCAAAGATGGTCGTGTGTGCGAAGAAAGAAACCATTGGCCAGTTGTTATGAAGAACTCTTGGAAAAAATCATACCTGCTGAATTTCAGCGCTGGCCCGTTTGCTGCTCAGTCGCCGAAACAGAGACGATTTGCGGCGTCGTTCAGCTTGATCGCTACTTCCACCTCCAGCTTTGCCTTTTGCTCCACCAGGCGGTCTCCGGCCGGCACCGGATGACACACGGTAGTAACCACGACGGGCTAAACGGCTTTTGGCTAATTCTCTTCGACGACCGCCAGTCTGAATACTCGTCTGGTCCAATGGAGTCGCTCGCAGTGTCACTCTGTCACCTTCAGACAGGATCAATTGCAAGACCTAAACAAAAAGAAACAACGACCAATTAAATCATGCACATTCTCTTCGCTGTTGCCGTACTAGTAGATGTATTTATTTACCTGTGTGTGAAACAACCCCTGGATGGCTTCTCCGTTGATGTGAGTTATCAAATCTCCAGGCCGAAGTCCAGCTTCTAAAGCAGGACTTCCCTCGTCGACTGCCATTACCAAATGGTGAACAGTGTAAAAATCGGAATCACCAAGGTAGACGCGGATGGCCCGTAAAGTAAAACCGAATCCACGAGGTGCTCGTCGGAGCACAATGGGCGGCTTAAGACTGCCCGTGATGGTAGGCGAAAGCTCGCGGCAGGGAGACGTGTCCCGTGAGCTGGCCGTGCTAGACCCTCCGCCAGGTGACTGGACCGGACCTTCATCCGCCAACGAAATGACTAGCGACAAACCGGATGTCGCCGATTCGTTCCTGGTAGGACGCCGCTGTTTCGAGAAGTTGGGCGACAGAGACGACTGAGCCAGCGTGCTCTTTGGCCTGACACCACCAGAAGCCGAAAGAACAATTCCGGCTGATGTGGGAGGTGTGGGATCAGTAGTCGTACGATCACCTTCGTCTACTGGAGAAAGTTCGCGGACGTGATCAGGAGTCGAGACGGGGGTCATGCAACGACTACCCGATTCGGATTCGACAGAGATGGAAAAACGCGGAAGTGATTTCAGCTCGCGATGGAGCATCCGACGTCTTCTCTGCAACTGCGGACTAGAGTCTTCGTTTTCCGTCGACTCTGGCGTCTGTTGGATGGTAGCTAGCGTCAAAGACTTGTCCTCGCCAGCGCTGAGACTTCCGCATGATTCAGAATGATCCGAAGCACCCGAGCCAGAATCGTTGCTGGATTTGGCATCGAGAAAGAGGCCGTGCGATTTCTTATATCTCGGCGAGCAAGATGAAAAAGAGCCAAAGAGTTGTGGTGTAGTGGCACCACCTTCAGTTGCCTCGAGTTCTAGTTCCAAATCTCCGGAAGCGTCATCGTGGCAGTAGCGATCAGCTCGTGTGTCAAAATAGCTCGTATCGTTATCGTCGTCCAGCTGAGGCACAAAGCCGGCCTTTTGACGCAGCAAAGAGTTCCAATCCAGTCGATCAAAGAATGAATGGGCTTTGACTTCAGCTCCGCCGGCCGTGCCCAGTCGATCACGCGGGTTCTGCTGTAGCAGAGCGGTAATCAGATCTTTGGCTTCAGCCGGAACAGGCCAGTCGGATTCACTGGGCCATTCAATATCGTCGTTGACAACGTGAGAAAAGAGCTCTTCTGGCGTTTCGCCAAAAAACGGGACGCAGCCAATCAGAAATTCGTAGAGAATGATACCCGACGACCACCAATCCACCGGTTTGCCTGCATGCAAGTAAAATCAGAATCCATTTACAACTCCAAAACTTGCGAGCAAGTATGCTAAGTGGTTTGTAATTACCATATCCTTGGCGTAGGACCACTTCTGGGGCTATGTACTCTGGCGTACCAAAGACTTGCTTGTCGGAGAACTCGCGAGTCTCCCGATCGATAAAACCTTCATACAAGTTGGTTGCCAGAGACATGAGACCCATTTTGCTCAGCCCGAAATCGGTCAATTTTATGTGTCCCATGGCGGTAATGAGCAAGTTGTCTGGTTTCAGATCGCGGTGAACAATACCGTAGCTGTGCAAGTACTCGACGGCCAAGACCATCTCAGCAAAATACAGACGGGCCATGTCGCAAGGGAATGGACCCATGTTCTGAGAAAAGTGGAAAAAGAAAAAGGAAAGAATAGAAAAAGAAATGTGATTATTTTAGTGCGGCAGACAGGCCCAACGGCATAACTCGACCGTGACGTCATTTAACGACACAGGGAAATAGACACGAAAACTAGGTCTCTTGGTAATCTTTTAACGACACAAAATAACATCTAGCACTCGTGTCAACAAAGAATGAGAGGCAAAAGGCCAACATCTAGATTCAAGAGGCATTTGACCCAGTAGATTGTGCCAATAAAAGACTTGCTTGAATTTAAAAAACAAAACGAAACATAAGGAAAACTTAATCCGCGTCTGCCATCTGCGTACCTTGAGGAGAGTGGCGCAATCGCCTCCTTCAACGTATTCCATCACCATACACAAATGCTTTTGCGTTTCGAAACTGCACTGAAGACTAACGACGAACGGGTTATCTGTGAAGCAGAGGATATCGCGTTCGGCGAAAGCCTGCTCGATCTGGTTACGCAACAGCAAGTTGCGTTTGTTGATCTTCTTCATGGCAAACCGCTGGCGCGTCTCGCGGTGACGCACCAGGTAAACAGCCCCGTAGGCACCGTTGGATACCAATTTGACCACTTCGTAATCACTCTCCTTGGGCAAATGTGACGTATCAACCGCTTTCTTCTTTTCCGGCGTCGACGTCGTCACCGGAGAGTCAGTTCCTTCCGTTGGTTCTGGAGTAGAACAAGTCTTCTCCAGCTGGCTCAGATCCTGCTGGAATTCGGCCAACGGATCACGATTCAGACCCAGTTGGGTGACTATATACTGCGGAAAATCCGTTACGCCCTAGATTTCCAAAAGTCAAAGTCATAATGACAATTTCAACTCGATCATTTTTACACGTTCGAAAAGTAACACGTACCTGTGTGACTCGAACTTGGCCCTCGGCTTCCTCCAACATGTGATAAAATTCTTCAGGATCGAATTCTAGGCACTCCAGTAACCTTGCCGGTCGTGAAATGATGAGCAAAAGCTTGCGGACGAGTCGACTGAGGTGCGGGACAGCGTCGACGGCTTTGTCTTTGGCCTCTGACAAGAGTCTCTCCAGATTGTCCGACATGTCGTAAAAGTATCGGCTGGTGATGAGGCCCTGCTCCGATTTCTGCAAACAATCGCGCCCCAGTTCGATCACCTGATGCTGGACGAATCGCACGATGGCTATGGCGTCGGCTGGGATGGGCTCGTTGGAACCCTCCGCGCCTGCTGTCGCCTCTGAACTCTCAACGCTGGCGTTCTCTTCGACGAAGGCCTTTAGCCTCTCCTCCATCTGTCGGGTCGCCTGTAACGTCGTACACAAGATGGATTGTCTCTTTTTTTCATGTACGTACTGGATAAGAGCCAAATACCTTGGGGAAGCGTTCTTTGTACAGCATGTTCATCATGACCACTTCGCTATCAACAACTGGTGAGCGGATCGGACTACTGCAAAATTCATCATCACCGATGAGAAAGGAGAGAGAGAGAGAGAGAGAGAAACAAAAAAATGGCGTAATGATGGCGAATTCCAATGATGAATAGAGAGTTCAACAAACCTCAAGCTTCTCGATCTCGGTCGCATTCTGGGCGAGCGACGGCCTGCAGCTGCGGCAGCGTCCGTCTCCTCGATGACGGGGTTGCTCTCGTTGGATGAGAAATGTCGCGAGAGGAATCGCATTTCTTCGGCAGTCGGCACCGTCGGCAAATGATTCAACCGCTCTTGACTGGAACACTGTGACTGGAACGCATCAATAAAAGAGGCCACGGGTGTCCAACAGGATGGGATAGGAAAGGATGAGGCGGGCAGGATGAGCGCAACCAAAGAGTTAAGAAAAAAAAAACAGAGATAAAAAAAATAATTGTTATAACAGAACAGAGTCATGCAAAAGCCGCCAAACAAAAGTCAACTAATGTTGGTTTTTTCCCTCTTTTCGACTTGAATATACAAAGATGATATTGTCAAAACAACTAAATAAAAAAATAATAAGGCGTGTGATTCAATCAGCCACAGCAAATGAAGCCAAGTGATTTAAATGAATTCAATCAAAAAGACTAATCAATAACGACGACGACGACGACGTATTTAAAAGGCCGACAACAAAGGGTAGAGGAAAGGTAGGTGGGTAGGAATTGAATTATTCTAGTTCGAAAGATACGCACCGACACATTGGAGCTGGCCGGAGTAGTGCCGTAACCAGATGAAGGCAACGAAGCCACCGACCACCGTCGACACTCGGCCCTAATCGGAAAAAGCCATTAAGTGACCATGTCCCCCAAACAATACCAGACAGAATATATTTCATTACTTTTTGATAGGGACGAAGGCGAATTGCTGGCTCGGTGACATGTTGCGTGGGCTGTCCATCGGGCTCCCTGGTAGAATGATCCCGTCAGTCAATTATTAACTGAATCGGTTTCGAAACACGCTCACGACAGCAACATACCTTGTGACAATGGTGACTGGCAACGGGGCGGCATTGTGGGCGATGTGGCCGCTATCATGCTCTTTCGATGCTGCAGATGCGAATACTGTACTCGAGAACATCTTCTCGGCAGCATCAAATCCCTCTGGAAAAAAGACAAGCAAATAAATAAACGATTAGGCTTGCCGGCAGATGGCTGGGAGCACCGGAAATCGATCGATTCTGTCCGCGTTTTGAAATGAGAACGCGACGAGAGCATCGACAGGATGTGTTGACGACCAACGGGCATCGTCATGGAGACATCCTCTTACACAACAACACTCGAGTGCATTGCGATGCACCTGCGGCCGATCAGAAATGAATGAAGACCTTGGACGGAATGATTCCCGTCTCACCTTGAGAAGAATAAGAGCGGGATGGACGAGAGTTGGTGTCGTTGGAGCGGACGGTGTTGAAGCTGCCGACCAACTTGCCGAATGGACAGTTAACGGCAGCGATAGGTGAGATCGGGTCGAAGAGCGACGCTCCTGCAACCGAGTCCGGAACATATTGCCGGTCGTTGAACGCAAGTTGTCGTCACCAGACACAGTCACGCGGATTTCTGTCGCGCTCATCTAAGCCACACACAGACACACAAACCGATTGCTAAGCTCAAAATACCCGACATTCGTCTCTCGATACCTACAAAAAAATGTGGTCTGAATTTCTCACGGGTTCCCTCGATAATGGCACCAGGTGGAGCCGCCCAACCCGACAATGGGAACCAGATAATAAAAAAAAAGTGAAACGATCCTATTGACGATGATCAGGGAGGTACAACGGAGTAGAAACTTTTGACACGCCGTTTGGTTTCTTAAAAAATGGCCACACAAGAGAAAGTTTTCTCGACAAAAAAAGAACTTACGCCGGACAGGATGAGACGGAAACCGCTGAAACGGCCACTACAACCGGTGGGACTGGTCGGAACATCGGTAGATTCAGGATAAGACAAACTCCGACGTATCCACTGAATACCCGAAGGTCCCAAGCTCATTTCGGATCGATTCTTGGTTGGATCTCAAGTCTTCCTCTCACGTGTCAGTCCCGTTGGCCGCTCACGGCCATAGACAGTCTATTCTCCTTCGCAACAGATCGACAACTTTTTCGACAAGAAGAAAACAACTTGCAGAGGTCCGTTCGCTCTGACGACCAGAGCGCGACTGGACTCGCGCCTCAAAGTCAAAAGTGTCGGACGGTCTATCTTTTCCCTGCGCCGTGGAAACGGTAATTATCACGAAATTACAACAACAACCCGAACGAATATCCGGCGGTTTTCTGCCCCGGAGGCTATTTTGTCCGTCGTCGACACGAGCTAACCGCAAGCCGGCCTTTCTCTTTATTCCTTTTCTGACACAAAATCAACGTCAACTTCAACGTACTTTTTTTTCCTTCTCTCTCTCTCTCTATGTAAGTTTTAATTGATAAAAATAATGATGACGTCCGGTCGCAGTTGGTCGACCTGGATCGCGTTTTGCAAACAAAGCGGCTAATATTTCGAATGTAAATATAAATATTTAAAAAAAACGAGAAAGAGAGAGAGAGAATGACGAGGTCAACGTAGATGCATCGCGACGCAGCCAATCGAAATAACCACGACGGTCACAAGGAATGTCCTTGTCTGACTGAATTTTGAAATGGGTGCCATTACTGTACTATCTCTGTTGACATATTGATTTGAGACCATTTAAAGAGATTGACTATCCGTTTGCTTTTTAAAAAAAGAACCTTTATCAACGACAATATTGTTTACTTCATCACTTATCCCGATAACTTGAAAAAACCCTAGACATCGCCAAAAAAGAAATCCATCCACGTCCAGCGATTGACTCGAGCTGAATGAGCAATTTGGTGTCTGGCACGTGGAGAAGAATCCAAGCGCGTGCGGAACGAGGCCAAAAAGTGGATGAAAGGTTACAAAATGGCGTGGAATAAAGTGATTCGATCGATATGAATCGATCGGCCATACAAGTACTAGTCTGTGATGTTGTGTGTACAAGAAAACTTTCAATTGAGGAAGTTGCCGAATCCTCTTTAACTGGATCAATTCACAAAGAATGGGGAATTTGTGCGACCATGTACAAGACGAGTTTCGGGACTCTGAAGGGCCACATCCTACGCATGACGTCACACACGATAGATATCTCAATCCGCCGGATTTTTCCCCTTCCGTCCGAATGGATCGATGACGACGCGCACAAGGATTCTTCCACCTAGCGTTCCAACGAGCTTTCGTTTCCTCAAAATGAGGAATATTTACTGTGCAATAAGGAAATCGCTCCAAAGTCGTACAAAGAAAATCCCGACACCTGGGCCCCACACAAACAAACTGCACTACAGCTGCGCCCCAAAAGCCCAAAAAGTGAAACGTGGATCAACTTGGCTTCCGTTACTACGTCACCCGATCGATTGCTCGACGCAACAAACCGCAAACCTCCCCGCTATTTTTCACCAAAAGTTTGTATTCTCTAATTAAGTCGGTCTTTAAATCATTCCCATGCATCTTTTCTACATGGGCCCGAGAGACTGCGACCTCTTTTTTTTTTGTTACTTGTTCTTCGTATTCCCCCATGTTCCATTTCGAAATGGCGATCGATGCGTGACGGAACCCCCAACAGTTGAGGAAAAGAAAGAATGAGAGACCCGGAAAAAAACAGAGAAATTCAGCCACATATCGTTAAGAATACGGTCGCTAATTAACTGTAATAATGATAATAGAAAAGTCTCTGACTGTCCAGGATCCGCGGCACTGTGAGCTGGTGTGTGTTTAAACAAAACTAAGAAAACAAAACCGACGACGACGAGCTGCTTCACCCGACTGTCGGACGTCGACGTCGACGCCGGAACTGACAAGGGCAAGGATTGCGCGCGCAACTTAAAACACTGTCTAGGCTTCTTGTCCCTATGGAATTTTCCCAAAGAGGCTGAATAACTTGGGGACCTTGTTTTGGCTGGATCAAAAGGAAACTCATTAGCATCGCAGGGGAAGCTTAGTTGAAGAGCGCATCCTTTAGAAAGTCCCCATAGTAATCGGGACGGGATAAAACAACTTTTTGAAGAAGAAAAACAAAAATCAAAACTTACCACGGAATTGGCTGTCAGAGAAGGTGCCGACTGTCCCAAAGTCGACCCCCGGATTCTCTGAAGATTGTAGCTATCTCCTTCGGCTTCAGTTCCGCCTGAATTGAATGATTAAGAGTTAACAAGGTCTTCATCATGCTTTCATGCACTATCGCGTAGGCTTCCCCTTGTATCGGCCTCCGTCCCCATCTCTTATTGTATCTCTTGAACAGGCCTCCCTCCTCTTAGCGACAACCGTTGATGACCCAGGGATGCGTGTTGGAAGATCCCTTCGTCGTCATGACAACGCGAAGAACATCTTCTGATCGTTCCAATACGTACGAGAATCGAATTTGCCGATTGCTTGATTGTTACCTTAGTAACAGCCAGTCAATCCCGACCCTTCTCAATCAATACTGCTCTTTACACCCCAATTCCTACAGCTACTGCTCGTCTGGTGCAGCAGCAGATCGAATCAACTCAAGTCGAATCTTCGTCAAAGCGTCTAGATGCATCCAGTCCGGATATGTGCATCCCTGAACCGGAAGATAGTGCGCACAAGATAAATTAATAATACCATTGGCGGCGGAAGCGGTTGAGGCCGTGCAAGAAGCTGCAGCCGCAGAGTGAAGTCGAGCAGTTTGAATCAAGTTGCCGGGCAGCAATTGGAGACCTCCGACGCTGTGCCGATGAGCTGGGACGCCCACGGCGCCCGTGGCAAGAGGCGAATAACACCCTCCACTGGATCCGTATTGGCCGGCTGCGTAGCTCTCCCTTCGGCGTCGCAAGTCATCTGATAGTTGTCGGGCAAAAGCACGAGGCCGAAGGAGCAACATCGATGCTGCCAATGAAGACGAGGCCGATGACGACGGGGACGAGCTCCCGCTCCCGCTCCCGAGCGACAAGCAGTCGACATCTAAAGAACGACGCACCGGGGTTAAACATCCCGCTCCATCTACCTAAAAAGAGGGAAAAGGCAAATCAATAACAGTCAGCACATTTGAAAGTTGCGACCTCAATCGAGATCGTTGACTCGATGATTCGCAAGTTAGAGAGTACTTTCTAACATCCCACAAGGGGCCGGATCGATCACGAAAGTTGTGTTGCGTGAAGGCGATGATGACGTTGAAAACGCCCGCGCCATCTAACGATATTCACGACAACTCGTTGCCGGTGCAGTTTCCCCAAACTTGTATATGATAATAATTGGGACGCAACGTGTTGTTTTTCACGTAATCGGGTCAGACGTGGAAATACGGCAAGTAGGACGACCATTATCTTCGCCAGTTAAGAGATGTGAAACAAAATTTTTGGCCATTTCCGACCAGACAAGAATGAATACAAGAACGGCCAGTTGGCAACTTGCTCCGACAGTTTGGCTCACGGAAAGGGCCTTGAACAAACCGAATATTAATCAAGCAGTTTGGCGAGCCGTCCAGCAGTGTGGGACAGCGACTCTTGGAGGAAAAATAGAGGAAAACAAAATGTTGGGCCGTCTAAACGGGCAGAAGGCCAGTCGAAGGCCCGAAATGGCCAAGAAAATGACCACCTTGAAGAAGAAGGGCACTCGAGAGTGAGACAAGTGTCAAGGACGACACGGTCTGCGAGCGACGCCGACTGCTAACGTCACCCCAGATCTGTTTGGCGTAAAGCATAAATATCCTATTTGTGAAAAAGTGAAAATCGCATAACTGACCCAAGGTCCGATCGATCAGACCTCCTACTGCACAACTACGTCTCGATTAACGCAACCAGACAAAAGCACCTTGGATCAGATTCGAGTCTGTGCGGATGTCCTAATTAATAAAGTGATAATTACTTGATTAGATGTGGAGTCATATACCGGTGACAGGACGGAGGCAAACCGTGAATAGATTGGAATTGGCAACTTTCGGCAGCGTTGGGATCGCGATAAAAAAGGATGTTGGGATGTCGAGTCAGTCACGTCAGCGCTGCCCGGCCGGGTTAAGTTCAACGTTAAATCTTGCCGTTTCATCTTGGATATTTTTTTTCTCTTCTTTCTCTTTTCTTCTTCTTTTGTCTCCTTAATTCACGAGAATTCCACACGGTTCTATAGGTCTTTCGGATGAAAGCATGATCTAGAAGTTTTCTGGCGGGTCAGCTGGTTATATCAATGGCCGCCAGAGGGTCGGCAATCCACTCGGTAGTAGAAGTAGTAGTACACGGTATAGCAGAATCAACAAAGTGGGCCATGGATAGGCATGTGTGTTTCCAAGTCTTATCTTTGTTTTTGAAATCTTCTTTTCTTTTTCCGGTTCGGATCAACGCCAGATTTGCTTCACTTGCTACCTTCCAGTGTCTAAAGAAATAGTCACTGCTTTGCTGGGGGCCAGACGAAACGAAGGAAACCCGACAGCCTCGGCTCCATGGGGGAATCAAGAGTCTTGTCCCCTACCGAGTCAGCTGATCGATGTGTCGCGCGATTGCCCCTAGAGACCATCACAATAGTCCACCACATATACACTCGACTGTCAAATATGGCTGACCGAGTCGTCCACCGAGATTTGTCCACACGTGGGAGTCTTCCCTCCTCTCGTACTCGCAAAAAAATGGCAGATAGGCTAAGAGAAAAACTGTTTTAAAAAAAGAGCCGAAAGACGGTGTGTGCAGATCGACGTACGTCTGCGTCACGACTGACCGCAGGACCGCGCAAGCTATACTGGCTTCTGCTGCGCCAACTCTCTCCCTCTCTCTCTGGGTGCGTACTCGTGGCGCCGCCAGACGTCAACTTTCTACAACTGGCTAATAACAACATCTCTCGGGTTTGCCACAGCCCAGCAGCTGGACGTTTTCTCACTCGCCAAAAAATAAACCGCAGCACACACACGCACAAGAGATAAAACCAGCAGCATACACAGAGTCTAGGAGCTAGCAGTTGAAAGAGTTGGAAGGGTGGTCCTATATATTCTCTTTCTCTTCGTATTGTTGACCAACAATGGTCGGACGTCGTGTTTTCTTTCGCTCCGCGGTCTAAAGCAGAGAGAAAGAGACTGACCTCAATTTTAGCAAACGGCTTCGCATGATTGTACTGTCCGCTATTTGGAATCTTGAACTCGAGTGATCAAAAGTTTGCCCGTATGACGACGGCGAAAAGGAGGAGAACCGTAAAAGGGCCGTTTGCTGGGATCATCTCTCTCAGCTAGCGAGGAGTCCACGCATCACCACCACGCCTATTCTCCAGTTGGACCAAGGTCGGGTCGAATCATAACGAGCCCTTGATTGAAATTGCTTCCAGGCTTTGTGCGTGTGTGTGTGTGTGTGTGTGTGTGATGACTGAGAGAGTTTGCGTCACAAAATGACGGGCCGTCCCGCCCAGTTGCATACCATAAAAAGAAAGCGCTGGAATCATAATAAAAGAAAAACGGGACATAAAGATAAGCACACAGCGCAAAGTATTGATCCAGACTCCCGAGTCCTTTTAAAGCCAGCCATTTATCTCATTGATCCCGCGTGCAATGAGTACTCGACCGACACAAGAACTCATCCGGATAACAGCCTCCCAAATGCTCCCAATTTTTTACTTTTTCGCCTCTTTCTGCCTTAAGTAAGTCGACGACGACGTCATCCAAGTGGTAAACACTATTCTCCGCGACAGATAAAACGCGCATGCTATCCGCGACATGTAGAAAGAAGAGATCACTCGCGGCTGGTTCTTATCGACCAGACGCTTAGTTTACAACCTGAAATAAACCGACATACGTAGACCCCATAAAACGATATTGTTTTCCACCGGCTGCCCGAGAATGTTAATCACGTGCATCGATGACACGCAACGATTAGCGAACGTAAATAGAATTCGTGAACCATCAAAAGATCAAAGGGGTCACCAAAGAGCCGTGCCGAAGCCCAAGGTAAAAAACATGGCTATTAACCGATTAGAATTGGTATATGACGGATACGCCATTTGAAAAAAAAAAGAAAGAAAGAAAGAAAAAAAAGAGAATCCAGGGCCGGATGCCAAAGGTCCCTTCTATTTCCATCCACCCCGAGCGGTGTGTAGCGTGTACACAGTTCTCTCTCAACAACGACGTATAGAAAGCCATCACACAAGTGGAGAGGGGAAACTGTCTGTACCGTTGAGCGTGACCATATAAAGAATTGTTGCTTAAGAATCGCCTCGCGAAGCAAGCTGGTAGGGCGGAAGCTGGATCGTTTCCAACAACGCCAATCGATGAATTCGCATCACGGCAGCCTACCGTTGTCAAGTGAATCACAAATAATTCCTGCCGCCTTGACGTAGGAAGGACGCCCACTCTTAACACTAGGCCGTTTAAACTTTCAATGCTTTCTCAATAGAGCGTTGATTCTTACGGCCAATCACAAAACCTATTCAAAAATACAGAAGGCGTTCGCTCTGAATTCCTTATGGAACAGGAAATCAGCCAAAAAGCCATCACTTAAGATTAGCACTAGATTCCGGTCCCGTTTTCAAGTAAACCCTCGCCCTAGCAACACTAGCTGGTCTTTTTTTTTTTACCAAACGATTCAAAGCATATGTCCTAATTTGGTTGAATAAAAAAACAAGTTTGCCAAACTTTTTTTCTTCCTCCATTCGCCTCAAGGGCGAACGTGTGGGTCAAAGAGAATTGCCGCAAACTTTTCCAGGGGAAGGGGATTTTCCAAAAAGTTCTCCATATTTTGCATCACCTAGGTATCGACCGACTACGTCCCACACGCGCCAATGTGGCAGGGAATCGAACTTCCGGCTGCTGCTGGCAGAATGCGGATCCAGTCAGATGAGGTTCATACTTCAACCCACCGAAATGGTAGCGTGACATGAGACATCTAATAAGAAGGGGATTCATGGGCTTGCTCGAATGGATCCAGTTGGGTGCAACTACTATCATTTATACAAAAAGACGGGGAGCGTCGTCATGAGGAAGGAATATCCAGCGAGTCACAAAACGTAGTGAGTCACCTGATGGATCGATAATGGCGTGAGCACGAAGGACGGACGCGATTGTTTTACCTCTGATTGGTGAATCCAATGACGGGCCATTTCTACGGCGTTCAAGATGCGCTGGCGCAATCCACCTTGATCCGGCACGCTAGCCAAATCCTCCGGTAGCAAACTGGTGAAAAGGGTAAGCGGCGTATCCTTCGGGTAGACCTGTGACCAAGACAATTGCATATTCCATATAGTGTCCTATTTCACGCGAACTGACCGCAGACTACCCAACGGTCCTCCAAACCGCCGGTCTGGAGTGGCGTCGGTAACGACAACCGCAACGAGGACAAACCACCATATTATTATAAAGATATATATAGATATGTATACCTGCAGAACTTCTTCCATTTGCGGGAACTTGGCGACCAGGTCGCCTAGGTCGGCGGTCGAAGACGGTGCAGACGAAGAACGACCGAGTAAAGCTCTCCGCCAACGCCTCCAATGACCACCCAGCACTCCGCCCGCTCCTCTTAGATCGCAATCTTCCTCGCAGCGCGGAGTCGACGAAGACATTGCCAATCGACGGCGCCTTTCACCTATTGGAAAACAAACCTTGTTATAGGTCTTTCCAAATTCCATTATGAAAGCGAGACAGTCAGCGACCGTTCGCCTCAGCGAGTAAATCGATACAGAGCTGGTTACTGACTTTGCCACACACAAACAAACAAAAAAAAATGAATTTCAAGAGAAATTTTTAATGCGATACCTGAGCGATCTGGTAGAGACATGTTCCGTTTTCAGTTGCAATTCATCGAGGAGACAACGGAATCGGTAAATTGCCGGCAGTCGGCAATCAGAAGCGCAGACCTGTTCGTCTACGGCCCGGATGACGACTGTTGGCAACCAGCACGAGAAGTGTTGCCGGAGGGAATTTTCCCACGCGCAGGATCCAACGCAACCGAAGAGAAATGCGCCGTCTCCAGCACCAATGTGTCGAGAAAGGTGCGTGACCTGGTAGCTGACTGACAATGTGCGGCCGGGCGTTCCTTCTTTAATAGAGCGTCAAGTACACCATCTCGGAGAGTGGTTTTCGGCACTAAAATGAGTGGGTCGATAGCAAAATCCAATTTTCCCGGCCACAGTGTGTAAAAAGGACAGCTGGAGGTTGGCCAAACTTAGGGGAGGGGTTCCCTTCATTGGGCACCCATTTGCATTCTTTGATCTAGTAGAGCAACCCTATGTAGGAGATCAAAGTGACGGGGGAAATGAAAAATCAGTTGCAACTCACCGATTGAGTAGCAAGTTGATCGAGAATTTCTTCAACACTGCAAATGCACTTAACTGCTTCTCTCATTTGGGATCACACTCCACATCTGTTAAGTTTTCACCCAATTGGGATATGTGCTTCAGATCATGACTGATTCCACTACACACAGAATCCAGAAGCTAAAGAAACTCCAGGTCTTGAGATGACTGGCGAAACACAAGTGGGTTATATTTGGAGAATCGCTTTGAAGACAGGATTTGACACCCATTCTTCTCCAGGAGAAAGGGAGATATCTTTATTTCAGGCATATCATAAGGCAGCCTAATGCCATCCATTATGGGCTCTTCAAGCTGCATCTTGTGAGGTTGCTGAAGTTCAGCATCATTCATCAGATACCATGAACTCATCGTCATTGTTGACACGAAACCGGTCACGCTGCCGCGGTGACCATAACGTGAGACGCGGATTGTATGATTCCCTCACGACAAAAACAAAGATAAACGAGTTTACTGAGGCTTCAAACAAAACACACACACACACACACACACCCACCCAAAAGTCGTTCAGAAAAGGATCACAAAAGATGCAGATACCAAGTTAATGTCATCTAGTGATCAAATTTGCAGGCTTTCTGCGGCCTCTACCGGCCATTTTACGTCAAACAAAAAATGAGAGGCCTTGTTCATGGTCTTGCGATTCTAAAGATTAAAGTCATATTTTATTCGTATTCCTGGTAAGACTAATTTAAAAAACATCTGCTTTCTATATAATTGCGATTGATAATTTTGTGATAATGTAATGAACTTTAATGAACAATTTTCTGATTAAATAGTTTCTGAATAAAAAATAACAATAAAAAGCGCCATTGCCAGTTTTCAAACACGAAAAAGGGAAGAAACTCGGGAAATCGGAAGACTCGGAAGTCGGAAACTCGGTAGTAAGTACAGAAATGAAGCCGTTTTGAGGAGTTTGTTCTTCTTCTCTGATGAGTATAAGTGAGGAACCAACAAAAATTACAGGGTTCTAACGTTTCAATAAATAGGCAGTTGGTATTTGGAGTTACGGCGCACTTGGAATATAAAAAGCTTCAATCATGTTTATTTTATCTTCAAATTAACGTTCGCTAGATGACGAATTGGATTCCGATTTACAGTAATCTCCGAAACTTGTTTACATCGTTCAGTGCCATGACATCTGTGACGTCCACTTCGAAATTGGTGTCGGAGCTGCCCATTACAACAAGAACAAGCTTCATTACAATCTTTTACACATGGTTTTAATGAGAATGTCACTAAAAACTATCACAGAGCCGGGAATATATGCTTCATCATCTTACTTTACAGCACCCTGAAACAATTATTATTTTTGCTTGTTCTCTTGCTGCACCCTGCGCTTGCCCAGTCCGCGTCCCGCTCGCCGTTTCAATTGTGCGTTGGTTTTCTTTCAATTTACTTAGTTGTTAAAGTTTCCACCTACAGTATCCACCCAAAATATTAGTCCCTTTTTTTTAGTCCCACCCTTTTCTGTGTAAAAACGGCAAATGGGTCTGTTAGGAAAATCGGGTTTTCGACCATTTAAAATTAAGCTAGAATTTTTAAATTTAGATTTTATTAAAGAAGAAATCTTTCTCTGCACGCTGATTTTTTTTTTTCTGGTTCGGACTATGATCCGCCAAAAATCACGAGTAGTCGCATCATTTATTAGACCCCAAATGTTTTCCCGTGTTAAACATTGAAATTTAGCGGTCTCTAGTACCTTAAATATGAACCGGCAGAGGCAGGAAAAAAATCAGCATGAAGCTGACGCCGATGCGAGCAACAATTTTGCGATAAAAAAATTAATTAAACGGAATTGATTGTCGAAAATTGCATCGGAAGTTGAAAAAAATCTTTGTTTTGGTTGGGCGAATTTTTTTCGGCGCAGGTAGTCGACTGACCTTTTTCCAATTTCGACCTACCCTTTTTTCGTCTCTCGACGTTCCATTACAAAATGTTTTTTTTTCAAGTCCTTGGATTTGAGGCCTACATGAAATTGAAGATATCCCCAGCTGTAATCTCAGCCAGACAGTTGAGGGACACAATTAATCCAAAACCGTCTCTTCATCCTTACGGTTCGGATTCGATTCGTTTCCTGTACTGCTGTACCGAAGGTGAACTTTTTTCAATTTTATTACCAATGTTTTATCCGTTATCACACGCCTTCTTTTATAAGGACTTGATGAACGTGCTACTGCCCCGTTACCAGGTCGGTCAATTTTTTCACCTGAAAACATCGCAGATTACTTTAATGGTGATATGGCATAATATGTTACCAGGGAACCGCCAACGTAAAGGTTAAATAATTTTCATCACGAAACCAGAAATTAATGCTTTTTGTTTTACTATAGGAAGAGATTAAAATTAACTATTTAACATTGAAGTACAACAATGAGTATTTTGATTTCATTGACGTTTCCGGAGATAAGTATAAATCAACGCATGCAACAAATACTCCTAAAGATGCACTTGTTGTTTTAGAAGATGTTTCTGATAAAGGATCCGTAAGCGAAAAAAACAATAAAGAAGATTGTAAAACCGATGAATCTGATAATGTACCACCAACAGTGGAAGAAGACTGCGATTCTGAAGAATCTAATAACAGTGGAAGAAGACTGCGATTCAGAAGAATCTGACAGTGTATCAATAGTAGAAGAAGACTGATTCTGAGGCAGAATCAGATGTCGATTTTGAAATCCCTTTTTGTAAAACGGATTTCAGGATTCGTTCAAAGAGAGTGAAAGGACAGAAAACCCATGCTCCGTGTCCCGAGTGCGGAGAATTTTTCGCTAAAAAGATTCAAATTAAAAGACACATGTTAACACATACTGGTGAAAAGGTACAAAAAAGTAAAATTATATCATGAGTCAAACATTGTCTCATCCTGTTTTACATTGTAGAATCATTTGTGCCCTAACTGTGGGGAAACATTTACTACGAAGGGAAGTTTGAAAACACACATGTTAACACATACTGGTGAAAAGATACAAAAATGGAATAATTATATCATGAGTCAAACATCACGTCATTGGTACGTTTAACACTGTAGGTTATGGCGCGCCGTATACTATGGCGCGCCGTCAGCGCTGATTCAACTTTTTCATTGATCAAGTATTTTAAATGGGTTCCTCGATGAATTTTAAATAAATTTTGATACCTATTTCGAGTTCAATCACCATCAAATTTTATGGCGTTTTCCAATGGTAAAAAAGGAGCGATCTTTTAGAGATTTAGGCCTAAAAGTTGTTCCAATGGGAAAAAATCGAGCGCTCCCTGCCGGAGCTTGTTGTTCCAATGGGAAGTGGAGTTGCTCCAGATCTGCCACGGAGCTGCTCCAGATCTGAAAATGTTGCTCCGCCGATTTTGACGGAGCAACAGATCTTGCTCCGAAACGGAGCAAATTTCGACATGGGCTGTATAGGGAAAATTTCGTCTGCTCTTGACGTTGACAGACCAAGCCGTATTTCCGACCTATCAAAAGTGGTTGAAATTGTTCCAATGAAAACGGCCGAAACTGCTCAGAGATAGAGCAGTTTCCAAAATCCGGCTCGGAGCTAGCTCGCTCTTTTTCAGATCTGGAGCAAAATTGACTCGCTCTATTTTTGCCATTGGAAAACGCCATTAGAAAATTCCGAACCGTTATTCAAAACACAACCATGAAGTATATCAGGAGTGTCAACGGGGTATACTGCCTTGTACACGCGCTTCGAGGGGGATGGACGACACCCAGAGATGGCGTTGTTGTGCATTTTCTGCATTTTCGTGTTTTTCGGACGGACTCACGGACACAAATCGAGGTAAAAGTCTAGTTTAGGACTGCCGTTTTCCTATACTTCTTTACTTTACTTCACTTTACTTCTTTACTACTACACTACACCACTATATGTAATGAAATGTATATATGTGTAAATATGTTGTCAATTTGGAAATACCAGGTTTCCATTAAGCGAATTTTTTTTCAAAGTGTAAAAGAGATCTCATACTAAAACTAAATGAACTAGAACAGAGTCATAGAACCCTGGTTGCTCCTCTAGGCTGTTCCCCCCCTTGTTTTGGGGGCTATCCCTCATGCGGACCAAACTCCGCAAATAAACGGTGTGGCCAAGGCGGGGTTTATTTTTCCTCCAGCTAAACAGCGCCATCTAACGAACCAATCATCACGGTCAAATTTGTAAGCCTTCCCGTGATTCGTTAGTCCACTTATGGTAGGCTTCAGGCGATTTGGGAATCCCCTTTGGGTAGTGTGGCACACACCCGCCAGACGGCTCTTTTTCGCTGGAGCATTTGCGGAGTTTGGTCCGCATGAGGGATAGCCCCCAAAACAAGGGGGGAACACCCTAGAGGAGCAACCAGGGTTCTATGACTCTGACTAGAATGAAAAAAGGTTATTTTAGCAGGACTCCAGCTAGTTTTTGTCGGTAAAAGTTCGAACGGCTCTCAAATGTCAACAATTGCAACAGCGCATTTTGGCGTTTTGTCGAACATGGCTAGCAAAAATAACCGAAATTCGGCGCCTTTAAAAAACTGCATTAACTCCACCTTTAATCTCATATAACCCCAATGGTCTGAACTTTATAACATATAATCTTAAGTATCCTTTTCTGTTCGAATAAAATGCGTATCAGACCTTGTTCTGAAAAAAATCGGAAAAAAATAGTTTTTCTCCCTATACCCTCTGTAGACGTTAGCGCCAGATTTGCTGGTGGCGCCGTAGCGGCCGAACCGAACAGTGAAGCACCGCCCCCTGTAGCCAGGGGTAGCGCGATGTGTCACCTTCCAATTATTCATGTCACAGGTTTACGTAATATACATTACAATACGTCGACAAAAGGTCAACAATAAAAAAAAAATACAATTACTGTTCATACTCGGATTTTGTGATAAAAAATGTATGTACAATTGGAAAAAAACGGAAGAATCCGCGTCCAATTCAAATTGTCTTTTCGAGCGGGCAATTACTTAAATTAAATTACTTTGGTCTCGTCTCCTGAACCATACTGAAACTAGAACTTCGCTCCTAATCCTGAAACGTTGAGAACCCTAGCGTATTGTTTCTCCGTTCATATAATAATATTCAAAAAGGATGGATTTTGCATTTCTTATTTCCCCCATTTAACCTATTTCAAATTTCTATGTCAAATATGTCTAGCCTTTATCAAATATGTTGGATTAGTTGACATTAGGCGAAAAACAAAGTGGGATAAAAAAACCTCTGTCAACTCTTATTTCAGTTTATGTAAGCCAAACAGTAAAATCCGATATTTATTCCTAATATTGTTATGAACGGAGGGGCTCAAACTACTCAAAACCGGGGAAAATCTACTCCTAATCAGGCAAAAAGGTTCAATTCGCTAAGCTAACGCGACTCCTAGGCTCAGAAGCAGACTGAAAATTCAAAGTCCACAGGATGAGTCGTCCGACCATCGCGAGTGCCAAGCACCGACTTAGTCTCTTTTGCAACTCTCCGCTTCGATCATAGCCCAATCATCGTCACGTCAACGTCAGCTCTTAGGATCGGTCAGGGCACGTCTTTTAGGAAAAAAGGGAAAAGGGTAGCCAGAGGTCGTCAAAGGACATTTCAACTCGCCTCAAATCTTCACTCATAACAATATAAAGAAACGTCGTATAAAAATTTCCTTTGTATGAATGTACGTAATTGCTCTTCCGTGACATTGGATTATTATTAAGTCAAATATTTGAGAAATCTGTACATTACCCGGGAAATCCCCGTATAAATTGTGTCATTAATAGATTTACCCCGTTTCTTTATTTGCTAATTTTCCGGTACGTGAATCTAGATCGGTAGCATAAACAGCCCACCGATCTTCCGGGCGCTGTCCTAATTGGCACTGTTGTGCTGAGTGCGTACGCAGCATAACAAGAACACCATATCGACACTATTATTATTGACTACTATGACCATGATAGTAATTTGATAAATGATTTTAAGCATCCCTTCGGGATCCTCCCAGCGAGCGACGGAAGTCAGCGCTGGTAACAGTATTTTTCGCGTAGGTTTTGAGCGTGCCGTTAGATGACGTTGTAGACGACCCTGCCTTTCGTCTGCTCTGCTTAGCGCTTTTGTCAGGTACTCGGGTTCTCATTTTTATTTATTAGTTGTTTGCATTTGGTTGTGCCTTATTTTTGCGCCAAGACTTGGAATTGCGGTTTTACTGTGATGCTTGTGTTCTCCAGATAAATTTAAGTTCATTTAAACATTGAACGCATTAAAATTATCTCGCGTTAAAATCTCCTCAACTTGTCCTTCTTATTTTTGCGTCACGATTTGTATTTTTTTCACTTTAAAGTGTTAAAGTTAAGTGTTTAATCCCCAAATTAGCCAATAGTTTTCAAGTGCAGACAGATTTCTTTTCCTGCAATTGTGGATGGTGCGAACTTGTGTTATGGGGGATTTTTCTTTCCAGCCTGTTTTGCTTTCTTCAACTTCCTGTGTTTTAAAATACGTAAATAACATAATTAAACTTACTAATTACAAGGGCATCACCTTCTTTTTCCTTTAACCAACTTGCCTAAATTGCCCTTTCCTAGGTGTGCTCTTTTTTCTATGTCACCCAATTTCTTTATAGCTTTGTGATACCTATTTCAATGTTGGAAGAAAAAGAACGTGGGTTAGAGAGAACTGCGATACCCTCCAACAATAAAATACATTGTTAACTACAAGAGACGAAAAAGAAAGGGGTAATACAAACTTCAAAGTAATTGATGCCATTTCTGCTTTTGTGTGTTTTAATTCTAGTTGCAGCTTTTCTTTTTCATTAACAGCTGTGGAAAGTGCCATATTATGAAAATCTTGAAATTTTTCAGCATTTTTTACAAGTTTAACACTTTCGGCAGTCAGACTGTCAACTAGATCTATGAACTCGAATTCAGGGTGACTTTGAATTTCAGATTTCGTCAAACGTTTAGGAGGGGGAGGGCTTTCATCTCGCGAACTCACTTTGTGAGTTACATTAGATCTGGACATCGCTTCTTTCCTCTTCGAACGCTTCGAACCCATCTTTTGATTCAAAATTTAACAGTGTCCTAATTTAAAAATTTAAGTTGGTAAATGATTAATCTTTCCAAAAGGGTACTTTTCTAACTGCTTTGACGGAAGGTTGGTGAAACAGCGTCCTAGCTGCGTAGGCTACTGCTAATAGGTATTCGCCTGGTAATGGTAATCGAAAGTAATTATACTTCAGCTGTCAGCATGCCGTTAGATGGCGTTGTAGGCCTTATCTTCGTCTGCTTAGTGCTTTTGTCAGGTGGTCCTGACTCAGTTTGTTGTTATTAGTTGTTTGCAATGGTTTATTTTTGCGTCAAGACTGTTTTTGTTTTGTTTCTTTCACTTAAAAGCGTTGTATTGGTTATGTTGTCTAGAACAATTCAAATTCAAATTTACAACATTTATAATAGGCAAGAGTACTCTCGCTGCACAGCACTGCATGCTGTTGTATTTACATGCGAGTGTATGTAGCTCCGTTAGGAATGCAACTTTAAAAGGTTTTTCTGCAATGTCTATTTAGGTTCAAGAACTTGTTCCCAAATCCCCAAATTAACAGCAATGGTTTTCAATCAAGTGCAGGCACATTTCTTTCCTGCAACTGTGGAAGATGCAATCTTGTGTTATGGGGGATTTTCCTTTTCAGTCTGCTTTGCTTTCTTCCACTTTCTGTATTTCAAAGAAGTAAATATCAGAATCTAACTTACTAATTAAAAGTGCATCACCTTTCTTTTCCTTAAACCAACTTGTCTAAATTGCCCTTTGCTAGGTGTGTTCTTTTTTCCATGTTGGCCATTTTCTTTTTAGCTTTGCTATATCTATTTCAATGCAAACAAAAAAGACAGTGGGTTAGAGCACTGTGATACCAATCCAACAATAATGGACACTGCCAGCTACGAAAGAACAAAAAGAAAAGGGTATACTAACTTCAAACTAATTGAAGCCATTTCTGCTTTTGTATATAAGCCGCCATCTAGCGTGCCCTTTTACCCCATTCAAAAGGGAAATTTTAATTCTAGTTGCAGGCTTTCCAAGATTCACAACAACAAAGTAGATTTCATTAATAGCTTTTTCATAAATATAATAAAATTTTGTAACTCTTTCACAAAGTTTAAGATGTTTGGCGCACAGCGTGTCAACTAGATCTAGATTCGAAAATGCAGGGTCACTCTCAATTTCAAAATCCTTCAAACGTTTAGGAGCAGGAGGACTTTCATCTCGCAAACTCAATTCGGGAATTTGTTTAGATCTGGACACAGTTACTTTCCTCTTCGAACCCATCTTCCGATTCAAAATTTAATTTAGTGTCTTAATAAAAAATAGGAAAAATTCAGTTGTTTGATGAACAACACGACTGCTAAACTACGAAACTCGTAAGGCAAAGGTTTGCAAGCTGGCAAGCTGACGATGCCTGCGATGGAGAATGGATCTTTGATTCTTTGTGGCCTTTTAAATTGAAGACGCCCCACCCTTATATGGGAGGGAGCAAGGCGAATCTGCTGGGTTGCCAAATTGGAGTGCTAGTGCTTGTTCGTAGCATACTGAACTCAAGGCCGGCATTCCCCCTTTTTGCCTTGAAAAAGGTTCAGATTTTATTCAGAATTCGATTTACATCCGAAAAGTTGAGATACTACGAAAGAACCACCCCCAAGGGACTATTTGAAGCCAATCGAGGAATTAAGGGGGTGACAAGAGTGGGGAAAAAACAAGCGGGATCTGCAGACCGAAGTCCTTCATCGAGTGCGGCTTCTCGCTTATCAACATTGTTCCAAACTATTAATTCAGATGATGAACAGCAAAAGGTTTGACTGTTGTTACATGGTTGTTTGAATTTGGTTTGTGCTTTATTTTCATGTCAAGACTTAAAGTACATCAAAATATACTTATGAAGGATATACTTCATCATGACTTGGGAGTGCTCTGTTTAGTGTCTTAAAATCAACTCAATTTGTCCTAATTTTTGCGTCATGATATATTTTTCAACAAAAGTGCTTTCTGTTCTTGGTTGTGTTGTGTAGAGCAATTGGCAGGCGACTGCCAGCCCTTACCTGCGGCTACGTTTGAAAAACGGTTTGACAACTATTTTTTTCTTTGAAAGCATTTTATTTTTTACCACTTATGCCTTCGAAGTTCGAAGAAGAAGAAGCTATCCCTGCATTAGAATGGGGGAGCTAGCTAACTGATGTGTTTCATGTTTCACTTTCGCGTATTTCATCTTGAAATTCCCCCCTCTTAATCTGAACGGTGATTGGACGAGATCCCCGGGGGCCAATAGAAATAGAAAAGACTAGAAAGTAGATTTGGAAGTATTTTACGGGAAAAGTTTATTTAAAAAAAGATTAACGATACTTCTTTTTTATTTGATTGAAATGTAGTAAGGGGAATTTTATGACTATATTTCTCAGTTTCAATTCCAACCGGAGATATGGAGCTACTATATAAGAAAGAGCCTGTGAAATATTAGTGTATAATACATCTTTGTAGGGATCTTGTGTTTTTATTTCAAGAACGAAAGAATAAATCTAATAAATCTAAGTTGAAATGACGTCCAAACTCCATTATATTCTCTTTTTCATTTTTGTGTTAGAATTAGAAACCTAGTAGGCTACACTACCTACTGTACATCATCGTGGATGGTATTCAGACACAAACCCATTTGACTACTACTTTAACAGCATAAGTATTTAAACTACTCAGGATTTTGCGTAATTACAGCTATAATGTGTGAATGAATCGGAGGATTTTTTTTTAATTTTACTTTTTTTGAAGTTTTAGAAGTTACCACCAGATGTCATAGTTGTCGCTCGGCCAAGAGCCAGTTGAATCGCGCCATTTTTTCGGACGGACTCACGGACACATACCCAGATCGACTTTGATCCTGGGACCTGGGTGTTTCGAGAATATGTTTTGTATTCACGGATCTAATTTTATAGATTTTTGTTTCTTGAATTCAGTGCGTTATGTGTTGTGTGTGAAAAAATATCAACGTGGAAGAAACAAATCAGAAGAACACGTGACAAACCCAGTCGCCATTCCTTCATGCAGTGTAAGTAGAACCAAAGGAAAGAATTCCTTTGAATACTACTAAATTCGTTTTTCGTTTAGCTTGATGTGATAAAGTCGGCCTCTGTTACACAAGTACAATTGAATCTTTCACAAACCACATGTCACGAAACATTTTCAGAGCAATTTTTTCCTTTGGTTGTAATTAGCAGAAGCTGTGTATTCTTGAAGCTTATATTCCTTAATATTGACCAGAGATGATATAGACATACAAAGAGAACAAATAAATAGATTTATAAGAGTGTATCTACTAATTTTCAGTAAAGTTGCTTCATTTCAGCATGATTCAAACTCGATGATTACATACAGCTTCCTTTTGAATCTGTTGAGTAACTTGTCGAATCGTTAACGAATTTCTGAAGCTGAAAGCCCCGTGCTTAACTTATGCAAAGGCTTTACGATGACGTCATAAGACTGGTCTTAAAAGAAGTTTCAAGTTCATCTTATACCTTATACAATTGGCTATTTATTTGCTAAACGGGATTCAAGTTTTCTTATGCTGATTACTTTGAAAAAAATGTAAAATATAATAGTTGAAGCATGATGATGAGTTGCTTGTAAATCAACAGAAGTAAGAACCTTTGTTGTTTTTTTGTTATTGTAGCAGGATGATGGTTGACTGTTTCGGAACTGCCACGAAGATGGTTGGTTCTTGTTTGAATCGACGCCATAATCATCGACGTCTTGATCATCGCACAACGCAGGTCAGTCTCTTTTGTGTTCGGCATCTCATCTGCAACTTGAATTCGATAAACAGGGACTCGTTGAGGAAGGGCATTTATCCAATGCCACCCTTCCTTCGTTGTAAGGTTTATTTCCAACTCACTCCCCTCCCTCCATGTCAATGTTATCGGGCAAACTTAGAAGGCATTACGTAAACCGTCGAAGAAGACCCTTGAGAATGATAGCGTCTGCTGGGTACGTCGCAAGATTGAAATTGCGCAAGGTTGTTATTCCACAAAGTATTTTCAAGTCGACGCTATACCCGTACGTTCGCAAACTCCCCGTATGTAAAAGAACTATAAAGTCACGCCACGGTTAAGCAAAGGGCGCACGCCGTCTGCATACCAATAAGGCCAAGGTGGTGTTGCGGGTGGTTTCTATTTGGTTTTTCTTACCGAGAAGTATCTACGACGAGTCGATCAAATGGAGAAGGCTTCCTGTTTTTTAGTGGCCGAGCTCTCGGAAGAGTAATTGAACCACACGGGATAGCATCCTCTCACAACCGCAAGTAATTGACTTGTATCCTTCGTCTCCTCTTCTTTGCCTTGAAGTCTACAGCGGCTTGGAAGAGAGCAAACATTAATTTTCGGGTGCAATACGGTAGTTACAAGATCAAAGAAGCAAACAAGGCTAGAACTAGAATAGATCAGCTCCCCAAGTTCACTTCGGTTTGCCTTTTATTGATTGCGTCTGGTTTCAGCACTGTCTCAACCACCGTGGTCTCAACCAAGAATCATAACCTTTCTTTTCAATTTTTTCATCAAAACAATTTTAATTAGCTAACTGACGCACATTCGCTCTTGTATCGAGTGCTTTTTTCTCGTGTTCAATTAACACGTCTTTTTGAACATTTTCGTAGGCTTTTGTTTCGAAGATTACACGTAGGCTATCAAAAGATTGAAACTCTATTGTCGATAGTTCCCGGGAATCCGGTTCGAGCTATGAATAGGACCTTCGATGCATGGTCCGATAAGAAATCAAGACGACACAGTGTGATAAGATATTGACTTGAAGCGCCTTGCATTCTACGTTTGTATATTATAAATATAGATAGCTTCATCTCACAACGAAGTACAATTGCGGATGTGTCTAGCGAGGACGTTCTCTTACAATTGTTGCCAGGCACATTGCTCTTTCCAGCCGTGTGAATCCTGGATGGTCTGTCAGATACAAGTGCCACGAAGCAAATCGTCCGTAAAAAAAACTGTCAGAACACCATTAGTATTTGTGATGGGCCCTTCGTTTTTGTTAAGAATGCAGCAACGTGCTGCAGAAACTTGTAAAGCGGTTTCCGTTTCATGAAAATAGCGACGAATGAGCTTTCAAGCAAGACTATTTTTGTACGAGTTAGCGCTCAATATCCTTCCAAGTGTTCCTTATCTAAGATGAGGTCTGCCATTGAATAGGTCAGTTCTATGCAATACTTCATCTCCTTCGCGGCTATGTTGGACCTTGTCAGTTACAGTACACCAGCGATCCGCTGTTAATGCATGATTCTCGAGAGTATAACGACATAGCCATGTTAATGGATGAGTACATGTGCAGACTGGCGCGCTCGTGAACAGTACGCGTAATTATGGAAACTTAATATATTGAGAGTTACTAGTCTCGCGGATTCACATCGCAAGTAGATCCAAAGACCATTCTAGAGAACGAGGGAGAGATGCAAACACGACGACAAAAGGGAACGTGTTATGGCCGGCCTCAGATTACTACCATGCTTGTAATACTCGGTATAAATAGACTGTATTTTACCCGGCGGCAATAGCTTCCTACTCTCATCTTCTTTCTGTTGATGCGTATGGGCACTGAAATAAGTTGATCCTCTACAAGCAATACAGCTCTTTGATGCTATATTATCCCATCGCCAAATTAATCCGATTTACTGATTTAGCTGACTGTTTGTTGCATTCAAGCTTTATTGTCCTCGAGAACCCATCCGTGGTGCGTAGTTTGCTCAATATGGAGCTTTACGCTTGCTCAATAAACAAAAACAAAATAAGAAAAATTCATTTTGAAAAAGAAGGCGCTAGTTTAAAAAACAGGACACGTTCTGAATTTGTTCCCACAGTTACTGCAGCAATTTCTCTACAATGATCCAATTGCAACGGTGGCAGGCAACAAATATTCTGGTGATTATTTCTGGCTGTCACTTCCGGCATTTTGTCCTCTTCGATTTGTATAATTAGATGGCGGAAAGCGGCAGAAGGCGGGGTGGTAATTTTTTTGTACGTATTTCGAAAGCTCCAAATAATTTAGATTTTTCTAAAAATGATTTAGCGAAAAAAACGGGGCTAGACGACATTAAGATAAACGACGCGCGTAATCGGCTTGAACAGCCCCTTTATACCACTCTCTCCCCCTCTCTTATTCACGTCACGTTAGTGAATTCTCAATCGGCCGTGTCGCTCCCTAATGGATCGGGTGCGAGAAATAACAGCTTCAGAACTGAAAATAAACAAAGAACAGTTAGAGGGAGGGAGAGAGAGAAAGCGTTTATTTTCGATTTGTAGGCTACAGGCGGTAATCAAAATAAAAGAATGTGTGTGAAAAAAATCTAGATGCTGTCCGTCTTTCCCCGCCGGTCTGTTTCCACTTGACGGTTTCCACAAGAAGAAATCGTGAGAGAGATGATAACGAAAGGAAACAAAAAATCGATGATTTGTAATGGAATGAAAATATAGCTGCTTATACAGGGTTGAATGCTGAAACATAGGCCGTGAGTATTACACTAGCAAAAAACTTGATCAAGAGCTCCGAGTGCACTTGAGATGATTCTTTGATCACTTGTTCAATCTCTAGACATTACGTTGGTTCTTATTTGAAATGGAATGAGAATACAGTCTGCTTATACAGACTTGAATGCAAAAACATACGTTGACTTTGACGTGCAAATTTTATAACTGACTTTTACGTTGACTTTTGACGGACTAAAATTCAGTAGCACGAAAAAAAAGTCATAAATAAAACGTCAAATGTTTTAAATAAAATTTAAACTCTGATCTCAAAATTTCTGAAAATTGCCTTAAATTTTTAATATTAAAAAAATTGACGTAATGAGTGACTTAAGTCATGACTTTGACTTATGAATTCATCGGCAACGACTTATGACTTTTGACTGATGACTTTTACGTACGCTTTTTAATTTACGTATGACTTTGACGTTTTTGTTTACGTCAGGAAAATGCCCATGACGTTCCGAACACTGCTTAGGCTATTTAGGTTCAAATATTGAATGTCTAAATAACTTTTAGAATATTATGTAGTATAATATTTATGGCTTTTGAAACTTGCACTTGGTCCCTGTGGATGCCCAGCCAAAATGGAGGAAGGTCTTGATAGCTTTTGTGGAGGGAACTTGCTATCTGTTGTTGCATGACCTTTTAGGCCCAACCATTTACGTCTTTTTACTTTCCAAAGTAGCCTCAACGCAATGCGCTAGTGAATGAAACTATAAAGGCGGTCTGAAAATATCACTCGCCCATTCACTTACCGCGTTTCTGCATCACATTCAACATTCGAAATGATGGCTCACCGTACTCGATGAAACTTTACATTCAGCTCTACTTTAGTCGTGTCTCGTATGTGCATGGCCGTTCTCTTTCAATCGGTGGTTGCGACTTGGCTGAAACTTAAACCGCACGTCCCGACGTTCTCTCCCTCTTCCGAAACTCGGGTCCAATTTGTCTCCCTCTTTTGCATAATTTCATTAGGTAGCTGGAAGCGGCCGCTCATGCACGACGGAGGGGAAAACGCGAGAATGAGAATGTATATAAATATAGAGGGAGAGACTTGGTCGGCGATGCCACCGGGCAAACCGTCTGGGAATATCGAAAGGGGAGAGGTGGACTATAAAAGAAGAAGTAAAAGGGAAGGTTTGCGAGCATATTGGAAACGATCGTCAGTCTTCGCGTCAAGTTTCCAACCGAGCGGCCCACTACTACTACTACAGTACTACTACTCCTGGAAAGTTGGATGATGTAGAGTATAAGCGCCGGACCCAAGGAGTCAGTCGCGCATTCTCTCGGAAAGTTGAGGGCGACGGTCGCGTATTTATCGCAAAAGGCCCACCCACCGAAGTCCACTCTAGAAATGGCTACGACGCAGTCCCAACTTGGTGATTATATTATACCATCGATTACCGTCCACGCGCCAGTTTCGAGTGCGTCCGAACCCGTTTATGTGGCAAAACATAGTCCCGATCTCTCGATTTGCATTCGAAACGCTGCCTAATCAACAGATGGCGACGTAGTTCGTCTCCGAGAGAATTCGATTGTAAAATTTTTGTTTTTGCTTCTTCAGAAAAAAAAAAATGTTGAGGAATTCCACTGCGCCCTTGTCGTGATTCACGTCGACGCTTTTATAAGGGTAGTTCCGCACTATCGAGATGATCTTGAACTCGCATCATTTCCTTCCTGGTGTTTTCCCTCGCTTTTCATATCTCGGTCGTTCTGGTTTCAATCAACTGGGATTCACTTGCAGAATGAAAAAAATCCCAACTATCGTCCGTTTTTCCTGTGTGTTTTATTGCGGCCATTCTCCTCATCCTTGTTTGTCTACGAGAAACCCAACGAGCCGTTCCGGATGCAAGGGACCGGTCTCAATCTCGGATTCAATGGGACGAGTCAACGTCCCTAGTCTTTTCTGGCCTATATTTCTCTTTACGGCTTTGTGGAACTTCACTATTTGGCTCGGCTCTGTTTGCTAATAACTTCATCACCAATCCTCATCTGCCCACCAACTAAGCAGTATTAGAAAAACGATGTAAACCATTTTGGCAAGTGGAAAACCCGCACATTAATCGGATTAACGCTAGTTTCCTCTTACCGCACTGGCGGGCGAATTCTCTTTTTTTTGTTTCCTTGACTTCTTGAAAACCTTAGTTAGTGACAATTTTTTTTATCGGCGTCGACCAGAGAGAGGGAGGGTGGTGACATAATCTAATTAGGTTCGGTGGCGTGGTGTTTCTCTCTCCCCAATCTTTAGGTTTCCATTTCCGGCATTTCGCTAAACGAATTGAAACAGAGAGTGTTGAGTTTGATACGGTAGGCGATCGAAACGATAGGGAAATGAAAAACAACTCTGCTAGAGACAAACACCAGCTGCCACATGTTGAGTTTCAAGCGAAAGAACGTCAACAATACAATTTGAATGCTAATCAACTTAGTTGCGCACAACTTTTGAAAAAAAACAAGGAAGTCAACAAAAGGCCCTGTGTGTTCTAATCACCATAGACTGAAATTGAATTAAAAACCAAATAGTAGACGTTGATCCACCTATGGACGCAGACAACAATCACCCGTTTAAAAAGTATAAGTTACTGTATAGAGACCGTATCGTCTAACTTTTGGAGGGCGAAAGACGTAATAAGGCTCGGTAAGTTATGTAGACTGTTAATACCTTCGTTTCGCCCATTCTAGTTCCTTACCGAACGTCGGAAAGAAAGAAACAAGCAAAGTTTTGGATGCTGGCAAAGGAAGAAACGATGAGAACGTGAACAGAACGTTGGAAACCGAAAGCGGCTTGCTTTTGTCAGCGAGGGTTTTTGGAGATGTGCGCAGCGTCGCCCGGCATTCTCCCCCTCTCGTTCTTGTATCCTTTTCATTGAGGAAGAGAGCGCGAGACGGGGCGAACTTGATGGCGATTACAAACATAAAGAGAGAGAGACAGATAAGATGGAAAAGAGAATGTTGCCGACTTAGACTGAATACGTCTATATCTAGGAGGCAGTATATGAGGATCCCAAAGCCCAGCAGACACCACCCCTGTCGTTCATCTCGTCATTGAAAACTGTCTTTGTTGTCTCCTCTACCAAAATCGTCTCTCCAACGATCCAACGTACAAACTTACTGCGCCACAACAAACTTTGGAATTAGAAAACAAAAAGTCCTTCAATCTGTCTACGCCCGTGTGTTGGTAGAGTAGATCTAGTTGAATGTGCTCACGTCAACGGCCTCCGCCGCATCTGTTATTTCGCGACGCCGTTTCCACCCCTGTGTAATTACAGCTCAAGCTTCTCTCTTTTTTGTCAAGTAGAGGGGGGACGTACGGAGAGAGAAACGAATGGAAGCGAAAGAAGCCGAGTAGAACGACCGACGAAGTAGGCGGCACTGCAAAGTAATCATTCTTCGGAACAACTCTAGGCTAGCAACTTCTTCTTATTCTTCTTTTTTCGGGCCGAAAACGCTGCTTGCCTGCCTCTGGATGTTGTTCAAGTCGACCGCGTCCGGGGAACCTTCCTATCTTATACTCTCTTTCGCTGTGCTGCGCTGCTCCGGCTGCGACTTTCGAAAACTTTTGGGTACCAGAAATGTTGGTTCTGCTGCTACTACTGGCGCCCTTGTCTCCAAACTCTTTATTCGCCCAGGTTTCAGTCGACGCGGTCGTCCTGCTCAATTAAGCAGGCCCGGCAAATAAAAGTCTGGATATATATAGGGGGGGAGAAGCCACGGAGCCGGGAATGGTTGTGCAGCTAATGCGGCCGGCTGGTGCGAAACGTGACCAGACTGATGACGCGCATTTCAAAGACAGTGATTCACTCTAGCGCAGCGCACACACACATACACACCCAGCAAATAGAGGGAGCAACTGGAAACTGGAGGGCGGACTTTGAACAAACTGTAGTTGTAGTGCCGTAGTATGTACCGTGAGATTTCAGATTGAACTTGTCGTCAAGACTCAATACCAACGACCTTTAAGATAATGCCAATATTATTGTTTTCTTTCACCCTTAGCAACTGGTAGTCGTTGAAAGTTCCACTAATTGCCCGTACAAGGACAAAAGTTCCCACCGTTTGCCAAAATATCCCTAAACTGGAGTGAAATGTATTATGTTGATAGGGAAAAGATTTGTATCAACTCACCAAGGGAAGAAAAAAAGCTTGATCTCATTTATACATGCAAATCTGGTTCTGTATCAAGATTTGTTTTTTTTTCAGCTGTTTAGCTAGTGGGAAAACGAGTCGCCTTTGCCCATCGGTCGCCTTAACTTCAGCCGAATCAATTCACCGCTTCCTTGAATTTTCATCATCTCATCTAAATAATCAGTTATTCTATTGACGGGAAGAGGTTATCACTGTCATATATAGAGACGGTGGCTTTGCAGAGCATCTTTTCATGGTCCGATGATAATCGCATCGGAATAACATTATGAGGAGAAACCCAATCATATCTCCCTTTCTTTTCCGGTCGCCATTTCGCATGTTGCTAAATCGCACGCAATTCGTTACGCGAAAACATTGATTTTGTTCCCTATTATTACGGTGTCGTCATTTCCGCAACATCTTTTCCAAGCGCCTTTTGTTTTTTATGTGGTCGTCCGGGATATACTAATAAAATATATGTTATGAGGCGATAGTTCTATATGGTGGACTTAGTCTCTTTGAGCCGAATGCTCGCAATCTGGGGCCAGTAGCTTCTCTCTCATCTTCCTTCCTCCGTAGTAATAACGCTACTTAAGCGAGTTATGAGCAGTGGGCCAGCAGTGCCGCGATATGTTCCCCATGACTTCATAGCTCTGTCGTTGCATCACCGCGTTCTGATGACGACGACAACATTCGGTCGAAACAGACATACCGAGACATATGTCTTAGTGTATATACAACCTTGTCGGACACATCTGCATCTCCGGATGTTTAGTACCGCGCATTTTTTAAATAAAAAAGGCATCAAAACATACACGTGTTGGGCTGGTAAGGCGATGATTCAAAGGAAATCTGGACGGGAAGTAGATAGCCGAGAGCCATGGCACTTATTACACGCTTTCAATGTCGATCAGAGGATGTCCAGGCTATCTCTTTCGCCTGCCATGAACTCTTGATGTGATCAAGTCCCGTGCCCCGAGAATTCGAGTGATCCCTCAACCTAATCCAAACTTCCCTTGTCATGACCGGTAAGTTTTGTTCTCAGATGACCGAAATAGCATCAGGGAACAGTCACTTCTGCTTCTGCTGCTGGTATAGTGGAATGGGAGTTTTTGTCGTTCTCATCCTCTCGGCTCGCAGTCACCTTCACTCACTCTCAACTCCCACACGTCTATCTCATCAAATAACACAGTCCAACGGGATGTTATTGTCCTGTTCTGGTGCTGCCTGGCTGTTGGTCAAAGGACTCTCGCCGTGACTCGGTTAGCTTCTAGTCTTTCCAGCAGTTTCCTATCCACCGTCCCAGTAGCCCAGGGGTTTGTTATTTGACGGGGCGTCGGTAACATTCGCCGTGAGATCCACCGGTGTATGGTATAGTAGCTCCGCGTAATCCAAGCTCTGGTTGTATTACGGCTCTACGTAGTACTACTACTCTCCTTACCAACGGCAACTGTCAATTGATGGTGTAAGAAGATGATATGGAACGAATGCTACCACTGCCGTAGAGAGATTTTGAACTCTTTTTCCGCGTTTCTCTCTTGGCACGCAACATCTGCCTCATGGCTGCCGCCACCCGCAACTTACGCCTCTAGTTCGGCGGAAGAGAGCTCCAATTCGTGTTGCCTCGTTGCGTCTTTTTTTCTATTTGAATCTTCCTTTTTTGTTGCAACATCTATATAATCCGTGCCTTGAAGCTTCTCAATGGTCA
Organism: Ceriodaphnia dubia; assembly: GCA_022539655.2. NCBI lineage: Eukaryota > Metazoa > Arthropoda > Branchiopoda > Diplostraca > Daphniidae > Ceriodaphnia > Ceriodaphnia dubia. Next base: position 532,266 of record JAKUCG020000230.1, on the reverse strand, counting down.
TCTATTTGGGGAAGCTTACCTGTAATCGCCTTAGAGAATTACGTGCGACTGGCATGGCTTGTCGAGATTGTGTCGCCCGATTCACTAATTCCGCCTTATCGAAACAGAAATCGCCGTTTCATATCCCTACCGCATCCATTTATCGCAATTATTGATGGAATCAATACCTGTCGTGGCAACTGTTTAACAAAGCCTATTACAAGCATTCATGCCAATCCCTCCCTTCGCTTGAAACTTACCTTGGCGAATGCTTGGAAGCCCGAAGGTGATGTAACAGCTTTTTACCAACCGGTTTGAAAAATCATTTGCATATTGCCAGCGAACCGAAAGAAAGCCGCTTATTTTTGTATTTGCAGGCGCCCTGCCAAAGAAGAAATGAAATTTTTCGATTACAACGGAGCTTCGACTCGGAGCGCAAAGAGAAAAACAGATAGGGGTAAAATGCGAAATAACAGGTCGATAACAAGCGCCTCGTGCTTCCCTATACTTGTCAAACAAACTTAGCACGACATTTCTTTATATAAATACTCCTGTCTGAAATATATATGAGAACGCTGAAGAGCGTGCCTCGCGTTGGTTTTTTTTTTGCGACGTCGGAATGCGCGCTTGTTTATTGTCGGCCCGATTCGTTCAGTCGTCCGATCGTTGTTGGCCTTTTTCTTTTCGGCGACGAATGGCGTTGAAAAATTCCAGTCCCTTTTTGAATTGTTTTCTCTCGTCCTTCTTGTTGTTCATCCTATCAAACTTTTCGCCAGTTCCGTAGTATATACTACTACTCTGAAAAGTGTAGTCGAACGGTTCCCGGAAACAACATATTTGCGTGCGCGCGGATGGCGTACTACTTGTTTTGGCGCTCTCTTAGTTCTTGTTTTCATTCCAAAAACTCTTTCGTTCCGCCTAGCATATCTTCCCGCGCCCTACGGGTGGCGCTGTCAACGCTCAAACTTGAGGAAAAATCGCCAGACGAGCCGCGCGCTGCCGCCGCCGCTGCGGGAGCCAACTCGCCGCACGCAAGTTAGCATCATCCACACGCGTTACCAGCTACCATAGTATACTACGTACACGCTAGAGAGAACCCGCCCTATCCGGTGCCCCTAGCTCTCTCTCTTTTTCTTTTTCTTTCTGCTGCCAAACTTCTGCTTGAATCAGTCTTGCGCTGGCTTTCAGCGACGTCGGATGCGTCGCTCGGTGTTTGTAGCCTATCCCAGTTCTTTTGGATGTTGTTGTTTTGGTTTTTCTCCCCAATTGATGTGCGCCATATTCCCGTCACCCTGAACTCGGACAAAATCCTTAAACAGAAAAACTAAGAAGACGATTGTCGTAAAAACTCGTAGTGAATTATTTGTTGTGGCGAAAAAAGAAGATAAGGTTTCCCAGGACATTCGTCACGTACTCTCGCCAGAAACAGACGGAGCAAAAAAGGTATCTCAACCATTTTGCGTACACTGTCTCCCAATCATAGCTTTTAAAAGTCAATGCCGGCTGCGGTAGAAAAATGGCGAAACGGAGACAAGGGGGTCTGTTTTTATTTTTTTGTGGCCGGGCCAACGTTATTTTTGATGATGATGGCCCGCCGTGAGGTTGATGCGCGTTATCAGCGGGCGATCATCACAAACTTAACACGCGGGCGTCAGTGGCAGGTAGGAGTGAAAAATGAATGGGAGACGAGGACAACACCTGCAGGTTCTACCAGGTGGATTTTTTTTTTCGCCAGAATTGTATAGGTAACGACAACGGCAAGGAGTAGTCGGAAAAGAATGGCAATAAATCGGGCGATGACAACCAAGCCGCCAGCTGTTTTTGCGCAGACTTTCACCAACTGTATAAACGCGCTTTCGTCCTCGTCGGACGGACTAGACGGGGGCCGTCCACGATTATGAATTATCTTCTCGTCGGGCACGGCATCTCCTCCAACAATCACCCCGCGAGTGCTGGTGCTCTTCGAGAGTTATTCAGAGCGTTGTGGTCCCAGTCCAGTAGTGTATGCCATAAATAATCGGCTGATGATCGCCTAGCGTGTTGTGTTTTGGCGCTTTTTAGTATTCAAATAGCACTTGTGTGTGTCTATGTATTCTTGGCGCCTATTCTCCTTCTCATGTTGGCCATTATTTATCCCTTTCCGTTTACCGTGCAGGAACCACCCAATTGGACGTTGTGTGCCGTTACGGGCGATTTGTCGTCGATTGCGGTAAGTCTCGAGAAAAAATTAGCCTTTAGATTCAATGGAAGACAAACCTACTCGAATGCTGTGCCAAGATTTGATTGCATTGTGTTGGCTCCAAATCGTGAGTGAGCGAAAGGAAGTTGCAAATAGCTTGCGGCAACGAAGTTACCTCCTTGGAGCGTGACTGTAAGACGAGATCACTTCTTTCTTTCTTTTTTTCATTCACGATGTTGAACATGTCTGTTCGACCTGTCGCTTGCAATCAACCGGATGGTCGATTATGTACACCTCTCCGACTCTGACTCGATCTCCGAAATGATAGACATCAGATTGACAGTTATGCAGTTTAGGCACACAAGAAGTAATTTACTCTACGACGATAGCTGTCTGTCTCTCTTTTTTCTTCTGCTGGAGGGGAGTTGCTATTTTTAAACACTTCCTTTTTCGATAACTTTTTTTTTTCAAGAAATCGAATACCAAACCTTTCACCTTTTTTCCCTGAAATTTGTAGCCGCTTTGGAAGATTAACTTGCGTCTTAACGGACTACATTCTCCGTTTTTTTCGATTCTTTGTCGTCTGCTAATAAGTTGATTGTTCATTTATGGGGGACATTTCTCAAGCGGAACAAGACGATTGGCTTGTTAATAGAAATAGCTTTTTTTCTCCCCCTCGATTCCGTTCCACCAGCAAGTTTCTCTACAACCCACGTCACTTTGCTGACTCCCGATTCCTCTTCGTTCACGCAAGTCACGGAGAGAAAGACGAGAGTGAATGGTCGTTTTGTTTTATTTTCGCCGCAGCAGGGATTGTTTGTTGGGTTTCGCGACTTTTGGTCCGTCTCATTCTGTCTGGCGCCGATCCGGTCCGTTACCGTCCGTCGGATACGTGAAGCTTAAGAGTTCGGAGCGGGATATATCCCGCCTCTTCTTTCTTCTATCTCTTTTTCTTACTCTCAATGATTTTCTCTTGTTTGTTTCCCTCTTTTTTTTTTCTTTAATTCTGATTGCGTTTTATTGACTTGACGGACGTCGGATGAAAATAAAACGCCAAGGCGAAAGACGATGGTAAAGAGAGAGGATACTCACACTGGTTGACTGACGGACCGACTTGGAAGTCAGCCTGCGTGACCGAGTGTGGCAGCGCAATGCCGAACATGACAGGCAAACAGCGTTGCCTGGATCTCCGGAGCCGTTTTTTTTTTCTCTCCTCTTTCTCCGTCTACTGTTGAGCTATGGGTGGTGTGTGGGCGCGCACACAGCTCTCAATCGTCTCTCTTCATTACCTCTATTCTATCTCTGCTTTGTTTGGATTCTTCATCACCATGTCGCTCGCAGTCATTCCTTGCCGTTCGTCGTGGAATTCGTTTTCGCCTGGATCTATTCTGATTGCAGAAGAACTCGTGGCGCATTCAGCTATAATTAGTATCCGAAGAAATACTACTCAGTCCGTCAACCGGCCATTGAGCTTTCTATTTTCTTATCCGATTCGTCTTGCTACCGTCTAGACCTTCCAGTGTTTTCAAGCTGCTTTTGATTCTGTTTGAAAACAAAAGTTGTTTCGGGATAAAAAAGGCTCATCAGCTGGACCGTTATAGTCCATTTGTTTGGGTTGCTGGCTAGACGGGTAGCAACATCAGCTGCTGTTTAGTAGCGGGTTTCTGTCAACAAAATCTGTTGGAGTCTAGCGTAGTCTAGTACGTATCGGATATTTGAATCAAGGCGCATCCCGTCTCTGAATATTGACGAAACAACGACGGAATGCCCGCTACTTCTCCCCTTGTTGTTATAATATTGCGTTTGGCTCATCTCGCGGTGCTTGCAGAATATATTGTGTTGGAACAATGACGCCGGTTACCGGATGCTGCTTCATAGTTGCCCAGTAGCAAAGAAGATGAAGTCGGATCATGATGACGGATCATATCTGAGAAGAGCACTTGAGTAGTAGTAGCATAATGACGTTATATACTCCGTTTGTGTTTCTCACGCTTCCTATCTCCTATTGATTGTCCATTGAAAGGTTACAGCATAATCTAGTTATTCAACCCTTTTTTACTTGGTACAATAATAACAAGATTACGTTTCTATATTTTATTCTACTTATTTTTCAGATTCTTTAAAATGAATATTTGATTAAAACTAGACTTTGCTCTTTTCCATGTTAGAATCCTTCTTATCGTGATTTATTCAGAAAGGCCACGTGATACAGTAGCATCAGGACAGCAGCAGTTCTTTAAACACCAGGTGCTGGGAAGGGTTCAACGGATTACGCCGGAGGACGGCTGACTTCTCATTCTCCATCAACTGAGATTCTATCAATATTCGATCTATTCCTGTTCGGCTGGACTTGGCCAGTCTAGTGGCCAAAGGCAACTGATGCAAGCCATTACGTGGAGAAGTGCAAACTGGAGGTTGAGCGGGCCGTCCTTGATCCAGGACACACATGTCCTTCCAGCCTTCGTTCCCCGATGCATTATCGTTCAGTAATCGATCGTCTGAGATCCCATTAAAAGGAAATCTAAGAGATATACGGACATTTTTAGAACCGAGCCATCTTTTTTTGCGAAAAAAAAGCAGAAATGGCCATTAACTTTTTTGCCAGCTCGATAACAAGCTCCTCTTTTTCTACTTTCCGGCTGGTTTTTCTTTTTTTCTTTTAGAAATTCGTCTTATCGATCGAGTATTGATGGCTCGTTGGTCATTCAACAAGGTTTGCTGAGCGCATCTTGTGCCGTTAATAGGAATGCTGAGCGACGCGTGCCACGCAACATTTCTTGGTAATTTAGTTCCGTCTTGGGTGATGAACGGCCCGGGCCCAACCTCGTTGGGGGAGGAATAGGCGTTGCGTAGTACCTAGCCTTAGAATTTTCAACCCGCCCCTGACTCGGCTCTATGGCCGCCGTCTTGATGACGCCAGTCTCGAATTTCAGAGCCGTACTGCCCCCAGGTGCGTGCCGAAATTACCCCTTGAATCCTCCACATGAGCTAGAGTGAAATTTCCCATTGAGAACGACGCGTCTTTTATGTCTGGTTTCGCACGAGGGAACGACCGGCGATGACTCTCCGGCTCTTTTGTCCTCCTCCACGGCCTCAGTCGACGCCTGTAATTGGCGGCTAATCATATAGCTAACGTCCCGCTTTCGACGGTGTTGCATTCACCGTCTTGTCGCTTAACCGAGAAAACGAAAAACGATACTTCTCTCTTCTTCCAAATTATTTCAATTTTTTTTTTTTTGCTTTCCCCCGTGTTTGCGGCTGAATTCTCTCGCCGCCTATTTTCTTTTGGGGCGTTCACTGTGAAGGCCTCGTTGGCGCATCTAACAAGCACGTATCGTCGTTTATCTTTTCAGTTTAAAAATAAGATAGTTGTAGTACAGCTAGTACCCACTCACGGACAGAAACACCCTTATTATGGTCTCATATATGGCTTTTAGAGGAAAAAAAAACTGGACGGGTCCTTATTCAGTAATAGTACCTATTGCCAAATTGGTCACGGAGCGAGGCCGTTTGCGCGATTGATCCGCACCGTCTGTTTGTGGCCGCCGCAAGTGTTATGTCTTCTTAGCATGGAAGTGTCATTATTTTAAATCGAAACTATTTCGAACTCGCTCCTTTTTGAGAAGAATCAAATACGCCGTTCCTTTTCGCCATTGTCGCTTTCTTTAAAAATAAAATAAAATAAAATAAGAAAAAGACCGGGCGCGTTGGAGCGGACATTCCAGCTCTGCAGCATCTGCTGTTGTGTATAGGGCGTTGTATTCCAGATAAGAAGGATCGCGCTTGAACAGATTATCGATTGAATAGTGAACGTCAATCTTCGATCGTCCCGGGAAGGTCCCCCTTCACTTGCGTCGGTCCGTTAAATTGTTTACTTTTTCTTCTCCTTCCGCCATTCTCAGTGAGAACTGTCGCGCATGTAATCTGGTAAAACAAAGCGCTTTCATTGGAATCGCTGTCGTAGGGAGTAGCTCAAGGGAATTTCGAAAATCGATCGACACGGCCGACATTCGTTTATTTATTGTTATTGAGGTAGGACGTGTCGGAGCCGTCAGCGCACAAGGAGGGAAATCGAATAAGTGCCGCACGGATGCACGCGATCGTGCCGTGATTGGCGCCTCTGTTCCCTCGCCATAGCCCAGCCACCGCCCTCTTCTGCCAACGTAATAATTGTGGGGTAACCCTATCAATGACCATTGTGGCACTTGATTCTGCCACTGCAACTCTTTTGGCAATGGCAGGTTGGAAACTTGGCGTAACTTGGTACTGATCGACTTCCCTTGTATCCGCCAAATGCCTTAGAAATACTTTTAGAGCAAAGTTAGTGGCTAGATCCGTACATTGCCATCGAGTAGTTTCTTCCCTCTCGATGTGGAGAGAAAGCTTGTTTTGTTTTTTATTGCAAGAGGGTCCTTTGATCGTGCGACATGGCTTCCTCGCTAGACGACTCGTCATAGAGAGCTGGTCCAGATCGATTCCTCCGCACCGGAAATGCCGATCCACTTTTCTGATCCTCTCCTAGGTGACGGCTGGTGCTCTGCCGGAAAGACGCTGAGACGTCTTCATCTTTATTGTTTTCCCCGATCTGAAAAGTGAACAAAAGGGATGACACATTGATATAGCTATCGGCCAGTGACCGATCGAGACCGACAAAACTGTCTCCTTGGCTCTTTCTTGTCTCTCGTCAAATAATATGTTTGGCAACAGAGAAAGAGAGTGGACGTTGACTGGCTGTACCCACGGGCTGGTACTTGGTCCGCTCGGTACGAAGTTCGGATGGGTTACGTCACCTAGCAGCAGCTGTAAAGAGCCGCAGCGCCGTATGCGTTTCTCGTTACGGAAGGACTCGCAAAGAGATATGCTTGTTTGTTTCGGTATCGCGATTTCGCTCAACGGGTTCAGACAACTTATCCTTGATTCGAGTCAATCACCTTCATGCGAAATCTTTTCCCTTCGTATACTTTAACAGACATGTCGGTCTCATTCAGTCTGACAGCTAAAGTAAGTCGCTTCGAATTTTTGGCTTTCGTGACTGATAGGTGAGAACGGAGGTCACCTTGTACATGTCGTACCGAGAAAAAAAAACATTTATAGACTACTACTATACTACGTACAAAAGGTAGAACAAGTTTTAGCTGTAGGGCACTCTGTTGTAAATATCCGGTGTATCGGCAGCCAAATAACGATCCGAGCGGAATCGACCCAACCGCGCACGTGGCATTGACATACCCCCGTATATATAGAGGGGACGATGGGGTTATCTCTCGTCATCGAATAGGCCGACAAACAGCCGGATTGGTCGTAACTTGAGCCTTGGCAATCACCGATATATACTATTGTTTGTCTACGGACGGATGTCAACTGAAAAAACAAGTTCGCCAATGTTGCGACCCATTGTAAAACTGTGAATGAATGACCGAGATGGACGCAGCGGCCATCACATCCTGCCGCCGTACGTGCTGATGATACGGCGGACAGACACAGTCGAAAATTGGTGAAATTTCTTTCCTTCAAAAAAAGAAAAATGGTGGGAATAGCTAGACAGCGTTTCGGACCGGATATTCAAATGAGACCGGGTGGCGTCGGTGGCGTGAAATTCCTCCAGTCAGCTGAAACATGCTCGCGACGACCAAGTGCCCCCGTAACGCAAGGGTGCGGGTCGAGTGAGATTGATGACGAAAAGACTTTGGAGGACTATCCCTACTCGTTATGGACGCATTTTTTGTTTTACTTTTTTTTTTTACTATCGTCTTTTGAGTTTTATTCCCAACCGTTACACACTAGTTCTCCGCATCTAACTTTGATGGAGAATTTCTTTCAATGTTTAAGGCAGGCACTCTGAAAAGGGACTTTTTCAGTGTGATTGCGGCGCCAACGAACCGAAAAAGCTAAGAGTTTCTCTGTTCCAGACCACCCGCGCACCTTCGTCTTTGTGGTTTTGTTTCCTTTTTTTTCACATCTTCCGTTGCAACCGATGATGGATCTATTTGGCTCAAAGGGAAATAGGAACGAAGACGCGACTCTCGCGGTTTATCGATTCTCTTCTTGATTCGACGCATGGGAATCGCGTATGTGACGACCCTGGGTTATTTTGGGCTTTTCAATTAAGTGAGACAGTGAACCACGTCTTACGTTACACAGAACCAAGGTTCTTGTGTATAATAAAGTTTTATATAAAAATGGAAACTTGTGGTAATATTGATTTGTCTATATCACACGAATAAAAGAAAGACGAACCGACTGTTACCCGGATGCGGTCTGCTTCACTGCGCGCGGATATATCCGACGCTTTCGGCCGGCAACTTGGAAACGACGTGATGAAAACAAAAGAAGGCAGAGAGAAAGAGAAAGAGAGAGAACAGAGTCAACGTTTGGACCAGATAGGACCGGATCGAAGCCAACTTACTTTGAGATGTTGACTTGGTCGTCTTGTGTCGCAGCCATTCCTTTCGTACGTACTAAACTTGCCGACAGTGGAGGATTGTGAACTGTCGGCCGTGTATTTCATTTTGCGCACGAGTACCCCACCGACTGTTCTCTATCAAATCGGGTCGGGAGCTCTGCGTGTCAGGCGATTTTCAGAGAGTGTCAACAAGGTACTTGGAACGGTATTGCCTACAGGATCAAGTATACCTAAAGAAGGGGGGAGGCTTTGAATCCCTGATGAGTCGATGACATTACGGCCCGGCACTTCCCGAAACTCGAAGAGTGCTCCAGTCGCAGCAATCCCGACAACACTTCAAAGAATAGTCTGCGAGATTTCTAGACGTAAAATCTCATCTCTCCGAATCTAATTTTTGCATCGATCCGATTCTTGGCACCAAAAATTTCCGCATTTCAATCCTAGAAAAATATGAAGAAGGGCGACGTTTACAGTTTGCGCACCGCACCATTAACATTCCAGACGTCATAAGCCGTGCGCTGAATCGCAGCAGCTGGTAACCCTCTGGAGGGGCTGCGTCAGAGCGTCTGACGACTCCGCGGGGACGAGCTGTTGGCGGCAATGCCGCGTCTACGACGGTCGCAGCACGAGATCAACCGGGCGTTTCCGGTTTTGATGGCGGCTGCTATGATGCGTGTTTTTATCCCAGCAAGGCACACACACGCACGACGTCATCATCATCATTATTATTAAAGTTTTTTTAATCTGCTGAGAGAGCTGGTGGGAATGTGACGGCACTTGCGCCGTTTGCGTCCCGGGAAATGTGGAAACTGGATCGCCTGACCTACTATATAGTATTGTCAAATTTATGGAGGCCGTTACTCGCGCTATTAGTCAGTGGAATCTTCTTTTAAACTGTTATACGGCTATTGGAAGAATCCGACACTTAAGAGAGAGATCCTTTGAAGTCGGAAACTCAAAGGGACTCTATATAAATTGAAAGAAATAAAAAGAGGAAACTCGGTCCGATGGGTCCTGAATTGATTTCGAATGCGCCCAGAAATTTGGAGAGCGTATCGGAGTGAGCAATCCATCATTCCACCTCATCCATCCCGTCCGTCTTTTGACGGCTCGGGTGTCAGTTGCGTCGGTGAGAGAAATCAAACAGACTCGCCGAGTGTAGTGTGTTCTTACTGGTGTCGCGTGATCGATAGCATCCCTCTTTGATGGACGCCCGGTCCTTTTTCTATTTCAATTGTACAGTTTCGCAATCCTTTGCTCAGATATCGCAGTTAGACTTAAAGTGTAAACCAAACAAAATCTAATAAGCGCAGCAGTACTAAGTGGCAAGCGAAAAGTCATCGCCTGAACCACGTTAAATCTAACGATAGTATGGAAATGGAAAAGGAGAGAATCGTTGTGTTATTTTGGACGAGGAGACGACGCGTTTCGGGTCGATTCCACCCTCACTGGCGGCGGTTTTGAAAACGAAAGAGGAAGTTGTTATATAATTAGCTCCTTCCAGTCCTTGATTTATGACGAGTACGTGTCCCGCTATGCAAATGCTCGGAGAGAGGGGCTGCTGAAGGAGGTCGGCCGCTATGGGGGCGATATGTTATTTTTTTGGGGTTGTTGTCTTCTCTCTTCGTCTTCTCCTCTTTCTCAGTTTGCGACGTTTTTAATTTAGCTTATCGCCCCGTGTAAAATTGATGAGGAAAAGGGACGAGAACTAAAACTGTACCATTGTTTAGTAGCCTCGTTGTCCGGGAAAAAGGAGGAGCTGGTCTAGTGTAGCGGCGTACGCCAATGATCAATGGCCTCCATCTCGTCTTTTCTTCGAGTTTTCTCTCATTGTTCCGAGCCAGTCTTTCTATGGGCACAGAAGATGAGCTATGCTCTCCGAGCACGCCATTTTCTTTTGGCCGTGAAACGGCAAGCGTCCGTTGATTTGTGTTCCAGACTATTGATGCATTTCCTCTTCTTTCTCTCATTTTTAAGTCTTGTTTTTATTTATTCTCCTGCGGGGTGTCGTCTCGAAAACTCTCGAATAACTCACCGAATACTCGAACAATACCCTGGCGTCGTTTCCTTTTGTTTTTAATGGCGTTCGGCCCTGTTTCACTCGGTTTTGCTTTTCCCCTATCGCGCCTCGGTAGATTTTTACCAAGCGAGCAAAGTGGTTTTTTTTTCTCTTCTTTGACGCCAATGAATCTTCTCCACTTGGACGAAATGTTGGTTTTAGTCGGTACAATAGGCATTGCCTTCCTCCTTGTTTTATGAAGATCCCAGGCTTGTTGACGCCCTCGCTGCTAATGGAAAGCGGAACCGCAAGCTCTCTATCGACAACGTCCGTGGAACAAGAAATGGTAGCAATATGTTGGCTGTGGAGTCGCTAGGGTCAAAGTGCGCGGACATGGGGGCGCGCAAGTTGTCTTCAATATCTTGGCGCGGACAGTTGGTCCGAAACATTGGCTCATCGAATAGCTAGAATGCGTGAATGGTGTACTAACGTAGGCCAAAAACCTAAACCGAAAACACGCCGGACGGTGCGCTGGATCGAGATTTATGGCCGACTGCCGCTTGAAATACGACCTCGATTTTCTAGTAGTATAGGCTTTTTGCATTTGTGTAATCGCCCTTAGAAATCGATGGCCTCCTACTCCGTTCGTGTGTGAAGGCAGCAGCAGCCGGCCCGGGCTCCTCCTCCATTTTGTATTGTTTCCCTTCTCTGTTGGCATCCTGACGGGCACCAAAAAGGAGGAGAGAACAAAAAAGAAAAAAACACGACGGGCGACGACGTGCATGACTCTCTCTCTCTGAGCCCGACGAGGTGGGCGGAATGTTTTCCGAGGAGCGTATTAATGCTAGACTCTTCTCTACTGGTAATTACTTTCGATATCCATCAGACCCTATTGGATCTAATCCTCATTCCAGCATTAAATAAAAAAGAAGAAGAAGGGAGGAATTAGAAATCGGACAGCGCTGCGGAGTTTCCCTAATCACTTTTGGACTTGATCTATTCGACTTTAGATTGTTGTGTCTTTCCCACCAGACTCTGGAAATGATTCGACGCCCAGCTACAACTGTAGCGGCGCGTTATTTGCTAATTTCGCTAACTGAAACATTCCTGCACCGTTTTTCTCTCTATATGGCATTGCGTTTATACTGCGGAATGTTGTGTCTGCATTTCATCGCCAACTCGCGCTCTACTTGGAATTCACTACCGGTACAACCAGCAGCAGCGGCGGCTTATTGCTTTGTTTTGCTAGTAAAAACAACAACAACACAAAAAAAGAAGGAAAAATGCCGCTTGACGTGGGCCAATAATTTTGAATTCAGACCATATGTTATGACGGGCGAAATACATTCCCAAAACGGTACGAAATCTAAATGAAATACCATCCGACCGTATATGCTAGCCTTCATCTGGAATGAAATTCGACCCAAAAATATCCGCTAGCCAATGATGGATGGTGGTTTGGTCATCCAGCGACGCATAGAACAGAACAGATCGGTCGGATCCATTAATAAGTTGATGGAAAATATCGATAAAGGTTGTTGTTTCTTAACCCTTAACATTTATTTATATGTAACGAGACACGGTTGGATGCGTCCTTCCTCCGCAACATTCATTTGGAAACGTCAGTTTCTATGGCGTAAAAGGGAAAATGACGGAGGCGTAGGGGGGAATAAATCAATAACTTCATGCACAAAAATACCCGAGTCCCACACACGCTAGATCTCCATCGTACATCAGAGATACGAAATCTTTCTCTATGTGCCTCCTCCTTCCCTTGTTTTGCTGCTAACAAAGAAAAGAGGAAAAGCTGCCGTGATTGAATGCGCCCGTCTTCTTCCCCCTTTATATTTGTATTTTTGCGCGCCGGCTCGGATGGTCGCCGACGCTGCGGTCGCGACATTTTCTCATTAACGGGTATAGAGCTGTGTCTGTTTCTTTTACTTCGTTAATACAAGAGAGACGCCATTAGTTTCTGCCCGTCGGTTGAAAATCGTTAGCGGCAAGACCAGAGAGATCCAAAGGGAGAGGAGAAGCCAGGGGGAATAATTCGCGAATGGCGGTTATCATCAGTCGTTGAAGCGATAACGGACGTCATCCGAGATACGCCGACTCTCCCTCTTGGAAGAAGAAAAAGAAGAAGAAAAAGAGAGAGAATGCGTCTTGTCGCAGAAGTGCCCATTTTTGGCTTCGATTCGGGTCAGTGTATTTATACAAAGTGGAACCCAGCACCAAACCACCGATGTTAGAGATACCTTGTCAATCGTGACGAATGGCCAGTCCGAGGAGCAAACAAAAGAAATCTCCATAAACATGATAATGTTTGCCTACATACGCATTTTCTCCGTCTCGCAACCGGCTACTAACTATACAGTACTGCCCGTTATATTTCGCGCACAAAAACAGCCAAAGGGTTCGCTCGTTTTTCTTTCTCTGTTAGGACATACATACATTTTGATTACCGTACTACTACTACTACCAGTACGCTATACAACCCAGTTTGTCAATATCTTTTTTGTTGTTGGTTTCTTTTCGGTTCGCCATTTTTTTTTCTCCTTCTTTCCCTCCCGCGTTTCTCCTTCTTCAGCAAGAGCAGCACGCACGTAGCGTCTCCGTGTGTCCTTATCTTTTCTCTACGGAATGGTGTTAAGATTCCGTGTAGTCCCAGCGGATCTGGGCAACGTGCCAACACGCAGTCACGTGTATAGGAAAATCCACCAAAAAGAATGTAAATATATATATATATAGAGAGAGAGAGAGAGAGAGAGGAATTGATAAAAGAAAAGAACGGACGGATGGAAAGAAAAGAAGATCTTGTATATTATCCCTTTTTTATTGACTGTATAGCTTCTGAAGTGAGAGGGATGTGGAGGGAATCGAATTTGTTGGAAATATCCGCATTGTTGGCCGATAGAATTCATTCTATGGGTATATGCATTGCATTAGCGTAACCCGACCGTCTGCTGTAGCCGAGTTCCGGGCAGTCCTTGACCATCAGCAGAAAAAGCTGTGCGGCCTTGCAAACTCGAGTGCTGCTGCGCCCCCATAGGCAATCCGTGCAGACCGATTCAGTTTCTGCATGGCAAGAGGACGACGCTACGTATATTCTTGTTGGACTGTACAACATTTCGGCAATTGGAGAAGATGCTGCTAATGGGTATATAGCCGGCATCCATCCATCAAGGACGGAAGAATCCTCTTTCTAGTAAACGGAGAGCAAGCAATTTACGAACCAATCTCGAGTGCGAGCGCAGTGCGGGTCCATGGCCGATTATCTTATGAATTTCATATATTTTCGAGTTCAGTTTCATCGTCTTTCTCAGAATAAAGTAATTGTTTATGAATGGGTCATGAATTCTATTAAGGCCGCTGAGTTTGTATATTGAGCCGTCCTATAAATGTCGGGCCGGATAACTTTTGAATTCATTGAATTTAAGTTTGCTCACGAATAACAGATTGAAAGGATAGAAAATAAAAGTTTGTTTTGCAAGTCCAAAGTGAACTCACGCACTAGGCCCAGAATAAACGAAACATTGCGATCCGTGTTTGCCCGATGAAGAAATGGCGGCGGACTATTGGCAACTTTTCAAGATCTCCTTACAAAACAAGCTAAAAAAAACCTAGAACGAGAGAAAAAAACAGGGAATCGAGAGTGTCGTCCTTCCTTCGCTAACGTCTCGTCTCGTAAGAACAAACAAAAAATCCAAAGAGAAGAATCGTGACCCGTCATCATCACTGGTCTCCAGCTTGTGAACAATAGGGGAAACGGCGGCCAAATGTCCACGACGCGCTCCCGCACACAAATGAAATGGAGCTCCGATGGAACCCGTCTTGACGACGAGCCGATTCCGTGTCATCGCCGTCTTTTTCTCCAGACCTTTCCTTTCATTTATTCGTTTCGAGTCTGATCTGCGCTCCACGTGTCGCTTCATTAGCATAAAACCAATAAATGAAGTAACAAGATGTCTTCCTTTTCTCCGCCGACGAGAAATCGCAAGTTGCTGAATCTTCAATGTCATTACTAAAGGGTTTTGGGGGACACCAAGTGCGAGCTCTGTCTTCATCTGGTGCGCATCCCTAATCAGATGGCGTGGGGGGCTGAACAAATGACGTCACGTGCGACTCACCCACCCACTACCAGCTGTCTCCGTCGTTACCAGGGTACATATGTTGATTATGTTTCCCCACTAAAGTTTTGAGGCGCCCGAATTTACATTGGACTGTCATTTTTAGAATGCCAGAAAAACAAAACGAAATGGTCGCCCCGTGTCCGTTGCTATTTTGGCCCCGTTCCCACCGTCATACGATGGGTAAGCCGCAATAAACTATAGAAGTTCCATTTACCCGATTTAGGTTGATTGAAAACCAAGGGTGTCTCGCCCATTCCGCCCGCCAAATTTGAATACGCTTGAAGGGCGCGGAATGTTCTTTTGTCGCCATTTTACGACAACATAACCGATGTACCGTAATGTCTAAATTTTACGGTAACTTCGACTTGCCTTTCGCAAATAGTTGATTTTTCTTCAGACATGTAAAAATATCAGAAGGCTCGGTTCCAACATTTTCCTTTTTTTTTCGCACTTTGACGTCGGCGTTCGTTCCGTTGCGCATTACCAGCGTAAGAACCGAAAGAAAACAAAAAAACAGGTAGAGATCGTCAGCCGCGGTATCATCATCACGATCTCCAAATCCTCGGCTTTTCTAGATGCCAATTATAGACGAACGAGCGTGGGTTACGTTTTTTTTTTGGCAGCTCACGTCGTTATCGAACGCCAAATAAGATTTGCTGGATGATTCGCTATAGCGTAGCAAGGGCCGGGCCGGTGGCGACATCTATAGAAAGCGCATCTCCGTCGTCCATGTCTAGTATACATTCGTCTAATATTTTAAAAGCGGGACGAGGACTGGATAGACGGAGGAGGACAGGAGAGAGAGGAGAGGCGAAGTCGAACAACATGTTTTCGCTTTTATGGAGAGAACATAAAGTCACGAGACGGCTCACGGGAAGCTATCTGCGGAAACCATCTTTCTGCGCGCCCTTCGTCCGTCCTTTTCTTTTATTCCTTGACAACATTTCGCCTACAACCCTTTTTCGTTCCGTCTACGAACGTTTTAGGCCCGAGGAATTTACATACGCCGCGTCAACGGGGAAAAAAAAATGGCTCAAAATCTTCCCTTCTTTTTTTTTACTAGCGGTGAGAAACGGAGATTCTGCCGTAAACCTTTCGGGACCAACAGTTGAGGACTTGATTCGATTATAGAGACAAGACAATTCCGAAATTCGATAACTCTATTGGCCGACGCAGGCAATTACTACGTCGTCGTGCCGGAAGACAAATGATTCACACGAATAGATCCACATTTACAAGTCGTGCTGTTTCTTTTTGACACGCTGTAATTCTGTTACTAATCCGGACTTGACCTTGTAAGTCGAGAACTTTGTTTTTGTTTCGAGTTTGCCAGCATCATTACCCGCTTCGTCATCAGTTCGTCACGGTCTTCGTGATCCGCAATCTCTTCTACCCCCATCCACTGTGTTGATTCGAGAGAGAGGGAGAGTCGGTGAATATCAAGAAAGAGATTGTTAGATCGGGTTCGCTCCCCGACTGATGGAATTGGAAGCGGGCAAACATATCATTTGTTATGCCAATCCTTTCACCACTCCACATGTTTTTGACCTCGTTTCAACTGTGACGCTGCCAGTCGATCGGATGGTGATTAATTCACCAATCAAACACCCCTTCCCCTAGATGTGATCGATTTCCTTCCTTGTTATTTTTCATTTTACTACGGACGCAAAGTCGCAGTAAGATACTCGAATAACAGTCGCCCGTTGGCTCCCTACCAGGCGAATTGAAAGTGGTGGCCTCAATGAGAAATCGATGGAATAGCGTGTCAAACTACGACGAATGTCAGGCATAAGGAAAAGGGGGGAATTGGCGCCGCCACAAAGGTCTCGGCTTTGAAATTGATCCCTCCATTTCTACTCTGTGGGGCCACTAGAAGGTACTCGAATCTCGCTCTTGTGGGTCAAAGAGAATGAAACATGGTCGGTGGCAATCTTTTGTGGCTTCTCCATCCTCGCAATCGACCAGCTCTTAATGGTCTCTAATTAAAAAAGAGCTTAGGATCCAGGAAATCAAGTTCAACACAGAGCCCAAAATGGCGTCCAACAGGCTTCTTTGTAATCCACCCAATTAATCACCAACCAAAAGTTCTATTTTCTCATAAAAAATGCATCTAATGAACTCTATTGATTATTTTAGGCACATGAGCCGATAACTGAGATCCAAGAAGGACGGCAAGGACATCAGGGTGGGTGGAGTCCACCCTTGAAATGGATGAAGGAGCTGAGCGACCCGTCGGCGAGAAGTTGAGTTGGAATCACCTAGAGCTGCAGTGGACGCGCTGAGTCGGATGCGGAAACACCGTACTTTATCGCTTGCAAGTGCCGGCGGACGGCCGGCCAGCCAAGATGAGCCGCCATTCCGTCCGCCCGCCGCCATGATCCGCTTCCGTGTCAGTGGCGCCTCGAAGCTACTCCTGATCTCTTTCATCTTCGTCCTCTTGAGCATTTGGACGACGAGCGCTCAAGCGGCTCCCGTACCAGTCGGAAGTGGCCGAGCCGGCAGAAATGGATCCTGGACACCTTTGAGCCGTTGTCCAGCCATTTTCAATCCGACTTCTAAAGCGGCGACGGCGGCGGCAGTTGCTAGTAAAACGGGCCGGCCGAGAGCCGCCGAACCTTCGCCGTCGTGTCGTTACTTTTTCAAAGAGCGTTTTGGAACGCTGACGACGCCCAATTTCCCGTCTGCCTTCCCAGTGCCATTCATCTGCAGCTGGATTATCGACGCGACGGGCTTCGAGCCGGACTCGTTCATCACTCTCTACCTGACACAGATGTACCTCACGCGCGGCGTCACAGCCGTCCAGTACTCGTTCCGCAACGAGACTGTCGCCGTCGGCCGTAAAGTCCTGGACGAGCTGCACACGCTCCGCCCGCGCCCTTACTCCGTCTACCGGATCAAAGCTCGATACCTCGAAGTTCTGGTGAACCTCCACGAGTTGGTCAACGCCAACCTGCGCGTCGAACGCCGGCTGATGGACGTCTACGGCTTCAACATCACCTACGAAATCCAGCCGAACGGCTCGCGCATCCGCTCCGACACTTGCAACGCCGTCAATTGCACTTTCAACGGCCACTGCTACGCCAATCAGAACTACAGGTTGGTGTTGCGGAGGAACCGAGGCCAGCCAACGATTCCTCTCCGTATCGTTATTTTCAAATTACGCGCCGAATGGGTCGTAGCGCATTATCTTTCTATATAAACATGAATATATGCGTCGGAAACACATAGTTGCAACACTTTGGCGGCGAGACAGAGACTTGGCCGTGGGAGGAGTTGATCAGCGGATGGCGTGATTCGGCCCACCAGCACGTTGTGTGTGCGGTCGAGAGAAGAAAAAAAAACAAACAAAAGAAAAAAACAATAACACAAAAAATTCTGACGCTCTTCCCGCTGACCCCGGGTTTTTGTCTTGGCGTCGACTTGTGTGCACGTGGACGTCGATACAGTCCACTCTCGAGAAGGAAGAGTTGGCCGTTTGCCTTGTGTCGGTTTATGTACTGCGTAATAGTCTACTTACTCCCAGCGTAACGCCCGCATTTTCGGTTTTAGGCCTTCTAACTATTTGTTTCCTTTTTTTATTGTTGCCTATTTCTCTGAATGGTTTACTACAGCCAGTTCCAGTGCTCTTGTCTGCCGGAATTCTCCGGCAAGTACTGCCAGTTCGGTCCCGAATGCAATCCGGAGAAAGGCATCAACGTCTGCAAAAACGGCGGCACTTGCGGGTAAATCGCTTCATTTCATTTCTATTTTGTTGACATTTGTTTAATAAAGTCTCTTTTTATATTTATTTAATCATTATATTAATCACTTTTTGATTCTATGTTATTTTTGGAAATAAAAAACAAAAAACAAAAACAGGTACCGTACCGGTTTGACGGTCGTTCGTTGCAGCTGCCCGCCAAATTACAATGGGAGCCTGTGCGAGTTCCGGCGCGAATTCATTCCCGCCAAAGGTAATTGCGATCAAAAGAGACGGTCGTTTGAACGCGGCCGATGTGGTGGTGCGTCAATGCGGGGCGCGGAAACTGTCGTGAACATTTTCGATAACTGCAATTGAGTGGCTGGGCTCATTGAGCGCGTTTCCCGCCCGTCCAGCATGATTTCCTTTTTGCGCCTTTGTTCTGCTCCGTGCATTACGTCTATCGATTGCCTTGCGGTTGCTTCCCGCCTCCTACTCTATCTGCGGTTTGCAGACCGAGAGAGAGAGAGAGAGAGAGAGAGTCTCTCCGAGTCGTTGTAGCCGTAGACGTCCGCCTGCCCAGCTAGAAAGCTTTTGACGTTCCATTGTTCTCCGACTCTGGGTCCAGTCAATGCTATCCTTGTCTATACTACCGCTCCTGGTCGTGCTAAACAGCCGACAGGATATAGAGTCCGTCCAGACCTTCAAATGATTATTTTCATTTTGTTTTGTTTTCAATGCAACGTAGAGTAGATCTACAGCTTTTTGAGTCAGTGTCATTGATTGAGTGCGTTTGTTGCTTGCTTTGATTGCAGAGTGCCTTTCGCGGTTCCGCTTGAACTGCAGCCACCAGTGCGTCGTGACGGACAAGGGCGGCGCCGCTTGCCGCTGTCCGCTCGATCAAGCCTTGAGATCCGACTTGCTGACCTGCTACCCATTGGGTGAGTCTTTCATTCTCTTTGTTTTCTTCGTCTTCTTCTTCTTCTGTTCTTTACGTTGCGGTTCTTTATGTTTCCCTCAACGTACACTAAAAAACAAGAGAGAGAGAGAGAATGGCCTCGCCAAAGTACCGAGAGTAGTAGTCATACGTGCGTGAGTGGAATGACAGTACGTCCGTGAGAAAACGCGGGAAAAAAGGGGAAAACTTTCGGCCGCGGAACCGTTGCGTCACGACTGTTTCTCTCAGCACGCAAACACGTCGCTAACAAAGATATTAGGCATCATCCTATGGTGCTACGAACACAATATTGCGAGAGGCTGGCAATCGCTCTTATCATGTTCTCTTTTTTGGAAACTTTCTGGGGCCGTCTCGCGACACGTGGAAAGTGTTCGTGTTTTTTTTCAGCGTCCGGATGACTGGAACGGCATTTTCTGGTGAGAAAATTGCCGCCATCAATCGAGTGAAATTAACAAAATGCCAATACTGTGTAAAGCCACGACAGGTGTTGCGGCTGTTGGTTGCCCGGTTGAGAGGATTTGCCGCCCAACAAACCACGGCCGCCCCATCAAAGTTCATTTCGTGTTGTTTTTTTTGTTTTTTTAATTTAAAGTCGACGAAATCGAAGAGAAACCGAGATGCCCGCAAATTGAGTTTGTGGAACGAAGGAAACGAAAGCATGTTGACTGACAGATTAATGTCAGCGCAACGAGCGCCGGGACGGACGTTGCTGATAGCTCGACTGCATGTTGACTCGATTTAGTTTTTGCCCATGAAGAAAATGAAAGAAAAATTGCCGAAATTGAGTTGTTCCGACGCGACGGACAACAACAGCACCATTCTGGTCACTGAGTCGATCGTGCTCATTTCCCTCTCTTCGTTGTAATTGTAAAGATAACGATCACAATTCCGTCCATTTCCGGAGTCCGTCTTTGGCGAAGAAAAAAGAGATCCATCTTGCTGCCCTTTAACGTCTTCCATCCTGTCACCGGAGCAACGCCGAGAATCATTTTGGTTGGAAGAGATGGAAGGATTAATCGACATGTTTGTCTGGAAATTTTGAACGACTGGCGCGTGTTCGGCGGAGTAGGGAGGAAAACACGACTATTCAGGTGGAATGGAGTCGCGGCGGATTTAACGAGCGTGTTTTTCTCCCCTCGGTTCTCTTTTGACGAAGAGAGAGAAAAGGAGTGACGGGGTGGCGGAGGACGATTAGTTATTCGCTCCGATGTAAACAACGTCTCATTCTTCGGCTACTTTTCGACGCACCCCGATCTCCTCCTTTTTGTACCCTCGCTCTTTTATTTATTGATACTCTAAGCCGTACCCTTCGCGGTACCGAACGTCCATCATCTTTCCGACAACTGTAGGGATGGATCCATTTATCTTTTACTCTGTTGGCAAAAAGGGAACGCTACGTCGTCGTCGTCGTCGTAGTAGTAGTCGAGTCCTTCTTTCCCTCATTTATTTTTCTTTGCCCCGTTGGCCATCAACATCTTTTCTTTCCCTTTTCTGTCCGTGATATTGTGCGCGACTGAGCTGTTATCGAGATGAGAGGATTTTTCTTCATCTCGGCCTCGGTCCGGTGATTCATTGATAACATCTCTAGCCGATCCGCTTTTGCTCATCCATCAAGCGCCGAGTTGGTGGCGAACGTGACGTTCACTTTTGCTTACGTCAATGAAGATGGAGGCTCCTTCTGCGCGATTACGTCCGTGATGCTGAGGAAAAACAATAGAGGAGCCATTTCATTTTCCTTCTTTGTTTGTTTCTCTAAACTTTCTTTCCACTATTGCGCGATAATAACGAACGAGCCATTCTGACTGGAACGCGATGATTGACGGAAGGTGGACGTCTATTCCTTCTCGCACTCTGTTTAGTAGCTGCTAGACTAGCCATGATTTCCTTGTCTACGACGATGATTACAACTCGTGGTACAATCGCCATTCATCAGCACACCCGTTCTATTCGCTCGTTTTCTCTTTACAATTGGCTTCTCTCCTACATTTTTCCCGAAAAATGTGATGGCCCGTTTCCTGCCCCTCTTCATTGCGACGCTATATGATGGGACGCCTGCACGCATAGGTGGGTAATCTCGGTTCTTCCATAACGACTCTCGGGTTCTTCTCCATTGACTCGGCCCTCCCTCTTCAACTCATGCTCCACGTGCAACCCGTCATTTTTGTTTGTTTTTTTATTTGGAAAAAAAACTTCAGAATCATATTAAAATACGTACAACATTTTTATTTGCCGCGAAAATACGTCCAAAATAGAAAAAAGGGGGTTTCTTCAACAGCCATCAGAATGTCGCGTCTCCATTGACCGTTACTTTCTTTATGAAATCATAAACTTTAATGTTTTTTTTTCTTCTTCTTTCTCTCGACATTTAAAAAATCTTGTACTTTATTTATTTATTTTTTTTTACATTTTTTAACGACGGTGGTTTCAACTTTCTTCTGGTTTGGAATGAAGAAAAAAACGGCAGGCAATTTCGTCTTTTGATCCGTGGCGAACGGACGG
Source organism: Ceriodaphnia dubia (assembly GCA_022539655.2). Taxonomy (NCBI): domain Eukaryota; kingdom Metazoa; phylum Arthropoda; class Branchiopoda; order Diplostraca; family Daphniidae; genus Ceriodaphnia; species Ceriodaphnia dubia. The sequence continues at coordinate 510,443 of JAKUCG020000230.1, read as the reverse complement.
GGGATAAGGGTCTTAAGAGGAAGAAGAAGCCTTAAACTTCTGTAATATACCGTATTTCATACTATAGGAAACTTTTAAAATGTTTTTTTAAATGGAGGGAAAAGAGAGAGAAAGGGATCGTATTCGCTGCTACATGATTGTTATTGTTGTTCCGTCGCTTGATGGTATTTTTTCTCTGAGAAACGATTGCCAATACCACATCACGTCTGTCTTGGCTGTGGGTTTCGATTTTCTGAGACTGCCCTGACGGGTTGACGGCTCGAATTCGACGAGCTTTTTAACCTTTCCACTTAAGAGAGCCTGAGAGGGGACTGAAAAGCTTTCAAAATGTACTTAATTTCATTTGTTTCCCTTCCGTGTGTAGATCTTGGCCATTAAATGTTAAACGATTTTCTGCGACATATATATATTTGTACAGCGGAAACTTTTCCACTAGCGCGGCCGTTGTTTGCGTGCTGAGCGCTCGTCTCTGGCGTCATTCCGTACACTCGGAAAAGTCTCCCCGGAAGTCGCTTAGGGACTTGCAGATGAAGGAATCCAATTATTGAACTCTCCACTGGGGAAGTGTAGACTAGCGCGGCGTGTTGCGACAAACGGGAGTTTATTGTTCCGTCTGAAATTATTCCCTAAAACGAAAACTTGTTTTCACAATGATGACGCCAACGGCTCCAATTTTACATCGCACCGCTTGTTCTGTTGATACTGTCTCTAATGCGGAAATGTCACGTCGAAACTCGCCTTGTCAAGCAGGGATACCAAATTTGCAAATAACGCCGTTGGACGGATTGCGAGATAGCGCGCGGTAAAGTAGTAATAACAGGCTCGCAGTTACAGCCACGCCTATTTTTCCCTATCTCTTCCGTCAGAAATAGTTTCCATGAATTTTTTTGAGGGGGGTACTTTTCACGTGCACTCTTATACCGTGTCGTGCCGTCGTATCGCCGGAAGGAGATGACTTCGTGCTTCCGTTACAGATCGAAAACGATTTTCCGCCGTGACGTCTTTGACGACGTGCGAATAATTTGTATGTCGCCGCTGCCGAATTTTGGTTTGAATCTCCTCTCACTTTTTTTTTTTTCCCAGCTTGTAGTTGATTATAAGGTTGTCGATCGTCCTCCATCACCCGGTAATTCGTTTTGTTCCAATCGTGTTTTCTTGTACGCTCGCTTTTACAGTGCCCTTGAGGATTATGGGCCGCGTGGAAGTGGAAAGGCCGACCAGTCTGAACGACACGCGCTTGGTGGACGGTGTAACAGCCCTGGTGAGTTGTGCCATCTATCAAAGTTGAAAAAATAATTACTAGTGTCGCTAATCTATCTGTAATCTTTTCTTAGTTGCGGAAATTGGCAGATGATTACACGGCTTCGTTATTTTCCGTCGCTTCCGTTCATCTGGCCGAGTAAGCTTCTTAGAACATCCAGCGCGTCAATTTGACTCTCATTTTGATCGTTATTGCTGCTTGTTACAGACCCAATTCCAACCTGCTCCAGTTTGTCTTATGGAATTCGGAGAAATTCAACATGAGCTGGACAAACGTCGTCCAAGATCCAACTGTGGCCGCCCTCAAAAGCAAGGGATACTCGATAGGAAGAAATCGATCGCTGAATGCCGGCCAAGCGGTCTCTGATCCTAGTAGGGGCAGGATACCGCGCTACATAGCTCCGTTCCCCACCTTGGCGATCCCGCAACACTGGAACAATTCTTACACTTCGTTCGTCAATCAGATCAACACCAAAACATGGCGAGTGATGGGCGAGATGATTTATATTCGAAACTTTAGTACCATTCAAGTACCGGCTTTGCTCATCGAGGTAAAAACGAAAACATACTTGAGACTCGTGCCTTGAAGTTGGCAATGACGTCCGATTCTTTAATCTTGCCGTTCTTGTTGGTTACAGTGGGTAAAGCTGGACGTTAAAGGTCAGGTCCGTGAAGGTTATCCGTTCACGGTTGCGTGCAATGCCAACGGTTCCAAGAAATTGAAGCTACGATGGTATAAGGACGGGCATCCCGTCGACGCGGCTTTTGCCCTATTACGAAACATGTCCATCTTCGTCCATCAAGTGCAAGACCTGCGCGGTTATTTCACGCTCTACTTGGAGGTGAAGCAAGCGTCCGTCGCCGATCGCGGCGAGTACGAGTGCCGGGCAAACGACTGGGAGCAGACGGTGCGCAAAAGCGTCTTCCTCGACGTCATCACACCGCCCATTCTTGATCTGATGCCCATCAATCCAACTGTCTTGCCGGTAATTTCTGGACCTCGTTTCGCTCCGAATAGGACGACCTAACTATGAACGTTGCCTTGCCCAGGGTACGGCGGTGAATCTGACTTGCCGTGACGAGAATCATCTGGCTCGGCGGTCCACGACCAAGTACGTTTGGCTGAAAAACGGCCTGCCCATCGAATCGTCGTGTGAGGAGATCATTGAAGACTTGACGCCCGTCGGCAGTCTCTTAAAAATCACTTCCATCCAGGCAAGTTATCTTGGGGTAACTAAGCTAATCTACTTTCGATTCAAATTTGTAACCTTCTTTTTTTTTTTTTGACCGATCGTTAGCATAGCACCAACTACACATGCAGGGGTGAAAACGGATCGGCGCCGGCCAACAAGACGACACACATCTTTGTTGTCCAGCCGGATCGCGCCTGTCCGCAACAAAAGAACGGAGGCGTAGAATGGCTCATGACGGCCACCGATGCTACCAATTACCAGTTCTGCCCTGCAGGATACGTCGGAGTCGCCCGGAGGCGTTGTAAATCGGTGGAAGAGTTCCTGGAAGGAGACGTTGCAGCTGCCAACCGGGCTCTTTGGAGCTGGGAAGAGCCCGATTTCGCTCATTGCAGCGATCGTATCATTAGCGAGCTGTACAGACAGATGAAGTTGATCGCCTTGGGCTATATCGTTACCGACGTTCAGTCCGTCTTCAACAAATTTGTCGATTCCATCCAAAGGAAAGTCAAAGCTACTGATCAGAATCGCCCTAATCCGAAACGGACGCCGCCCGACCAGGCTCCTTTCCCTTACTTACCTGGCGAAGGCAACGCTTTACTGGAGATGGCCAAGAACCTGGAAACTTTCGTCTGGAAGAAAACAAATATGATCCCGACGAGTTTCTGGGAACCGACGGCTGTCAATTACTTGTACGCCCTTGACGCCCTGTTGTCCATGCCGCAAGATTTCTGTCGTCCAGAAGTAAGTGTCCAGTAGAATTTCGAATGGAAAAACAAGTTGAAATGTGCGTTTGATATTCACAGGGTGGCGTGACGATCCTACGTTTGATCCAGAATCATTTGTCAATGTTGAGCATGAGTCCATCGGGCGGATATCCACTTGGAGCTATCGAGCCTCATCTATTAAAGAACAGTCATTTCGCACAGTATGTGTAGACAGCTATTATAGATCTTTTTGTTGCTTTCTGTGATTCAATATTGGATTGTTTCATTTTTTTTATTTTTTTTAAGGAAAGAACTCAAGTACAAAAGAATGTTGCCGGCTCTACCGAGGTATCGTGTTCATTTACTACGTATTCATAGCGGACAATTTGACCAAGTGTTTTCACCGTTTTAATTTCAGTCAAACAGGTTTCAAAAGTCTCAAGCAGCTGGCGCCGGCTCAATTTGTTCTCCACTCTGACGGTTCTAACGTCACCATGGATTTCCAAACCACTAACCAACTGTTGTCAGGAGGCGAGTACCTGTGTGCTTTGTTGCACCTACAGCCAACGAACCATTCCCGCAGCTGGGATGTGGACTCTTGTACTGTTGAAAGGCTGTCCAACCCGTCCGCTTTCCGCTGTCATTGCTCACATCAGGGAACAGTCGTTTTCCTTTACGCCGAAAGAGACTCCATTGTAAATTCAATATTATTTCAACCTGAAAATGGAGTCTGACGTTCATTATTCCTCCTTTGTTCTTTAGGAGCTTGTCGATGACACTCTAGATTTGTGGGTTATCGTGTACTTTGCCGCAGCGACTAGCCACCTGGTCTTGATTATTGGTCTCTTTGTCCTGTCTGCGAGATGGTACCGAAGACGCAATGTTTGGGCTTGGTTCCAAATTCAATTAAACATCTCACTTTTCCCACCTTCTTCTGCCTACTTTCTTCAAGAAAAACTTGTCGTAAGTTGATGACGCGTTTCAAGGTTCTAACCAACTTTAGCACACCCAATTGTGTTCACGCAGGCCTCCGACCCTTTTTGGACCATTATGCTGACTTTGATGTCGTATGTTTTCGTGACGACCGTTTGGGCTATGATTATGTACTTGAAGACAAGCATTCAGGTACCAAGCGAACAAAAGACGGAAAGGTTCAGTCAACGCAATACCAAGCTTATTGTCTTGTCGTTAGGTAACTAACTAGTCATTATGAATTGCTATCGAAACGTAACATTCTACATCATTATCTACATTTTAGGTGTTCCTCTGACGTTGTCTGGCATTCAGACCCTTCTGGAAGAAATATCTACTGGTTCTCCATTCATTAGTTGGTTGTCTCAAATCAGCTCCATCTCTGGGATCTTTTTCTGTTTCACTTATGGCGTTTTAGTCATTGTTATTGTCGTGCTCTACGCCTATTCGACATCGAAACCTGGTGAATTCGAAAAGGCTAACGCCTTCAATCAGGACGGCTCTGATACAAACAAGTAACATGAGTAATTGTGTGGTGGTCGCTGGATATACTAATTTGAATTTGTTTCTACAGTAATCCTAGATACAATCTATGCTGCCTTTGTCTGGCTGTTTTGAGTCTTCTGTTCACTATATTCATGTTGATCCATCTGCACGAACCGTCACTCAGAAATCACTGCAATACTGCTTTGGTGCATCTGATATTGGTACGTAATCGTGTGGGTATATGCCCCAATCTCGTATTCGTTAATCACCCATTTCCGTTGCTTCGTTCATCCAGGTGATGGTGTGGGCTGCCTTGATGTTTAGGTTCAGCGGATCTGATTACGTATGCGCATTCTGGTGTTTCTGGAGTCGGAGCAAGTTGCCGGTTGATGAAACGGTAAGCGAAATGCTTAATGCTACCGCAATGATGGAAAGTCCTCAGCGGAGAAGCCTACTATCTCCGGAGCAACATCATCCTAACGGTGAGACATTTCAACAAAATTTGAAACGTAAATTTGACCTGATTTTTCAATAACTAATCTTTGCATAATTTTGACAATTTGTAGGAGATCCAGTGGTGAACGTGAATCATAAATCGAGGAAAATAAGTCATAGCAGTGTGGACGAAGGTTTCAACCCCATGATCGTCTCTAGGACGAAAAGGCCCAATAGATCTGGTCCAGCTTCATCTCCTTTACTTCAACGAGCTGGACTTGGCCCCGATGTGTTGAGGGCATTCGGTATGGAACATCCGTCGCACAAACCATCAGAACGACAGCAAACTCCAATCGGTGAACCAACAGACTTGAACAGTTCTGGTCGAAATCGAGTGAATTCCGCAACGATGTCTGACGGCATGACTCGCGACGATTTGGATTCAGGATTCGGTCCTAGTGGTGGAGGTGGAAGTCAAAAGCTGAACGGGCTGGATAAGTTTTCTGACGCGCTTAAGGTTATTAGTTACAAATTGGGTTTAAGCGATACACGATTCTAATAAACCTTATCATTTACAGCTTCTGAGCCGGATCCGTTGGAAATTACCGCAACTTGGATTCACTTCGAATGGGAGCACTAGCGGTGGTGGATCGTTCCGCTCCCGTCAGAGCACGATGAGTAGTGCTACGACTGCCGAATTTGGTGGCGAACGATGCAGTAGTGTGACAACCGAAGAGACGGAACTGCCAACACAAGTTTCCGAAGACGTCGAATCGTTAATGGCTCATTACAGACTTCGCAGATCCAGGACGCGCTGGACGGAAGATTACAACCAGGAAAAACTGGAACTGGATTCCAGCGAGGTCAGCAATCTGACGCTGATGTGCAAGCCTTTTAGAGGCCGATGTTACATTCGCTGTTCGCCGGAAAAAGTCGGCTCAAATGCGCTGTGGGGACGTCTTGATACGCTCGATAGACAAAACAGAGAATCGCCTCCTCAAAACAATTGCTGCGAACGCTGCTGGCACAATCCGGAGACTCCGTTCTGCGATCTCTGCCTGACGGAGAACCCCGATGCGGTACAACATCGGTCGGGAATTATATCCGTCCGTGCAGTCATTGAAAATCCCCCTGCACTTCCGGTAATTTAACAATTTTGATTGAAATACATAATCAGATTTCTGGATAAATTTCATTTGTTTATTAAAAATAGGACAAAGACGTTGGAGAATATCTAGAAATGGATCCTGCTGGAAGCCTAGCGATTGATCATCAGCGCGTCAAACGACTTGAAGTGTATTACAACGTTATGCCGACATCTGCCAACTTCAACGCTCAATCCATGACGACCGAGTTCAGCCAGAACAATAAAGAAAAGTTGAGCTCAATCACCTCGACGAAATCGTCTTCCATCTCCCCGTCTTTGTTGCACAAAAAGAACATCCTCAGTGGGCGTATCGTTAAAAAGTACCGAATCTCGTTGCGTAACGTCGTGCATTCCACTCAACAGCAGCTGCGACATCGGTCGCCAAACGAGATCGACTTGGTCGGACATCCAGGAGAACGACTCTCACTACGGGACCAAACAGTTACCGACATCAGGGACGTATACTGAATTCCTAGGTGTCTGGGAGTGGGCCGTACCTAAATAACAAGTGAAATGCTGTAACAAAAGATTCCCCGCGGACCAGTTACATCGATAAGAGTCCTGATGTCAAAAAAAAGGATTCGACCTCAGTGTATAGAATTAGTTCATCAAACGCAAAGTGTTTGTTGGTGTTATATACTTGACGATGGACGTTCAATACTTCTAGTCAACTCGTTCTGAAACCGGTGACAACTGCCTCTTCATCAAAAATAAAATCCCATAAAATCCCGTAAGGAACATTTCAAAAAGTGACCAAAGTACCAAAGGCCCACTACTACTTATAGAATATAAGTGATACCAACAAATGTCTCTCAGTTCGTCCGTCTTTCTCACTCTCTATCATTTCTTTTTTTTTCGACGCCTTTTAAATAGTGATGCATCCTCAAACAGCGTCAAAAACTGAGTTCTATTTTTTTTTTCATTATTTCATTTTGTTTCAAAATGACCATTTGGTATTGGAAACGCAGCTCAGACATTCCCATGCGACGGCTTCACACACCCAATCGACTTGGATTGCATATCAACAGCAAGTGAAATCGTGCACGTACACTGCACCACGGGGCTCGTTTCAAGTTTTTAAAGGTTGTGGATTGCGACCGCTATTCGCCTGTGAACGGTAGATCCGATACTTGAATCGACTTCTACAGATATCGATTTTACCGCTTAAAGGCTGAAATGGAATATTGCAGTGTCAGAGATTGACTTTTGAGTGGCATTTGACGTACTGCATCGATCCGCGTGTATTGCTTGTAGTGAACCGTATTGTTTTCAGTGTTCATGTAAATATTTGATCCATCTATTTATTTATTTGAGAGGTGCGGAACTCGCTACGGGAGCCCCTGCTCCAACACTGAATGACTGGAAAGGGGTAACCCTTATTACTTACTTTTTTTATTTTTTGGGATTGAATTGTGAAGTTTCAGGTGCTCAATTCAGTTGCGGACCGTTGTGAAATTTTGTTTCTGAAAAGACGTCTAATGATTTTTGGATATGGACGGAACAAACGCGTAAAGGAATTTTAAAGTGTGTGGTGTATTTTCGTTCATACATTTGCCTACTTGGCTTGCTGCGTTTCTTTTGAGTCGTGTTTGTATTTTTAAAATACCAGATGGAATGCTTACGTGATGAACCGTAAATATACTTGTGTTGTCTTTTTAATCTGAATTCAGAAATGAGAAAAGCGAGAATTTTTTTTCAAATGTATTTTCGGATATCGGTATAGGCTATTTTATTAATGTACCAGTATTACGTGATGTTGAATAAGTCAATATTGGTGCTCAATCTATGCTCGATTCCTCTTTGTTCCCCGTAGACGAGAACCAATAGACATCTCCACTAAAAGGGTTAGTATTGCCAATCCGACACCAATACCAAGGATGAAAAAAGCACTACTTAAATCTTCCAGCTTAATGGCAAGTTGGAGAGTTGAAGTTTGTGCTTTCTCATTTTTTACGAAGCATTTATCGGCTTTGCGGTAGCTCACGGTTTGTTCGACCCATCTTCGTGTGAGACCTGTTTCCCATAATTCCACAAGACTAAATACGATATTTTAAAAATTATAAAATTATTTCCATGCTTGAAGAATAGGGAGTGCACGCGATCGTGTACTTCGTTTACCGTACGTAATAGGCCTACCTTTTGCTTATTTCCGCTGTGTACTTAGAATTCTTTTGTAGAAAAAAACAAAAATATCCGCTCGATACTGGAAGGGAATCCGATAGTTGAAAACGACATTTCCCATCCTTTTTGAATTGGTTAGTCACAATAAAACGGGTAAAGGATCTAATCTAAGAGTTTTAAGCAAAGATTATTATTAAAATTTTCATTAGACAACACTGATTTTTATGTCCTAATAGGAATTAAAATCAAACCAATAAAGGCCTTGTATAGGTTAAAAGTTTTAAAAATGTACTTATGCATACAAACGGAAAGGCGTATCTCCCGCTTTCAAGCTTCTTAAAAATCAACGAAATATCTAGTAACAAACGATCGGCAGGTTTCTGACGAGCTTGGTCTCCAAGCGTTTTTAATATTCCGGAAGTTGCACCCTGCATTTTAACGAAGAATCTCATCAATAAATTATTATAGACATGGAAAGAAATTACAGCCTATGACTTTCTGTACCAGTATTTGTCGTGTTACTACTAGATCTTCCCGAAGAATAATAGAGACGTCCGAGCTTGCCGCCAGATCTTCAAACGAATTGATGGCAGGTTTCATCTGTGGTAGCGTCATGGAGGACACTACTATACTGGAATAGCTGTTGACCAAAACCAACGCTGCCAAAAGCCAACAGCCAGCCAAAATTCGGAACGAATTCTGTATATAAGGAGTGTAGATTCCTGTTCAAGCGCGTAGGATTATGGCTAGGCGGGAAAAATTTAAAACTCATGCGAACAAATTTGTACCGTGGTTGGTCAAAACATTAATAACGTAAATCGTGTAGAAACTCATCCTGTTGACTAACTGTTCAAGTTTAGGTTGCCCACCACTTCTGCTGTGCATGTTTTCATGACCATTCTCTCCGTTTATTATTCCCATTGAATAATTTTTATAAAACCAGGAAAAAAAACTCATCGTTCCAATCATTATAATTGTCGTCATGGTTAAGAACAACCACACCTGTTCAAAAACGGTAAGAGGAGGTCGATAACTAGTTTGGGTATTTGCAAGAACAAATCCGCCGTATTATTGATGTCTATTTCTTATATTCAAACGAATAGTTCACCAAAGGTTGGAACGGGCGAATAAAAGCCAGCAAACGGCTTTCTTGTTCTGGTTTAGGTACAACGAGTGTGAACGGCTCTGTCCATATCATAGATGTATAATCCATTCTTTCTTTCCGATCTGGGGTGATAACGAGACCTGCCAGAAGCCCATCTACTTCCTTTATGGCGAAATAAAATTGTAAATTTGTGCTTGTTAAATTTAAAAAATTATTTAATCCAGTCCTGGATGTTTAGCCCAATTATATATATATTCATGATAGACATAATATATTTTGGTGATGAAAAATATCTACCTTATTGACTACTTTTTGAATGGCCGTTTCGTATACACCAATTTTTGCGATAAGGGCATCTTCAAATACTGGTACAATTGTGATGCTATTTCAACATTGCAAAAACATATTCGATTATTATTAATGTTCTTTTAAATATCGCCGCTTCGTCTTTTACCCGAGTAAATTTTTTTCGGTGTTTTTGGGGAACGATTCCGAAATCGGGAATCGTTCCCCAAAAACACCGAAAAACTCGGGTACTCTATATAGTTGAATAGCGGTTTTCTATGTAAAAGTAGTTTGAATCTGTATTCTGTACCCTATCACTTAGCAACAAAATGCAAACTTACGTATAGTTTAGCCTTTCTGCTACCCAGTTTGCCATGTTCACAGTAGTACCGCCGAGAGTATAGTTTCCATTTGGTTGGCGAATCAATACCTCATAGGGAGGATTCTATTTTGGTAAACATAAGGAAAAAAGTAAGAAATGAAGGAAATGAAATGAATAGAAAACTTATATGCAACCGCTGATTGTCAACCGCGCCTAAGGTTTTTGGTGTAAATAACTTAGACAAACATACAACGAATTCACCATCAGAAAAGATGGGACGGCATCTAACATTATTATGGTAAACTGAATGGGAAGAATAGAGAAGATGGACAAAGAAAAGGTATGCTGCACGGCCGCGGAAACGGGCTCACTGACAAACAGATGCCATAATTGCGTAATGGCCGTTGCGTACCCACACTCTTTGATTGTCTTTCGGAAAAACCAAAAAAGGCGGTTGTCGGTACGGTACCGTCTTCGTGGCTCGTGCGGCCGCAGTTCAAAAAGACGTCAGGCCCGAACGTTACAATAGGCGTGTTATTTGGTTTTCTAACAACCGCTAATAATCACGAGATTAGGCTTGGTCTTTTAGTGAAGAATTTTTCTTACGTTATAGCTTGCCAATTTGAAATTTATGCCGGCAAATCCCAAGCCTGAAACACACGGGAAAACTGTTATTGCCACGGCGAAACTAAGGCCAATTTTAGACGAATGGAATCGAATTTGATGTAACAAAGCAAACAATTGAATGCCCTTTTGCTCTTGCATTTTGAGAAGACCAGAACAATGAACAGTTTGGGCTTCAGTGAAACGCTTTGATTGTATACGGAATATTGAGAAGTGTCTGTTGAGGTATGTGGCAGAGTATGTGGTTATTATATATCTATTACAACTAGTAGCATGTATAACCTTAGTGCAAGATCTGCCTAATTTCCCCTTTCTATATTCCGTTGCTTGGTTGCGATCTGTTGTCGTGAGCAAGTAACAATCAACATGCACGATTTTACTAAACATTGGAATAAGGAGATTAAGAGATGCATGTAGTCACGCACGTGCGCTTTTGAATATATTCTGTTTGGAAACTGTTGCTCGTGGTGGATTGTTCACATCTGTTCAATCTTCTGTATTGTCGATTCCATTCATGTTTCAAATGTGCCTTTAGCAATCTGTCGCAGATTTAGTTTCCTTATACAGTGTCATGGGAACATAATTTAAATCGCAGAGACACGGTGTCTGTGTAGTGTGTGTAGCTTGTTTGCGGAGTCCCAACAGTATGGCAATCTGAGAGCTGTGACATCTTGGAGCGTGAGGGGTATTTAACACGTAAAAGGGTGGGACATCTTGTTTACGTTGTGGCCGATGGTTTTACTTCCATTCTAGGAAACAGTCCTTTAGGAAGCATCACGGAAAAAAAGGAGAGATTGATTTTTCTCCTGTCATTCCTCATAACAACGGTCAAAATAAACCTGCTATCATGCTATCAGCCAAATGCAGTAAAAAAATTTCTTCACGAAGGAATTTGTAATCTTTAAAATAATTAGACTTGCCGATTGCCAATCAAAAAGGAAGGTCGTCCTAATTCTATCCCGGGTTGTCTATGTCTTTTGTCCTTGGATTCTAGTTATACCTGAAGGACGTTCAAAAGGGCGTGGAGTCGTAGTAGTACTTTATTTAAAACAGGACCAAGATGTCAAAAAGGCTATTATTGATTTTAAAAATAAGTCTATAAGTAGTAGTACCAGCCAACACTGATCCTCATCCATCATGTTCCGATACGCATTTTTATTAATATCCTAGACTGGGCCAGTATAAGAGTACCTTGCGCTCATCAGTAAGTATAGTACCGAGGCAACAACAGGCGCATTACAAACATGCACATCAGCCGAATATCACCGAAATACGGACAATCCTTCGCACACCGTGAAAATGACTGAAACCACATACTAGGCCTTAATATTGAACAAGTAGTCGGTACAACCTGGATTGATTAAGTCTTCGAAAAGAAAAACTAACGAAAAGACAGACGCCCAACAATACCGTGGGTCTGGCATATAAAAACCCAAAAATCATTCGCGCATTAGCTCGCTAAAGTTATCAACGGTCGCAAATCATTGGGGCTATCCCAAGTATCGAACAGTTTGCATAACGACGTGTTTTTTTTTTCTAGATTCTACAAGATGATGCGAGAAGAGAAAAACTTTCAGTTTTACGGGTCTTGGCTTCTGTTGTTGATTTTCTTTTCCACTCTGTTAGGGAAGGGAAATTCACTGACAGATATCAAAAGGAAACATCTAATCATCGCTGCGTCATATGTAATAACAAATTCTTACCGTGATTACCAAAAAAAAAAACAATAATTGATAATAGTAAACTCGAGTAAACTTTTACGCTAAATTTAATAATAAACGTCGGTTAAATGTATGCAGTTTCCAGTTGCCGTCGTTCCGAAGCGTAACTCCTCGGGTCACATTACAGCTCTAAATGGTCTATCATCCCATATGCTGACTTGGCTTTCTCCGCGCTATGATTTCTCGTATACAAATAATCTCATTATATAATTAAGCTAAAGTTGGACAAACACACATTTTAGAAATCTCAAGGATATATTTTGGCTGTTTTATGTCGTTCCAATTATTATATAAGACTACAGAGAAATGTGTTTGTCGAGCCTTGTGATCGAAAAAGACGCATTCAAATTCATAGCTTAACCCAAATTTTCAAAATTTATGTATAGATATTCGATTCTGCAAACTAACTCCACTAGTTTTGAAGGATCGATTGGTACTCCTGGATTGGTTTCCTACCTAATTAGTGGAGTACGCAAGCTTTAATTTGATACAATTTGCTTTACATGCTTATAATGAAGACTAATTTGCTAAGACTTATTTGACCTATGTTGCTTAGCAAAGTGATGTGATCCTTGGTGCGATTGGAACAACGTACGCTCGACTTGTCTTGGTGGACTTTTCCCAAGGATATCTATATACAAGCAACGCTTTCATGATTCCAATGCCCGATTCATCAAATAATATTGCCGCTATCATCCAACCATTTCAACTATTGGTAGTATAATTTAAAAATTACGCCAGCTCTTAGTTACAAAATTATTAATTGTTCAATAATTTCTATAAACTAGCTTGATATTTAGTCGAATTAGTAAGCCCCGTTGATATTTTATAATTCAATAAAATATTAAGAATGCAATCGCTAAATAGGTTTGGATCGGCGTGATTTTGGTCATCCCATGTGTTCTAGCGGGCTTCTACTTTGCACACCGTTTCTATCCTCGCATTAACAAAAGAAAATGCAAAAGACGATGGCTGATGGAGACTTCGTCTCGTGGTAGACTTGAACTCATAAAACCATCGTCTTCTGTGCTTTATTATCCTTGGACGAACTTTTTTCTTTACATTTTTGAAGTCCTCTTTAATCAAGGTAAAATAACATTATGTTCTAATATTATTAATCGAATATATCATTATCGAATAATTTTATCATTATAATCGTAACCTTGCGTACTACTTATACTTATTTATCTTACTTATCTCACACTACTACTTACTGCTTAATTTTTTTTACTGGAAGGCCTTTTATTGATAGCTTTCTATTTGTTAGCTGACGAATCTTATTTCCAAAATATTTTATATATATAATAAAGGCGGATATTTCCCTGACAAAAGATTAGCCCTTCGAACGGTCGCGACTTCCTGGTGTCTAGCTGTTTTTGTTTTAATCACCGGTTACAATAGCCTTCTTATATCCTACGTCACGTCCCCAAACGCTATACCACTAATTCACTCCATCAAAGACCTGCCGAATGCTTCCAGTATTCATATTGTAGTAGACGCTGGGTTGGGTATTGATATTGTTCTTTCAGTACGTATGCATCCCATATTCATATCTTCTAGTCGTTTACTGAACATAGCCAGCCTATTACCGTTTACCAAGTTCTCTTCTATTCGCAGCTTGCACCGGCCGGCATTTACAAACAATTAGGAGATAAGGTGCGCACTTATGAAAAGTCGCGCTGCGCTACAACGCAGCAATGCATCGAACTAGTCAAATCAGGATCACACGTCTACATAAACGTACGAAAGAATTCGGGAAAATTTTCTTTATGAAACGTCTCTGACAATTACAGTGTTGCAATGCTAATATAATATACAGACTCTAATTGCAACGTTGAATGCCATGAGGAATGATTTTCAGTCTACCGGACAATGTACTCTGGCTCTAGCTAAAGAAAAAGAATATGCAACACCGTGGACTTGGGCTTTAGCTAAGAGAAGCCCTTTCACGGAATACATCAATAGAGGGTTGGTTTTGTCAAACATATTATCTCATATCCACGAAAATGATGGAAAAATCCTGCACGAAAGTTTTCCTTTCGTACTATGGTGTATTCTGTTGAAGAAAAAATAGTGCGTAGTAGTATTTGAAATGCCATCAGTCATTACCCAATTTGTAATTATATCTCAACTTTTGTTTTCAACTGTTCTGAAACAGTTGCATTTTCGTTAATTTAAAGGGTGAATGATTATTCTCAGGATTCTAGAGATGAGAGGGAATGGACTAATAGACATTTGGACCAAATGGTATCTGCCTGATGTCCGTCAATGCCCTGGTACTTGAAATGCCTCTCATTATGCGTTTCAAACCAGTTTCAGAGTCGCAAAATGCGGCTCAACCGCATTTTGCAGCTTCATTTTAGTCGGAAATTAACTGGCATTCATTTGATCCTACGAAACCAGGTTTGTTCCCTTTCCAAAGACGAACATTAAAACGGTTTCACATTGGACGAAAGTATCCGTTATTCTGAAATAATACGCTGAAAAACGAAGATAAAACTCGTTTCTTAGACCAATTGATATAAATCGTTTTATCATCGCTTTATTCTCGTTTTTCAAACCGAAATATTGAACGTGTACCAATATCGTTTTGGAGAGATTTAACCCTATTCATCAGACGCGTTTTTGAATTAATTTTTGTGACATGATATTGTAATCGACCAACGAATGGCCGATTGATTAGCGGTCGAGTTCCGGGATAATGGTATAATACTACCGTATCCCGGCCCGTTCCCCGCTTCCTCCCCATTCTTTAGTGGGTCGGAGACTTAGAGACTTGGAGTAGTCTACGTTCAAAAGTTTTGAGCAACAAGAGTCCGTAAGACTCTAACCTCGCGAGGATATTGAGAGTGGCCGGTCCACTGCTATAACTATAGAGATATTTTTTTGGTCACTAGTAAAATTACGGCAGTCAGAGCAGCGTTCTACGTGTATTTTTTAAAGTTATCGGCTCTTACTTAACATCAATCGATTGACATACTTGAGTGCTTTTAAGTTCCCCATGTAAAATTTCGATTTAATTATTCTGGGTGAATTATTTTAGTTCACCGTGGGTTTCGGTCCGTTTTTTGTTTCGTACTTTACGATTTATTCAATAGTTAGAACTTGGATTTGATTGAGTTTTCAGAATGTATATTTTAAACTAAATTGGGAGTCGGATAAGACCCGTTTTATAATCTAAGTTTCTCGATAAAAATTTGCATTCAGTCACCTCGATTGAAACCAAATTAAGATGGATTGCAGAAACGGAAAACTTCAAGACGCAAATTTGGTCTGATTCGCTTTTTAAGAATCAAGATAGTTCCGGATTATGGGCTTTATTCAGAACTACTTAAAAGATCGACTCTTACAACCCAGGATGATACTCGATTCAAACGCCTTTCTCATTCGCAAAAGTTTTCTCGAAGAAGAGTTTTAAAACGTTTGGGGTCCACTCGACATTAAACCCGTTTTGCAGCCGCTTTTTTTAGGCATCAAACATTCTCGCCGTTATCACGGTTTGAAACCAAGCTCGAACCCGTTTCACAGTCGCAATTTTTGGGGGCTAAATTTTTGATCGAATATCACGGTTTGAAACCCAAATTTAACAAGCTTTTCAAATCGATTTAGTAATCTACATTCTGCCTCTTTTAAAACCAGATTAATATGAGGTTTAGAAAATGACTCTCATTTCACCCCCGTTTGAAGTACCAGGGTGCCTAGAAAAATCAGACAAGTTCGTGCGACAGAAGAGTTCCAAGGACGGATCACCCCGACTGTCTCTTAAGAATTTGACTGGTTCTTTTGTGGTACTGCTTGTGGGATATCTTGTCTCCCTCTGCGCGTTCATTGTTGAAAAATACCGGGGCAGTATGTAATCTAATCTATCTGAAGCTAGCCTATCACATTCAAATTTGAAATTTCCCTTGAATACGTCCAAGCTTATTCTAACTTTAAATACTGAAGACGCTAAGATGTTTCCTATATATGACAAAATTTATAGCACAATCATATTTTCACGTTTTGTGATTGGAAATCTGTGGAGCACTCTGAGGTGACATTCCCGTCTCAAGTCGCCGCGTCGCCAACACGATGGACCCAGTCACTGGTCGGTTTGTTGCAGCTGGCCAATAATAAGTATAGGGTTCAGTTTTACTTTTTATACTGTCGTATAAAAGTGTTCTCTACTGAGTTGAATACATACTCCAAAAGCCAAAATCGCCAAATCTACAACAGATCTTTCAATGAAAATGTATGAAACGATATAGTGAACGTACTACATCAATTCATATCCTTTGCCTGTTGTCCCTGAGTTCGCCTTATTTATCAGGGGAACACCAACTTTTCCCGAGAATTGGCTGGATTCAGGTCGCGGTCGGGATAAAGCGACCAGGTGAGATCATGAGCGTTAGGGTGCAAACAAGCTCGATGATGCTCGTTGATTATTCAAAATACTGAGCGCGGTTACAGCAGGTTACACTCTCGCGCTCGAATCTCAATCAAAATTGAGCGCGCTCGTTTTTTTACTAAGATAAATCAAAATAGAACTTGTTTTGAAATTTGTAAAAAAAATCTGAATGAGGGTGAGCAAAACCAGAAAAACTGAGCACGCTCAAAACAGAGCGGCGTGTAGGGCCCTGCCCTATACTATAATCCATAGGATTATTATTGGGTCGATCCCGATTTCCCGCGTTTTCCCGTAATTAAAAAACCTCCTTCCCCAAACCCGGCTTCATTCATAGTTTGCATTAATGTTATATCATCTATAATTTCGGTTCGTTGTACCGCCAATAAAGTAAATATTGTGTCACTAACTCTCGCTTTATTTTTACTAGACCGAAAAGTTGGAGCCGCAAGACAATGTTTTAAAAACAATTGTGCATTGTCAGCCCCAGTGACCCGTACAATGATACAAAAATTTGATGCAAAGCAGGACGAGAGTGCGGGTGGATATAGTGGAGCAATCTATTCTTATCATTTTTCTCCCGTGGTTAAACCGAGTTAAACACACGCCAAACCAGAGCAGAGACCCCATACGCAAAACACTTGGTCTTTCCTAAATTCTTCAAAGCATTCATGTAACGACCACTAGGTGACCTTACAATCAGTACGACAAATGTTTGATGTTTTTTTGTTTTGGTTTTCGTCCGGCAAAGACCACAATCATCGTCATCCTAACACGACTTTACTTTGCCTTAATTACAAGATCGAGTTTTATTCACAGTAACCAGAATAGTATGTCTTCTTCAAAGAAATCCGTTTTGTTCATTTGTCTAGGTAATAATTAAATGTTCCGGATTTTGGAAAACACTCATCATCAATGAACATTGACAATTTATTCACAATATTTCATGCAAATAACTGTTTTGCAGGAAACATTTGCCGCTCTCCCATAGCAGAAGCAGTATTTGTACAACTACTAAAAGATGCTGGAAAGCAAGAGGACTGGAAAGTTGACAGTGCTGCGATTGGTAGTTGGCATGTAGGAAAAGGACCAGATAGACGAGCCATCTCTGTGTTAACCAAACATAACATATCTACTGGTCATAAAGCAAGACAGGTGTGTCATTTATGAACTTTGAAATGTTAGGTTGAACTCAAAATCTAGTTATTTTTCAGGTGAAAAAGGTAGATTTCTCAGAGTTTGATTACATTTTTGGAATGGATGATGATAACATTGATGACCTGAAATCCATGGCTCCAAATCAGTGCAAAGCCAAAGTTGAATTGCTTGGAACTTATGATCCTGAGGGTGAAAGGATAATTAGAGATCCTTACTATGTAAGTTTTTATCTACTAGCTGGCTCTTGCCTTTCTTACTTTTCATTCCAGCAATTTATAGTATTGTTTACATGCACTACAGGACAGTGGAGAAGCAGGCTTTGAAAAATGCTATCAGCAGTGCATGCGCTGTTGTGGAGCATTTCTTCAGCGAATTGGTTAACTGTCCTCCATAAACCTTCGGTGCAAATTCGTGTGTTTAAAAGTATACGGAGACCTCCGATGGCCCTGCCTGAACATTCAGTGCAAAATAAACTATTGAACTTTCCAACCTTTATTCAACGTTATGGCCTTTTTTGGTCTGGTAATATTTCTGTTTTATAACTTTAGAAAGATATTTTATCTTATTAGCTATTAATAGTGCAGTAGTTATGTTTGACATAAAAAGTTTAATACCAAAATCAGGAACACTCCTTCAAACAAATTCGTGTCTCAATAATACCCATGGGGGAAAAAGTAATAAATAGGCCACTTGAGGTTGATGTTTCGTGTGTCGTAGTGTGATAACCGTGTGTATTTTTTAATTCGTACAATTTAAAGAACACAGCTTTGATCGTTAAATATTACAAAAGATAGGTAGCGCGCCCTTTTCAATAAGATATTTTGCATGACAGAATTCGCTGAAGGCGTGGCCTACAGTAGAATTTCAGTTTAAACAGTCCCGTTCACTTTCTTAGCGCAGGAGATGTTTGCCTCTCCGCATCGGAGCGGACCGCATCCACCCTGAGTGGCAGGAAAACTGAAGTTAGAGCTGAACGACTTGTCTCCCGTCTGCTGACCTTCCCCCTCAGCCTCGGCCGCCGGGCGGAAATTTAACGACGAGGAGTTGATGCAATATCGTAATCCGGTTGGCTGTGGGCCGTCGGTGAACAAGTGTCCAAGATGAGCTCGGCAGTTGGAGCAGCTCACTTCGGTTCTCACCAGACCTGGATTGGCGATTAGAAGAAGTAGATTGGCGCCAACTGCAGCAGCACTCACCATCCGTCGACGAAAGTTCAGATACATGAAGAGATGAGCGCCGGAGTAGGAAGAAAGTCATGTTGCGGTCGTGAGTGATGGAGGATCAAAGTCGCACGTGCAATCAAGATTTGAGTGAAAGGGAGTTGGCGAGGTCGTCCGACGTTCGTTGTGCGTGTCCATGTCAGAAGGAGAGCAATGGAGCGACAGATAGAGATAGATGGAGGAAAACCACAAGCCAAGGAGACAAAGAGAAAATCAGTTTACCGCACAAAATATTAGTAATTGACTACGTAAACTACGAGCCGTCCAACCGACAGTCAGAAATAGAATAGTGTAGAAAGCCGCTTTTGGGCAACAAAGTCCTAGTTGGATATGTTGCTCAACTTGCGACATTTGTAGTTTTATTTTCAAAATTAAAACTTAAAAAAAGTGTGCATCATTGCAGAGCAATGGAGTTCATAAGATCGATCCAAGGCCTTTTACCAAGACAGACTCGTGAAGAGACGTTCATCGTAACCTCCCCCAACAAATAAGATAAGAACTTGCGCCATTCCAATTCCAAATGAATCATAGAGATCATCTGGTCCTGGCATTTATCACATAGGCTTACCGTGAGAAGCGTCCTTTGTAAGTTTGATTCTGCTGGAATCGACGACGTCATAGAAAGCCGGCCAACCGGAGCCAGAATCATATTTCGTCTTCGAATTGAAGAGATCGCGGCCGCATGAAATGCACTCGTAGATGCCGTTTTCCCGAAGCTTGTAGTACTTGTTGGTAAAAGCCCTAATCACGCAGAGTGAGCGACAACAAAAGCCGGTTCATGACATGTCGAAAAAGAAAACGACTCGACAAGATTGACGACGAGACAGAAAACAAGTCACGAGACGTAAAGGTCCCGGGGAAAAAAAGAGAAGAAAACTCACCTTTCCGTGCCCTTCTCCTGCGTGACTGACCACTGGAGCGGAGTTAGCCGCTGACGCAGTTCTTGCTTGAACTCGGATGATGTCGGGTCCATAGTTGACTATCCGTGCGCACACCAGAAAACCGGCCCCAAAAGAAATAAAGAAACAAAAATACTACATTGAAAGAAACATTTTCTTTTCTCCCCTTTTTCTTTCCCTGTTTACTGGCGTCCGGAAGAAGGGAGGAGTAAGTCCTTACGTAGGCAATATAAACGGGCCTGACATCCGCAATATGCTGCGCCTAAAAATATCCTTTTCGAGTTCGTGGGACACGGTCTTTTCAGTCAAGTGGCGTATAGAGATAAGGAAAACGGAGTAAGACGGAATGTGGGTAAAGACATTGAGTGAACTTCATCGGCAACACGGACCGTTAACCAAGAAGAAGTTTAGTTATTTCAATGTTGTTGTAGCGTGGCTAAATATTGGCTGTTTAGTTTGACCAACCGCTCGAGCGTTGTCGATTGACCGTCAATGAGTTTTTTTTCTTCGCCTTCTTTATATATTCTGTTTTTCTTAAAGTGTGCGGCCGAACGAGCTGTCGGGCAAAGAAAGCAGTTATTATTCATGGTTTTGTTATGCGCTTTGGACGACGGCACGATTCGAAATCGGCCACTGAATAATTTCAAAACAAAATAGGAAAACCTCCCGGACATTGCCTTTCTTCTGGACCCCGCGGAGGATTCTAGTGCTGGATGGCGCGCAACAACAACAAAAGACGATCCCAACTATTGGGAATTTATAGACCAAGTCCGTTTCAACTCACCAGACATGTTTAAATGACAATGGCACCGAGTTTTTTTCTCGGGAATTTTTGATTAGATCGTCAATCGAGCGGATGACGCGGCTGTCTTGCAGACTGCAGTGCGAAAGTTGTTCTAGGCCAGTGCAGCGCAAAAAGGAAGAGAAATCGAGGACGAAGATCTGTATAAGGACATCCCGAAAGCGATGAGCACAGACTTCTGGTTCTTGGTAGGACAAAAAGAAAACCTGCTGCGCGATTGGCATTTCCTTATTTAGTCTGGCCATGGTCCCCCCCGATCGTCTCTGGCGTCGTTCTTTGGGCATTTTTATGTGGGTCAGAAAAATTTTTGTCGGTTTTACGCGCACCTCGAGATTCTCATCGTGTTTGGAGAGCTATTTTAGGTGCTGTAGAGAAGCAGCTTGTTGAAGGCCGCGGATCTACCGCAGACAGCACAGGGTTCATATATAAAAAAACGCCGGCGGGATGGATGAGGCCTGGTGGACCGTGTTCCTATTTTCCCTTCCGCTGAACTGGCGCTCTGAGAAGCTTATTTTTAGGCACGCGGTAGATTGTTCTGGAGTCGATCCGTGCTACTACTACACTAGTCCCATGAACGGCGATCGATACGACAACTTTAGATGACTCACCTGGGTTGTGGAACTGCCGATCAGCTGATGTTGTCCTACTACTCCCGACAGTAATCTGTCGTTCCTTTGATCACGTTGTTTTGTTGGGCTGAAAAAGCTCGTCAGTGTATACACACAATCACTTGGAATGTCGTGACGATAAAGGCTGCCAAAGAAAAAGGGAACTGGCGCGAACCGGCCGCGCACATTCGACGCTGTCGTTGAAGTGAGCGTGTTTTTTTCCTTTCGTTTGGCTATACACAACACAGTGTGCTTGCTGCTGCTGCTGACTCCGCCGCCAGCTGGCAACCAATGGCGCTATGGCCGAATAAGGGAAGCGGTGGTGGTATAGTGGCGGCGGCGGCGGGGCGGGACCTGCGCAGTATAGTTGGGCATCTCCGAGCGGACACTTTTCACGATTCTTGGTCTGAAGGTTGCGACCTGTATAACATTAAACCTCTCGCTCGCTGGCTGCCCCACCTCCTCCTCCTCATCTACTAGAAGCAATCACAACCTATTTCATATCCGCCTACAGCTACTTAAGCAGTCGATTAGGCAGTGCTAATGGATCGCTGCGTGCCCGCCAGCCACCGGATGATTGGTCGGGCGCCTATCGCAGTGCGGCGCAAAGAAGAGGGGGAGAAAAAAAAATCGTGCAATTCGTGTACACACCGACGTTTAGTTTGTTGTTGTGACTGTACCGGCCCTGTTGTACGCCGGCAATAATGTAAAAGGTCCCGCTAGCGACCCCGTCAGGTGAGCAGCCAAGTGCAGTAATAATCATCTTGGTTAGGGGGGAAATTCTCGATTATTTCCAAAACATATAAAACGCGCTCAATTTCAACAACTCCGCAAGGTTTTTTGTTTAGTAACCCAAACGAAAGTTTTGTGTGGCCGAGTCCACCTACTGTACATGTGTTTTTATAAAGTCCAAATCTCTCTGCCCTTGGCTACACACCAGTCTTTATTCGCAGCAATGTCGTGCATCTCGCTCTGCTGGAGAGCTGTGTACACACCATCATTAAAAGAATGATGCGTGTGAAGCCACACCAAAACATCACCACACCTGGTGAAAGAAAAGAGAGGAAAGACGCGACATGGCTGCTTCATCTTTTCGTATTCCTTTTCAACGCCAGGCTATCTACGGTTCTGTTAAGGTCATAGATTGGAATTTCGGGCTTGGAGAAGGAAATACGTATAAATAGTATATATAGGAATATAGGATATACCTTATGTATATTCTTTTATCTGTTTTAACCTTCGCCTATCCTCACGTTACATGGACGTTCTCGTGGCGGTGTTGCATTGGAATTCAATTCTTTTCCAATCCGGCACGCCGCAGGACATTGGGCTACGCAAAGCCGTAAAAAGAGCCGGGGAAAAAAGATCCAACCCTTGTTTTCTTTCCCTTTCAGGGCAAAAACTTTTAGTTGGACTTGGACCGGACCCGGCTGTGTGAGTCAGTCACGCGTGATCAGAATAGCGCCATTCATTATTGTAATTCATTATTCGCGGCGGGGACCGTTTAGTACAGGACGCGCCTGATTGAATTTTATTCACAGCGGCGTTTTGCTTATGTATAGGCTGCGGTTCGGCAAATTTCATTCATTCCTCGGTTCTAAGCAAATATTACATCCAAGGAGATACGGACTTGTGCGTCGCAAATTCTATTACACAATTTATAGCGCCATAACATCATGGAAAATATTCCCAGAGATCTATCTCGTTCGTCCATTATTAAAGCTGATTATTTTGCGCAGTAGAAATTTTGCATTAGGCAGATCCGTCCTTGTGCAATTTACACATCCGCTTTCCGACCGGAAACTGTCATGGAAGTCATGGAAAAGACCGATCCGCCTTGGCGCACACGTCATCCTTTCTATAATCAAGGTGACGATGATTATCTTCTCGTCTCAGATCGTGATATCGTGTGACTTACAATGTAGTTGGAAAGCCTATCCATTTTTGTATTACTTTATTTTCATTTTTTTTTTTATTGAGAAAAACGAAACATAAAGTGGGGAATGCGTGTATAAGATAACTGTTTGGATTATTATTCTAACGCTAACGGAAATTGACTCGTGCAGGAAAAGAGATAGTCATCGATGAGTCAACACATGTGTACTCATATGCGGTCGCCGTTGTGTTTTCCGATCGGCCGTTCGCCTTTTCTGGAAAAGGTTTACATCATAGGACATAGGAACCAAAAAGAGCTTTCGACCAAATTCCTTGTCATTCCTCAGCTCGATTTGATGGGGCGTTTTTCCTCTCTTTTTTTCGTATCCTATGTGTTCCGACAAGTCAAGAGCGTATAAAACTATATGGACTATAAATTCGTCGACGGTGGAATTACATCTAGCCATGGCTTTCGGGGCAAAATCAAAGCAATAAAAGACAATTTCAGCGTCAATTTATCCGTCGATGTCTATTTTAAGAAAAAGAAAATGAGCAGAGACATTTTCAACTATCTACTAGTTCTCGACCCTTTTCACTTATGTGCGCTGCGGTTGCCAGAGCTTTTCCCGTCCGGGAGAGGGGTTTACAGGGGTCGCGGCCGGGTCAAAAAAACTAACTGGTACTTCTATAATTCCGGATATTGGCTAGCGATGGTTGCAGCTGGCTGTCCTGTCACGAGTTGCGCTGTCTGTACGCATGTGGCAGTTTCAATTTGGTTTTTTGTCCCACTCGACTATGAAATACGGGCATCATTGATGGGGCGGCTGCCTGAATGAGACGGAGGTCATAAGCTCGTAACACTCACAGTTTGAATGACAGAGGAAGCCGTGATTTCGTAATTATTCAGTCACTTTCGGCATTGCATCACGGGATTTACTTTTCTACTGTAAAGGGAAATGAAAACTTTTTACAACTTTTTTTTCAACAGGACTAGCCGATGGGCAATGATTATTATATGGCCTTAAAAGGACTCGTTAAAAGAACTCGCGACTGTCTTTTTTATGCACGCGATGAAATGTTAACGGGTCTGAAATTTCAGGATAGAAATATTGACATTCCGTGCTCTATGATTTATTTTTCCATCATGCCATTTCGTGACCAACATGCACATGCCGCAATCTCCATCAAAGAGCTCATTTTTTTTTGTTATTGCTCTATTCACAAACTTTCCGATTGCATCGCTAGATGTCTCTTAATCTACACACAAATCCAATCGTTAGATGGCTCTTTTGAGTCCGGCTTCATATTTGACATCTCTCTGTTTTTAAAAGTGCAAGTTTGGAAAAAACTAAATTGTTTTTCAATTTAGTTTATGGTTTCATATTTGAATTTAAAAAGTAATAGAAATGGATGTCGGGGAGCTTTTGTCTTTCAAGGTTTGTTACTTTGACTGCTTTAAAGGACACATGCGCCATGCACGAACAAATAGTGTTTACTTACGTTATTGGAATATTGTAGCCACGATAAATCAGGGAAAACATATTTACGTTGCTTTCAAATTGATATTTCATTTCAGCCGAAACAGAATCCCAAGAGAGATGTTGCCGAGGATGATAGAGAGTTAGAAACTGAACGACCAGGAAAAAAACTAAGATTTCAACCTAGTGCCAAACCTGGAGGTTCAAGATCTGCCCCTACACAATCATTTGTTGCCCCACCAGCTGTTGAAGTTCCAGAAAAAGACGAGCTACTTAAACTGGTTGAGCAAGATGAAAGTGGTGATAGCCTTGACGAACCAACTCTCAAGCGTATGATTTTAAATTTTGATAAACGTGTCCTCAAGAACCAGGAGTTACGAGTGAAATTTCCAGATGCACCAGAGAAGTATGCCAAATGAAAAATTTGTGTTTTGACACAAGTAATTTATTTTGTTTCCCTGGTTTCTAATTTAGATTTATGGAGTCAGAATTGGAACTTCATGAAGCAATTCAACAGCTTCATGCTCTTGCAACTGTACCTGAACTATATTCAGTTGCAGTTGAACATAAATGCATACCAACATTGCTGGGCCTTTTATCACATGATAATACAGACATTTCAGTTGCAGTGGTAAATCTACTGCAAGAACTGACTGACATTGATACCCTCAATGAAAGTCAAGATGAAGCTGCTGTTCTAATTGATGCCCTGTTGGATCAACAAGTTTGTGCCCTTCTTGTCCATAATCTTGAACGACTGAACGAAGCCCAGTCAGAAGAAGCCGACGGAGTTCATAATTCACTAGGTAGTGCCAAATAAATTAATGGAAACCGATATGTTGCTCACGCGAAGCCTTCTCTTATAGCCATCGTTGAAAATTTAACGGAAATCCGACCTGAAGTGTGTCTTCAAGCAGCACAGCAAGGACTGCTCACTTGGGTTTTGAAGCGACTAAGAGCTAAATTGCCGTTCGATGCCAACAAACTATACTGCAGTGAAATCCTATCCATCTTACTGCAAGGAACCCCGGAAAACCGACAGCTTTTGGGTGAAATTGACGGCATCGATATTTTACTTCAACAATTAGCCGTAAAATTTATCGTAACCCATTATTTCATTACCAGCATGAGTCATTCTTAATTTGGTTCTTAGATTTTCAAGCGGCAAGATCCTAAAACAGGCGAGGAACAAGAAATGATGGAAAACCTTTTTGATTGTGTTTGTTCCAGCCTGATTCACGTTCCCAACCGCGACAGATTTCTCAAGGGAGAAGGGCTCCAACTTATGAACCTCATGTTGCGGTATTGTTTATTCCCACGAATCGCTACCATTCAAATTGATCTTGAAGCCTGACCCCGTTTTTTCTTTCGTCTCACTTTCTTTAAAGGGAGAAGAAAATGTCTAGGAATGGCGCTTTAAAAGTTCTGAATCACGCGCTTAGCGGTGAGGCTGGTAAAGATAACTGCGCTAAATTTGTCGACATTCTCGGTCTCAGGACCATGTTTCCGCTTTTTATGAAGACGCCAAAGAAGCAGAAGAGAAAAGGAATGTCAGCTGAAGAGTATGAGGGTAAATTCGATTTAAAAGATCAATCGTAAGGGGGGGCTAATCTAATACTACCTGCGCACTCTGTTAGAGCACGTCGTCTCTGTGATTGCAAGTATGCTCAAGTCTTGTCGAGGATCCCAGCGCACCAGATTACTTTCCAAGTTCACAGAAAACGACCACGAAAAAACTGACCGACTGATGGAGCTTCACTTCAAGTACTTTGACAAGTTACGCGTGATCGACGCTCAACTGCAGCGGAACGAAACCGACGAGGAGGACGAGGACGAAATTTACCTCAAGCGGCTGGAAGGAGGACTGTTTACGCTTCAACTCGTCGACTACATCATGATGGAAGCCTGCGCCTCGGGAGCCGCCTCCGTCAAGCAGCGCGTTTTACACACGCTCAATTTGAGAGGAGGCACGGTCAAAACGATTCGAGAAATAATGAGAGGTAAAAAAACGGGAAAAATTTCCCTTCTTGTCCACTCATGAAAGCCTTATACAGTGGCCGTACAACTAAACTAATCTTCTTTTGTCTCTCTTTCGCGCAGAGTACGCGGGAAATCTCGGTGATGGGAGTGAAAGCGACTCAAAGGAAGAAGAGAAACAACACATTCTTCAGCTCTTGGACAAGTTTTAAGACTCCACTTCGGCTAGTTCAGCAACCTACCAACCAATACAATTTTTCTAATCGAGAATTTTATTGACCATGTTTTAAGCGTTCTTCTTTGGTCGCACAAGTAGTTGTTATTTGGTGCCCTCACGTTCGTTTGATCTTCTGTTTCACGAGATAAGAAGGCGTGGTTAGCTGAACTTTCACAGATTCGCCTTAAAAAGAGACGGGCTAACTAGCAGGCTAATAGCCATCTTCCCTGTAGGGGTCGTTCTAGTAAACATGACTTGCAACAGTTATGTCTGGAAAAAGTGAGCTTCTCTATTGCCGTGCAAGCAAGGACGTCGCTATTTGTAGTGTTCTGCAATATTTTAAATCTGGTTGCAGTTGCTTAAAACTGTTCAAATGTTCCCAGCAGTTAACATTCTAATCTTTGAAAGAGGGCAGGGCGAGGGTGGAGTCTTTGGTTCTACGCTTCGCTCTAAATCATGGCGTTTCAATTTCATAGAATCGGTTATTTTAAGTACTCAACCGTGCTTTATTGCCTGTAAGTATCGAAAAATACCACCTGTATATAATGTAAGTGTGGGAAAAATAGTATTCATTGAAAGAGAACATACAATATCATTGATTCTGTGAAATCCACTCCAAAATGCGGTTCTCCATTGAATTATTCAGATGCGTGTCATAAAAAAACAAACTATATTTAGGTAATTTGCTCAATATTCTAATCTACGGAAATCTACAAGGCAATTCCTCGAGCACGACTCTGATAGGATCTGACTGCACACGTGCGTTTTTTCATAGTATATTCGTGTGATTTGCAACAACTAATGTCTACAGTTGCGTAACGATTCACACAAATCACGACAGACTATCTCCTTGGTGATTTACGAATAAGGGTGGTTTGCCTTGACAACGAATCCGCCACAAAATGGGCGCTAGTTCACTTCAAATGGAGATTTTGCGCGAAACGACATGTCTCCTTGATCTGAGCACTTGGTGACTCAAGGTGACAACCAGTGGCGGATCCAGAATTTTTTTTCAGGGGGGCGATTCCCAAAATTTGTCTTCCCAGCCCCCAAATTTGACGTTTTTTTACCCCCAAATTTGGAACAAAAAAGAGAAGAATGAGTTTTCAACACTGATCCGCCACTGGTGACAACACTGTGAAAACAGGAGGGAGAATCAGTGAAAGTGAGGCAATCAGTTTCAAACGTCCTGATCGCCCAAGTGAAATAAAAAAAAAGGTGCTTCATTGTTTACGATTTTCACGCGAAACGACAGATTATCGAACACGCAACGATATGGAACCAGATTTCACTGGAGGCTTTGGTGTATTGTTTTGTTCCATTTTTTATATTAATACATTGTAATTATTTCGGGTATAGAAATCCGAGCGTGGCGAACAGAGTAATAGCTCAAAAGGAACGTTTTCCGTCTTACTTTCGAAAGGAAATATGGAACAATAAATGTAGAGCATTGAAATATCTAGATAAACTACACGAATATTAGGCAACTGAGAACAATAATTATTCACTTGGTCGTGTGTGACGAAGGCAGCTAAAAATTCAGCTCACATCTCGCTTAACTTAGCGGCTTTCCCGTGATACGTGATCCATATGTTAAACGTATCATTTTGAAATCATTCTTATTAATAAATAATCAACCCCTTCCTTCTTGATCGCGTATCTGATATCCAGTTGACTTATCGCAGTCGTGGCAACGTCTTCTGTCAAACATGGCTGCCTCCACAGATTTCGACAAATGGCTCTCGGTCAAGTTAAAATCGTTGAATACCGACGAAAGTATCTTTGGAGACTATATCAAAGGAATTTTGGAAGGCGAAGAATCTCAAGATGAGAAAATTGAGGCGCTTGAGGGAATCCTGGTCGAAATCTCTCCGGTAACGTGGCTTTTGTCTTTCTCCACAACATCGTTCCACATCCGCTCTATTATGATTTGTATAACAAATTATCGAATGCACAATGCAGACAGACGGCACGACTCAAAACGAGATCTGTCAAGAAATTCTGAAACAATGGGAGTTGTGTCAGGCCGCAGCCAGGGAGGAAAAATCAGATGAGACAGTTGCTGTAGATATACAAATTGCACGAATCATGGAGCAGCAGGCCCTCTGTGTCGTCCCTCAAAAGAAACAATCTGAGGAGGAGAGGAAGCTGAAACAAAGCATCTTGTCCCAGTATGCACAGGTACCAAACGGTGAGAGTTCACACCAGGTGGCAAGTGATTATGACCTGCATGTATTTAGGTTTCTGACGGGGAAGAAGGGGATGAAGATGATGAAGGTGGGTATGACTCTGGGGATGATGGACTGCTGTCACGCAACACGAACGCCGAAGACGTCGCCAAACTGGAAAGACAAAAAAAAGAATCCTTGCGACAAGAATCGCAGAAGAAGAAAGACAAAGACAAGGAGGATCGCGAAAAGCAGAAACAACTCCAACTAGACAGGAAAGAGAAAGAGAAGAAACGCACCCAGAAAGGGGAAAAGAAACGATGATATTGGCCCGATGTAATCGGTGCCGTTTACATCGTTAAGTATCAACAACTAATCCCCATTACGTTTGTGATTTTCGGTTTCGGTCGTTGGGGGGATATGTGAGCCAATATAAAAAAAAAGGAAAAAAAAGAAAACTTTAAATCATGATATTTACGTATTGCCGCTGATGCTTCTACAACATTTCTCTCTTTCTCTGCCCTCTTTGTCTGGCCTCTCAAAGCCATCATGCTGTATCAGCTATTGGTTCCCTCTCCATATCTCTCTAACTTGATGTCGATTGTCACGTCAATTCGTGTACTGACAATAAACTGACACCCAAAAGAACATTCTCAATGGTTAAAACGATTTTCAGCCAACTAAAAAAAGGCTTTGAAGAAGGGAAAGATGTGAGAGAGAAACGAGCCGTCTAGAAGTGACACCATCCCGTGGGAGGGATGTGACGTGAGGTAAGATAAGGGCACGTGTCATCTGTGTAGCTGGGGGATTCGACTATGTGACTTGCGTGGCACGTTGTCTACTTTGGGGTGTTCACGTGACGTCGTCGGGCCTCTGTTGGTATTTACCTCTTCTTCCCTCTTTTCAATTCGCGAGGGAGGCTTTGCTCTGTATGTCAAGCGACATACCAGCCGGAACCAGAACTGTTTGCGTGTGTCTCCATCCCCGAAGCTCCACTCTGCATTTTAGGTACCACCTGGTAGAGAAGGAAAAGGAATGACAACAACAGCACAGACAAAAAGAAAAAAAGAAGGCGAAAGAAAGCCTACGCCTTCGCTGTGGACGACGACGGCGCAGCGCAAGAGAAAACTTAATCCAATCATCGTTACATCGGCTCGTACGTACGTATGTGTGTGGGTAGTTGCGTACTCTACGATTTATGTGGATAGTGTTAGGGCGTGGTGATCAGAGAGTAGAGTCAGAGTGAAAACGAGTCTCCCCTGCTGCAATTGAGTTGAACGACGAGCGACGATTGTGTGCAAGGGGTCGTTGATCAATCTACTGTTTTGCTGCTGCCCGGATCCCAGCAGCGCGTCCGTTGTTGCAGTTGCGGCCACAAGAGAAAACGACTACGGACGTTCATCATCAACCGGACCATGATCATCGACGTCGACAGCGTGAGTGCCCTCTTTCTGTACATCTCTCTTTTCACCTAGCCTAGCTCGTCGTCACGCACTTTTCACAATCCCGTTTGGCCGAAGCACACTAGTTGTGAGCTCGCGACCCGTTTGTTGTTGATTGAAATGTCAAAGAAAGAGAACCGGCCGTTTTCACTCGACTGGAGAAAGCCGACCAAAATAGGGACCAGTTTTTGGTGTCATCTCATTTCACCGAAGGAGGACGCGTACGCCAAAAAACGATCCCTCTCTTCTCGCTATCAAAGGGAAGAATTTGAGAAATTAATTCGAGAAATTGAGATCACTCGCCATTTTTTCGCCATTTCTCTTATCGGGGAGGAGCTGTGAAAGTTGTCGTTTCTCTCCCAATGCTGCTGCTGCTGTCTCTCGTATTGCCGGCTGGCTGGCTCGTTGTGTTTCCTCCAGCTGTAATGCAGCGTGACCTGTCAATGCCCGATCAATAAACCCATTGCTCACCGCCGACATCGTCGTCGTCGCCGTCGCCGCTTTTTTCCCGATTACGACGGCGGGGTGTTGACTCACTCTGCGACTCCATTTCCTCTCCCCTTTCCTCTCCCGCGACGCATTAATTCAATAAGGTTAGTTGTGTGACGCGTCGTGCCGTCGATGTTCTCTCTTTCTACCGATCGATCGGCCTCCCGACTCTTCCTCGTTCGATGCACCTTAAAAAACGGCGCTGAGCAGAAATTCGTTACACTTTTTCTTTTTTTTTCCGAGGGGGTCATATCGTGCCGGTGGGCGGCGTGATCATTGCAGACTCACGCTGCACACGAATGGGCTCTCTAGGAATAATTCCCGTGAAAAAAAAGAGAAAGAAAACGAGAAACAAAATGAGAAGTCGAACCGAGAAGGAATCAATGAAAATACATCCGCCTATCCGCTATTTGTTGCCACGCGTCAAAGCCACAAAGGATTTCTCGGAACCCTGCCACCGATTCTCTCCACTTCTTCCTTCGCTAGTCGTCATCGTTGTCGACAACCGTCTCTCTTTGGTACTTTTTTTTGATTGTGAACCACATCTATCCGGAGAAAAGGGGCCTTTTTCGATATATAAAAGAGAGAAAATAACGAACTGGATGGAGAGGGTCACGCGGGAAATACCGACGCCGAGTCCTGAACAAATAAAGGAACGCCCACACGACCAACGACGGCGTGCCCAATTTTCTGCCCGACGTACTTTTGATATTGGTGATTGTCCTCTTTTTGACTTGGTCCTCTTCATATATGCATTCTTCCGCGAATCGCCCGACTTCTAGCAGTCTCTTTTAATATACATATCTCTCTCGCTCTCTCTCTGTCTTATCAAAACGTTGATTTTGTGACAGTTCTGACTTCCAGCTCAACAGACCGGAAGACCCGAAACGACTTTCGCCTTTGTGTGGGGGAGGGCGCAATGTCAAAGGTTTCACCTTTCCAACAATATAACGTCGTCAGCATCTTTTGTTCCGCATTTCCAACCGGCTGGAATCCGATCGTCTTGCATGCGTTATTTAATGGCGATAGCCCAGTGAAAAAACTGGTCTCTTAATATCGGCCAACAGGCGAAACATGATTAACGAGACAGGCAGCAGTAACTACCTTGTCCGCGATTGTTTTGCCGCCCTCCTTTTTTTAAAGCTTCTCGGAACGAGAAAAAAATGGAGTTTTTACCTAAACAAGGCATTTACCGTGTTCCCAAACGATCGGCCTTGCCTGATTTGATCGGCCGTCGAACCCATCGTCATCCTCTTTTGATGATTTCCACCTCTATGGCCATCCAAAGCTCTTTTTCTATCTTGTTTTTTTCTTTCTCTCTCCCTCTCTCCCTTACTAGTACTATACAGCTGCTCTTTGCGTGATTTATTCCCGTCACTCGGCCGGCTCACGCACAGAAAACTCGACAATAAAACACGCCCAGTTTCGCATGTTGGAACCAGCAACAACCGACGCTACAAAAAAAGGATACTCTCCGGAAAAGGGTCTTGGCTGCACTTTCTGGGGTCCCCCCTCCTACTCCTCCGATGTTGTGTTGTTGTTGTTGTTGTTACCTATTGGGCGTTTGAAATGAATGAAACGGTTACGAGCCGAACGCGTGTCAACTGCTGTGTTCTATCGCTGCTGGGGCGTGTGAATAGAAAAGAGGCCCTCCTTTACTTTTTTTTATTTATTTATTTATTTGATTTTCCTTGTTTGTTTTGTTTTGTTTGTTTTTTTTCCTTCTCGGCCTGCGTTTATGTATTTATTTATTTATTTCTTCTTTTTCGCGCGCTCTCTCTCTCTCCGGCTATACTATGTATTGGCACGTGCCGACGGTGATGATTCGTACGCGATCAGAAGGCTTGATGTATCGAATGTCTGCGATTGCTGTTGACACTCCCGGCGAGCTGTGTCGGTTACAAATAGCCGGGCCCAGCAGGGCGGACAAAAGATGAAGCAGAAGAAGAAAGATGAAAGAAAATTGGCGAAAGATGGGGATATACAAGTACAGCGATGAGAATATCTGAGAATGGCTCGAGGGATCTTTCAGGATCGTTGGGGACACGGCCCACTCAAGTACAAACTCTCGGCGGATTGTTGAGGTTTCGGCGGAGGTCCTGCGGAATGCAGTAAATAAGCATTCTCTCCCTCACCCCAAGCTGTACAGCCGCTTACATGAACGCATGCGTAGAGATCCCTCCGAAGCTGGCCGCTGCCGCGCGGATGCCGAACGCCACGCGGTGGATCCGCCAGAGAGAAGGAGCCAGTTCTGACAGACGGATCCTTGTTGCTATCGGCTTCTTCCTTCCCACTTGAAATTTCTGCCTTTTTCTGACTAGAATTTTCACTCAAGTGGTCTACATTCAATCGGTTATCCCTTTTTTCTCTAAAAAAAACCTCTCCGAAGAAGAAGACTTTTTTTTTTTCTTGTGGGGGAATTTTGTTAAGGTTTATAATTCCCGCCGAGTTTGTTTCGATCGTGAGTGTGTTTGATCGGCTCTAAGCCGGCTTGCTGCTTCTCTCTTTGTGTGGCTCCTCGTGTGTGTGTGTCTGCGATCGCGTGAGTGAGGGTGCCACTCGTTGAGAGAGTAACAATCTTCACTCGAGTTTTCCCAATTGTTTCTCCATGGCGCGTCCTCGTTTTTGAGACGGCGGGGATACAACAAAAAAAAAGAAGAAGAAAATAAATAAGCGGGCCGTCTCGGAATTGAACTTGTGTACAAACAGTCGGGCAGGAGGTTAATCGAGTTGCCTTGGGCGGTAAGATGGCGATCATCGTCGTAACGGGATCGACGGGAAGCCGTCGGGATCCGTCCATCTCGTCATTGGCGGCGGCTGACGGACCGACGTCCGGTACTGAAGACCAACAAGAGAAGGATTCGGGTTGCGATCCGTCGGATTTGTGGATGCTATCACCGTCGGCCGCTTCCGTTCTGTGTGGTCATCTACCAATCACCAGCAGTCTCCATTCACGTCACTTTCAAAACGCCCATCATAACCAGGTCCGTTTTCCCTCTTTATACTAGTTACTATCGTCATCGTATTTCTCTCAACAGTCCATTCGTCTTGGTCCGGATCGATCCGGCAGTTGCGCTAAGTTGACGATGATGATGACGGACGATAAGAGAGCCGGGCCGGGCCGGGAGGTTTCGCTTTGTGAATGAATGGACACGGTTCGACGACACACAAAAAAACGACAAAGAAGATAAAAGGGGGAAACTGTAAAGATCTTTCCCGTCAGATTGATATAAGAGAGAAAGAGAGGAAACATGCGCTTGGTTAGTTCTTCTTCGTCTCTTTTGCTCTTTTGCTGGCCAATAGGTTTTCTAAGATGCGCATTGTCTGCGCTCGGCTGAACTCGCCCCAAAAAGAAGACGGAAAAAAACTACCCTTTTTATTTCCCATTTATTTTGCTAGTCTCTTTTTCTTTTCCTCTCTATTTCCTTGAAAGAGAAGTTGATGCTCGATATTTTCTTGTGTTCATTCTTCGTCTTCCTTTCCATTACGATTTTGGCGCTTGGCGAATAAAAGTTTCTGTCCGGTTTTTTTCCCTTTCATCCCTCGGTAGCAATCTCCCATCTAGTCTCTTGCGTGTTACGTGAAAATGGGCTTCGATCGATGCACGTCGGTTGGTGGAAGCTGCTTAACACGGAGACGAGAGAGAGGGGGGGGAGAGATCTGCTGCTGACTCGGTTCGTCGTCGTCGTCGCCCTTTTGACGTCGTCGTCGAGGACCGGCAAATGCGTAGGGAAAACTTCTATTTTTAGGCAGAGCAACGAATCTTTTGATTACTCGTCCTTTTTTCTTCATCTTCTTCTACTCCCCCCAGACTATTGTTCGCTCCTTTTTGGCTGATGAAGAGAAAAGTCACAGACGGAGGGACTCGAAATCTATTGGATCACTCTGGCCCGTTTTCTCTCTCTCTATCTCTCTCTTCTTTAATGACATGATCATTCCGCCGGCAGCGGCCGTAACGAGAATGAAAAAGAATAAAGAGAGAGAGAGGAGAACAAGACATTTGCACTCGGCCAGTAGAGGTGACTCAGCTGCGTCTCTAATCAGAGCCTCTCTCTCTCTCTACCAGCACCGCCGCCGTCGAAAGATCCAAAGGCGCCGGTCGGACACATCGGCTGGCGCGCTAGTGGAAATCGTTCAGCCGACCGCTTGATTCGACCCGGGCCTATAAGTGTAGAGAAGGAGAGAGAGAGATGGAAGGGAAAGAGGGAACGACAACGTGAACTCCCATCGGGAAAGGCTCTAGCTCTGCTCTTTCGCCCTGTGCCAATGATGGGAGAGAAAGGCGCTCCGCAGATGGGGAGCCCAGTTAGATAGGGCGGGTTGGTTGTTGGGAAAAGAGTGGATCAATACCCGTGCAGAGCGGAGCGAAGCGACCGGGAGGAGTATACGCCGCTCTGTGTTATGTACGTGCCCGGAGCCTGTGTAGGAAGGAAGAAAAAAACCGGGCAGCAGCAGCAGCAGCGGCACTGTAAATCCCCCGCTCTTGCTTCTCTTCCATCAATATTCCACCAGCCAACGTTTTCTATATCTCTCCAGCGAGCGCCGCCGCCGACTCTCTCTCTCTATCGGAGCCAACCAACTTCCACATCAGGGTCTCTCTTCCCCTTTTGTGGGCTCCCCTTTTTGCTGCTCCGTTCGTTTTCAATCCGTCACGGCGGATCCGATGAGACCGGATGGCAGTCGGAGCACATCCGGACGACAGTTGGGGAGTATGCACCGCGGCTGCCGTCCCTGCCGCCGCTCCGACCATTAGGGTTGTTGTAGCTGGAGCAGACAGCCACCCATGCCCATTTCTGGGTATGTACAGTTAGTGTTTGTATACCCAAGGGAGGGTGGATCCCGGGACCGGACTACTGGACTTTATTTGGAATGTATCCCCGGCTCCAAATAATCCGCGCCTCCCCATTAAGAGTGATGTTTGATGTCCTCGTCGACGTTGCCCGGACTGAAACAAAAGACAACAACCCCAAACTCTCTCTCACTGTTGTTCGTCCAGGGTTTTTGTCTTTTTTAACGACAGTCCAGTCAGTGACCGAAAATTTTCACGTGGAAATGCAATCCAATGATTTCCGATGTCCATCAACAAAGATGTCCACTCTATAAGCTCTTTACTTTTTTTTTTCTCTCCTCTTGTGTGTGTTGTCCCTTTTCCCCTTTTGCTAT
Source organism: Ceriodaphnia dubia (assembly GCA_022539655.2). Taxonomy (NCBI): domain Eukaryota; kingdom Metazoa; phylum Arthropoda; class Branchiopoda; order Diplostraca; family Daphniidae; genus Ceriodaphnia; species Ceriodaphnia dubia. Next base: position 474,188 of record JAKUCG020000230.1, on the reverse strand, counting down.
TGTCTTTGGTCGATAACCGCACGCAATCGCGTGCTGACCTGAGTTTCCGCTGCTGGCCCAGTCATATATATACATACATACACGAACACAGAAAAAAGCAGAGAGTCAGAAGAATAAAAAAGGAGCAAGTTTTGTTTGATTTTATTATTTAGAGACTGCCAGGCAATAGAAGTAGGCCTCATATAACGGCGTTTATTTACCCTGTTGGACCTAGCACTCTGTTGCCGGGATTACGGTCCGAGTGCCAAAAGACCGCACCCTTCAAAGAAAAAAAAAGTCAAAAGAAAATTGCGAGTAGCCGGAGTCTCTCCCATATAAGAAAAGAAAAGTGAAATAAGAGTATACATCAAGTAATGAGCTCGTATGTTATGTATATAGTACAATGAGAGACACGGACACACAGAGGGGGGTTAGTGAGCGAGAGAGAGTAGAAGAAGAAAGAGCGTAGCGCAGCAGAGCTGGACAGGACACCTTTACCGCGGGGTCCGGTGATGGAAAGTTTCGCTCAAAATCCCAAGGACGGCCGCCCCGTTCAGTTGTTTTGTGTCGGACCCCGACTGTGCGTCCAAAGTCCCAAATTGCTTTAAGGACGGACCCGTCGAAAGGTAGCTGCACGGGAGGGCCGGTCCGTGGTGGCGGCGGCGGCCTGTCTTTCTTTAATATTCTTCTTTCATTGACTTCTTCCCTCCCAAACACACACATACGCGCTCTTTAAGTGGAGGAGACTTTCCGATGCAAGCATATTGTACTCTACACAAGTTTTTCAAAGAAAATGAAACCGCAACTAATGACATAGATCATGAGAACTAAAAAGAAAAAAAAAACAAGAAAATTGTGAAAGAAAACGATGGGAAAAAGTCGCCCGACGTTCAGGGACGACGATGGCGGCGTACAGTGTGCTTGCTACCTGTCGGAATTCCTTTTTGCCGAGAGAAGACGATGCAGCCATTTGATTCGTCTTGCCCTTGAGGTGTTTTTGTTCTGTTGACAAACTGTTGATTACATCTGCAGGAACAGCAAAATTCCCATTTTTTGCTTCTCTTTTTTTTCGGTTGAAAATTTTCATTCAAATTCGTTTCTTGCGCCATTCCATTGTCCTCTCCGTTTTCAGCCACACCTCATTCATCTCTTTCACCGTGAGCGAAAGAGAAAGAAGAAAAGAAAAAAAATGAACTTATTTTTTTCTTTCATTCCTTTTGATTTTCAACAAAAATAGAAAGAAGAAAAGGAAACCAATACAAACAGTCAAACCGCAATAGCTTTCGCTGTGAGTTTGGGTGAAATCCGTGGTCGAAGGAAAGCAAAAGTGACAGCCGATGCGCAGCTCCTGTATAGCGTCTTCCTCTAGATTTCGGTTTTTGTTTTGGTGGTTTTTTTTGGGTTTCCACAAATTTTGCCATCTATTTACAAAACTCGTTTTTATTTTTAGTATTTTAGCGCACAAGTGCATACCTGCCCCAATGTGTTTGGCCATCGCTGGGCGATCCGTGTTTACTACAGAGAACGTGTAACGGATGTTTTCCAACTGGTCGACATGTCGGCAACAAAATTCCTTATTCGTATTGCAAAGTCAGAGGACATTGAGGAACTAAACGGTACGGACGATGAACATTGAACACAGAGTGAAGAGAGAGTCCTGTTATGGACGACCCGCGCGCCATCGGGGATGAATAATTAATTCTGCCCGTTTGTATTATTCAGCAGTTTTTTTTTGTCTCTGCCGAGCGCTGCCAGTTGGTGCTCTTTGGCTCTTTTCACAGCCATCTCCAATAGGAGACGAGTTCGCGTTACGTACGGCGAATACTAATGAGATCCCGCTTCATTCGTTCGTGTGTCGACGTAGACTATTGTCTGCTCGAAATGCTAGGGTATCCATACGCAGATGGAAGAAGACCAAGTTTCAAACGAAAAAAAAGAGAGACTGTTGGGATAGAAGGCGTTGTCTGGACAGTTGGAATTCCATTGGACGGGGGGAAAATGCGAAATAGCTGAAGAATGAATGGCGTCTTATATTTTAACACGCGTTCTAGTTCTGTCTTGCAGTGGCCTACATGTCGCACTGGCAATCTATATCGCAGTAAATCTATCGTCACTTTATCTGGTTCAATTGGCTCCCCCAATCAATGCGCCGTCTATGCAAATGGCAATTAACCCATTCTGCCATCACGACACGTCAGTTGGGAAAAAAATGGAGAAAAAAAAAGCTGATTTGCATATCAAATTGGGTATTTTCTCTCACTCTCTACGGGTTCGTTTTACCAGCCTAGCGTTCCACTGATTAGGTGGTAGCGCGTTTCGTGCTTAAAAACGGCCGTCGGTGTTCAATCAAGGCATCGATGGCGTCAAGATGGATTTGTTCTTCCCTGGAAAAAAAAGGATAGAGAAAATGAGCACCTGTTCGTCCTATTAGTTCCGTAGGTACCTCTATATACTTTCTCCATCTTGCGCTTCGTCGAAAGTTATATCCTCTAGTGTGCTCTTCTGGGCGAGACATTCGATAGGAGCCAGGGGATTCGACTGAAACACCATCATCAAGTTACTTACCTTCCTCCTCCTCCCAGTTTTCTCCCCGATAATATACCGATCGCTCCTCGGTGGCTGCTGCGACCGCGTGTTCTCAAATAAGCTTTCTCCCTCGCTCCGGCTGCTGGCTTCTGCTTTATGCTATTTATCCTAGCGTATGCGTATCCAGTTAAAGCATCATCAGTTGCACGTTCGACGTCGACGACCTATTATATCTATAACCTTAAACAGACTCTCTCTCTCTCTCTCGGCTATTTTGACTTCGAAGCTATACTATTTTGCGCGAGCCTTCGTTTAACGATTCGCCGTTAAGGTCGTCGACGCACGGCCCGTTTAGTCATAAAAACGTTGAAAATAATTGGCTCTTTGAGAGCATTCGCCTCTCTCGTTGTTGTTGTATTTTTTTTCGTCTTTCGTAGACGACGATTTAGTTGCATTGGCTTTTTGTTATTCCAATACGAAACGAAAGGGAAAACAACGGCGTCTCTTAACCGTTCGATTGCCTTTTAAAGATTCTGCATGATGGTCGTCTCTAGGCGGCAGCTTGTTCTATTTCGAAAAACAAAAAAAAACAATGTTTGCGCTAAATTTGAAACTAGTTTAGAATACTTTTGAAAGGAAAGCGCAGTCACCTGTTTTTTTTTTGCGTTTAGCTTCATCCGCCGTCGCCACCGCCGTCATCTTGTTATCTCGTAGCTCTCAGTTTCTCTTTCTCAAATATCTACTCGTGCGGTTCTTCTCTCTCTCTCTTGGCTGAATAATGCCTAGAGATTACATAGCATTTGTCATCGTCGCACTCTACACATTGTTGTCGATGGGAATAGACGAGTGTGCGACACCCAAAAGGATAGGAAATCCTCTTTTTTTCGCGCTCAAGGAGGAAAGAAGAAGAAAAAAAAGATTGTGTGGGAAGCGCCGACCGCCTCCTTTTACATCATCAACACCTCGGCGGGTAGAGTGTACGTCATCATAGCGCCATCGTTCACACAAACAGCACCACCTGTCTTTTTTTTCTTTTTCCCTGGCGGAATACACGAAAACCGTCGGTCGGTGAGCAACAACAACAACAACTACTACCTGGTTGCTCTATAGGGAAAATAAATGACGTGATGCGCGCTGTTTTGTGCCTTCGACTCTTTTTTCGGTTTCTTCATTTTGAGGAGTCGGTTTGGTGTGCGCGGGGGGAAAGTGAACACACCTCCCACACGGTGCCTAATGTCCCACGAGTGGCGGAGAGACTCTCTACATGTACAGAGTTTGAGGTGACAATCACTTTCTATCCGTAACGATAGAGTTCCTATATAGAGTCGCGCTCTTTCTATTTTCGCGCTTCTATTTTTTTTCCAATTTTTATTTTTACGAGCCGATTTCCCTTGAAACGGCGAAACGATTCAAGGTGGAGGAGGCTAGTTGACGGCAGATGAGGTCGTGACGAATAGACAATCGGCCAGCTCGCTGCGCGGTTAATTGTCCATCGCCGAAAACAGCGCGCCCACAACACAACTTGTTGGCGATATCGGAAAACATAAAAAGCTACTATGAACAAAAAAAAGAGAGGCGAGAAAACGAAAGGGAAAAGACCCAAATAAATGGGAAGAATCGAGTCCGATTCGCCACGGGTGTCACCGGTTTGTAACACGTAACGAGCTGGCTCCTACCCCCTTCACTTACCACTACCTATTTGCCAACAACAAGCCGAAAACAACGAAAAAAAAAAAAAAAATCTCCCTCCCCCAAAAGAAAACAACAAGTTGTTCTTCCTTCATTCTCTTTCAAAAACGATTACGCGACGGACGCTCGGCCGCGGCCGATTTGCGGCAGCCGACATATAACTAGCCCGAGTTCTCTCTCTCTCTCTTTTACTTACTTGTTGTCGAGTCTGCGGTGAAGCACTTGACCGTTTAAATCCTTGTTGTTTCCCTTGCCCTTCTATCTCGCCTCTTTTTTTCGAGCTGCTTTCCCTTTTGTATCGGGTATGGTACACGAGCCAGTGTCTGTGTCCGATTCTCCTTTGTGTGTCCGATTTGGCCGTGAAATGCCCCTCCCGATTCAACGGCCGAATCCGAAACCCCCGCCAAGAGACGAGAGAGAGAAAAAAAGGGATAAAGAGAGAAAGAGAGAGAAATATTTGATAACCGTACCATTTAGTAGCTCGTCATAAAGTTGCGCGAGTTGGCGCGTGTTGCAGAAGAGATAACAAGTGGTACCGAACATAAGAGGTGAAAGTGGCACGTCATGACGGCCATCGTCGGGTATTGTACGATATCGTTTCGGAAAATCGTCCCGAAGCTCAGGACGCCTAGTCCTCGGCCTTTATTTTTTTTCTTCTTTTCTTTATGGACTGCCAACACCACACCATTGAGACGCAGAAAACACGAGAGACGGAAAAAAAAGCGCTAGTTAACTCTTGTACTTGACGCGCTGAATTTCTGTTAAACGTCAGAAGTAAAAGTTGTTGCAGCCGAGGCAGAAGAAAAAAAACGAAACAAAAGAAGGCAAGGAGGTAGATAAATGTCGCATTCATCATCTCGTTTGAGCCGGCAGAACGGAATCGTGGCCTTTTGTTTGCGGAATAACATAGACACAGACACGCGCAACTTGGTTGATTGAGGCCGCATTAAAGCATTGTCTCGTTCCCTCTCTCTCTCTCTTAAACACTATATGTCTTGTCTGTACGGAGCAGCAGAAAAAGAAGAAGAAGAAAACTGTTTGGGTGATGTCGACGACCAAAAAAGTATACTCGAGGGATGATGATGGGAACCGAAACGGTGCCCCGAAAGCGTGCGGCCGTGGCTCTAAGGTGCTGCAACAATAGGGGCCTCTTCCCAGAAGGGAACGAACGCCCGTCTCACGCGTCTCCTCCCTTTACCCAAAGTCCCGCAATCACGAATCCGAGAGAGTGAAAGACCCCCGATGTGCTTCGAGACAATTCCGAATTCGCCGAGGTGGCCGATTTACATTGTAGACTGTAACTGACAGTCTCACACAGGCGCTACATGATAGAAAGGGAACTTGCTCTTTTTTTCTTCTTCTTCTTCTTCATTTCGCTTTTTTTTGGTGTATGAATAACGACCGTACGACCCGCCTCGTATTTCTTTTCGCTTCTCCTTTTTCGTGTTTTGTAGCCAGCGCAACAAAGACATCATCTTCGCAAACACTTCATCAGAAAATAGTAATCAAACGAGGAGGACGAGATCCATTCATTTCATTTTCCTTAGAGTAGAGACTGCCCTCCTTCCACTCTGTGCTCTTGCTCTACTCTCCTGGCTCTGTGTTTTTCTGACTTTCCCTCTTGTATGCTTTAACGGGGCTAATTGGCAGCCATTCATAGCATCTTATCCCTTAGCGAGACTCCCGAATGGTCCTAATCATCTCTTTTCTCTGCGTTACGATGCCATCGTCTCGATCGTTCGGACCGTTGCCTATTGCACAGATATATAACTTTCGATTTCGGATGAAAACGCCGAATAATCATGCGAGAAGGAGAGAGAGACGCTGGGATAGATAACAGACCGGCACGCATTCCCTCCCAACAGCAGCACCTGGCCGACCAGACAACGACGCAGATCTATAACTACAGCATTCTCTGCTGTCTTGCCTCCATGTGGGCCTCATCTTTCTCAAAAGACCGTACGGCCGATTTCACATTTCGCACAGCTGAGGCCGTTGAAAGGCTTAAATGCTTCGGCAAATTCTAGTTGTTGTTTTTTCCGAGCGCTTGATTTCCAGGTATTTTCCTCCATTTTTTACCTATCAAAACACACCGTTATAAATAACGAATTCCACCAACTTTTATATTTTTGGAAAAATTAAAAAAAACCTCGGAACGTTCAAGAATTTCAGATAAAATGCGGTTCTTCTAGAATAGGGAGAGCCGTTTCACTTTTTCAATCAAGTAGTAGGATTATTATGAACGAGCCCCGCAGTCGACAAATGCTGATGAACTGATTATACTACGTACTATGTATGTATAATAACGAGCAGTCGTTCGAGAGGAAAACGAGCTCGACTGGCTGCGCCAGACCTGTTATTTGCGATGCATTACGGGGTTAATCAAAGAGTTTTGTAATGGCTACTACTACTACACCGACGTCTGGTTTTCTATTTTTCAATGAACGCCTTGTGCGCTCTCACCCCTTAATTTAACCATATATTCATTTTTGGTCGCATTCGCAACATTAGAAAATTTGTAATAAAAGCCGAAAAAGAAAAAATTTCGATATTCCAAAAAACGGTGAGACGGTATTTCTCTTAAAAAAGAAAAAAAGGAAAATAGCGTCGGATCATTTTTGGAATGCAATCAGAAAGTCCACTATTCTAGCTATATAGAATCTATTCTTTTTCCTTTTTGTGTGCGCGATGGGGTCCGTGAGTGAGTGAGGGGAGGGCACGGGAACCGGTCCGACACTCCCAATATTATGCGCGGCGCGCGCGCGCGCGCTATCCAAACTTGAATAGACTCTCTTCGTCTGTCGTTGCTGGTGGTGGCCTTTGATACGAACGCCAAAGTCACGGCGCGTGATCCAGGGAGTAAACTATCGCTGCTCTAACTTTTTTTTTATTGACAAGAAAGAGAGAGAGAAGAGTTGAGCCGGGCATCAGGAGCGAGTACAACAACAAAAAATTGAGGGAGAAAAAGAAATGGCCCACATGCCTTCATTTACCGACCTCTGAATAATATCGCCGTTTTTTTTTCTTTTCTATTTTTTTTTTTGCACCGAAACGATAAATCAGCTGTTGCCGAATAACAAAAAGCACAACTGGGATGAATGAAAGGGAAATGTTGACGTTCTTTTCTATCGTGCGAAGCGCCAGTCCTACAACGAAAAAGGATGGAAGAAGAGAAATAATAATAACTAAGGGACGCGTGGTTATTTCTCTTCTCACTCTCAGCAGTCAAACACTGGTCCCGACTCGATGATTTACCGAGAGGGAAAGTCCTTTTTTTTTCTATCTATCTATCTATCTGCTGTTTAAGACCTTTTGTGTGCTGGCGTTCTCGTGTTGCCCGTTCTCGTCTGTGTTTTGCACGAGAAGAAAACATTAGAGACCGGCGAGGCTTGGGTTTTTTTTCTCCTGATGGAAGACAATCGCCTCCTCTTCTCTTTTGGCATCGTCCCTATCTTTCTCTGTTTGTAGACTCTGAATTTCGACTACGAAATGCCTTCTTTTTGTATTTTTCCCTCAGTGGAGCAACGTCGATTCAGAAAGAAACGAGATGAAGGTCGTTCTTGACGTATTACATGGCACGATGGCGATTTTTTAGCCGAGATAATGAGAATCGATTCCAGCTCGACCGAAATGGGTCGATTCCAAAAGAAGAAATTAAAAGCCAAAGATAGTCGTAGTAGAGAAAGGATCCCAGTGGATTCCAAGACTCCCACAAGACACTTTTCTTGTTTATTTTTCTCTCGATTATTTCAACGATTCAAAATGTTTTTGGCCAAAGCCGTTTTCAAGGTTCAACCGCGGATGGACTATGTCTATTTCTGCGTCGGCATTCTTACAGTCTTTTCGGATTGGATCCCGCTAAAGAACCTTGGGGACCCACATTTCCCCACCAAAAGGTGACATACACGGCGACCGTCTCAGGGAGTGGCCTGTTTGTTTTTTTTTTGTTATTTTTTCTTCTCACCTACCGCGCTTTTTTTTTTGTCTACACTCGTAAAAACAAGCAACAGAAGATAATTGGTTTGTACGCCTTGTTATCGAGAAGCTCTCTAGGCTACTGGTACTAGTATAGCCTACCTTCAAATGAAGGAGAGAGAGAGAGACAGAAAAAAAAGACACGCGGGGCGCTATTCAAACTCGCTGGTTAACTATCCAACGAGCCTGAGCGTTAACGAGCCCGTCCCTGCGGGAACACTTGTGAGTGTCGTAATGCGACGACGACCATGAACGCAGCGGCGTCTGCATTAGCCTATGCGTTTGTGTTTTGTTTTTGTGTGCTATATGGGGAAACGACCTACTATAAACGAAACAAATACGTACGTACGTAGACTCCACAAGTTAAAACCTCAACTCGTCTCGTCCGCTCGCTCTCTACCTGTTGAGAAATGAAAGACTGTGCCGGTGAAATAAGCTGAAAAGAATGAGGGAAACCTTGACCGATATCCTCGACGACGCTGTGTGTGTTTTATGTTGTATATACTAGCTGATTCTCGGGAGGGAGGGAGAGTTGGGGGGGGGGCGAGGCTGGGCAAAAGAGGATTCCAGCCCGTTAGATCCTTGTCTTTTTCTTTCTTTCTTTTCTTCGTATTCAAAAGGAAGAAGACGTGAAAAGGGCCGAATGGAAAAGACACTCTGACTACTCGAGACTGGAGAGAGAGAGAGTTGCTTGGTTGTAACCAAAGTGGTTGTAGTAGTAGTAGCCTATGGCTCAACATTTCCTCTCCTCCTTTTCGTAAATAGCTTACCTCATATGAGACCTCGGGCCGGAACCATGGCGGAGGAGTAGTGCTGTGTGTGAGTGGGTTGGGCGTCTTAAGCTTCTTATAGAGACTTGAGCGTCTTATATATAGGAGTAGTAGTACCGTACCTACTTTTCTCACCCCATCATCTCTCTCTCTCCGACTCTTTTCCTAGCCGCACCACCATCGTCGTCGTCCGTCCTTCCTACTACAACTCTAATCCACCGTTGTGGATACATCATTCCGGGCGATTATCTCTCATCCGTCATGGCCACACACTCTCAGTGGTGCTATAGTCTACGAATTTTATGATGATCGCCCGTGATGATGATGACGAGTTGTTTCTTTTTCCATCAGACGCAACAAAAGCACCACCATAACACACTCCTTTCTCTCTTCACTATTTGGGCTCTTCTTTTTTTCTTCCCTTTTTTCCTATTTTTATTTATTTATTTTGGTTGTTGTCGACGACTCCCTACGGAATCTTTTCATTGGTACCGACACGACCCTGTGTGTCCACCACAAGAGAAGCGAGCGCGCACAGACAAACGCCGACAGTTGCCCATCGGAGGATATAGACAGTGTGCGCGAGTGGCTAGGTGCACCCATAGGGGAGAGAAAACAAAAGAGTGATTTACAGGTATTATACAGGCACTGCTGCGGTCGTGGACCATCCCACCCATAGAAAAAGGATTTAAAGGAGATAATGCGGGGTGTAATAAGCGACGGCTCGCGCTTGGGTTTTATATCTACCCATCCGTCGTCATCGTCGTCGTCGTCAGTTCATTCCCCTGACAGACATCAGACTGTGTAACGTAGTAGTGGTTCTCTATACAGTCATTTGCGTGCGCGCCCGTTGGTCACCCACCGGATGAAAATTTCCAGCCGAGGGAAGCGCGCCACTCCCCGATTAAATCTAATCGCCCCTATACGATGGCCGGATTGAATAGAAATGATGATTTTTGTCATCGTCGTTGGGAAGAAAAAAAAATAGGGTGGAAAATAGAAAATGATTATGATGGACGACGGCAGACAGAGGAAAGAAGGGAAAAAAAAATACGCAGTTTGGAAAATGATGATGATTTTACCATTCATCCAACGAGACGGCCGCTTTCCAGTATGAATTGGCCCTTTTAAAAAAAAAAAAAAAATTCCTTTTGCCGTCTTCGACTTGTTATCTACCTTCACACTTCAATATACCAGAAAATGTTGTACCAATGAGGTTGCGCCAGTCGGACGAAAGCAACGGTCCGGCTGAGAAAACATTGGCCGAAGGAGAAGAAGACGGACGTGCCGCGTTTGGGCACAGCTGGGCCCAACTAGGCGAGAGCAACAAACAACAAGCAAAACCAAGAGTGAAAGTGATGTACAGCGTCTCGCGCGTCCTCTCTCATTACCTATTCATTTATTTATTGGTTTTTGTCATTCCCTCTTCGTCTTCAGCTGTTGTGCCGTGCGTACCAATGGACAGGCTGGCGGAAACTGGCCCAGCTGACTTTCCCACAAAAAAATAGATATTTTTTCGAAAAGAAAAAGAAATAAATACATTTATTTTTAGAAGAAAAAAATGGGCAGAAAAAGAACGAAATGAAGAAATCCTGAAAAAAATGCATCCCCCCAGAAAGTCCATCTCTATAAATTTAACGAAGAGCTATGGATATAGCTTAGGTCTCGCGACATGTTGATTGTTAGCCGGTAATGGCTGCTGGAGCTAGTCGTCATAAACTACACAACGCTCCACCGCAACGGTCCTATTCGCCTTTTATCTATCTATTTTTTTATTTCGGTACTTATTCCGAGTCTCTTTCTCTCTCTCTCAACCATCTCCGTGATTCTGTCTTCTCTCTCTTTTCCCCTTTTTTCTTCTTCTTTAACCTCGGCTCGTTACGCATAGACACACATTGTCTATCTATGCACATATACACTTTTTCTATTCATTTGAGCGCATTTTGCGCGGTAATTTCCCTGATTTTTACCGGTCGTCTCGTCGGTATTATGCCATTGAGCTTACGGCTAAACAGTATATTCTCTCTCCCTGTGTGTGTTTGTTGCTGCTGCTGCCCTAGTAGAAAACGGTTGGGGCTTATATGCAGTCGGTTGACGAATGGAAAAATGAAGTGAAAACGGCTGGCGCTCGTTTATCGACGCGACGCTGCACGCCAACATCCCGTTAAAATAAAACGAATGTGTTATTGTTTCTTGTTGCCTCTTTCGTTTGATTTCGGGCGGGACTCGCTCGCTCCCTTGTATAACGGATCGATGCGATGGAAGTCATTCTTCATCTTTTCTTTCGTTACGTTTTTTTTTCGGATTTCCCCCCCCCCCTCGATAATGACTAGAGGGGGAATTTTTCAACATTTTTCCTATTGTGCTGTCCGCGCGCCGTGCGCGTGTTGCCGCAATCTTTACACCCGGCTCGAGCGGCCTCGGCCGTCCGCGCGAAGTCTATTGCGTGATTTTCCACCACACTAGACTTCACCACGATTCCAGCGCGATTGTTTCTAATAATCAGAACTGGAGTCGTTGGGGGAAAGAAAAGAAAGAGAAGAACGCAATAATTGGATTCTGTCATTTTTTCTCAGACAATCTGTCAATTCGCATCGAGTTGCGTCCTCCTCTTGTGCGTGAAAACGGATAATTCTAGTCCTGGGACGGCAAATAAGGAGAAGAAGAAAAAAAAACAGCAACAAACTTTTCTCTATTAGAAAAAAGAAAAAGAAGAGGCGTTCAAACTCGTCACATCATCACCGCCCCGGATCGAAAGTTTTCTCCGTGTCTTTCGCTAAAGGAAAATCTTTTCTCATTTGCGCATTTGTGACCTAACGAGTTTTTTTCTTCTTTTACTCGGTGGCCGGGAAAGCGAACTGGAGCGCGGCCACCGTTACTTTTTCCGTTTGTTTCATTTTGTTGTTAAGAGCATCCCGAAGAAGAAGAGAAAGAAAACAAAAAAACCTGTACGAAAATGGGATGATACCTTTCGATTCCGTCCTCTTCTTCTTCTTGTTCAGCGAGTTTCAAACTTTTCCTTAAATGACCAGCACACGACGTACCGCTGATGATGGGAAAAAGAACAAGAAGATGACCACGTAAAAGAAAAGAAAAAAGAGAAGCCAGCCAGCCAGCCGGCCAGCCAGTTTTATTTTTTGTGTGTCCGACCTGTAGACCCGGTCGCTGAACTCTCTTCTTCTTCGTTTTCTTCTTCTGTTCACTTTTTCTTTAACGGCTACGGGTCTTCCGGTTTTATTTTATTTGTTTCTCCCGATGTTATTGCTCTTCTTCAAGAACATTATAAATTAAAGAAACAAACAGCCATCGTAAAAATGCGCCAGTCACTCTCCTACCTTTATCTTATTCCTTCTCTCTCATGCCGGACATTTTCTAAACGGTCTGACAGATTTTTTCCTTTTTTTTTTTTTTTTTAAATACAATACGTCGGCTATTAAATGCTCGCCGCGTCTGGTGGCCTGGTATTTTCCCCGATCCGGCCGAAAAGAGAGATTAAGGCTTAAAAACAAATTTGACAGCCTACGTCTTGGCTGTTTTGTCTTGCGCAAATTCGTGGTTTGTTCTTTTCTTCCAAAGATTTTGTGTCTGACTCGTTCTAGAGAGATATGTCGAATGACGAATGGTTTATGGTGGTAGACCGCCGAGGTATTTCGTTAGCTATTTTTCCGACTATTCCTACTTCTCCGTTTTGTGCCCTACATCCCACCGGCCTCTAAAGAGAGAGAGAAGCAACAGGAGAGAGAAAGGTAAAGGAAAAGAAAGAGAAAGAGCCAGAGAAAGAGATTCCTCCACGAAGAACATCACGCACGCACGAAGAAGAAGACTGTTGAATCATAGGTGCCGCTGCATGCAGCCGCGTTTGGTACGTGGACAAACTCCCGCGCGCTCTGAGGCCTCGCTTTCCTTGTGGCGATAGGAGGAGCCCCAACACACTACGTATATTCTATCCTGGTGGTTGGGTGACTGCGGGGTGGCTGGGTGGGGTGATGAGGAGGTGGAAAAAGCCAGCTGGTTCAGCATACAGGTAGCCAGGTAGATAGAAAGAGCCATCCAGTTGAGAGCCAGCGGCTCAACAGTCAACAACCAACTCTTTCTTTTCCCTTCTTCTTCGACTATACGACCACCTGTTCGAAACGACGACCAACTTTGGTTGGGGACCTCTAGAGGAAAACAAACATTCGGTTGACACCTTGTTTGCCTATTTCGTTCACCATTTTGAAGGTTATTTTCCCATTTCTTCTCGACGAAGAAATTCCCGGGACAAAAATTTTGGACAGAAAAGGAACATTTTCAACTGGAAATCCGTGAAAGTGAACTTTGTCGAGAGTGAACGCTGCAGCCACAAAATGTGCGTCAACGTCCCGTGCAGTTGAGGCCTGACTTGTTTAACCAATTTTTTTCCTTGTTTTTTTTTTTTAAACTTCGGGGGATTTTTTTGAAAAAAGTTTTGGTTTGATTTCGCCACCCAAATCCGTCCTTGTTCGTGCGTTGAATTCGACGCGTCGAGAGAAATCAAGAGATGGCCTTCCGAGTCCGAGAAAGCAAAATGCCTCTGCGATCGGATCACCTTGCCAACCGTTACGTCTTGACAGGTCCGGTGAGTCACGGACCTGGATGGAGGTTGCCTCCTGTCCGGGTTGTCGGTGGTGGACCTCAGTCGTTCGTGCATCCATTCGACGGGCACCGCGATCCGTCCGAGGATAAGTCGAGATACCTTGTTCGGTCATCGCAACCCCATCAAGCGCATCTTTGGGCCGGCCAGCAACAGCCCGGCTCATTGCGCGGAATTCCGCAACCCGGTTCGCTACGCGGTACACACCAACAGCTACCACCGCCATCGGTCCAGGGCGGGATGAAAAAGTCGAGCTCGCAACCGCTGAGACGGGCCGTGTCGTTCCTAGAGCGCGACGTCGTCCAGCTGCCCAGACAGGCGGGCAAACAGTCGAAACACCACCAGGCGCCGAAATTCGAAGAGCAAGAAGAAGTCGTCTACGACGCCTGGGCCATGGACACGAAACCGACGAAAGAGCCAGCGGCGGCCAAGAAGATGAACCGCTCGAAAAGTTTTATGGACCAATCGGCGACAGGCGAAGGCAAAGTGCGCAAAATGCTGAGGAAAAGCGCTTCAATTTTGTATCCATCATGGCTGGCGACGGCTCGGCGCAATAGCCACTCTCAGCAGCAACAGCCGGCCGGCAGCAGCAGCAATCAAGAGCAGCAACAGCTCAAAAAGGAATCGCCTTTATCCAAACGGCCCGTTGGGGATGAATCACGTCATCCCCAACAAGCAGAGGTCGAGGACCTTGATCAGCAAGAAGAAACGACGGTAGTGGCAGTTGCCGGAGAATCGACGACTGGACCAGTGGAATCAACGACATCCGCAGGAGCAGCAGCAGGTGATGACGGTTGGGAATCAATGGACAAAAACGATCGGCTAGCTGGGAAAATAAGTGTGGTACTACCCGATCTGGCGACAGGAGGGGCAGCAACGGACGTAACAGGAGGTCCGACTCCCCGTCGTTCGACGATGGTCCAATTGCCACGCTTAAGCGAGCGCAATCGCCTCGTCCAGCAGCAGCAACAGTCGTCTCCCACGGCGGCCGATCACCCGGCAGGTTCAGTCCTCTCTTCATCCTCTTCGTCCACTTCCTCCACTCTGCCCAAGAACAAAACGACCAGCAAATGGCATATTTCATCCGCCGGTCCCAAATCCTCGGTTTCTACGGCCGCCGCCGCCACTCAGGTTAGCAGCAATCGCAAACCGCTTTCCGTCATGACGGCCGAAAGGCGATGGCAGAGTCTTATCGTCTTGCCAGAAGCATGCGACAGCCATAAAGGAATGGCCGTGGAGCGCGGCGGTTATCCGCTCAACGGATTCAGTTACGGCGAACTGGAAAACGCCAACATGAACAACAACAACAACAAGAAATCGATGGGAGCCGGTGGGAGCGGAGTGCTGACTTACGGCGGATCGGCCAGCTTCCTTGAGATCGAGCGAGACTACGCAACGGTCAGCTGGGAGGACTTGAGCGATTCCCATTTGTACCACCACTTGCATCCGATCAAGGCCCTGTCGCAAACGTCGCTGGCCATCGGTCAGCACCAGCAGCAACAGCGGATGACGTCCTGCCCGTCTTACGAATCGCTCGACGACTATCTGATCACGTCGGACGATGAATCACGCCGCAACTACAAGACTTCCGACTCGAATAATTCGCAACAGCTCGTCTACTGCGACAGTTTCGAAAGCCTTCCACGGCCACCGCCGCCGGCCGACGCCGACTACAGTCCGCCCGACATCTCGCCGGACGACTCGTCCGAGACTCACCGCGGTGGTCGTGTCCGTCTCAAGTTGCAGCGACTTCCGACGTTCATCCAGCGGCAGGAAGCCTGGCAGCGCAAGCCGTGGAACCAGAAACAGCAGCAGCAACAAAAAGTCTTCTCCGCAATGATTCCGGAAGCGTCGCCGGAGCCGGGCGGCCACAATTGGCGTTCGCACAGCAGCCAGGACGAGGAGGAAGTCGACGAAGAAGAAGAAGAAGACGACCTTTCTCGCGGCCCCGACCATGGTGGTGTTAGCCTGATCCATCATCGAGCAGCTGTGTCAGCCCGCGGAGGAATGGGTGGCGGAGGACGCGGCGGTGTTGCCGGCAGTAAAGGAGGCAGTATCACATCCGGCAATGCGGATCCCGTCTACTGGCACGACTGGCTCCCGCCGCCAGCCGCACTCCTCGATTGCGGCTGCGGTCTCTGCCGCATTACGGCCAGCATGAACGGCTCCAACTACCAACTGAGAGCTCCGGCGTCCTTGTTCGCTCCGCCGCCGCCAACACGGCCGCCTCCGCCGCACGTCTTCCCATTACCAACTCAGCGGCAGTCGCTGGCCCAGCAGAAGCAGGCCCAATTGAACCAAATTTACCAGAAACAGCAGCAGCATCTCCAGCAGCAACTCCGCCAGTTGCCGCACATTTTCGGCAACAAAAGTAGCTCGATCCGCCGCGATGCCTCGTTCAGTCATCAGCAGACGTCGGCTAAACCGCCACCACCTCGCAAGGTCCTTATTCTTTGAACAATATTTCTGGGGGAGGCTCTCTCTTTCTTCGCTGGCTCATTTTGCCGATGCTTTTTTTATTGCCTATTTATATATTCTTTTTCCTTTTTTTTCTTTCTCTCTTGCTGATCATTTCGTGCCAACTGGCCGTCAGTCGGCTTGTTGTTTTGTCTCTTCCTCTCTTTTTTTTTTTGCGGCTGGTTACACGCTGTAAAGGAATTAGTCAGGCCCGAGCGGCAGAAAAAAAAAGAGATGGGAAAAGAAGGATGTACGTACATGTGAGAACGGTCCGCCGCCATCAAAACAAGCCAAAATATTAGACGGCAGCAAAGCCGACGCTGGTCGTCGGAAGCTAAAGAGACGGCGGGCCGAGTGTTGTTGACGCGCTCGCGGGTTCGAGGTCCTCCCGGTTTCGGCTTTTTGGCTTCGAGAGTGAAAAATAACAGTGGGAAATGTTTCTTCCTTTTCTTTTTTACACAAGAAAAGACGAAGACAACGAAAAACGCTGGCCGTGAATGACGTTGACTCCCGCGAGCAACCGAGCGCGTCTTTTTCTGATTCTTCCACTTAGCGTCTTCCGAGTCGGTGCTTCCAACATTTCAGCTGGTCGCCGACTGTTTTCCCCTTTTTTTACGACCGCGTCACCGGGCTCTTAAATTTGTGTAAAAATTTACAATTTCGCCCCCATCCGTACTCGGCCGTTGGGAGAAAGGTATAGCACTATAGCTGGCGGCCATCTAGGATTTTCATTCTCGTTCAAAGAAGAAGAAGAATGGTAATAATAATAACGAAGCGGGCAAGCGTGAGGGTCTTTTCGCCCATAGACAAAAGGAGGTCCATGTTTCATGTATTTTTCCATCCAGAAACGGCCCGAGTTGTTGTCTATGGTTTTTTTTTGGAACAATATAAACGTAAATAAGTCAATCACCTAGTATAAGAGAGAAAGAGAAGGCAAAGGGAAAAGCAGCGAATTAAAAGTGATGGTGGGACGGGTGCCAAGAGGTCAATGGTTGTTGTTGTTGTTGTTGTTGTTGTTGTTCCTCTTGTTTTCTCTTCCATCTCCATTTATTTATTACTTATTATAGTCGGCTCTCTTACATTGTCTTTCTACCTTTCCAATTCGCCCGCCTGTACAGACGACAGTATTTTTCTTTCATTCCTCTTTCTCCAGTTTCACACGCCGGCCGTCTTCCATAGATTTAATTGCAATTGAAAATGATTCGCCATCGAAATTTTGAGTAAAGAAAAGGAAAATCAGTATCCCTCTCTCTCTTTTTTTTATATTATTATTTTAAAACAAACTACAATAGCACCCACCGTATATTCGTTAGTCTGGTCGGAACATCCGGCCCGGAAGGGAGAGGATGGACATCGTGCCGTCCCAACTTGTTGTTTGTGTTGACATAGTCATTGTTGTGATTTGAATCAGATCCGTCTCTCGCGTTTCAACACACGGAAACGCAATTGAACTTGACGGACATGGAAGATTGGGAAGAGGGGGGAAAAAAATACAAACAACAACAACAAAAAAAAAAGAGAAGAAGAAAAAAAAATAACATCCACCACCGCAACCGAAAGAATAGGACTCACGAAAATTGTTTTTTTTTTCCGTCCTTCATCTTCTTCTTCTTCTGTTCCCTTTTTTTCTGATACGAAAGGGAATTTAGGTGCGTAACAAAATACATATATATAAAAAGAAGAAGTCCTTGTGCGGGTGGGTTAGAGAGCGGGAGAGCGTGAGAGCCCAACTGTGAAGAGGGGAGAAAGAAAAAAAAAGGAGAACTCGTCTGATTAACATCCGGTTCTCCGCGCGTTTTGAGCCCATTGTCTCATCTGCTTCTTTTAACCACCGAAAACAACACGAAAATCGATGAATAATCTACGGAATGAATACTATGATAAAAAAATTCTGGTTCAAACCCAATACGTGAAGACGGTAGCTTTCTGATTTTCTCCGGCGGCATTCCTGTCCGTGTCTCTGTATAAGAGTTCTCGGAGAAAGAGACGACTCGCCGGAGAAATCAGAGTAGGGTATCGGTGAAAGTTGCTAGCACGCGTACACTTTTTCCCCTGCGTTTTATTCCGATTGAAAAATGCCCTATTATGCGGCTGAGCAAAAGAGCGATGTGTTATTGCGCATAGGATCAAAGAGAAGAGCTCGAATTGTAAGTCTTGTAGGTTTCGGCGCCCAATTTGAATTTGAATTGAGCCATCACGAAGAGTGAGTGAGAATGAACTTTAGGATGGCAAGAGGTGAATGTGTTCCCTCATCTCGACGTCACTGGGGTCGCATTCTCTCGGGCTCTTGATGTATGATGACGTTGGTACAAGTAGTTTTGTTACACATCTCGCCCGTATAATCATTTGGAGAAAATGCTGGCGCGCTCTTGAGGTCCCCTAGCTGCTTTGTTGCCTTTTGGAAAGGAAGGAAACGGCGTCCCGCCAACTTCTTTGCAGCACCTCATCTTATTCTTTGTAGAATATTATAAGGAGGAGCGACCCATTATTCACGCACCTGTTTTCGGGGTCGAGCGCAACTAATTAACCTCGATCATGGTGATACGGAGAAAATTGGGAGCTGCTCCCTCCCATCAACTGGTTTCCCTACGCTCCCGTTGTCAGACTAGAACTGGCTGTCGTGCGTGAACACGGGTGTGGAAAAAGTGTGGAGAAGATGTCCAAAGTGAAGACGTTCCCCTATCGTTTGTTGTGTGGAGAGAGTGGAGAAAGAAAAGAGATGGATCGAGAGTCAAAACGGATAGTGGAACTAAAGACGTGGTCGTCTCTAGAGAGAGTCGTCGAGTGGCTCCGTCGACAGACTTGAATAAGATCAAAAGGGAACATCAAAACTAGTTCCATCGCGTCAAATGACAGAAGAGGCACGGCGCATTATCTTGGTTACTCGGTCAGGCCCCGACAACTTTCTTCTTCTTCTACGACGATTTTGACAAATTATTACGCAAACACAATAGCCCCAATTCTTTTGAAAATCTAAAAAAACTAGACCTCGGAGCGCAACCTCACAAAAGATTCGATTCTGCGTACTTGACGGTTGTGGCCTTCCTCTTGAGCGTGAATTTCTTCGATAGAGCGCGCCGCTGCTCCCTGTGTTCTTCTCACCGCCGTTTCCCATGACCTTGTCTCTCAGCTTCAGTAAACCTTTGTCGCGGTTGGGTCGACGAAGGACTCTTATTATTTTTATTTGAAGAGGTTTGCCAATCGGCTATATAGATAGGGCTATATGGCCCAGCCGACCGTGACTTACTCTACAATAGAATAAAGACTGATTGTTCTACATTTAACTCGTCCCATTACGTATGTTGTACCACCTGGAGGCCGAAAGACGTAAGCTGGTAGTAGTTGCGCACATGATTTGTGTCATTGCCTCCTTGCGATATAATTGGGCTTGTTTCTTTTATTATCGGCATTTATTCAAATGAACCAGCTGGTGGGCGTGTCTCCCTCTCTCTCTGGCTGCAACATTTTCTCCACGGCTGCCAACAGGAGCCGGGTGCCAACAAAAGCAAACAGTATAACATGTAGACCGTCTGTAGTAGTCTACAACGAAAAGGAGCAGACACAAAAAGAGATGAAAATAGGCGGAGTGGATTCTGATAATGTAGTTGTCATCGCCAACATGTCCGAACTCATGATCAGCCCTTGTTATCGCGTTTTTTTTTTCTTTCGCCCCTCCGCCGCCGAGGCGCGCGCAATTGCGTCAATCTTTTCTTTTGGTTTTTAACGAGGAAAACAATGAAAACACCGCCCCGACGATTTCTGTCCTTTTGCCTACAAAAAAAAAGAAGCAGAAAATGAGGCTCGCTCCGCGTGCGAGCCATTCGCGATGTCGCGCGCGCCTTATTGTGCGTGAGCGGCGGCCGTTTTCCTTCTAGAACGCGCACACACGAGAGAAGGCAACAAAAAAGTCTCTAAACAACAAGCGCGCACTGTAAAAAGTTTTTTTTTGATTTTGTGTGTGTATGTGTCTGTGTGCGGTGGTTCTCTTCTTTTTATTCTCATTTTCGTCGTCTCCGTCTTCTTCTTCTTTTTTCCGGCTCGACTACGCCAACCGTTTTCACGGTGCGCTGACGCGCTCGCGCGCTACTTTTGACATCGTAAAAACCGGCATTACGACGTGATTTCTCTTAATATACGCAAACAGGATTCTTTCTTCTTCTTTAGTTCTTCTTCTTTAACCTTCTTTTTTTCTTTCTCTCTCTCTCTGGGTTCTCTGGTTCAGTTTATTTCATTAGATTTCTATTTTTCGGTTGTTCTTTTTTTTACCTGTTTGGCTGCTGGGGAGGTCTCCGCTAGAAGATATACCCACGGCCGGATTGAACCATGTCGTAAAACTACTTCACATAAAAAGAAACGATACTGTGTGATGCGCTGGAGGAAGATGTCGAGGACATATTGCGAGTCGATAAAGTGAAGGAAGTGGTTGGATCGAGAAGAAAAAAATACCGATGCCATCCCCGCCGCAGTTGAGAACAAAAATAAAACAAGAAATTACTGGGAAAATGATGAATCGTTTTTTTTTTATATCTTCGAAAAACCACCAAGCCATTCCATATAAATATACAAATCAACTTACGTGATGGGGGATCGTATATCGCTCCTGGGGGGGAAGTAGAGAGAGAGTCATCTGTAATGGGCGCACCGCAAGTAAAGATTATATCCCGGGCCCGACACTTGAGATTATCATCATGACACATTTTGTAAAATGCTGGACGCTCTACCAGCAGGAGAAATCATCCCCAACAATAAGATCGAAATCGAATTGTGGTTACATCCGTGTTGCCCGGCTGCGAATGAAAAGGACAGAAAAAATCAGGTCGAATCGTCTCGTAGGGAACGCGTTTCGTCGTGTAACCCGTTCCGTCAAAAAGAATTAAGAAAAAGAAGAGTAGACTGTAAAAATCCCTTTGTATACTCGGTGCCTCGTACTTAACGTCAGACCATTCCGTCAATCATAGCAGTAAGAAGAAAAAGAGAAAACGGTTACGGCGTGATCCTTTCTCCGCGTTCGAGTCAGATTCAATCAGAAGTCGCGCTGGACCGCGGGCGGTCTCTCCTCTTCGTACGGCACTTTGCATCTTTCTCCATCTCTCATTTTTTCCCCTATTCCTTGTTCTATGTTGCCCTGTCATTTTTTTCTTCTTCTGTTGTACCGTTACGCTTGCCAATCAGCCAGTTCTCCGGCTGTGTACGTATATCCTGGTCAACATGGGGGCAACGTAGCGTGCGAACGGCACGCAACAAGCCGCCGCAGCGCCTCGTGCACCTTTTCACTTGCGGCTCTTGATCGATGGCCGATTCGATGATAACCGTCAGCTACTCTTAAACGTATCTGATGGAAATCGGACAAGATACAGTCCTGACGGGGCTCAGCGGAAAGAGAAAATTCCACCGGGTCGCCGAAAGAATGCAAACACACAAAACCAAACCACCGTCGGGGCCTCGTCTCCCGCAAAACGACATGCAACACAATATCTTACGTTAGAGATATCTACAAGACGTATACCGTGTATGTTTCCCTTCGCGCGCCAAACCCGTTCAATTCGAACCGAATCGCATTCGTTACGCGGCCGACGTTTTTTTCTCTCTTTCTCCCAGACGCGCGGTTTTCTCTTTCAAAACCAACTGACCGAGAAAAGAGCTTTTCTCTGAATAAGCTGAAAAAAAAACGCATCACAAACTTTTTGGCTGCTGCCATATAAACCCCCAGAAACGCGTTCAGAAAATGGACGGAACGTTTCATCATCATCATCACCATCCCAGCTGGCCAGCCCTCCTTTTTACCTGCAGTTTTGGCTGAGGCTAATCGCACGGACAGCGGACGGATAATTTGTGTGAAAACGGCCCGACAGCCGAGACTATATAGAGCTGCTTCCTTCCCATTGGCGTTTTTTCTTTCTCACAAAAGAAAAAAAAACAACTTGCGCTGATGGTGCGAGCCGCCCGGAACGAAGACAGCACATCATCTCTTTTTTTTCTTTCTTTCTTTTTTGAAAGGCATGGCTGCATGCTTCTATTGACTCGTCGACGTCCTACTCTAGATTATCTACTCTTTCTTTCCGACATTATTATTTTTTTTTTCATCCTTTTGACGTGACGTCATCGTTGCGGTCAACTTGTCTGACGCTGATTAACACGCCAGTCCGGCCTCAATCGGCTCTCTTGAACAAACGCCGTGTTATCTAAATTAATACCCATTTGAACGACGTCGAAAGGCTGCGAGTTTTATGGAGACTTTCCGTCTTCTTTTGTCAGAGAGAGGGCCCCATTCATGTCGAGACTCATTCGATGCTTTTCTCTTCGACTCTTTTTTTTTTTTTTTCAAGAAACAGAACAGCCCCAGTCGGAATGGGAAACTGAATCGCGTTGGCGTGCAACACGCCCGTTGTGCACACCATTGGCCTACATTTATATATTCTTCGACAGCAGCACACACGAAAGAAAAAAAAAACTGTTAAAGTAGAAAAAAAAAATTCAACCTGATTCTTTTCTCGTCTTCTTTTCTCTTTGATGCTCTTTTACGTTTGTTTTTACTTCCAAGAAAAAAGTGGCCCTCAAAACCGGGGGATCTCTTTTTGCGACTGTGACAAGTGTCCCTGGGATCTTGGCCAGCTAACTGAGCCAAGTCGACTCTTTCTCGATTGCTTTGTAACTCGACCAACGATTCGAAAAGGCCTGTACAAATGTAGCGAGACGGCCG
Source organism: Ceriodaphnia dubia (assembly GCA_022539655.2). Classification (NCBI taxonomy): domain Eukaryota; kingdom Metazoa; phylum Arthropoda; class Branchiopoda; order Diplostraca; family Daphniidae; genus Ceriodaphnia; species Ceriodaphnia dubia. Next base: position 451,480 of record JAKUCG020000230.1, on the reverse strand, counting down.
TTTTTTGAGCCATCCCCGATTTCTCACGATCGATATTGCGTCTATAGAGACGTAGCCTGCGAGCTAATATACATGTTACGCTGCCGCTGTCGGTGATACCGGCGAAAGTCATCTATTTATTGACTCCTCTCTCTCTCTCTCTCTTTCTAGCAGAGTCTCAGACTTTAGTATCACCTTCCGCTCCCTTGGCTTCGAGATATGTTTTCCCTCTTTTCCTTCCTGGTAGTACTATGTATAGAGGAGACTCCGCCTGGTCTATACGTGCCGGTATGTAACGACTACCGCTCACGCTCTCTATCGTTTTCAATCAGCGTCGACGGGGCCCGCCAAGGGAGGGCTTTGATGAGGAAACTCGCGCAACTGAAGCAGAGAGAGAGCGACCCCATGCTGCGGGCGCCGGCACCCAGATTTCGGGACCGGCGTGGCATCTACCGTCAGAGCCGTCAATCCTCTTTCACTTTCTTCCCTTTTTTCTGTACTATGCGCATCAATTTTCTATACGGACCCGAAAACTCTTGTACAATGCCGTGACTTGTCGTCTAAAGGCGATTCGTGGTATGGCTACCAAAAGATATTAGAACACGTAACTATCTCCTGTTATCGGGTAATGATGCCTCCGAGAAGTAGCAAAAAAAGAAGAAAAAGAACTTTTTTGTTTCTCATCTCTCGGTTGGGGATCATGTCTTGTTTTTGCTGTTGGTCGCGGGATTATGGCACCCCAGAGTTTTTTTCTAGGACGCGCGCCACTGTTGAAAGGGAGGTGCTGGTTATACCCTAGCGATCGAACGACCTTTCGACAACTTTCCTCCTTTTTTCTTTCCGGGCGGAGGAAGGATTCACATCCTTATCGACCGACTCCGGGTGAAAAGATAACCCCTGTGGCATGTTTTTGTGTCGTTTCTTTTCTGGCGTGAGTCTTCCCGCTGGGGTTTTATAGAGTTCCATCGACTAATGGCCGACTGGTCCCATCGATTCCTAAAAGTTCTTCCCTCGCTCCTTCTTCTTGCCTTTTTTTATTTTTTCATTTCCGATTCGGTTATAATGCCATACGGGGTACGGTATACTGTTTGTCCCGTGGGGTTCTTCCCCGGCCGACTGTCGTACCCTTTGACTCGATGATTGACCGAATAAAATGATGGATGGGTCCTAGCGAAAAGGGGCCGAAACCTTATCAAAGTTTTTTGTCTGGGTATGTATGCGTGTAACTTTCCGTGGACCGCTCCGTGATGGGATGACATTTGGGGAATTCGATTAATTCTTTTTCGTATGGAACGAACCCGAAAACTGCCGCGTCGTGTCCCTGTGAGGCCTCTCCAGCTTGTTAGCAAGTGTAGCGTGTAAATAGACGCGGACCGAAGGAAGCGGAAAAAAGGGATGATGCGGGAGTTGGCGCTGGCCGCGCTGGCGCAAAAGAAAACGCTGCGGCGGCGGCGGCGCGCGCGCGCGCTTCTAATCGAACGCCCTCCCTACCTTGTTGACGACATCGGCTCTGACGTCCCGAGACAGGATCTAAGAAGTGGGTGGCTTGGGTGGAGCGAACTGGGTGGGTTGCAATCTGGGCTGGCCAGGGCCACAAGAAGACACTGTACGTACTTGCTGTAATAGCGTAGGCCTTAGACAGTATGTTTATAGAGTCGGTCGGAGACGAAGTGGCGGTAGCGCATATATACAAGGACGGCGCATCTAGGTACGACGACGACATCGACGGATAAGATGTGTGCTGCTGGCTGCGCTAGGTGGATATAGGGAAGGGCGTGCACTAGCGGAGATCCGCGCAGTTGGCGCGCTACCTTGAAGCAGGAGCGATCCTCCACCGGTTTTGCGGGTGTGCGGGCGACAATTTGAAAAAAGAGCCGTCGCCAGTGCCGCGTTTCGAATTCTTTTCTGGTGCGCCGAGGGCTGAGGCTATGACCAATGGTCGGCAGTGGGCCAATCGCGTCCAGCAGCAGCCGCTGGCTCACTTACGGCCGTTACGTCAGAACGTAATCCGGCGGCGGCATGGATAAACGCCAATACTTAACGTATCCACTCGACGGCAAACGTCGCGTCAAACATTTGGTATGACGGACTAACCCTTTATTTGATTCTCTTCCATTACATTGTTTTTTGTCCCCCGTTTTTTTTGCGTCTGACCGTGTCGAATTCGCACGCGCGCTCGACCACTCGACAGAGAGAGACAAGTTGGTGCTCATTAACAAATGGCAAGGCAAATACTACGAGTGGGAAGCGCACAGCGACCTCGTCCAAGTTATTGTCAGGCCTTGCGCTGTGCTGGATCGCTCCCCGCTTGCGTAGTTGGTTGTAAAGCCAAGCGAAAGGCCGACGGATTGCTCCTGGTCTATTTTATATAAGTATATAGAGTAATATAGAGGGAGAGAAAGAAAGCAGGAGTAGTGGCTCCGGCAAAGGTCAACGTCAGCGGGACTCGTCTTATTACCTGGGCTTCGCGCGTCACGGACACGCATCCAGCGCGCAAAGATGAACAGCGCCCTGGGATGGGGGGAAAAAAGAGGAGGAAGAGACCGGGGGAGGGATCTGCTGAGGTACTACTACCTTGGTATATAGAAGACTAGAAGCGACGGAGAGACTATCGATCCAACATCGCCTCGCTGCTCTCTCGGAGCACTCTCACACTATCTCTCTCTCGGGCTCTTTTCTTGTGCTGTTTTTGGCCGCCTCTCTCTCTCTATGTGCGTCTGCCCGTCGAATCTCTGACAAATCCAAAGCAGGAGCAAACGTGCTCCTACTTTGCCCAAAGGCCACGCCATCGATTGCTTGTTGCCATATCGACAGACCGCAGAACATGTACAAGCCGGCGTTACGTGATCTCTCTCTCTGCGTCGTCTTGATTAGTTTTTGCACTCGTCGGGGCCGCCGACAATCTCGACGGCCTATTTTACGGCGCTGCTGGAAAGAAAAGAGGTCGTCGATGGATCCCAGGACATTAGGTAGACATTAGAAAAGAAGAGGCTATTAAGACTCGGGGGAAAACCAACAATTGCTTGACGATGAGTCGAGGAAAGAGAGAGTAAGACACGCGGACAACGGGCTACTCGAGACCGCCCGGTTCAACCCTAATGCGGGCCCGCTGTGTGGGCGGCGGAGAGTGCGGTGCATGTTTGTTGCGTGTGCTCGTGACAGGGCCGTTGATTGTTCCTGGTTAAGTCCGTGCGAGAGAAACGCACAACCAGAGATGAAAAGACGAGAGACAGAGAGAGACCTGCTGCTGCTGCTTGGATCAATCCCCGAAGCGCCGGGTTCTTATCTCTTTATCTCGTCGTCTTTGGCTAATTGAAAATCTCTTCACGGAGTTGAGATTGGATGGCAGCGAATCACGGGCAGCAACAGCAGCAGAAGCAGTCCCAGATATTAGAGTTATACATGTTGATGATGATGGCAACGTTCAATTGAACTCGCTCTCTCCAAGTCATCAGCCGAGGGTCGACGAGCGCCCGCTACACCGTGATAAAACGAGAGGAGCTTTTCCTTATTGAAAGAAGAAAACGAGTCAGTCGTCTATAAATATAGCGCCCGTGCTGCTTTAATATACCCCAACACAAAAGTTACGTCTTGAATGAAGAGAGCTGAACTGCTCTAGCCCCTTTTCTTCTAGATACGTCTTGTGTGTTTTCCACTGGGCTCCCCGTGGCGAACTGATGAGCCGTGAGTCGAGGAAGAATTTCAACAGCAGCAGCAGGAGCAGGAGAAAGAGAAAAGATAAGGAATCCGCCTGGGCACCTCTTTTGTTTTTAATAGAAAGTTCGCCTCGGATCTTTCTCCTTTTTTCGACTTCCTCCTTCTCTTCCAAGCCATCTTCTTCTAATAATTCGATTGTCTAATAAAGCCGTCGCCCGGCGCCCGCAGGAAACCAGCGGGCCAAAGAAAACGGCAGCGCTATATTTGCTGAGCGCTTTATCTATCGAGCTTCATTAGAGCTGATGGATGATCTGCGCCACAAAAAGGCCCGGGGATTCTTCTACTGTAACTTTTCTTTTCTTTTTTTCCTCGACGACTTCGGCAGCGGAGAGGATCGCCATCGATGTTGTCCGTGATTAGAAAGTGTCTATACACGCGAACCTGGAGAGAGAAAGAAAACATCCAAGACAAAAGCTCCCTCCTTTTTTTTTTCTTTCTTTTCTTTTTTTCCTTATTTGTATCTTCTTCTTCGGATAGATTCCTCCAGCGACGCACCCAATCATCGGCAACGACCTCTTCATTTTCTCCCATCGATTTATTTCGCACGAGTTTCCGCTGGGTCCGCCGCTATATAGCTTTCTTCCGTCTCTCGATATCAGAGTGCGTCTCCTCTATCAAAACTTATATAGTCAGAAAAAGAGGAGGCTATATCTCGTCGTAAAATATAACTATACAACCCAGTCTCTTTTGTCCTGCTGCTGCTGCGCTGTTGATGATGCCAGGTGTCCAGCAGACCGACGAGGGTTATATTGAAGGCATTCCACGCAACCGTAGCTGCAGACCTTGGCGTCTACAAAACTTTTTCTCTGTGTGAAACATTGTCTCCTATATCGTCGTCGCCTTTTTTTTGTGTGTCCGGTTGCGGTTGTCCAAGTTTCTTTTTACGACCCAAACGCTTATTGAATTCCGGTGTATTCTCGCGCGCGCTTTAGAGATGGTCAAAAGCGATATATTGAACCGAGTGTTCACCTGCGTGCGAGCCTCCTTTTCTCTTGATGTGTAACGCTCGTCCTCGTGTGTCTTTCTTTCAAAGAGAGAGAGAGAGAAAAAAAAGTAACAAATGAGGAATAAAACGAAATAAAATAACCACCAGCACCGACTTATCGTTACGGAACCGAAGTTTTTCGGTGAGTTGGCCGAGCTCGGCCGTTTCGTGCAATCGAGCCATTGCGTCTAGCTGGTGGAACGCTGCGGTTTTTAATGGCTCGAGACCTAAATACACCGTTACTACTGCCTTTTCTTTCGTTCGACTGTTGTTTCTTTTCTTTCATTCGTTTTCTTTCCCATTCGCCGTATCGCCAACAAAAATTACATTTTTTTCTTCCCCAATTTAATGGCGACCGGTTCGTGATCATCAAATCCTCATTATCATATTGGCTTTTTCTTCTTTTTTCTTTTTTCGCCTCTTCGATGGAAAGAGCCGGCTCTTCCAGTTCTCATCCCAGCCCATTTTCTCTGATTAAAATTGTTTTTATTTATTTTTCCTTTTTTTCTCATCAAAATTACAGAGATTACCGCCGGTGGTGGGCGGAGGAGCGCCTATCGGCAAGAGCAGCGGTCTTTCACCGGGCCTCGATGGATGCAAACTGGGCGGAAGCAGGTCTCCGGCCGCGACGGCGACCATGGAGAGCGGCAGCAGCGCAACCGTCAGCAGTACCAGCACCAATCACGCCGATCGGCCTTTGCTCCAGCTGCCGGGCGGCAGTTCCAGTAGTAGCAGCACGACGAGTAGCAGCACCAGCAGTTCCGGCGGAGGCAAAAGGCCAGCAGCCGGCGAGGCCAAACGCACTTGTCTCACCCCAGCCGGTAAAACAAAACATTCAAATTCCGCGCGCTTTCTCTCCTTCGTCGCCCGAAAACTTGCGAGAAATGTCGGTCGTAGCGCTCCAATGATCAAACACGGCATTCCATATAAAAGCGACGACGGCGACAAGGAGACGGTGGCCATCGGGCCGAATATGGGCGAACAAATCGGCGTTTGTCATCGGTGGAAACGGACCGACGAGTTCATTGGGGACTTCGTGTCAGTCACGTCAGTTTGTGTTTGGCGTTGCCTAACTCGCTGCTAAAGCAGGAGCGCCCGTGTGTAGATTCTTCGCGTGTTGCGCTGCTGACGGCTACGGCGAGCGATCTAGCGGGCGGTTCACGCTCGGTGCGCTCGATTGCGCATCGAGAACGAGAGAGCGCATAACATTAACGTTGTCTTGGTTGGTCCACCGTCGGGGCAATAATGAACCATTCCTTTTTGCCACAATTCAGCAATACAGCCGCTACCACCACTTCCTCCGAATGTCGAAGAATGCCGTTGTTGTTTGCTCTCATTGAAAATTTAGTTTTAAAAAAAGCCTTGGCGAAATTCTCCTTGGCGGTTGTCTCATTTGCGGCTGCTGTTGTTTGCATATACTTCGACTGTAATAAGATTAACCTCGACAGGCGGTTTCTACTCCGTTTTTCAATAAGCAGAGCCGCAATGTTCTGTTGAATTATTCGACAAAGATAAGCCGCAAAGTTGGTTGAAAGAAACGAAGAAAGAAAAAAAAAGAGCGGAGAAGACAAGAAATAAATATTTGATTGGATGAATTTTTCAAACAGAGGCGTTGCGGCTTTACGGATCGCGTTTGACTGCCTACGAACGCCTGGAGATCGAGCACTACCCAGAGATTTGGTTCCTGGGATTGGACGCGCGCAAGATTCACGGGGAGGAAGGCGCTCCGCAGAACGGCGGCTATGACGACGAGAACGGCAGCTATCACAAAGTAATTATTACGACCGTCTTTCGTGTATTCCATTATTTGTCAAGTCGTCGTCTTTTCCAAAGAAAAAGACTCGGCCTACACTTTTTTTGTAGACCGCTGGCCGAATGCTTAGTAAAACTTTAGCGTGTCCGAAGCCCATAAGGGCCGGCAGAGAGACGGCCAAAAGACACGCAATGCGTATATATATACGCACTTTAACAATATATCTAGTACCTATAGTTGTTGTTGCTGTACGTGCCGCTACGGACGGGGCAAAAAGGAGCGAAACTCACCGGGGCTTCCATTTTGATTTGTTTTCCATCTCTTTTTTTCTTAGGTGATGCACGATCACGTGGCGTTCCGCTACGAGATCCTGGAAGTCATCGGCAAGGGTAGCTTCGGCCAAGTGATCCGTGCCTTAGACCACAAAACCGGACAACAGGTGGCCATCAAAATCATCCGGTAAGGCGACAGTCCCTATATTATTACATTCTTTCTTATCTTCTTTGACTCGGCTCCATGCAGCTGCGGTCCGCCCGTGGTTTTGCGCGTCTTTTTGGCGCGCACACATCGTGCTGTTGTTGTTGTTGTTGTCTCTTTTGTATTCGTAATGAGATGCGCCAGTCTGTCGGATCAGAAGGAATTGTCAATGAGAACGTCGTCGTCGTGATGTTGCATCGGCGGAAAATGCGGAAAAGAAGAGAAGAGGAGGAAGAAGCTGATAAAGAAAGAAGCCGAGTTAACATTGGAGAAAGCAGCAGCTGATGGGGGGTTAACACGGCCCTTCTTCTTCCTCTCGTCTCGCTCTCCCAATCGCTGATATTTGAACATGAAAGAAGAGGAGAAAATATGGGAAACGATGTCGGAGGGAACTAAAGAGCCACCAGTTAGACGAAGAAGAAGAAGAAAAAAAGAGGACAAGGAAGCGGCGGTGGCGGCGGCGTCTATTTGCGTTGGGCACGGAATCAGAAGAAGGGCGCCCCCTACCGCAGCCCCAGAGGTTAATGGCGTCTTCCCTCCTCCACCTTTTTCACGTCCCTCCGTGTAATTATCGCGCCGTGTGTTTGCTGCCGTTGTGTTGCGCCCGATACGGATGAAACTGGAGAGAGACATAGACACAACGGCGGTGCTGGTGCAGCGCATTACTACGTGGAATTAAAAACGAGGCGGAAGAAGAAGGAAGAAAGAAAGAAAGAAAAGGAAAACATTCAAACTCTCTCTTTAAAATCTTTTTCTTCTTTTTTGTTTTTTTGTTTGTCTCGGTCGTCTAGTCGTTGATTTTACATCACGAAAAGATGTCCAAAGAGCGGGTCTGTATGTTTTATGTCGGTTGCCTCCTCCTACTTCCATCCGCCGAGTGCAATGCGCCAGCGCTGTTGATGATGATGATGAGTGTGCCGGGTCTCCCCAATGCAACTTAGTACGCAGAGAAAGAAAGAAGAGAGAGACGGGCAAACTTACAAGAGTCTGAGAGAAAGTCGGCACTTTATTATAGAGCGGGTCACGGGGACGAAGGGAAACCCGGACGACAACACCAACGGCGGGGCATCTCTTTTGGCCCCTACAGCGTCGCGTCCATGTAACTACGCCGTACATATTTACAAGGACGGACGGACGGTTTCGATATGACATTTGACCCGTTTGTCTCGTTGCATTATTCTTTCTCTTTATTTTCTCCAACTTCGATCGAGGCGTCACGAATTGGGATTCGAACCGCCCGCTTTCCCTCCCACGCTGCTCCGAGTACAAAGTTGTTGCTGCTGATGCTCTTCGGACTCGGAAAGTAAACCAAACGGATTTAACAAAAACGACGAGACGGAAAGGAAAAGAAAGACAACCCACTGTTACTATAGAAAGAACAAAAGACTGGCGATGCATAATTCATGGAAGAAGCTTTTCCGATCGATTTCCGGATCTCTGGGCGCCAGAGACAGAAATAAAAATGGCAGACACAAAGCAGCTAGTACACAGTACACCGAAAGGAGTTGCTCCGCTGAAGATGCTGACGCGAGAAACATGGGCCAGTAATACCCGGGGCGACAGAGAGAGAGAGACAGACGGAGCCAAAACGGACAACAACAAAAAGGAAAGAAGACGTCGAAAAGAGTCGGTAAACTAGCTTATAGGAAGAAAACAAGGTCTGGTCGCCCCCCATATCCGCATAGAACTCCAATGTCAAACGGAATATAGAGAGACCGGAGGAGAAACAACATCAAGACATATATAGGAAAGCGAAGAGATGGGAGAAATAGGGAAACAATTGAATCGTCCTTGGCGATGTATTGTCATCGAATCGATCATTTTCTGACAACGACATAGCCGAGCTTAGCAAAAAGAAAAGAATATAAACTTGACACAGAGAGAGAGAAAGAGCCATGGGAAAGTCGTCGTTGTGGCGTCTCATCGATTTCACGATATTTGAAGGATATCACCTATTGCTCGTCGTGAACATGTATACTCGATTGCGTATGTATCTGGGTTAACATCGATCGACACAACAAGAGCGGACGAGAGATATGGAACGATTTGAGAATATTTGATGGAGTAGATTTGATTGTTGTCCATTTTTCTTCTGCCAGGAATAAGAAGCGGTTCCATCACCAAGCCCTGGTCGAGATCCGCATCCTGGACCACTTAAGGCGACGAGACAAGGACGGCCTGCACAATGTCATTCACATGTTGGACTACTTTTATTTCCGCAGCCACCTCTGCATCAGCTTCGAGTTGCTCAGGTAACCCAATATCTCCTTCATTTCTCCTTCATGTCGGATGCGGGCGAACTTGATTCCGCGTCTTCTCTACCTACTATTGACATCACTCATCAGCTGATGACGAACTGGGCACTATACTACTAGACTAGAATGGTCGTTAGTTTTCCCTACCATACCAGATATTTCATATCGGCCCACATCGTTATTCTATTCTTAGTACTGAGCTAAAGCACAGATCCGTGCCCGTGATACATAGGCCGGGCGCTGTGCGGATAATTGAAGTTTGTCGTTCCGAGAAGCCAGCCTCACCCACTCGATTCTTTCCACGGCGATTGACAATCTTACGTGGTCTCGTCTCTGCCAAGCGAAAGCTCTTTTGCTTGGAACCATACAGTATATACCTCTAACAATAGAAACTTGTTCTGTTGTTGTCGTTACCTCCTCTGATTGGACGCCCACCGTATACGTATATGATTTCCAAATAAGAAAAGCAAAAGAGAAAAAAAGAAAGAAAATATCCGGGTTTTTTTTTGTGTTCTAATACTTAGCCGGTCGTGTAGCATGCCACCCATTCTTACGCGAGTTCTTTAACGGATAATTCTAGCTCTTTTTTTTCCTGGACTCTACGGCGCCGAAAGAGAGAGATGCTGTAGAGGTGGGTAGGCTTTTCAATATCAATATCGCCATGGCAACGGAGGAGGGAAAGAGTCCCGGTCGCGAATATGTAGAGGCGGCCGCAGCAACATATTATTCTCAAAGTAAAAGAGAGGGAGCGTTGCGGATGCTGTGCGTGCGAAAGTGTCCCCGTCGCACGCCAACCGCCCCCTGTCTGACATTTCCGTTGGCTTTTTCGGAAGCTTAAAAAGACGACGACGACGAATAGAGAGACTTAGAGGCGACTTATGGGAGAAACAAGCAACGTAGAAGAAAACATTAAGGCAAAGAGCAGACTTTCCCCCCATCGAGGAAATGTAAAACTGCCTCTCGCGCAGCCAACGACGGCCAAACACGCAGGCAGATTTCCTCGGAAAACCGAATCATCAACTGACTAGCTGCTCTTCCATATATACTAACGTACTACCTAAACTACTAGCTGCTGCTGTGTACACACAAGGAGTCGGCTGCCGGTTGGGCAACGACGGTCGGTCGTGTTTGCCTCGCCGGAAAAAGAGGGAAATAACACGAGGAGTCGGACTCACGCGATATTTATTTTCCTTACTAGGAGACTTCCTCCGACGTCATATACATATATAGACGCGAGCGCTTCTATATATTCTTTTGTATGGACAGTTTTTCCCTCTGCGTTCAAAGTTGATGAGAGGAGAATCTTGTCGTCCTTTTTTTGAATCATACGCGCCAGTCGGCTTCACGGACTCTCGAGCATCGCTTCATTATCGAATTGAAAAATGATTGGCTGTCGTTGTGTTCGTTTCGTCTAGCGCCCCGTGTCCCGACAAACGACGAGTCCCGCGAGACGCTCTATGCGCCCCATTGTGAGCGCGTAACAAGACACACCAGTTCCTTTTGTCTTTTGATATTAAAGAACTTTTTGCCTCATCTCCAGATATGTACTACTGAATAAAAGAAAAAAGCCGAATCAAAGAAAGAAAACGGTAGTAGTAGACTTCGTCGTCGTCGTCACAACAACACAACAAAAAAGGAAAAGATACTTGGACAAAAAAAAATCGTGTGCCGAAGTTCTTCTTCTTCTTTTTTTTTATGTTGGTCCAATGAAAATGGATGTTGTGCACGACCTCCGTGGGAGAAGAAAAGAAGAGCTTTTTTGGGGTGATGTATCACATAACTCCACGCCCGGACCTCCCCTTCGCCGTCTATACTTTATTAGACACTTCTCCTCTCTCTTTCTTTGCTAGAACTCTCGCGCACAGAAGATGGAAGAGGAGCGCTCTCTCAACCAAAAAAAAAAGGATGCTGCCAGAGAGAGTGTGTGTGTGTACAATAATCGATAATATGTTGCTCGGACGGATCACCACCGAACTTGCGGTGGTGACTGTGCACGACTCCCGTAGCATCTAAGTATGGAGTCTGGCGTGTTACGGATACGCGCGATAAGCGCCAACATTCGATATTCATTATTCGTTTACCGCTGCTGCTGCTGGAAATCTGATTTGTCGATGGAGCTGGTAAACTAATGGCCTGTTATTTGTTTTTCTTGTAATCCATATCCGCAGTCTCAACTTGTACGAGTTGATCAAGAAGAACAACTACCAGGGCTTCAGCCTCAACTTGATCCGCCGCTTTGCCTACTCGCTGATCCAGTGCCTGAGGCTGCTCCGCCGAGAGAACATCATCCATTGCGACCTCAAACCGGTACGTTCTATCCATCCGCAACATTCTCGCCGCTTCGATATGCTCAGCTGGATGTCGGCTGTACCTACTAGTAGTTTTCCCCGCCGGTCGGTCGGTCGGTGGAAGATGAGAGACGCGCTTTACGACACGCCGAGCGAATGATTGAAGTATCAACTGGCCATTTGCATGCCGGATCATTAGCATAATCGGAGCGTGGGTTATAAGGTGGACGGGCTGGGGGTGGAAGACGTATAACGTCACTGTGTGCCGTCTATCTGTGCGTCTTTCCCTTTTTCTTTTTTTTTTTTTTTGAAGGGGGGAGAAACGAGCTATATACAACTACGCCAGTTCGGCGATCGATACCGTAGTGCGGACGTGCGCGCAACTGGCCGGTGGTATAAATCAATCGTCTCACGCAACTTTCCGGCGACGAGATGCGAAAACCGCCGCTTAGACAGCCTCGGGGACCTCTCGGGGTCGTGATGATGTCCAAGTTTTGTATATGTACATTGAAGAGACTAGAGAGAGAGAGAGGGATTATTCCACCCGATGTGTACACTACAGTAGTACTACGTACGTAATATGACGAAAGGGAAGGCTAGTACTATAAATATATGATGCATTAGAATAGCCGCCAGGATGCGATGGGGACTCCGCTGGATTTTCAATTTGGCACGCAAAAGTAACTCCACTACTCTGGCCGTCCCATCGCAGCGATAATAATCATCATCATCATCATTTTCTTGAGTGTGTTGTGTCGTTGTTGGATACGTATATATATATCGCGTTGTGTGCGGCGCAATGGCAATTTGATTGATTTTCTGATTGACTTTCTCTCACACGTGATAATCATGCAGGAGAACGTGCTGTTGAAACATCGCGGTTCGAGTTCCATCAAAGTGATCGACTTTGGCAGCTCGTGCTACACTCACCAGCGCATTTACACGTACATCCAATCGCGATTCTACCGCTCGCCCGAAGTCATCCTCGGCCTGCCTTACGGTCCGCCCATCGACATGTGGAGTTTCGGTACGTCTGTTCTTTTTTTCTTTTTCTTTTGTCTTTCATTTTTCGTTGCATTTGTTGTGTCGGCGAAAATATATCATCAAGCATCGACCAACGGCGGCGGCGGCGCCATTCTGGGAGAGAAACAACCGATTGTCGGCCTTGTTCCTTTTGGCTCGCCTTTGACGGATGAGTGTCTAATCGGTGTCGGTCTCACGCTGCCAACACCGAGCGCATAACCGGTCCATCGTTGTTGTCGTCATCGCTGCCGACATGCAGAGCATTTCCCAAGAAAAGGGAAAACTGACTGACGTCGTACCGTACCTACGTGCGCATAAAAACAACAACAACAAAAGAGACGGACGAGAGAAAACTTCTTCTTTTTTTTCTTCTTTCTCTTCTGAAGCCGATATGTTATATTATTATGATTTCGGGGTCCGGGGTGGTCCGTCCGTCTTTTTTGGCTTCTTTGGTTGTCTGGCCGAGTGAAATCGTCTCGAATCTCCTTGGCCTTTTCAATTGTCGGACCACTTTCTACGTTTGGCACGAAGAGCGCGCCAGCTTTGCCTAGCTAGTCGAGCGTGTATTTAATTACAGCCGAGCCCCGAAGAAAGAGAGAGAGACGGCGACGACGACGTAGAGGAATGAAATGGAGAAGCTCATCATCAAGGGACCTTTTCTGATGACGTGCTTTCTCCTTGTTTTTCTTGTGACGTCCATGTTATTGTTGACGTCGTTCATTTACGACGGCAAACAAGCGCTCCACAAAAGAAAAATATATAACGACAATTTTTTTTTCTTCTTCTTCTTTTCTACCTTTTTCTTGACGACGATTTAGGTTGCATCTTGGCCGAATTGTACACTGGATATCCCATATTTCCAGGAGAGAATGAAATCGAGCAACTGGCCTGCATCATGGAAGTGTTGGACGTGCCGCCCGAGAACGTCGTGGGCCACGCATCCAGGAAGCGACTTTTCTTCGGTCAGTGAGCCTTGGCTGTACACTCTATATTTATTTATATATATTTATATATATAAGGGCCCATCGCAAATCGAATATGTCATGTCGCCCGTCACTTTTTTGTTGCCTCCCATCGGTTATGGTCTGTTTCTATTTGCATACATTGCGTTCTAGAAAAAAAGAAAAAAAGGAGAAGAAGAGACACGACATATTTACGACCAGTTTAGACGGCTAACATATGCACCCTGGAAATGTAGTGTGGTGTGTCTCTCTTTCTCTAATCCGTCCATTCCGAATTCGCTGATGCGTGACTTTTGGGCGAGGTGTCGGTTAGAAATCGATTCGATCCCAAATGAGGACTAACGGTGGTGAATTTGGTTGTTGTTGTTGTTGTTGTTGGGAGGAGCCGCGGCGACGGTACATTGACCGTGTTGTCCTCATGGTCTCGCCACCATATCCGCGTGCATTACATTACACCACCGTACGTGACACTATCTTCTTGTGTAACCCATCTCTTTAGATTCCAAAGGAAACCCTCGTTGCATCACCAACAGCAAAGGCCGCAAACGGCGACCAGGCTCCAAGGATCTGACGTCCATTCTCAAGAATTGTGACCCCATTTTCGTCAATTTCGTCTCGCGCTGTCTAGAGTGAGTTGCGCGTTTTTCATTTCTATTTCGGGCGTCTTTCGTAGTTCAACGGCACGCGCTCCTTACTTTATACCTATTATGGACAGCTAGGTGGTAACATATTGCCGCTAATTTCCATTTTTAAGGTGGGATCCGAATAAGCGAATGACTCCGGACGAGGCCCATCGCCACGAATGGTTCGCCGGAGCGGCTGCTGCCGCTGCTGCAGCTGCTACCACCTCTGCCTCTTCCGCAACGACGACGACGACATCAGCTCCAGTTCCGGCCGCGGAGGAAGCTTCGGGTGGTCAGAAATGTTCCGAAGACTCTGAGGGTGTCTTCTCGGCTTCGTCGACCGGATCGACGGGCAGCGGCCAACCGCAACAGCAGAATGGCGGAGGCGATAGATCTATAATGTATCAAATTTTCAAGAGCAAGAAGAACAGCCAACAACAAATGCAACAGCAACAACAACAACAGCAGCAGCCGGACGAAGCTAGTCAACGGGACGGCGAACAGCTGTTGTCCTCATCACCGACAACGGGAGCGACGCGCGGCTCGAAACGGATCGATGGAAACTCGAACCTCGACGATTCTGGCACTTATCTCCCATCCATCCTCTAAGAAGGAAAATTTGTCAATACTATCGGAAAACGCACCCCCAGAACAAGAATCCCGGTCGATCAGACACACGAACGGAAATGAGAGAGAAAGAGAGAGAGAGAGAGAGAACAGTAACAAAGAGAGACAGCGTATAAAAAGGGAGAGCTTATAGGTTTACACAATTTGATACGTACCCAGTGAAATGTCGCTCGTGTGTGTTATATTTTGCGGATGTGTCGACAGCGCGAATGACAACCTCCTCCTTGCATCTTCTGTCTCTCTCTCGACAGTCTCTCTCTCTTTCTCTCTTTTTCGCAGTTTTCTATTCACCCCCAAACCGCCGTTTCGCGTTTTCTTTTGTCGTTATTGTACAATAACAGGAAATCCCTCACTCTCTCTCTATCTCTCTCACATGAAATTGGTTGCGCACGACTGATGTGGAGACGACGGTCGTCGTGCCACGCCAATACTCCTCTTCTACCAGTCTCTCTGTCTCTAGAATTCCCCTTGCCGTCCAGCGCGAGACCACCACATCATTTTCGACATTTTTTCCGACTGAAGACGTGTTATATTTCGTTACTTAAATATCTATGCATAGTCCGCGCTGGACGAATTTTTCGCTGCAGAAGAATTCGGCTAATTCCAATTTTTTTTTCACCCTTGCTCGTTTTTGATCCGGCGTTCAATGTCGTCGCGTGTAAAGACAGGTGCGCTTTGCCTGCTCCATTCCAATCAGAGAGAGTGTGTCTACTTTTTCTTTCTTCTCTTTCTTCTTCGACTTTTGTTGTTGTATCTTCATAGAGGACAGTTTTTTTTTCAGCCCCGCCTATATTTTCTCTTTACGTCAATGTTTAGCCTTATCGTACTTTATTCAGAAGAAAAAACCCGGCGCTGGTCGACCGTCGGCCAGAAACTCTTCTTTTTTATACTTAATTTTTCTCGCTATAACTCTTTTTAATATTTTATATTATTATTTTGAATCGGTAAGAAATAACCGGTTTCCCGTCTCTTCCAACTGAAAACTGATACTACACTTATCTATCCTCCTTCATCTTTCTTTTACGTTGTCAAAACATGCGAACGTATGCAAACGAAGCATGAAAAGAGAGGCAATGTTTGGTATTTTGTCGAGGGA
This sequence comes from Ceriodaphnia dubia, assembly GCA_022539655.2. Classification (NCBI taxonomy): domain Eukaryota; kingdom Metazoa; phylum Arthropoda; class Branchiopoda; order Diplostraca; family Daphniidae; genus Ceriodaphnia; species Ceriodaphnia dubia. Next base: position 435,695 of record JAKUCG020000230.1, on the reverse strand, counting down.
AAGACCGGAATTGGTTTCTTTTTCTCTCTCAAAACCAGCATATACACACACACAGCAGTCTCTCTTATCTTGCCTAGTTTCTCTCTTTTTGACTTTTTTTTTCTTCGCTTTGGTTCAATTTCTCTCTCATCGAACTGTCGTGGAATCTTCTTTTCTTTCGTAGAATTTGTTGTGCTATCTCTATCTCTCCTTCTCGATGAAGACACGAGCCGAGTTGAATTGAAAAAAAAAGAGGTTTCACTTTGATTTCTATGCATCACTTTTTTCTCCCCCCACCAAACACATTTCTTGTTGGATCCTTCGTCTTCTACGTCGATCGTTTGGATCGATTCCTCTTCTTTCCTTTCTCCATTTCCCAAGTCTTCGATTCGTTATGTTGGGGCTCTTGTTTAGATTATTAAAAAGCAGATAAGTTTGTTACCAAAAATACACACACAAAAGGAATTTAAAAACAAAGCGAGCGACAGGACGAATCGACCCAAAAATTTCCAGAAAAATGAAAGAAAAAAAAGTCTTAATTCCATTTCCCGATTCCAGTTCTTCATCGTATCCCTCCCCGCTCCTCCAACCATTTTTGACAACCAAAATTTCTATAGAATCTTTATATATATATGTATACAAATATATATTATAAATATATACCTATATGCGTGTTTCATTTCGAGCCCGCTGTTCTCCTCCCCTATAAACAGCGGACGGTCTTGTGGGAAAATAAAAACCAACAAAAACAAGTTATTACTAAAACAATAGAAACTGCTGTGCTGTGTTCCCAATGGATTTCTGTCCCGTTTGAAAACAATCCGGAACCGATAAATAGCTTTGATTATGCATATATAAAATTGTACACTGTGGTATCACCAATAACAAACCAAAAAAAAAAACAGTTTCTTTCTTTTTGTTCCAATCGTGAATATCAAGTCTTCGAAGAAAAAAATAATTGAAAAAAAACTAAAAAGCAAACAAAACAAATTAAGATTTGTGAACATTACAACTTCCTCCTTGATTTTTGTCACGATGGAAATAACTCGTGTGTGTATAGTTGTACACCTCTATTATATTACAATATACCTTTTGCCTCCCAGCTGCCTCCCTTTTGGTCCTCCTCTATAACTTGTCAAGCGAAACTCGGACGGTGCTCTTACGTGGCCAGTCGAGAGTGGTTTGTTTTTCTTTCTTTACTCTCCGACTAAGAGCCAAGAGCTTTATGACATGAGTATCCCGTAACATAGTGTATGTTCTTGATCCTGTCCCCTCTCATTCCCAATCCTTTTGATGGGTCCTCTGCTCCATTTCTCGTCTGAAAACGTGCAGTGCTATCTCTCTCTCTCTCTCATCTATTTCTCCTGTAACAAAGATGGGCGCTAATAGTCCCAACATTCTATTACAAATCAACCAAAAAGACTTATGATGGAGTAGTAGTAGTAGCGGAAGTAGTCTAGTACTCATCTGGAGGTTGTGTGAGCGTTTGTCCGTGTGCGAGTGTACGTGTGTACTTTTGTATAGTGTGTTGTGTATTACTGGAGGAGAGGTGAGTTTTCGAGAGTACACGGAGCATTATTCCAGGTCGATCGTGATTCAATTTCTCTTTAAAATTGGGGAAGAGCTAGCTCCCGAGTGCGGCTACGATGCTTGAACGAAAGAGATAGATGTCATCAGCTTTTTATATACTAGACGTATTTTTTGAAGGAGAGAAGAATAAAGGCTTGACATGAAGCACGATTCAATCAAAGTCACAAACCCGCGCGCCGAGTTTTCAAACAAATAAGGAGACATGTCGCTGCCATGGCAACCGTTTGTTTTGTTGTCGAAGTCGTCAGCATGCTGCCGCGCCGTATGAAAACACCTAATCATTCGCCCTACCAGTTACAAACTACATGCCGTCTGGTTTGACGTCAAAATAAGAAAACATGCAGCCGTCAGCCAGAATGAAGCTGCAAAGGGTAGACTACTTGCAAGTGGCTTCACTCAAGAGCAGCTCTGTTCAGCTTCTGTCAACTAGGGGGGTCAAACAGCAACAAAAGGTAAGATAACTTTCAACTAGACTCGTTTTCGAACACTCGAGACTCGACAATGAGTTGCTTTGTCTGGCACTTTGTCTCTTTTAACTGAATTATATTGTTCATGAATATTCCAAACTGCAGGTAGTTGTTGGTGATCAACGGGGTGTGTTACAACTCATTTCCATCAGAAAGGGTGAACCATTTGTTGACTTTAAGGTTGAGCTCAGATCACCAGTCAACTGTGTTAATGTTGTTCTCAATGACAAGTATACTAATGGCAAGTATTGACTCCAATTCAACAACTCTAACAGCTTCCTGTTCGCTAATGACATTTAAAATTGGCTTCCTGGTTATTATTGCACTCATGCAGAGCCTACCTTGGAAATGATTGTGGCAACAACAACACAGACAGTGCAAGGTTTTTCAGTCAAGGGGAAAGTTGTTTTTAAAATGGACACAAATCTTGTTGAGCCAATCCAGCATCTGTAAGTCCCATGCAGTATATATACTATTTATATTTGACTCTATTAAACATATGGCAAAATCTGTTTGCTATTATTGGAATATGGACAGATGAGCAATGTAATAGGATATGCTGCAGCATAGTAGCTGATGATATAAATAACTATAAAAGTCTCCTGCTGTTTTCCCGGCCTTCGCAGGTGGATGGCCGGCAGGGAAGAGATCGTCGTTGCCAACTCGTACGTCTACAATCATTATCATGAGGGAAAGGAGGCCAATTATTTCCTCTCCACCGATCGTATCAACGCTATAGCGGTTCTACCTCTTAACAAGGTATACCTTTATCCGCAAGTTTTCCTCACATATATGTCTTCCGATCGATGCGAGACGCTCCCATTATACAGGTACCAAGCCTGACTCCTCTGCTTGCATGCCAAGACGGAACTATCTACTCTCTGAGGGACTCGACCGTCCGACACCGCCTGCCACTCGACGGTATTCCCACAGCCATTCAACTGTTTCAAAACGACGGTGGGACGAGTGGCGAATGGGTGGTTTTCGGGACATCGCTAGGTCAAATTGGTTTGGTGCGCTGGAGCCGAGCTGGTCCCTCCATTCAATGGGTTATGCAACTCTCGTCTCAAACGACCGTGACGTCGTTGGATTTTTACGACGTCAGCGATTCGGGCGCTAGCCAGCTGATCGTAGGAAGAGACGACGGCGTAGTGGAAATATACCAAATTTCAACCGAGGAGGATAAAGTGCACAGCCCGACCCTAATCTTCTCCCAAGTATAATCTCGCCGTCCTACTGTACAGCGTTTGTCTACTGCATTCAAACTAACCCGATTATTAGAATTGTAATGATAGTATTGCTGCCGTTCGAGGCGGAATTGTCGGCGTAGTTGGCTTCCCGGAAGTATTAGTGGCAACTCAACGTGGTGCGTAGGACGAAGACCCATCTTTTTTTATTCAATACAGTGGTTTATTGATTATGTTGATGAAGGTTGGATTTTTGGGCTGACCAGCGGCGAATCATCCGCCCGGAGGAAGCAAACTGACGAGGTGACGGCCGCGCGTGTTCAGGCCCACCACTCGGAACGTCGGAAGCAGCTTCAATACCTAAAGTCGAATTACCAAAACCCACTTTCGTCGCCAAGTAAACTAGGTCCTTGACGATTTTCTTTGATCATTTCAGATCTGAAGTCGAGTTTCTAGAAAAGCAATTGACCGATACGCAGAATAAGCCGCCCTCTACTCCTGCAAATCATCAGTCCGTTACATCTGCGCCGCATTCTAACGTCATAGCCAAAGTATTCCTTGTATCAAGCTTTCATCCAATGAAAAAAAGAACACATGAAAACAACATAACTTTCTTCTTCTATCAGATGAATTTTGTTGCCGAGCAGAACGCTTATTACGTTTCTGTGGAAAGCCAAGTTTCCATCAACTTTATACTGGTTCAGTGTGACACTAACGTTCAACTTGTGGACATTGAACGCAATTTGGCCATTTTGAGTATCGTCGATTCCGGAAAGGTTCGCTTTTTGTACGGTATTTGTCTCATCAAGAACTTGAAGACATTAAAGCGACTGTTTGCTAGATAGAATGGCAAGTCTCAACTAACGGCAACTTTCCGATGCCAAACGAACACCACTCGCCTGGAGATGAAGCTCCTTTGCACCGAACGGAACACCAGCGATCAAGTGTGGCTCTATGTCTTGCCCAGCATCCAGCCACGGTTCGCCGTCCTCAAGTCATTCCAGCTGGTTTGCCTCTGTCGCCACGTGCGCTGCCAGCCGTTCCAGTGGAGCGAAGCGACACCCCATAGCAGCCTTACGCTTCGAGGGGGATTCTCTCAGGCGGATGCCCATAATTGGATCGTGTCCTGCTTGCCCAACGTCCCGGAAAAGGTCCCGACTGATGAGGAAATCAATTTTTATTTCCGGAACGATCAATGGGAAACGGCGTTGGCTGTCCAATACAGGTTTGAAATCCGCTTAATCGAATTGTTGTACGGTAACCGTAATAATTTTCTTATTGATTCGTCAGGCGGGGAGAAATCATCTTCCTCTCGGACAATGTGGCTGCCTTGTCACACGTACGGGACTTCATTTCCAAAGAAGCAACCACTAGAAACGTGTCGCTAACTATGAACGCTGACGTGAGTTGGCCAGCAACAGCTATCCTTTTACGCCGCATCCACCCAAAACTAGTGGATCTGATTCACCGTCGTCAACAGAGTGCATTGTCACTAGCAATAGAGGAAGCAGCAACAGACCAGCTGGCATTAGACGCTACCGCAGACTGGATGACTACCGATTTCCGCGACATCCTCCAAACGGTCAAAGAAAACCACCCATCCAATAACAGATACTCCGTTGAAGAGTATCAAAGTACGTATAGCCAAAACAGATTTTCTATTTTCTTTTTCTTTCCTGGTAAAGCCCGCATTAAGCAAATCGTTTATGTTTTTTAGATTTTCTACTCGACTTGTTCGCCAGCCATCGAGAATTCCACGGCGAGCTCGAAGTGAGAAGCTCTCACAAGTTTTCCTCGCTCGCGACCATGTTGGCCGACACTGTACGCACTGAAGCGTTCGTTGAACTGTTCAGGTCTGACGATTTGTCTACTGCTGTCTAACAAAAAACATAGTAATTTCAGGTGAAACTCTCAAGTGCACAGTGCAGCTAAGTATTCTAACCTTTCTACAACGACTAAGAAGGCCTTTAACGACCGTTTTCAAGTAAAAAATGTATGTAGAAAGGACTTGTTTTATTAAACTGGTACTCTTCGCGGTAGTTCTCTTACATTGTTTATTGATCCATTTAAAATTTACTGCCAGAAGGCACTTTCGTGATTTATGAAAATGTACCGCCTATACGATTATTTTTAACTGAACTGAATGTGAACGAGAACAACCCACTGAGCGAACTATAGTGACGGCAAGAACCGAAATCGCTTCCGGTAAGGTGACCAGGTAACTTGGTCAAGTAATGATCTCTCCTATCAACAAACATTGGACTAAGGTGGAAACTGGATTTTGAGGAATCCATGTTTTTCTTCCTGTTAATTCAACCAGTTAAGTAGTTGAAAAGAGGCCAATCGCCAAAATAAGGGAATTGCATTTTGTTTGGAACAACAATATTGAACGCAAGAATTAAGAAGCAGAAAGAAAATCGAGTTGCTGTTGCCGGCAACGGGAGCTAACGGCTGTTAGCTCCCACATAATGGAAAGCGAAACGTACCGCATCGTTAATGCAGCGAAATATTATTAACCTATTTCAAACACCGTTTTATAATTGAAAAACATTAGGGGAGTGAATTGAGTACGTTGCGCAACTTTTTAGGCTGTTGCGCTCGCAAGACTCAAACATTATCCGTTACATTTTTCGAATGAAAGTTTTGAATGAGAGCTTTTGAATTAAGTGTTCACGACTATCCGCGTCATACGGAACAAAAGTCATCCAGCTTACAACCCAGTGTGAATTAATAATGCTGTTAGCCTTTTTTCACACGTTTCAACTGAAGATGTTTTGGATTATATGTTAACCCACAGTTTTGTGGTCATCAATGCGAGAATTCCCATGAAAACTTTCCGGTTGCCGTGTTGAATCAAATGGAAATAATTAAGTGTTACTTTCAAAGTATTTGGTGTGACGAAGTAAGATTCTCGAGCAACTATCGAAATTCTGCCTTTTAATAAAAAATAAATCCCATTTCATATTGCGACTTTTTTCTCTGAAGATTACCGTTCAAATGATTACCTTTCTGTGCAATATGGATATCTCCTAAACAAGAAAAAGCCCAAAAACGTGTGCGAGCGCCACGTACCGTTGTATTTCATAAGTTTTGAACATATTTTTAAATTTAGTTGGAACTGCTGCTTCCAGTGGACGTAATAATAATATATATAATGAATTGATCAAGATGGATAATGGTCTTTAATTTACACTTGGTGTTCTAGCACCTGATCGCGAGGTCTCGTCACTCTAGCTGGGAAATAAATTCCCATCAAGTCATCAACTCAATCCTATAACCCGAGTCTAATTTCCGACTTGCGTCACGAGGTTCCCGGATGGTAGGGTCTAGGGTTGAAACTTTATAGAAATGAAGAATGGCAAGGAATACGTGAAAAAAAAGAAGTGTATAAAGGTGGGAGCTAACAGATAGGAGGTAGCTCAATGGGAAAAGTCTATATATCATAAGGATTATGGGTATGGTAAAATGTTTTCAAATTAATGTTAAAAAATAATGATTGAGGAAATGTAATTACGTATACGTTTTATTAAATTGCGTTTAGCCGTTCATGACCGGAATCTCGTAGGTTGTCCAACAGATCAACGTAATAAATTTAATGCCAGAGGCCGATAAAAGCTGCCGCCACTGTCGCGATGACAGGTAACCAATCCTAAATCGCGCAACAGCGTATTATTATATTATTGTTCTTTTAGCTTGCATCTTGCACGGACCAGCTCTGCACGGTAGGACGTATGAATTTGAATCGTCCGAATCGTCGAAACTATTTCGATTGTGTCAAGCGACTTGCGTGTTGCGTCGCAAATTTCCCGGAGGGTCATCCGGAGGGTCATCTGTGCCCGGGACATCGTGTGGCCTGTGTCTGCTCTGCCAGTCTGCGTGTGACTGTGGCCTGTCATTTTCGATGACAGGTAACTTATTTTAAATAGCGCAACAGCGTATTGTTGCTCTCAATCAAGTAGGTTTGCACGTTGAGAGCTTGAGACGTAAGACCAGCGTGAGACGTACGGTACGGATGTTTAATAATGGTAACTATTTCAATTCATAGTCTTAGATTTAGATAGTTTAACTCATTTAATTGACAAAGGGTTTTAGTAGCTTTTTTATCAAGGAGTTAAGAATGTTAGTTGAAAACTTTGAAGCTGTGAGTAAGTCTGAGTTTCCGACTACTTATTAAATCATTTAGTGGGTTGTGTGATGTGAGTGAGCCACATCACAGCAGTGATGTGTTGCTGTTGGGGTTAAAAAAAAACAGCAAATAGTTATGAAGTCAAGGTTTTATCTTGTGTTTGACTGGGTCAGAAGACTTATTTTTCACTGAAATTTAGTTCCATTATAGAATTCAAAGATTTAGGATGATTTACTTGTTCAGTCAATAGGCACAGCAGCTTTAATCTGATGTCAATGTTTACAGGCTGTTTGTTTGTTTGTGAGAAAACATCCTACAGTTAAGGCTGTGACCCATTATATATTTCCGATTCTCAAATAGGAATGCCAGATAAGGTGTACTTGCATTTATTGTTTGTGGTGATGCAAGCTTGCTTTCCTAACAACTCAATTTTTCATTCTTGTAGTAGCACAACCCGGCTTGCCAGTATCTCATCTCACACTGGTCAGTCATTCTAGTCCAACTGTGATGTCTCTTTTAAAAATGTGTTCACAAAATAGGGCTGACACGGTAAAACTAGAATTACTTCTTTGTGTATGTTGTTCAAAGCCTAATATATCTCTTTTATTTGTCTCTGCTGTCAAATACTTTCTGTCTTTTAACTTCCAACTGTCTCTATGTGATAAACTTACTATGAATATCCTTTTTCTTATCGGTGATAAACTTTTTAATATTTCAGGTGTCGCAAACTTTCTTTCTTTTACTTGTCGGGTGATCCTTGCCGATGCCAAGTTGATTCAACACGGTGTTGCACCTAATGTGAAGTTGCACAGGAGTCATCATTGTTTTTTCTTTACTCATGTAATATACTCAGACGGCGACTGATGCTCCAACTTGCATCAGTCGATGTCGCTTATGTGATCAGCAGATGGTAGGGATGGGCTCTGTCTCGAAAGGGTGAATACAGCCAAGCGCCCGACTAGGTTCAATCGCATCCCCTAAGAACTGGCCAGAACCGTCACTCTTCTCTCTTTCCGGCTTCTCTTAGCCATGCCTCTCGTTGGGCGGTACGGTCCGTCCGAGCGACGAGAGGCAACGAACGAATTGATGAATAACGATTATCTCTTCTAGTAGAGATTTTCTTATCTGATCGTTCATAAAACAGCTTTAAGGCATACTTATGTGAAGTTGCGCATTGTGGACTTGTAATAAATAAATAATTAAAATCAATAGATTAATTTTTTATTTGAACATCATGAACATTTGAGAGGTTTGATTGTGCGTTTTTCGTTGTACTTTTGTTTGCCTACAACTACAAGTCGTCACACTTTTTTCAAATCACTTGAATATTTTCATTGCGAGTCGTTTCATGAGGATTCGAACCTCCGACCAGTAGCGTCCCAGCTCGACGCTTTACCACATGGCTTCCATATTTTATATATGGTTTCTTGAAGGATTACTTTTAGAATTTATGTTAAACTGCAAGTCGTTTCATGAGGATTCGAACCTCCGACCTGTAGCGTCACAGCTCCACGCTTTGCCACATGGCTACCATTAACTGAAAGAATTAAAATGAATATATATGCAGTAGGAAAGAAATACAGGTGGAGGAAATAAAGCTCTACGACAGACGGCACCATTTTTTTTATATATAGATTTCAGTTGTTTCTTTCATGAAGGACTTGATTTGGAATCTGCGTCCAGCACATGGAATTGAACCACTGGCATTTTGCTTCTTATCTCGGCGGGTATAGCCACACGGCTACAACTTCACAACAAGTTCTGAGACATAGACCATGCAGTTGGAAGAAAATATCAAGCATATCTAAAAGAAACAGACACCAATTTTGTATGAATGAAAGACTGAAAAATCTTTTTCTAATAGATTACGCGAAGGTTCGAACCTTAAATAGACTTCTACCGTCACTTCTCGACGCTTTGCCACACTGCTACCGCTGACATCCTGAACAAGAAATATATATATATAGCGATAAAGAAAACCGAGATGTGGAGGAATGAAACCAATTTTCGAATGGGAATCGGCACCACGCGAGCAGTATGTGAGTGGGAATCAGATATTAACATTTCAACATCACACATAAAAACCGCAAGTTTTCTTACACCGATGATGCTACTAGTCTTGGATTCCCAGCTGCTGATCCATATTATTTAAAAAAGAAAGAATAAACGATCCAATGTCAGTAAAGGGGGTTGATTAACTTAAATAATAATTGTTAAGACTTTACAAAGGAAATATTGATCGGATCCATAACGTTCAGGTCCGGTCGTTTCAGGCCTATCCTATTCCCTTTTCATACCCTTTTCCAGTCTTTTGGGCCTGAACGTCAGTTAACTGTATTGATTATCACCTGGACATGAAAGTTCAGACTTGTCGCATAGTTGTACGCCTGAATCACTTTAGCAATCGAATCGAATCAAATGTAAAATTGTACTAATAAAAACTTAAATGTAGAAATTTAGATAATTACTTCCAAATAAAAAGCTTGCACATTCTACGGGATTTCCACAGCTTTGCGGAGATTGGTCATGAAGTCTCCCCAACTTCCAAGTACAGGTTTTTTTTTATTTCCTGCAATATAAGATTCCAAAATTTTAATATTTTAAAATGTTGAGAATGCATTAAGAGAATAAAAAGGTTTCTGACCGCATATGAAGCTAGCGCTATAATATAATATCTATGCTTGCTTTAGCACTGCAAGGAGAACGTCGTGAATGGCCAATTGTTCATGGAGGATCGACAGCAAGGCATGACCACTGGTTGGACGAGCCTGGGCCAAAAATCAGAAATCACAAACTTCACAGCAAGTGCCCACAGCCCCAAGGCTATGTCTAACTTACTTGACATCCATAATCAAAGTTCAGACAAATTGTGTCCTAACAGCTTTGAAAACATATTATTAAACAAACAGCAACCCCCTCGATGAATCAAAAGGCTATCTCGTAAAACAAATGTAGTACCAGTAGAGATTCATGCCAACTCGAAAGTACCTTCTACTGACTATATTAATAACAATGAATATAATATTCATTTTTACGGAAAATCAGTATTGAAAGAATGATTTGATGCTTGCTAAAACCAAACATTATACATTTAACAATTACTAATGCAAAACAATTTCTTTTTCACTGAAACCCAGATTCTCGATAACGGAAAATACCGTCATCAATTATCAGAATAAAAAACAAATAAATTTTCGGTAGAAGGACTAATAAATTATCATATTCAATTTGAAGCTGTGGACTAGTAAAAAACAGTGATAAATGCCGTAAATACTTGAACTTACCCGTGACATACAGACATTTCCTCTTTGACGCCCACTTGTTATCATGCAGCAGACGAACCGCTCCTAATCTCCTCAGTCCTCACACTCTACAGGCAGCAACGCTACCTGGCGGAAACTTAACTGTTACCACCAACTGTTACCAGCGCCGACTTCTGTCGCTCGCTGGGTGGATCCTCTGGGTCAAAGGGTGCTACTTGATTTAAATGTCCAACTAAATAGCGCCGACTCCCATCTCTGGATTATTGGACGAAGCATCCATAGTTTTTTTTTTCCAGCCAATCAGTTGGGGTTTACGCATCTACAACACCAATTAGCCCCACGGCCGGCATCGAGTTTTAAATTTGATTGGCTGAAAAGATGCGCCTCTTCAGAAATTAGGCGCAGTAATAACCATCGATAGATGCCCCCGAATCTCTTTTTTATGAACTGATTGGCTGGAAGAAAAGAAGAACTGGGAGCAAGAGAGATAGCCAGCTTCATGGCCTTTATAATCAAGTAGGCCATGCTCTGGGTGGATCCCGAAGGGTGGTAGTGTTTATTTTTCTTTTGAATGTCTGTTGAATTAACAACTACCAATAGCGCCGACTTCCGTTACTCAAGAGATTATTGGAAGAAGCATACATTGACATAATAGTTTTTAGTTTTAGTTTAATGCTCAGTGTTTCAGGTTTACGCACTCAGCACAACACCAATTAGCTCGGACTTGAGCGCCCCGATTGAAACGTTCAATGGTAGGTTATTTAAGACACTGGTGTAGCAGAAAACTAGATAATAGAGAAGCGCAATATTTCTATCATTCAGAAATTAGTAGACTATAATGAAACAGTAATAACCATCGATACGGGGATCTTGCGAATCTCTTTTTTATGAATCAATTTAATTGCGTCTGGCGCGAAATGGTCAACTGGACGATGAACAGCAAGGAATACTTAAGAAAACTTTACTGTACGAGACTGCCCTATTGTCCAATCTCTTCTCGTCTTAGTCAATAATTTTTTTAACCAGGTAATATGGCTCCGTAAGACATCTGTCTAGTCGAGCTACGATCGTTAGCTTAAATTGCGTCAACTAAGTAACTAACTAACAATTTTTAGACAAATTACAGGCATACGGCAGCGGAAAATTGCTAGTGTAGATTGGACAAAATAAGCTTTCCGTATGTCCGTATGGGGTCTGTATGCCCGTATGGACTTTTAAAAAGTACGTACTGACTTTTACCGTACTAGTAGTCATGCAGAAATAAATGTCTTTGACACAATCGTGTAGAAATTGACACGGCATTATGGTTCAACATCCAGAATGCTCTCCTAATTTTCAAATCTACCACACAATGGTGTACGCGATCGACGATCATATTAATTAACGAAGCATCTTTTTCAAAATACGTTTATTTCTGATTCCATTAGCTAAACTAGAGATTAAAGTAGGGAAAAAACAAATACAAATTTCCATAAACCATTCAAAGAATAACATGTATTGTTCCCACTAATAATGATGTAGCCTACGTATTCCAAAGAATTGTTCGGCTTAAATAGCAAGAACAATTCAAGTGAGCGGGTTGAATAAAAAGTAGCTTAGTTGTTGAACCTTGCGTTTTATTTACACCATCAGAATCCAAGGTGTTCACGGTTGTACCATTTTTCATTTGAAAAGAATGCTCTGCCGCGTGTGCGGCATAGAGGCCTTTGCTTGACCTAACTGCGAAATGAGAAAATTAATTAAAAAATTACAAAATTGGTCTATTGGGTTTTAAATTATAACTACTAAACAATTATCAGCCCAAAAGGAAATCTTCAAAGGAAAACTCAGAAGAGGTGTCAGAAATCCATAAATCTCATCCCACGAGTAAAAAAGAATAATTGCGACAAGGCAGTTGCTTACCTGAGATTTACATCTGGATTCGTGACAGAGCCGCCATCATTTCAAGCCCAATCTATGAAATACGATAAACTAGTTTGACTAAAGGAAGACGAACTGAACACCGTCAGCCATTAATAGGACCTTAGACCTAGTAAGACTAGGAACATGATAGTTTAACAAATCATTGCATTTGAACTCCATGGAGTTGGAACTAATTGACAGAAGCATTTTTTAAATAAGAAAAGAGAACCTCTAACCTGTAAAATTAGTTTATTGAATTCAATATACTTATTCTGACAATATACACAAAATGTAGCTAGAATTCTTAGATTTCCCATCAAAGGATGAACAGGAAACCTTACACAGAATAGCATTTATTGTTCCCGCCGTATACCAAAGAACAGCTAGTTATGAGCTTATTCAATCGGCTTAAATAGTGGGGTAAAAATATACATTAAAACAAGATTTGCACTTAAATATAAGATGAGACTTTATTTTGAATACACAAGATTTGTTGATACACTATATGAAAATAATCTTAAAGTTCACTTATATATTAATTTAAGATAAAATACTAGAAATATTCTTAAGTTCCATAGATTACTGAATCCTCGAACAAGGGTTGTTAGTCTCCTGAATTCCAACTGATGCAGAGTGACTTGTAGTTAACATGAAGGTGTCTGTACTGATAACAGAATAATAGCAATGTAACAATCAGGATTAAAATATTCTTAATTTTTAAATTGCCGTGACTTTGAAAGAGTTTCTTGATACACAAAGACCATTTTTCAGTCTGAGTGCTAACGTGCCCACTCAATGTATTTTCACCTCCACCGATTTTCCATGAATCCAGAGAGAATTCACAGAATAGTATGGGAGGTAGTTAATACTAAGGAACTAGAAAAATTGAAACATACCTCAGCAATGGTTTCTCTCATGCACCAGCACGTGCTACCGAAGTTTTGAAAATGAGTAAATTTAGACTAAATTATTTTAAAAACGCCCAGATATTTGAAAGAAGAAATAAATTTGTTCTTCTAACAAGACTTAATGATATACTTAAAAATATGATCCAAGTAGATGAAATCTGATAATATTCCTACTGAAATTGGAAGAAACCGTAGCGACACGTGCTGGAAAGGGAAGTGACAGAATGGCTTGCAGACGCTTCAATATTACAACTCGCATTTGGAGCATTGCCAGATTACAAAAATTACTCATTCCCAATATTCTATATTAGCGTAGTTCTAAACTTTGCCGCTATGTAGAGGTGTAGAGCTGGTGTAGAGTTATGAATCTTATGATTTGCATGTTTAAACGTGTTATTCTTTCTAAAGAAACTCATTTCTCATTTGTGACTTAATTTTGTAACGTAAATGAGCTCTCGTCATCTTGTAGGGCCCCAAAGCGGAGCGCTTTGGCCATAATTGGGGTTGAAGCTACTAGTTGATTTCTACACAGAAGTCATCACCGTCATACGAAATGAAACTGGATGTGGTTTTAAGTTTGAAATTGAATAAAAACGTCGAAAACAGAAAAAAAAATTGGAATCGCAAATGGCTTTTTAAATTTGAATGCTCAAAGAGACATCTATCATCCGAAAACCGAAATAAATAATGTAGCAGACGATTCCAGAGTTTGACAGCTATTCGGCGACTAGACCTTTCGGGCGGGGACTTTTAGACGGAACGTAAATAGAATGGTAAAATTAGACTTCTCCCCTTCGTGAACATTCGAGCGTCTTCTTAGATTTTTCAGAAACCATTTAAAGACCTTCTCTGTGGGTTTGCTCAACGTTGAGTATTATCTTGTGCGCTGTCCGGAAAACATTACAATTACCAGAAGGAAATTTCAGCAAGCGTGCTGGTAAGCCGCTGCACCCACTCAGTTATATCCTCCGTGTAAAATGTTTCTCCCTCTTCAAATATTTTATTATTTTTCAGACAGTTTTAAAAAATGACAAACGATAACCCAAGCATCAGGCTCAAAGAGGCTGGTAACGCAGCCTTCGCAGAAGGAGATTGGGACAAGGCCTTGACATGCTACACACAAGCTCTAAATTTGATTGAGTTGGACACTCCAGAGAAAGCTATTCTTTACAAAAATAAAGCAGCAGTGTACTTAAAAGTATCCGACTATGAAGCTGCCATCAAGGACTGTACTGCCTCTTTGGAAATCTCTCCCAATGATCCAAAAGCCCTTTTTCGTAGGTGCCAAGCATATGAGGCCTTGGAAAAATTTGAAGAGGCTTACAAAGATGCCAGACAAGTTCACAATTTAGATAAGAACAACAAAGCCATTGCACCCATTCTTCAAAGACTGCATGATATAGTCCAAGATAGGGTAAACAAGCCAAATTTAAACAAAACAGTTGGAAGTTTTGTTTAATTACTATTTCTTTCTAGATGACCAAGTTTTCTCAAACTACCACAAAAGTTTCTCAGATGATGGAAATCGCTTTTGATATTTCTTCTACTGCCGAAAAACGGGAAACTTCCGTCAGCAATCTATTAGTACTCGCAAAAGAGAATGCTGGTACTTATAAGTTCTTACTAGACTTGATAAAGAATCCTATTTAATATTGGTTTAATATTGGTATCAACAAGGGGCCGAGTTGCTGGTCAAGGACGGAATCTTTGAAAAAATTAGTTCCCTGTTAAAAAGAGAAACGACCCCAAGTATTGTCGTGAACTGTATTCGCATCATCAGTGCCTTGTGCAAGAAAAATTTGCTACGGGTAAAACCTTATCCCTTTCTGTGCAATGAGTAATAATTATTTCTAAAATCTGTCGTTATTCCTAAAGACGAAAATGGTTTTACAACTACTTGGAGTCCCATGGCTGCTTGACCAACTCAACTCAAATAATGACGAGCAAGTTAGCGCAGCCCAGTATTGTTGCCAAACAGTGATCAATTCCCTCTCAGGCATGGATTTGAAGGATGAAAAACAACCTGATAAGGAATTGTGCGAGGGTAAGGTCTCTTCTTACCACTTCAAAAATTCGATAGTGCTAATGCATTTGAACATTTTCAGCTAACCGGAAAGAAATCGAAACAATCTTAACATGCCTTATATACTGCTGCACCAGCCGCACTATCACTGGAAAATGCCGAGATGCTGTTCTTGAGTTGATGATGAGGAACTGCGAATATCGCGCGCTGGACTGGGCCGAACGCCTTGTTGATATCAATGGTATGTTGCGTCTTTAGGAAAACGTTAGCACGCTCAACAACACTCTCTGTACAGGTTTACAGCGTTTGATGCAGATCGCTAGTGAAATGGAAGAAATTAAATATGAATCATCTATGGAAGTCACCGACAACACACGTCCGACGGTGTCCGTTGTGTTGGGTAAAATCTTTGACAACATGTACTATGATTTGGCTAGAGAGCGTTTCAGCGCCAAAATTGAAGAATTTATTCAGTAAGTTCTCCATAAATTTACTTACCGCTGCTTGTGACCTCACTGTAATGCAATCATCTTTCATTAGGGAACAACTGCGTACTCCGGGCATGGAAAGTAAGATTCGAGTTGTGGTAGCAGTGACGACTCTTCTTTTGGGTCCGCTTGATGTCGGAAGCTCCATCGTTTCGAAAGAAGGTGTTTTGGAAATGATTCTTGTTATGGCCAACAGTGGTGATTTCCTTCAGCAGAAAGTTTCTTGCGAGGCGATCATCGCCGCTGCCTCCAAAAAGGACAAAGCCGTGTCTATTCTTGGTCAAGGCGTTATGATTCTAAAGAAACTTTACCAAATTGGCAACGATAACATTAAAGTACGAAACTCGAGTGCACGGCCAATGCAATATTTCAACATAATACAAGTTTTATGCTTGGCTACATTCAGGTGAGAGCTTTGGTGGGTCTGTGCAAACTTGGAAGTAGTGGAGGAACGGACTCGTCGTGGAAGCCTTTCACTGATGGCTCCACTATGAAATTGGCCGAAGCCTGTCGCAGGTGATTATTCTTGTTCTTTCAGCTCTTGTTCTTTTCAGTTATAACTAGACCCATTTGACCTGCCGTAGGTTCTTGATTAACCCAGCAAAAGATAAGGACATGCGCAAGTGGGCGATTGAGGGCCTCTCGTACTTGACACTAGACGCTGAGGTCAAGGAGAAGCTCATTGAAGACCGTACAGCCCTTCAAGCCTTAATTGAAGTGGCAAAAGTAAGTCAAATTTCAGGAATATCTTTAAGAAGGTTTTCCCTCAGTGTGTCTTGTTTATCTGTTTCAGTCTGGAGACATTTCAGTGATTTACGGTGTCGTATCAACTTTGGTAAACCTTTGCAACGCTTACGACAAACAAGAGATTATCCCCGAAATGTTGGAGCTAGCTAAATTCGCAAAACGACACGTGCCGGAGCAGCATGAATTAGATGATCCCGATTTCGTGACCAAGCGTGTTGATGTAACGAAATTTAGTTACCCTTACTTTAGGATTCAGTATAATCGGTTGGCGCTTGAATTTCAGATTTTAGGCAGGGAAGGTGTAACAGCTGGATTAGTGACCTTATGTAAAACAGATAGTGAGAATTGCAAAGAACTGATTGCAAGGTAACTTCATCTAAAGTTTCTTTATGTGGCACACGAGTAAGTAAGTCTGGAATATTGACAGAGTGTTTAACGCACTATGCGAGCAGCAAAGTTTGCGTGGAATCGTAGTCCAGCAAGGAGGAGCTAAAGCCTTGATTCCGTTAGCTCTCGAAGGTAAAGCCCCAATCCTCGTTTTTCATCGAGTTCTTGCTTTTAACAGTGCTTGTTTTAATATTTATTGTGCAGGAACGGTCAGAGGTAAAAATCAAGCCAGTCAGGCGTTAGCCCGAATCGGCATCACCATCAATCCAGAAGTGGCCTTCCCTGGCCAGCGAATGTGTGAAGTGGTGAGACCTCTTATCGGTCTCCTTCATCCAGAGTGTAACGCACTCGAAAATTTTGAAGCTTTGATGGCTCTCTGCAACTTGGCAGGATTCGAAGCTCCAAGAAAGAGGTATTACAATCTCTATCGAGACATGTCCACCAACGTAACCTAATGTGGTTTGCATTCCCGCAGGATCCTCAAAGAAGGTGGCATCAGTAAAATCGAAAACTACATGTACGAAGATCACGAGATGCTGCAACGGGCGTCTGTCCAGACGATGAGCAATTTGCTCTTTAACGAAGAAGTCGTCAAAATGTTTGAGGGCAAAAACGACCGAACAAAGTACATGTTTTTACTCACCACTTCGGAGGATGTCGAACTGGCCAAAGCCGCTTCTGGAGCCATAGCCATTCTGACGTCCGTCAGCAAACGAGCGTCACGCAAGATTTTCGAGGTACTTTTAGTTTTCCCTAAAGGCTCTACCCTTAATCATTTATCCAAAATCCCGTAGACGTCAGAATGGAAGGAGACTTTGTGCTTCTTGTTGAGTAACGAAAATCGGGATGTTCAGTATCGAGGCTGCGTCATCGTGAAGAACGTCGCCAGCCACTCGAAGGAGCTCGCTGAAAAGGTGTTAGCACCTGAGCTCCTTCAAGTGCTCGATCTTCTCTCCAAATTTGGTATGACGAATGAATCCGATATTAAACCTGAGCTTTTAGATAATGTCCGTGAATCATTCTTACCTTACAGAAATACCCGAAATGGCTAAAATTTGCGAGTGTGTCAAAGCCACTCTTGAGCTGGCCGAGAAATGGAAACTCATCGAGAAAGATGAGTCAGATGACGAATCATGATCCGGATAAAATTCTTTGTGTCCAGTGCAAATCGACTTGTTAAAGCTGAATACACTTTTTAACGCCTTACCTTTAAAAAACGGGATTGCGGTGTATATTTAAAAGACAAAGAAAAACTTGTATTCGTACAGCGAGCAGGTGGTATGTCGGGTTTTTAATCGCTGTCATCATCCGAATCAGTGTCATTGTTCACGGCTCCTTCGTCGGCATAGTGAATGTGCTCGATCTCCGTGACGGGCTCTTCCTCGGCGGCTGCTTTAGAACTCGTGGAAGGTTGTTGCATCACTTCCAAATTCAACTCTTCATCGCTGTCGGCCTCCTTGTACGTCTTCCCTTCTTCCTCCAACTTTAACCGTTCAATGAGTTTCTTTGCCGGGTTAAAGACGCCAAAAGTTTGCTTTCCGCACACAAAACACCGTTGCGACTTGCGGTAATGTTTTAGAGCACAGGGTTCGCAGAAATAGTGCTCACACCTGTATAAAAGATGATTAGAATAATTCTTTATGCGATTTCATGAAGGAATGATTACTTGGTGACGACGGGATGTTTGAAAGATTCACGACAGATGAAACACTTGAAGGGTAAATCTTCGTCATCCGAGTGTATTTCATACTTTGCGTCGTCTTCGTCGGGTTCTCCTTTTCCTCTTTCTTCTCTTTCGAGTTGCCATCCAAATTTATAATCGGAGCGGTCATGCAAGAACTTACAGCTGTCTGTATGGCATCAAAAGAAGAGAAATCTGGTACAAACAACAGACTTGTCGTGAAACTTGCAGATTACAAACCTCCAAAACCACAGAAACCAGTTTCTTTATAATCTTTACAAAGATCTGGTTGATAATCCCATCTGACTGTTGATCTGATGTTGGCTGGTGCTCGCATGGGGCCTTTTCTCACATTGGCAGATGCAGCATTTCCTTGGGCTGTATCTCTTTTTTCGTAATATTGGGCATAGTTAGCCAGACCACGGTATTTCTTGTCATCAGCCTTGCCCTTCAATTCCTGCTGAACTGCAAAAATTCACGTGTTATTAAACTTAATAATACTCAGTGTCAACAAGTGACCTATACCTTGTAAAGATTTCTCAAAAATAGTTCGAGCATCTTTATCAATTTCAGTGTCAATCTGGACTGTGGAGGTGGCCAGATCATCTTTTTTATTCTCAACATTTCTGTCAGATTGGAAGACGACTGTCACTTTTTCCTTGACTTCTTCGTCTGAACTGTTGACAATTTCTTGTCTTGACTTTTTGGTGGATTTGTACTGAGATATTTGGAAAAATTAGTAAAAGCACTGAAAGGCTGTTGTCAATTCCACTTACAGTTTTAGCTGACAGGACAGTGGCCGTTTCCTTTTTTTCGGCTCGAGCAACAACGGTTTCGTCTTCGCTGCTACTCTTGCGATCATCTTCGGTTGCTTTTCTCCTCATGGCAGCCCCTCTTCGTTTTTTGAAAGTGAACGTACAAACCTTATCATCGTCAGCCATATTCTTTCGATGTGAATAATAACAAACAGAGAAAAGGAAGAAGACGATTTCGGCTTGTCAACAAGAAGAAGCAGCAAGAGAGACGTCGTCGGCTTTTGAAAAAGGAAGGATTAGCCGTTCTCTCTGCGCTGTTGTCTGATTCCTCTAATTGGGTCTTGATGAATGATTGAATGCGGGGCGGAATCGGGCGAGACTTTTCTCCAGATTTACATAAGCTTCGGATCCAGATTTGTCTGACTGAGCTGCGTTGTGCGTCGTATTAATGAACCGACGACAAAACTCGCTTGAGACTTGAACGTCATCCACCGCTCTCTGCTTTAGACAATCTCTTTTCTTCTTATTCGTTCAATCGTTCCCCGTGATTAGACGTTCTTCCATCGCAACTCGTCCTGGGTGGCACTTGTTAACATGGTGGTTCCGTTTCAAAACGAAACGGAACGTATAAGAGTTGATGACGCTCTTCTTTCGTCGACGATGAAATAATAATGAAAACGAATCGAATCATGTGACTTAAAAGTCCTTTGCAGCAGCGACTCGATTACAGACCAGCCTTGCAATATTAAGCGCCTTTCTCTCTCTTTTCTCTCTACTGCTGCGGCGTATATTAGCAACAGACCCAACTGCTTTGTGCATCTAGTGCTATACGGCTGGCGATCAATTAAGACTGCCGGAGCTTTTAAGAACCTTTCGCCACTGAATAATTATATTTTCAGCCTTTCTCGGTCACGACGATATCGTCCTTATTTCGCGGTGTCCCACCGGTAGCATCTTCTTTTCTATTTAGTATTCATCTGCCTATACGTGGTGGCGAGCCGCCTCTTATTATTTAGGGCCTGCATGTACAACCGTTGATGATTCTCTCTTCCGAGTAGAGCAGCGGCAGTCCTTAATTAGCCACTTTTCATCAAGTTGAAGGAACGGGCAGAATCCCGGCCTCGTTGCATCGAGCTACTTGATCCTGCACCTTCAATAAGTAAGGGGAAAAATTGTGAAAAGGCCAAAGGTATATATAGAGCATACACACAATGGAGACCGAGTTCCCTCAACTTACTTCCCCGCTGCTGCTCCCGATGTGCGGTAAAACGAGATAGCAAATGGAAACGCAGACGGCATTATAAGATTGAAGCGAAAAGTGGGAAACTTTAGGATTGGCACTGCCGTTTTGCCTGCGTCTTTTCTCGTATTTCTATAGTCTTACATCAGCACAGACGTCTATGGCGCCAATTCTAAGGCCGGCCAAAAGAGAAGCTGCTGGCGGCTGCAATACAGGATCAATCTACACAAGTTAGCTAATGGGCCTAAGAGATGCTTTTCCATACTTGGCTTTCTCAAAGATCCAAAGGTTTTATGTGACCCCTACCCTACGACAACTACCGAGCGATGCTCTTCGGGGACTCACCGAACGGAAGCTTTAATGGAGGAATAAGAGCCGGATCGTCCACGAGAGTTTCACCCACTTGCGTCTAAAGCGTGTCTCAAGCTAGATGATTATTACATGGACTGTTTGTGGAATGGCAATCAGTTATTAACAGCTTATCAAACTGTTTTAGAACAAATTCTCAGAGCCAATTTGTATTATGTCACCGAATTCTTCATCGTCGAGACGGTGTCGCACAATAGAAACGGTCGCGGTATTCAAGTTTCAAATACCTCGTTTTGCATAAATATGTACGCGCAAAATGCTTGATTAATTTCAAGTTGAATCGATGACAAAGGCTGAGAGCTGCTGCTGCTGCTGCTTTATGAAGCTTTGCTCTCTCTCTCTCTCTTTCTTCTTCCCTCTCTTTCTACTTTTCAGCATCACAAGTCTACATCGTGGTGAGGATAGTGGGGCAAAAGCAACGAGTGGGCCGCGAGCTTCAGTCTGGGCCGGAACAATATCAACGGGAGATTGAGAGCTAATTTGCGGGAGCAATTGATCCTCTTTTCGTCTCGTCGGGATGCCCGGATTCCAACTCAAACTCTTACTGGCGCATTATTATATGATTGAGGGAGGAGGGTGCGGGTGGTATCGAGTCCTCTTATAATAAAATACAGTATAGCCCATTTTTTTCTCTCTCTCTCCAGCGTGTCTGCATTATTATTTTAATCATGCGGAGGCCCCTTTTTTTTCCAGTCCGTGTCATCATTCTCCATCTCTATAGCGATCTCTTCTCTATACTACCGCTATATACTTCTTTCTTCGTATATATGGGAAAAGTATAGTGGAGGAATCGACTGTGTGTGTTAAGCTTCTTTTGCATCTTTGATGAACCGCAGCAAAGAAAAGAGGAGCCGGGGGAGAGAGAGAAAAGGGGGCACAAGCAGCTTTGCGTCGTCGAACTTTGTTTCTCCGTTTCCTTTTTTTTTCTTCCTTATATTTCCCCTTTGCTGCTACTGTATTGCGCTTTCCGTCTATTTCAAACCATTATATTCATCGCCGATCTCTGGCAGCAAGCAGGAGCAGCCGTCCTATAGATAGTATAGGCCGCCTTATAAATGTAGGCAGAGGGAGCGAAACACACAGTTTATATAAAGCCGGCCCAACAGCAATTGGACGATGGAATAAGCGGTCGGGAGTGAAAACAAGCAAAAAATGAAAAAAGTAAGGAATGAAAAGAAAAAGGAAAAGAAGAAGAAATCTTCTTCAAAGCTTAGAAGAGATTTGATTTGAATCGAACAGCCCTCTATTGCCGTCGTCCTCTTATATATATATGTTTCACTCTCTTTCTCTCGTCCTAATATTAGCCGGTAGAAAAGAGAATAAGAGACGGGGAGACTATAGAATAGGGAGAAAGATGAACGCACTGGGTATATAGCAACAAGGACCATGTAGAGAAGAGCGAAAAAAAAGGAGAAGAAGAAGAAGAGAAAAGAGAGGGTTCACTGAATCGTGAATTCCCGCATGTATAATCCTCTAGCAATTGATTGAAAATCCTTCAGTCGTCCTTTGCATATAATTGGCCCCGCCAAAGTATTTCATTTCCCGGTAATATCATCTTTTCTCTTTTTCCCTCCTCCTTCTCCGCCAGTTTATTCTTATAATATGCAGTCCTACTTATAATAAAAGAAAGGATAATGTTTTTCTTTCCCCCTCTTTGGTTCCATTACTAACTATTTTTATATCAATATTTATTTGAGAAGACCTGATAATATTCGGAATAGTACTAGTTCCATCAATCGACGATTGGCCTAGTCGGTTACAACAAAAAATTAGGCAACAGACGATGCTGGAAGGAAGTTAGTTCATTGGCCCACCCAATGGACGCACATCTTTTCCATATCAATCTACACTTCTTCTTCTTCTTCTTCTTCTAAACTAAGAGTCTTTTGGGACGGAATAAGAGGGAGGCATAGGGGCCGGCTACTGTAGAGCTGCACTAGCCTAATAGGCAATGAAGAGTTTCGAGAAAGAGGTGATTAACTTTTCCCGTTCTTTTGATAAGAACTTGATCTGATTAGAATCAAGAGAAAAGACCTACGGTTCTTCCTCCTCCTCGTACGGCTCCAATTGACTCATCATCATCTACTAGCCTACTATACTAGCGATGCAGTAGTAGCCCAATAAAATTCTTTCCTTTGACTTTTTAACTCGTCTATACTTCTTTTATTTCTCCGTATATATCTACTGTACGTCGAACGGAAGGCGGGGAGCGGCCCAGCGCGCACGCATGCGAGCGCTATAGGAAAAGCTAAGAATTTGATAAGTTTGGATGGCGAGAAAAGGGAAGGGTTGATGCAGCGGAGGAGGCGAATGATGAGCCAACCCCGCTGGAAAACATCAGGCTCCCTCTTTTCTTCTCTCGACGGTCTCTGGGTGTATTCTGTTGGGGTGGACGGCTACTCTACTATACTAGCTGCTGCTGCTTTCCTTTTTTAATTAGCAGCTTCCTAACTTTATTCTCAACTGCCGGCGTAGTGGAGACACCCACATAAGTTGATTGGCCCCTCGCTCTCTTCCTCTTTCTCTTTCTCTCTTGAGCCTTAATCAACTCATTATTCTTCCATCCACTACCCAACACACCGACACAAAAGTCGTCCGTCCTATATAGGCTCTCACCGTTCATCTAAGAACCAAGTACCTCACCGGTATACATGGGGCAACACAAATAAAAGTGTGCTGCGACGAGCAAGAAGGCATCGCTCTTCACCTCTTTATATTCACTCTTCTTTGGATCTTCTTCTTCTTTAATAGAGAAATTTTTTTTTCTTCTGGGTTCCTCTCGGAATCGAATCATCCATCATTTAAACAGAGCAAGAGGAGAAGAAAAGACGGGTCGTTCGGGTGCAAAAATTGTTTGAAAAAGCAGGAGGAGCAGCATCAGACGAGATGAATCATGGAAGAGTGGAGAATGAGTTAAGGAGAGGGCATCGGGAAGAGCAGCATATCAGAGCTCTGCTGGCCCGAAAAAGAAGAAAGAAAACGGCACGCAGAGCTAGCCCGGTGTGCCAAGGATCTCATTAACATCAT
This sequence comes from Ceriodaphnia dubia, assembly GCA_022539655.2. NCBI lineage: Eukaryota > Metazoa > Arthropoda > Branchiopoda > Diplostraca > Daphniidae > Ceriodaphnia > Ceriodaphnia dubia. The sequence goes on along the minus strand of JAKUCG020000230.1, from coordinate 411,556 downwards.
CAAAGATGTTCTTCTCCCTCTGCATGTTTCTGCTGCTCCTCTTGTAGCCATCAGGATGGCGCATTTCAATGCAGATCTACTCGAGCCTAAAATCATTAACTTAATTAGCATCTGGGATTGGGCCATGGAATAATGCAAGTCAAGTCCATCATCACACTATACATAGTTTTTTTCTTTTTAAATTGTTGATTTATTAGGCCGCATCTATAAACCATTAGAAGAAGAAAGAAAGAAAGGAACCGAATAATTCCGCTTCTTATTAACCTAATCACGTCGTTCTCTTTCTTTTCGGCCTTTTTTTTTGTCTTAATAGAGGCGTCGAATTCCGGATCTGGATTCTTTCTCTTTCTTCTTCTTCTTCTCCTTTTATTCTATTCATTTTCAATCGTTGAAACCGGAAGAACGCCAGCGAAGGCGACACATGTTAACCCTTTCTACAAAGAGTTATGGTCCTAAATAGTAGTAGATTGGGGGTATCGTCAAATCTCGTCAAGCGCGCAGAGCGGGAAAAGTGTTGAAGGGGAAAAGAAGAAAAAATGTGATGGATGCCGGGCGCCGTTGAGGGATCGGCGGTTGTGTGAATTGGGCTCTATCTGCGGGTGTATCGATGCGATTCGGTAGAAAAGATCAACGGCGTAGCAGGGCTAGGGAGGATGCACAGCACATCAGCTGAATTGAAAGAATAAAAGGTGGGCTGGCTGGCTGCCGCCGAGAGTGTAGGGAAATCTGAGAAACAGCCAGCCAAATGGAATAAATAATAGGCTCGCCGGAATCGGAAAGTGCGCGATCCCGCTCTAAGAGCCCCGACGACTATGCCTAGCTATCTCCTACTACACGTTAGTATAGTATAGTAGATAGCTGTATAAAGAAGAAGAAAAACAAAAAAAAAGGAGGGAAATGATTCCCCAATTTAATCCAATTTGTTCAGTTGTAGCGAAATGGGCGGAAGAACAAAGCCGGGAGAATCTATTTTTTTTTTTAAGTATTCTTTTTTTCACTGAAATTCCTTTTTTTTCTTCTTCTTTATACATCATGATTCCCCCCTTAAAAAAATGGCATTAGTCTGCTACTGTATAATAGAGCAACAAAGCTCGTGCAGCCGCTGGCCCGGCCGCTACCTATATGTTGGCGCGTCCGTTTTGCGGGAGGCTCTTCTTTCTTTATTTTCTGTGTCTGTAGTAGTTGTTCTTTACCTAGTGCGTGTCTACACGGCCGCTACATACACGGGCACTCAGTTGCCACGTCCTCGTTCGCAGCAATTGAAAGCTAAGCGGATTTGCGTGCCGCCGAAGCAACTTGCGTCGTCGGATGGAGAGAATGAAACCCTGCTCTTTCTCTCCCACCGCGATCTGCTCTCTCCCTACTGCTGCCGATCCGATTTTTGAATATATAATCAGCCTATTGACGGGTATATAGACGTCTAGTATAGAGCTCCGGCGCTTATATCTTTTACTGGCTGCGTGTTTTCCAATCAAACTTTCTTCCGGATCACAAGTTCTCCTTTTTATCTTCTTTCTTTCTTTCTTTCTATGTTCCGAGTATTTATATGAAAAGACAGGAGGAGCGCGACTGTTTATAACCCGACGTCACGAATGTATACGATGCCGAGGAGTTGTTTAAGCGCCGCCGGAAGAACACAGCAGGTGCGCGCCGCCGTCTTCAAACAGTTGCAAAGCTTCTTCTCTTCGCAGAGGCAGTACCCACCACCACTTCTTACGAGGCGCTCTCTCTTCTTCTTTTGTCAAAAGGACTCTACCAGCAACAGCAAGTAGGCGCTTGTTTCTAAGAGAAAACTCCTCCGCCGCCGCCGTCGTTCCGGCATCGAATGCTATAATACCATTATAAGCTATAGGACGCGACGTCGTGGAGGTGTCCTCCTGCTACTCTTGTACTACTACAGGTTTTTCCATCATCAGCAAAACTCGGCGAACAAAAACTTTAGATACCCAGTACCGCGCTCTTCCTTGTGAATAAAGTAGCCGCACAACTGTTATGGGCTGCGACGAATCTATATAATGGCGACGACTATAGGCGTTCGTCGTCTTATTTCGTTGGCAACTTTTGGGGGGCAAAAGATGATGATGGAAGGCGTCGTCTGTTCGGGAAATGAAAATCTTCTTCGGAACTGGGTTGGTATGGGGATCAGAAGACGACAGCGATGTTATCGACGACAGGCGTTTGAAAACTGCGGTGTGCGGATGCGACACCAACACAGGAAATAAGGGCAGACGAATCCTGGGACGCTGATTCACCTAGGCGCATCTATACGTGCCCGATCCCGCAATGTATATACTCGTTTTCTTCTCCAGGAAAAGCGAGGACAACGAAAAAAAAAAAACTATACCGACGGAGGAACTTCTATTAGGATATATATTGGCGGATTAAATATGTCTGGCTGTGCCGAGGTTGTTGAAAACTGTTGCGACGTGAAGAGGATCAATCCAAATCTTCTGGTCCGTCATTCGTGGTACGCGGAATGAAAGAAGAGGGGGGAAAAAAGCTGGATCAGAAATATGGAAGGAAATGGCCTATCGGACGGGAGCAGCTTGGTAATCTGATATATGAGGATTAGCCATTTGGGAAATATATCAACGTCCAGTTTACCAAGAGAGAAGAGGAGTAGCCCGTTTTTTATTTGTAGTCGGAGGCAGACAATCGGCTGCCGTATAGTATACCCAGCAAAAGTTTCCGGCCGCCGCCAAATCCGGCTCTGCCGCCGCAAGTCCTAAGCCCGCGCCGCAGTCTGTAAAAACTCGATCCGTGTGCCAGTAGTAGTAGTACTAGTCTAGCGAAGGTTGCGACACGGGAGCGGCTCAACGAGAATGAAATGAAGGACGCGGAGAGCAAAGCGGAGACGATGAAGAAGAGCGGATCGGTCGACGACAGAAAAAGAGGGCGAAAAATAGAGAAAGAAGAGAAATGCTCCGAAGCTGCTAAGAGGAGCGCGGCCCGTAAATCTTGAGATTAGATTCATCCGCACCGAGCGCTCTCTCCCCTTCAAAAAACCGCCTACACTCTTACCGAGAGTAGTACACCGAGCGGCGGCAATGCTACATAGATAGACGGAAAAGTTTTCGGTACTGGCAGTAGCAGAGAAACATCTCTCTCGTTGGCGTAGTTTATGACTGCCCGTCGCTTCAATATAGGATCCGCCGCCCGACGGATTTTATCTCATAGAAACACGGCGATGTGCCCTGTGCGCGCTCTGTGATGAAGGAGTCCGGATAGAGAGAGAACCAGGCGGCAGAGGGGATTATCATCCGCAAAAGAGACGGATGCGTTCGCCCGACCCCCCTCAACCAACAAAACGGCCATACATCAAGGATTAGAGGACACGTCCAGCAGAACCGGCCATTGTTACAATTTCCCCACTCTCTTTTATATTTCCCCCCAAAACTGACCGTTTTATCGTCATTTTTTTAAATTTCCTGTTTCGAATTTCTCATGACAATCTTTCGTTTATTTTTGGAAATTTACAAAAACAAAAACAAAATAAACGGCGCTCGGAAGGAGGGACACGCGAAAAAGAAATGGACAAATGAGTTCGACAGGCCGAAGAGACGCAAAATATGTTGTACAAGAGAACGGACAAACAGAAAAATAGGGAAAACTGAAAACATTGAGAGAGCATCAGAGAAAAAGAAAAACATATACACGCACGTGTCATCATGTAATAATAATAACAATCAAAACGGTTGGAGGGGAAGATTTGAAAAAAAATCAAAAAACGGAAGAGATACACAACGCAGCAACAGGTCGCACGACTAGGACCGAGAGGAGAGAACTGTTTTAAACGGTTGTTGTTGTTGTTTGTTTTTCTTGTCCGGAACATTCAAAAAATAATAATAATAGGGAAGATGCCGGAATAGCGGCGGACAGGTATTACACAAACATCACATCATTGTTATCATGGAAACGATTGCGGAGAAATAGAGAGAGAGAGAGAAATCGACAAAAATGAATAATTTGGCTAATTAAAATGGAGGAGAAGGGACGACTCGTTCGGCGATGGATCAGAGCGAAAGTTTGAGCCGTTTGCATTTGGCGCGACGGTTCTTGAACCAAAATTGGACATTTTTCGGCTCCAATTTGGGGAATTTGAGCCGGTAGGGCTGCCGGTTGAGTTCTTCCGTGTAGCGCAACACCAGAGAGTGAGACGGATGCGTGTTCAACGAGAACCAGTGCTCCAGACGGGGCACTTCCGTCACGGGATCGATGAAGGTTCGGTTGCGTTTACGACGGTCGTCGCTGTTGTTGCTGCTCCCACCGGCCGCAGTCAGACTCAACGGGTCCATTCCGCCTCCGCTTCCGCGGTGGTTGCTGCCGCCGTGATGGTGGTGGTGGAGGTGATGGGCCGCAGCGGCCGCCGCCGCCGCAGCAGCCGATCCCGACTGGTGGAGCAACGAAGAGCCGATGCCTTGGAGATAGGGCGACGTCATGTAGACCAATCCAGCGTGCGGATTGAGTTGTGCGTGGCTCAAACTGAGCGGGAATCCCGGGTAAGCGGCCGCTGCTGCCGCGTAGTCCGACTGGCTGGACGAGCCGCTTGTGTGAAGAAGCGGATCCACCTTCTTCCCGTCATCCGACGGCTTCGACAGCGACAAGTTCTCGGCGTAGTCTTCCAGATCCGAATCGGAATCGGACGCCTGCGAGCCGAGGTCGTCGTCGTCGTCCGGCGGGAGCGCTTCCGTCCCGTCTTGTTGCTGATCCGACTTGTCCTGATCGTCGCCACTCCGGTTCAGATCCAGCGGCTCCAACTTGAGCGTCGGAGCCGACGGGTGGTCGAAACTTCTCGACCGGTCGGAGACGGACGAGCTGGCGTCCTCATCATCGTCGTCGTCTCCGCCGTGCTCTCCATCGCGATCTCCGTGCATGTCGTCCTCGTCCATCCGCCGGTTGTCGTCCGAACTCTCTTCGCCCATGCAACCCTGGATGGATTGAGCGCTGCCCGTCCAGCAGTCGGCGTTCGACTCGCTCTGATTGTTGCGCACCTCGGCCCGTTTGAAAGCGGCCCGGGCGTTTTTGAACCAGTAGACTAAATTGCTGACGTCCAGCGGCTTCCGTCCGCGTCTCGACTCCAACTCGTTCAGCTCTTGCACGTACAATTGCAGCTGCCATAAACAAATTAGCGATAGGAAAATTAGAGACTGGATAATTCCTGGAAGATGAATTTTGACCGAGTTACCTGGAAACGAGTCGGATGTTGATTCTCAGAGAACCACCGCTGGAGACGGGGCAATTCCTGTTCGGGATCAAAAGTGGTTCGCATGCGGACGCGCGGCGGCAAAACGTCCCTGGACAGTTCCGAGGCGGAAACGTCCCTCGGATCGTTGTTGCTGGCCGGGCTGTGATGACTGGGCATTTTCTCGCTGCCCGACCGGTTTAAAATGCTCAACTGTTGCTGTTGCGTCGTTGGACTGGGACGGACCATTTCTTGTTGGAACCAGGCGTCGAATTGGCGTCGCGTGTCTGGCGACGGCGTGTTGGGCCTTTCTCCGCGCATTACTTTCTGCTGCCATTTCTACGTAAAACGGGACGTTGTTATATATCAAAACTGTCTTGACGGGATAGAAAGAGATGAATAAATACCTCGTCGAGAGGGAAACGGGCGGAACTGATGAGATGTTGGCTCTGAGTCATGAGCCATCGCAAAACTTTGTTCTTCATTTCTGTTTGATGACTGGCGTTGCTTCCGTTGCTGCTGTAATTCCTGCAGAGAAGGGAGACGATTAAGAAACGAATCGATAAAACAGCGACGCTGACGGAGATTAAGGTCGGCGGATTACTTTCGGATGTAGATGCGGAGGGTGGCGACGGTGGTGAGCTCGCCGAGAACTCCGCCGACCGTTTCGCGTTCGCTGCTGGCGATTTGGGTCAGACTCAAGGGCCGCCAGTTCTTCATCATGAGCCAACCTGTTGGAAGAGAGAGAGAGAGATGACGTCACCGGGCCGGGACAGATTGGATGCGTCTTTAATACCAGTGGCGTTGAAGATGACGTCGTCCGAGTAACCGAGTTTGCGGAGGACGACGGGAACTATTTGCGTGAAGAGGGTCGACGCCGGGATGATGGCGTAGCTGTCGACATCAACCTCGTCACCAGCTTTGGCTCCGCCACCACCACCTCCATCGCCTCCTCCGGTCGCCGAGGCCGCTGACGAGATCATCACCGCATCCGACAAGTAACACGGCGTCGTCGTATTCATGACGACGCAGTGAACTGGAATCGATTTACCTGTAATCGATTGCAAAGTAAAAGGATCATCATTCAAGTTGATCGACATTTTTTCTAAGAAGGAGAGAAAAAAAAGTAAGAAGGACCATTAAAAGAGATGAGATTAAATGCCGTTGCGCTGGATTCATTTCCTGCCTTTTTCTTGGAAAGGGACGGTTGGAAGCAGAGGAAGATTAGACTAATCCGAGCTGGATAGAGAAAACGACGAGGAGGAAAAGAGACGGAGGAAAGAGAAAAGATGAGAACACGTCGTCGTTCCGAGGACGACGCACTGACGGAGTGTAGGAGGGCGAAAATCCGGTGCGGAAGAGAGAGAGAGAAAGGGAGGGGTTGGTGGCTGGGCGGTGGTAATACGAGGATTTATTGAGCTGGCTGAAAGAGCCCAAAAGAGACGACGACGACGAAGAAAAAAAAAGAGAGAGATTGGGAAGAAGGAGAAGACGACGACGCTGCTGCTGCGGCGTGGCTACACAATGAGATTGGGAGCGTCGTTGGATCTCAATCCCTTTTCCCTCCTCCTAATCCCCTCCCTCTTTCCATCCCAACAACTTGAGCGTCGCCTCCCATCAATATATTTATTATATTTTTCCCTTTTTAGCTGCTCTAGGCCGCCAAACAAAAAAATAGACACCGTCCGTCCGGTCTCTCCTTTTCCCTCCCAATCGCGTTCATCGATATGCAAATATCGATTTCCTTTTTCCTTCTTTTTCTCTCGGTCGAAATCCAATGGATTCCGGAGAGTCGCGGAGAACTGCGCCTCTCTCACTCACTCTCTAGCGCGCGCATATACGCGCCAATTAAGGATTAATTTCAGGGATTTTAACAAGGTGCAGTCGTGGGTTATTTCTTATTTGACGCTCCCGGCGCCCCTCTTCTCCCCCCCTTTCTAACCTCTCTTGTATACCGAGAAGAGAGGGAGAGGAGAGAAAAGGTAAAAGGGAGATTGGATAAGGAGGGGAGCTGAAGAGAAGAGAGATGGGAGAGGAGAAAGAGAGAAAAGGGGTGGTCGTGGATGTTGTGTGGGAGGGCCAAGTCGGGGGTGGGGTTACGGATGGAAGAGCTTTATCGATTTTTAAGCTGCCAGTTTTAAGCCAAATCCCCCAAAGCCGTCCCGGGCGCACCAGCTCTCTCCTCTCCTCATCTCTCCCTCTTTCTCTCTCTCTCTCTCTCCTCTTCTTCCTCTCAAATCCCGACGAGAGTGCAGCAGCCCTCCTCCAACCACCCTTCTCTCCTCATATCCTCTTTCCTCCCTCCTATCCATCTACCACCCCTAGAACCAGTAAAAGAAGAAGAAGAAAAAACTCGCTCGCTTCTCTCTCTATCCCTTTTACACGACGACCAAGACGACGACACTGTTGGCCTTCGCGGCGGTGGCGCTGTTGACCAATCCAGTCAAACGCCAGACTACACAGACGACACGTTCGCCATCGACACAACAAACAATCTAAGCAACTGCTCCAAACGACAGATTGCCCTCAATCACTCGACAATCAAAACAAAAAGGCGAGTGGAAATGGAAGCAATGTTTTGGGACGGCATCCAAAAGGAAAACGTCTCGGCCGAAGCAGACGAACTTTCGGCTGTGGGAGGATCAACACACAAACCGTTTTGACACTGGCTAAAAATACGATTAAATGAGGGGAAAACACTGGATTCTCACCGCATTCGACAAAGATGGGCGATTGGTTCTTCATCTCCAACACGTTTCAACACTCGCACACTTAAATCTAACGCTGAAAAGAACAAGAATTGGGAGGACGTTGTTGGCCACCGTCTGTCCTCCACGCACGCCACGGAGCGTCTGCAAGACGGGAAGTCGTCTGCTAGACTCAAATAGAAAAAAAAAATACACCAAGGGCCTTGCCAGTTGCCTTGCATCCCCTCTTGGGTAATGCTTCCACCTTCGGGCTAATCCGATCTGGCCCGCTCTCCCCCAAAAAACAATTGAAATTCTCCACTTCTTTTTGTCTTTCTTAATCCCTCTTTTCTTTTCTTATTAATGCAATAAGGCCAAGCTGGACCTTGTGTAAGTGGAGTCCATTGTTTTGGTGGGGAACCTGACCATCCGTCGTCGATTAAATTGTTCCCTGACAGCTTTTGTATTTACAGGTTAAGATGTGTATCCTGCCTGCTCTGGCTATTTTCAGTTTGAACAGATAAAACGGACAATAACAAGACGGGGACCGATAAGGCGTGAGAAAAATCAAGAGACGGGACCGGCCTTCACGATGAGATTAGCAACTAATGAATTCCAGTATGAAAAGTTAAACTATTAAAAAATAAAGGAGGAAGAAATGTGACAAAGTGAGTCGCACGTTGCCTACAAGTTACGAGGAAATGATTTTGGCTGCTCTCGTCCAAGTTGGTCTTCCTTTAGCCTACATAGTTTCGGAGCGTCGGCTGACGTCGTGGAAATTGGTATTAGGACTAGTAGGCGAAAATGAAACAAAGAAGAGGGGAACAAGTCTGCTCCAGGGGCGACGACGTCGTCTTAAAGGTACTTATTGGCCTCGTACCGAATCCGTCGTAGAGCTCTAAAAGTCTGGAGACGGAAGAAGAAGAAGACGGACAGTATATGCATAAAAGGTTGTTGTTAAAAGACGATGTGCCAGTCGGGATTTTCTATTGCCTCTTGTAACATCTATGGCACCGTCTTCGGAGAAACAAGTCAAGCCCGACTTCCCGCCTACTCCCACTGACTTTAACACTATCTACGGCTTCCGGATTAGGAATCGACGACGGAAGACGACGACTACTCGGCGGAATATAGTCAAGTGACTTAACACACGCACACACAACAAAAACGATTAAGGCTCTTTCTCTCTCTCTCTCTCACACAGGATTGTAGCTTCGACGGTTCTGTTTGATGCCTGGCCAATGGCTCCTCCTCTCTAGTCACAAGTCCTTTTTCGACTTTGAGAGAAGAAAAGGCTTTCAAGATAAAAGACTCGAAAGAGGTAGTCTCTCTCTAGTGTTGGCTAGTAGTGGAAGACACAAGCCATACGGCTTGGTAGCCAGAGAAACGGTGGTTGGGTATAGACGCGTCCGTCGGCGAAAGAAGAAGAAGAAAATTCCGAGAGGATTTTCGTTTGCGCGCTGGGCGGGGACGAGGAGTTGGGAGGGCGAAAAGCCAATGATATAAGGTATATATAAGGTTCTTGAAGTATAGAGGAAAAAGGGAAAAGAAGGACGACGAAAGTAGAAGAAGAAGAAGAAGAAGACGAGTCTAAGAAGAGATCGGCCGCCCAGTGGGCTAATCCTCTTTAGCGTCTGTGACGAGCTTATAAGAACTCTTCTTGCCTAGCTCTTGGCTCCGGCCAAAGCGAACGGCACACGGAGAAAAGCCAACCAAGAAGAGGCCAAAGCGCAGTAGTAGTCGTCGTCGTCGAAGAGAGAAAAAAAAAGAAATGAAAAGCCAAGAAAAAAACTGAACCCAATCCAATCAGAAAAGGGAAAGAGAGAATCCATGTTGGTGACATTTGAACGTCGACGGGAGGTCCCGGTCGACCGAGACGACAGCAGGGGTTTCCGTTCTTCTCCGTCGTGCAGTCCCGGCCGACGCTGTGCATCAAGACTACCGTACTATATACCAATGGCGATTATAAAGCCGACAGTTTTCTTCTTCTGATTCCTTTTCAAATTTCGGCCAGTCGACCAATAGCGAAATAAGAAAGAAAAAAAAAGTACGGCTACTGTAACACTAATCCCCAAAGTCACCAGTCGTCTAATAACTACTGGGCCTTTTCTCCGTGTGTTTTCCAACGGCTTCTCTAGAACTACAAGTACTGTACTAATACTTGTTCTTCCTTTTGGCAAAAGACTCTTGGACAAATGCAGAAATATCATCTGAATGTCATCGCCTTGATCTCCCAAAGACATGGACACGGAATCATCGCGGGCCGCTCTCTACGCTACAACCACTCGGGCTGTGGCAGCAGTCGGAGCGGACTATGGAAGACGTGACTGGTTAGCTTGGTTATCGGCTTAGAGACTATAGAAGAGAGAAAAGAAAGTTAAAAAAAAAAAGAGGAAAGAAAAGAAGAGGAAGAAAACCCGGAGCGCGCAATCCGCCAAGCTTGAAACATGGCCGTTCTTTCTAATCCGCTTATAGTCGGGATTTATCATATAACTAAATATCACTACACACTCTTTTTCCAATAGCCCTCCTCCTCCTCCTAGCAGTCTCTTCCATCCCACCCCACACTGCTAACCACCCCATCCTTCTTCTTCTTCACTCCCGCGGACTTTGAATGGAAGAATAGAGAGAGAGGGATGAGATAAAAGTCTCTTCTAGCTCCCCTTCATCCACCCCATCCTTCATAGCGGCGATGAATCTCTCTCTGTTGTGCTCTCTATTCGCTTCTCTCTCCCCCCAGTTCTTCTTCTTCAATCCTCATCCAATAGCCTACAACAGCAGCCGCACAGTTTCTCTAGCCAGCAGTTGTGTGCAGAAATGAAATAAGCTTGTGTCGACCCATCAGACTTCACCAAAATCCACCCCAACCGGTCTTATGCGTTCCTTTTTTCTTTCTCTCTTTTGACCGGGTTTGGTTTTTTTATTTTATATAGAGACGTATATATCTGAGTATATATCTCTGCTGCTGCGTCTATTTAGTGCGACCCAAGTTCTCTTTTTTTGGCAACCGGGAGAGGGGGGCCGTCGACGTCGCGTTCGTCAGTTTCCCCTCCCCATCGCCCCAAAAAACGTGAGCTCTTAATCTGCTTAAAACTCTAAAACCATCTCTAATCCCTCTCCTCTTATTTCCCTTCTTTTTATTTTATTCTCTCTCTCTCTCTAGCTCCTTCGTTCGTTCCTTTTCTCTCTCGCGCTTTATCAATCCCTTAGCCTTTCCATCGCCAGAACTACGTACAGAGAGAGAGAGAGAGAGCTAGGCCCGGTTGAATAATCACATCTTCTTTGATACGCCATAAGCTGCTAAGAGCCTATAAGATGAGAGATTGATGTCTACAGTCCTCCCCATCCACGGCCTAAATAATTACCAAAGAAAAAAGAAGAGACGGAGACGAGATCTGATGATCCGATGATCTTCTACTCGACGGATTCGATCGCAATATATATATAGTCGTCGCTACAGAGAGAGAGAGAAAGAGCATTTCTTATTCGATTCGAATATCCCGCCCGTGCAGAAGCGCGCGCGCGCGCGGAACGGGAAATATTTTGCCCCTTTTTTTTTGGTTATCCGGAAAAAGACGCGGGAATATCTAAAAATATACAGCGGTTGGTGGAACGTGGTGGTGGTGGATTTTCCACGTTTGGACGCCCCACAACTCTTTTGACGCCGGCCACTTAATCAAAGTCTTTGCACGCCGATTGCTGCCGGGCTAATCCCGAAATAAACCCCCCGAACCAGCGCATATCTCTCGGTTTGTTAGACACAGACGCAAAACACACGCACACACACACAAAAAAGAGATTGCTGATGGAAAAAAAATATGCAAAGAAAGTTTTCGAAAAACTCACTGTTGGTGGTCGGAGTGCTGGACATGGACGTCGGAGTCGACGGATCGGTTTTCGCGTGATGAGTCGACGTCGCCGTGTTGCTGGAACTCTTGTTGTTGTTGTTGTTGACGACGGCCGAGCCGGACGAATCGGTCGACGAATTGAGAAATGTCGACGCCGGATCGGACCGTGGAGGTGGCGGGAACATTTGACTCGTCCGGCACATGATCGGCCGCCACAACGACATCAATTGGCCCTTTAAACGGCTTAATTGTTAATTAAAAGCTTCTATAATTGGCCGTTAAAGACGGAAACTTACGCATTCCTCAACGGATTTGGATGAGGGAAGAGACGCCGATGTCGACGACGTCGCGCTCTGAATAGCCGATTCGGCCATGTGAGCAATGTGTCGGTTCAAGACCGTCAGGTTGTCGGTAACCACGTCGGCGTTCATCATCCCGTTGAGGGGGATTTGAAAAAAATCAAAGAAACACTTTGGAAAAGACGTTGGCCGTCCCGACGCCAATGAATCGTCCCAAAACAAGAAAAACTACTACCCGTTCAAATAAGAAGAGCAACTCGGAATGATCGGTGGGGTAATAGAGTAAGTACAATTATATGGAGGATGGAGGAGAGGTCGATGGGATCGCTCTGCTCCGGCCGGTTCGTATCACCTCACTGACGGTGTCACGCGCCGGAGAGCAACTTTTTGAAAGGAGAGCGACCGAATGAGAGTGAGAGAGACGGGTGGAGGGTGTATATAGTATAGAGAGGGAGAGAGAGAAGCAGAAGAATAAAGGTACTACACCACCCACCCGAGAGTCGCGAGGCGGAGCCTATTCGACTGCCAGCTCCGCCTCGTCTGTCGTCGTAAGACTTGCGCTGAAAATGAAAAGAATCCTTCGAAATGATCCCTTGGCTGGTCGTCGTCGTCGTCCGATCCAGCACACAGTTGCCCTTATATTCTTCTTCTTCTTCTTTTTCCTGGAGAAGATGGGGAAAAGGCCAGAGACCAAAGCTACTGGTATATATACTCGCTCTCTCCGTTCGGCCAACTTGCCCCCGAAATCTAATCAATTCCAATTGTGTAGTTGTGTATCCACGCGACCCAACAGCCAGTGATGTTAGCCAGTACTATTGGCCAGACTCTGCAAATCAGGGGGCGAAAAGAGAGAGAGAGAGAAAAAACCAGTTGCTAAGCGTTAGACCACCATTTGACTTTTGAAACTCGTCGTCGCAACTAAACGAACCACACGAGAACTTGATCGATAATCTCTCTCTCGTCGTCGTCCTCTAGCGCTTCTCTATCCCCGTGTTTCGTATTTTCTTAAACTTTTGACTTTGCATCGGTTTCCTTTATTTCCTTCTCGGGTCCATTTGGGAGGGTATAGTCTCCCCACTCCCCGTGTATCGTCCTATCTTTTTCCGTAGACGTGCTGATGACTGCATTATGACTTTGATGAGAAAAATGCGGCCAAGGCAGCTAATCGCCGCCCGAGAGCTAGCGCGTTACGTGCACCCCGTTGGATATGATTAGAAGCGGATCAAAGATTATCACTGAGACGACTCGGCGTTGCACGTTTCTCTGCAAGCCTCGTCAATCTCGGACAGAGGCACCGACCAGCCCTCCCGGACACACAGCGCCAGTCGATTCATTGTGTCAATACAAATTAGTCGACCGACGAGCTACGTAGATACGATATGACGAGTTTCTCTCATAGATTTTTTAAATAATAGAAGATGTTATTAAAATATGAACATTTCGGTCGAGGTTGCCGGGGATCAACCGAAGCAATAGGACGGGGGAAAAACGGACAAGAAAAGGAATCACAAAAAGAAGATGCAGTCGGGTCAAATCAGAGGAACAGATTTAATGAATCCTTTGGGTCAACAATCGCCCAACCGGCCCAGTGACGACTATAGAGAGAGATGGAAAATCCCGAAGAGGCCGGGCAAGGTGGACGGTGGCTGTAGGACTAGTAAGAGTTCGATATAAATGTGATGAATCCCGTGTCCGACAAGAGACGGACGGAAGATACAACAAGAAGGAGAAAAAAGAAGAATGAAAGAAGGGGAAAGCCAAAAGTCTTCAATGTCCAGCTCGATCGAGCGATGAAGGAAGTATAGATATATATATGTAGCGTATACGTAGTACACGTAGTATACTATATAGTATTCTATGATGTATATATCTTTCTGTTAGGGGGCTCTCGATATTACAAGAAAAGATCGGGGAGACGAAGGGGTCCGAATGGTTGCGCCACATCACCGGGCCACGGACCCAAACGGAGGATAAGAAAGAGAAATCGAAGAAAAGGAGATGGACGCAATGGATGGATGGATGGATGGTCGTCCGATTCTAGTGTAGTATCAGACGAGTGAAAGAAGGGCTGCGGCAGTAGCAACAGCAGCTAGGTCGATGAATCAATTTTTTTTTTTTTTTCGCTTCTCTTCGAGTCAGAGAGAAAAGGCAAGAGATGAGAAAGACGACGAATAGAGAGAGAAGACCCCGGGTTAAAAGGCCCGTTGTCAATATGCCCCGTGATTTTTTTCCTTTCTTTTCTCTTCCTTATCTCATCTTCCCCCCCTTTTCGCCTTTTTTCCCCCAGTTTTGGCGGCTACAGACATCTAGCGGCGGGAAATGACGACTCAAATGTAAACAAACAACCAGATTTTTCTGGCGGCTAATTTGTTTTGTGACCACTTGTCTAAGAGGTTTTATCTTCAAATAGAATCTAACATGGACACAAATCAATTTGACACAACGGGATTTTTATCGGTTGATTAAACTAGTTAAAAAACTAGATTAGACGAGTAAATCTAGCTAGATCCGGTTAGACGTAAGCTTAACAAGTTGAGCCTAAAAGTAAACTTGTAAAAATGGAAAGAAACTTCAGTAAACTTTGAAAATAATGTTTTGGAATTATATATTTAACAACTCGTTAATCGTTTTTTGTATTTGCAATTACGTTTTAAGTTTTAAAAATCACTTCTATTATCCAACGTTTTAGAGAATAAAGATACTCACAAAAAAAGAAAATAAAAACAGTACTGAATTGAAAATAAGAAAAAAACGAGGTCTTTTGGTATAAACAAAACGTGACGAGAATCAAATGCAACATTTAGGCAACCATCAAGCGTTTAAGATAAGGACGAGAGTACAGTAGTGGAACCAAATTCTGAAGCAACAATATTCCGTCAGGACTATCGGATTTCAGGACATCCAAGGCACTCTCCACTGCTGGCTTGCAGTCGGCATTCTGACGAATGGCTCCCCATTTCTCCAGATGATCCAGTGCCTCCGCTGTCGGTTGCAGGTAGCAGAGCATCACTCGAGCTAGACAGCGACCCCTTGAAACATATACGATACTGAGTAAATCGTCTCATCCAACAAATACAAATAGAAAGACGCAATACTTGGATGAGAGTCTGGGGGTTTTACCCAAACCGATTGTAGACAGCCAACTCTTGCTTTCTTCGGACCAAGAATCGAGAAGTTCGCACCACTCCGTGCGCACAGCCGTTTTTTGAGTGCTGAATTCCTCGGAGAGATTCCAAACAGCAACCAGTCTCTCGTACACAAAACACAATTTCGGCTCGATTGATTCACTATACATGGAATTCAAATATCAAATTGTAAAAATCCTTTTTCTTTGAAAATGGATTAACGATTTACTTTAGAGTTAAGGATTTGCAGCTGGAGAGCAACTGTTCCAGGACGTACGAACCGTCTTCAGGGTTGACTTTTCCCTGGCTGCTAACGAGACAATACCAACTCAAGAGGCAGCTTTGTTGCCAGGATACAGCAGCCAACTCCTTCACTCCTCCCGACGGCAATAAACCAAAGACAAACGAGCGCGTTCCTTCAAACTGTTCCAATGCCGACTCAATGACGGCAGCAACTCGCTTCAAGTCTCCGTGCAAGGTAACCACGATTCGCAGGACCGTCTCCACTAAAGCTGGATTCGGATAGGAACTCATCCGGAGACAGAGACAGCTCTGTAGTGGATCAGCGATGGGACTAGAGCTGGACATGGCCGTCAGATACTCGTGAATAGCGCTGCCGTACTCGGTCGACTGACTATTCTGGCAAATAAATTCCAATAAAGAGCCAATCGCATTAGGGATGGCTTTCGGATGTTGCTGGATGAGAGATCGGTGCCGAGATACGGTCAAGGCCACCAGACGGATCCACGACCGAATAAACATTTGTCGCTTGAGCGGATTTTCAATGTTATCAGACGACTGCATCCGGTAACCACTAGCCGCTTGCAACAAACTTAACTCCCCAAAATAGATATCATTATTACAAAGAGAGGAATTGGCGAATTCAATAGACGAGAATTTACCGGAACACTAGAGGATCGTTGGAACTCGACGTCGTTTCTTGTCGTTCCAAATAAGGTTGCAAAATGAAAAGAGGATCACAGGTAGATATATACCAGTTCAAGACTTGGTCGTAGACGTTGGCGTCGATAAACTGCCACGGATAGGAACAGGCTTCATCGAGGATACGTTTCATCATTGGATTCTGTTTAAAAAAAAAAACATAAAGTATAAGTGTTGAAACTTCATAGCTGGTGGGACTAATAATGAGGTCATACCTGTTGGGCAGTGGGCTCTCCGGCCAAACGAACGTGAAGATGAAGCAAACAGGTTAGCAGTCGTGTGCAAATTGCTGGTTGGGATTTCCACTGGATAATCAAACTGGACAAGGAACAACGGACAAAGAGACTGACTAAGAACGAATGCACTTCGGGAAGGAACTGTCCCGTCACTCGCACCAGTTGCTCCAAATCTGTCAATGACGGGACAAACGAATGCCAGGGCAACGACTCCAGGGATTGATGGACAACCTTTATGAAAATAAGGAAAAGATATCCTGTGGTTTTCCTACTAAGTAACTTGAGAATTTAGATATAACCTGAAGTATGTGCGGCTTGACGGCCGTATGACAAAATCCATGTAAATAAAAGGCCAGCAGATGAGAAAGAATACTCTGCTGGGCAGGTAAAGTTTCGTGAATGAAACTGATACAGTGAGTAAGGGATGCGGCCATCAACGAAGCTAACCCGCTGTCGGCTGCAATCCAGGGCAGCAAAAGCTTGCGATCGGATGAGAGCTGTTGAATCCAAACGGCGCAATTGGAGCTCACCTGCTGTTGAGTGTAGGGCAACATCCACGGAGAATATAGATCTCGAATGGTGCCCCAAAGTTGCCCAACCACTAATGAGTCATATAGCACGTTAATTATGCATTCGGTAAAATGAAGTGATGCATTTGAACGTACACAAGTCTGAAGGAGTTCCCGCGTCAATTTTCAACGTAGCAAAACACAATCCATGACCAATTGTCAGTAGAAAGCAAGCCGCAACGTGAACGTATGGTCTGTACTTTGGATACAATCCATATAGTCCGTGAAGTTGTCGTTCTCTTGAAAAGTGCTGCGACAGGATAATGGCCGTCTCCATCATCTAGAAGCATAAAACATCTAGTACTCAGTTGCAGTTCTAAAGTTGAATTGTTTGCCAAATCTTACTCGATTGACATCCAGCAAAGTCTGTTGAGTGGTGTATTGCAAAACTTGCTGACGGAATTCTTCCATGCTGGACTCGGGTTGAAAGCGGAGCCATCCCTGGCCGAGAGTATTGATCAAATCGCACCAAAGAACCGGACTGCAACTCTGTGTCTCGCTGGATTTCAGCAATAAATGCAAAACCCGGTTGTACTGTTCCGGGAAGTTGTGCGACAATATTAGTTGCAAATGTCGTCGCAGAACCTTTGCAAATAAAAAAAAATGTCACTTTAGTAATATACTCTCATTGAAAAAAAAATAAAGAAAGAAACAGACTTCATGAACCGCCAGCGCTTTCTCCACCGGTTGCGGTCCGTAGCTATCTAAAGCGGTGGTGATGACATCTAACAGCTTGGAGCGATCTTGCGGCCAACATTCGGCGCAATTCAGCCACCACCGAACATCAAACTATCAAACAAATTTGTATTTTAAAACGAACATTAAAAAAAATATATTGCAAGTATACCTTGGTAAGAAGAACTAGAATAAGATCACTGTCTTGCTTTGAAAGGGCCGTTACTAGCCGGTACGAGTCCAAGAAAGCGTTTACAGCGGAACTGGTTGGATCAGGTGTCGATGGGGTAAAATGGGGAGCCACAAGGCCGGCCAAATTGGCATTACTACTCAACAAGCCAACAAGATTCCGACACTGCTCTGGATGACCCGCAATGCATCGCTGACCTTTAAGGGAAACCAATAATTATATAAAAATCACAATCAATATAAGGGCAGAAAATCTTACCTAATCCTTCCAGGCAGGTTGACAGCAACTGTTTGGCTGGAAGATAGCTGTTACTTTCTTCGCTGACCAGCTCGACCAAGATGTAAAAGAGAGCCGCTCCCATTTCCAAAACTCTTGGATCAGATGAAACTCGAATTTGTTCCATGCAGTCTTCCAGAAGAAGTGCGGCCACGCACAGCCACTCTGCGTTGGGGTCCTGAAACGCTGATCGTAAACGAGCAGCATCTTGCCTATTGGTGTCGGTTTGTTTACGAACGGAACTGTTGATTCTCCAAGGTTGGCAACACAGTTTAATCACAGCCGCTCCAATGCAGGCCCCTGCTTGTGTTCCAGGACATTTGACCGACACTGTCCGTTCAATTCGATGAGGGCTGTAGAGTTCCGCCAACAATTCCGCGTAATTGCAATCCAGTGAGGTCAATTCAGCTATTCGCCGACTGAATTGATCCGCGCAGTCAACAACTACTCGAAGATGGGGCTCGAGCTGCCGACGTAAATCGGTTGCGTTCTGAAACGCTACTATTGGAAGCCTGGAGAATGGGAGTTGGAGGACCACTTGTGTCAATCGAATAGGATCCGGATAAGATTGCAGCCTTGTAAATATAGTATCTCTTTGCGGTGGAGTGGCAGGAGCTGGTTTCTGGAAAACGACAGGTGCAGTAATGTTCCTCTCTTTGTTCCACGAATCTCTCAACTCTTGTCGTTCGCCAAGAATGATATTTATATTGCAGAAATCCAGCCACAAATCAGAGCCCTGGAAGAGTTGAAGTAATCTTGCTGGGTTATAGTTGGGCGCCAGAGATGGCAGATAAACATGGGGTTCCAGCAACTTGACATCTTCAACCCATAGGCAACAGCTCTGCAAGAAACTGGATCGCATGGTATCGTCTTCAAACCGCTGGACACCGTCTTCCCAGCTCAAAACCATCCGCTTCAATAACGAAGAGAGGGCAGAAGTGTTGGTCATGATTCGTTGGCCGACAGCCCAACTATCGGCGCCGATCTCTGTGGATTCTGATCGGGCAAAGTAAAGACTGAAGAATCGCTGAATGATTACCGGAACAAGCGGATGTTCCAATCCTATGTCCACCGTCATTTGCGCGTAACGAACAAGACAAAGTTGATTCACCCCAATAGAGGGAGTTTTTAAAATTCCAGCAACATATTTCAACGCCTGTTCGATGGTCCTTGGTTTGCCCGGTTGTAATTCGACAACGAGATGTTGCCATAGTTTGGACTGCCGGTCCAGCTCAAGTTCCATGATCATCCAAGAGAGATAAGGAAATGACGGAGTCGGTGGTATCAGTTCCGTTGCATCCAAGTGGCCGAGCGCTTCAGACGAACCACTAACCCAGTTACCCATCCGTGACACAAGACCCTTGGACGGCCGATGAACTTTACTCGATTCTTGCAGGATTATTAACATTATCCGCTGGAAACTGTGGCAACTGGACGGATCCATCCAAGCAATCCGGGCCAATACGTCGAGCAAATAGAGGACGCTCTTGTCTGCATTCCATTTTGGAAAACTTGTCAGTAAATTCAACCAGATTTCCACCGTTGGTGTTGCTCCAGTTAAATTCAATCTAGACGAAACAAACAAAGGAGTTATAACTTTGTTTAACTACATTCAACAAATTTAAAACTTACCCGTTTAGCTTCCAGATAGTGCTTTCAATCAACGAGGCTACCATTTTCAGAACAAGACCGGGAAATTGGGATGCTAACAAGTTCTTAGCTCTCTTGTAATAACTCGAATCGGCTTGGACGAGCCGTTGGAAGACGTCGAGCAATTTAGGTTGATCGTAAAGCACGTCCGTACAAGTGACCAAAAGAGGGAAAAGGTGATGAAGGAAGGCTACGACCGGGCGATGTTGATCAGCCATGCTCAAAGTGGACAAGAGTTCCACACCGACTGAACAAAATTCTGGAACGCTGTGTCCGGCGCTAGTCATCGAAAGAGCTACGAAGCAGCCGAAAGGGGTAGGTGGTGATTGGCGCAACACCAACAGTTGAGGATCTTCTGTCAAGTTTCTTACAGCGCGGAAGGCTCGCTGAGGATGATGCAGCATCCAAACAAGGTGATCTGGGAAGCAATCAAAGGTGTGGAGGCGAAGTTTGAGGACCATATGCCAAGCCCATTGTACCAAACTAGATGAGTTCCAAGAACGAGAAAAGCTGGAAAGGAACTGCACCGAATCGGCCAAGAAATTTGAAGCCAATGTGGGAACAGCCGACGGAACTGGAAGTCTTCCGTGAATGGCAACAATTTCCGCCAAGAGCAAAGCTGTCTGTTGGTGAAAAGCTGTGCCAAGGAATGGCCGTTTGGGACAATCTTCAAGCGCCCAATTCAAACGAGTTAGAATTGTCACAGCTAACTGATGACGGACCGAGTCAAGAGCTTCGTTCAACAGCCAATCACGAAGTAGATGGAAATCTTTGGATATAGGTTGCCATCGAAGTAAGGGTAAATCCTTGAAAAAGGCTAGTGAAACGGTTGGTAACACTTGTTGCTGTTTCAGCCGTTCCAAGACGAACGAAACAAATGGTGGGTAGTGGTCGATAATTGTGGCCAGCAAGTCTTTGGCAGTTTTGAAGCAAATTTCGCGAGTGGCTTCACTCAACAGACCGAGTTCTGTCAATTCCCAAGCGACCAACTGAAGAAAATGATCATCTGAAGAAGCCGATCCTTCACATGCCATCGATGACAAAGTTACGAGGAAGACAAACCGGTCCGGCTCGGGAAGTTCAACCAATTTCGAATTCAAAAGGTTCCAAAACGATTCAGAGTGAATCGAGTCAGTTTCGATGGATTCGCCAATAATCTCAGAATGCCAACGCAACCAGAGCTGGAATCTTAATCGGGGAGTCAGTCCATGAAGTGGAATGCGACTCAAGAGCTGCCACGAGCGTTGTTGTCTTGTTCGTATCAATAAAGACATTCCCTCCAGCATAACATGTTCGTATTCTCTTAAAAGGCGCTCCACCATGGACGAATCCACCACTTTTTCTATGTGCTGCACTTGCCACATGTCTGATATGTTGCAAATGGCGTGTAAAGTCAATTGTCCAAATTTCTTGGCCAAGTTCTTATAACGTTGGCCTTGATACGTTGCGAATCCAGTCTCAAACATCTTCAACAGGTGGCGGCAAATGGCAAACGCACGAAACCATTGTCCAGCTTGAAGTGGGCCGGTACAAACGTCCATTTGGTCTTGCTGTCGGAGACGAAAGGCGAAACGAAATAGATTGGCTAATGGGATTTGATTGAGCAAGGACAAGAGGTCATCGTCCGTCAAGTTCATCACAGCCGTTTGATCACTACATTCGTCTTCACCTTCCGAATCTAGCCAAACCCACAGGTTGTCTTGGTCCGGATCGATCCAACTTTGAAGGAATTCTTGGCGACTTTGGACCGGTTGGCACAAGATGGACAACAATGCCAATACGACATCAACGTGGTGAACGTTTTGATCGTTGTAATCCTCAAATGAGTCGTAATAAGGTGCTTGCACATATGGGCTTCCCCATCGAGCTAATCCAGTCGGGCAGCGTAAGGCGTGGTGGGCGAGAAAAAGGTAATCTTCTTTTCGAGCTCGTTTCAATAAGGATACAGCGACATAATTTAGCCAGGATTTTAGATGATCCACAAAAACTTTGTCTTTCACTGGTCGACGCATGAAGGCAAAGAGAACTGAAATAAATCCGTGTTCACTTTGAGAGCCGCCTTGACAAATCAGCCAATCTACACGTAATTTCCACCAATGAGATTCATAAACACTCAAAACTAATTTTTCTTGAATCTTTTCACGCTGCTGCTGCAATTGGCGGGTTAGTTGAGCTGATGATTTTTCGTTTAAATGCGCTACGGGGAATTCGTGTTGAGCCCTGACTCGTTTAGTGTCAGAGCACTCTCCATATTCGATAATTTTTTTTGTTTCAATTGTCCACAGATGAGAGGCCAGAGCTTCAATATCTTGATTAAGCTGCTCAAGTTCTTCCACGGTATTTTTCAGCGCTAATCGAGAACGCAAAAAGCAAGTCAAGCTCTCGTATAACGGGTGACTTTCTAAATTTTTTCGGCAATTCAGAAAACTTTCAACTACAGCAGCTTCACCAATCAGCAAAGGATTTTCATAGAAAGACACAAGCTGCTCTTCAGTAAAGGGCTTTAGTTCACTGAGACATTCTTGGTCTCGAACAACATGACACATACTTTCTTCAAATGACTGAGGGAAAGCGATGTCTGCTGCCATCTTATCACAGGGCAGATCCAGATCAAACTCCACAAAAGCATTTACAATGATGGGAGCTGGTGCTGAAGGCACTTCAGGACAGTCTTCTTTTTCAATAATTAGGAGTTTGGAGAGATCTGCATGCAGCAAATTTTCAACTACTGCAGAGGTCTCTTGCTGTTCTTGTTCACCAATAAGGAGTTTGGAGAGATTGGTATACAGAACATTTTCAACTACTGCGGAGGTCTCTTGCTGTTCATGTTCACCTTGAACTGAGACAGTTAGAGTTTCCTGTAATGGCTCCAAGAGTGAAGAATCCTTTTCTGATACTTTGGATGCATTTTCTTCAAAAGTATTATGCTCTTTTGCAACATTGTGAGATGAAGGTTCTTGGTGACCATTTTCTTGAGCTTTTGTTGTAAACTCTGCATCTTGTTTACACTCAATTTCAACTGCCAGAGCTTCTTCTTTCAATTCATTTTCATCTTCTGGAGACAATCTGTTGATTGTGCTTTCGATTTCAAGAATTTCTCTTTGAGGTTCAACCTAAAAGCGAAAAGAAGCCCTTCAAATGCGAATGCCAACAGCGTATTCAAGAAAGAGTCTTACCCATTTTTCCTTAGTTCTAGATTTCCCTTTTTTCTTAGTTTTCGTACGCACTGCCTCAGCCATGATTCAGCTGCAATCTTCACTGTTCCATTGACACAATAAAAATGTAAACAACACAAAATTTATCCAACTTCCACGAAATCGTCTAATCTCGTTTTCAATGTTTTGATACGCATCGGACCTAGCTCATAACAGAAGCCCTTTCTCACCACGTTTCTTCAATTTTCTTTTTTTTTTTCGAACCGAGTCTCCCAACTCTTCGTCCTGCGCTACACCTATAGAAAAAGCATTGAATATTCTTTTTTCGCCATCAGTGAAAATTCATTTGAATGCAGAGTTTTGTGTGGAGATAACAGCCAAACGCGTACTTTACTAGGATAATAGTTTAGTGGCCGCCAGGCGGCCACTTCACGTGGTTTGAGTTGGTTGAAGTAGAAAATTTTCAAACAAACGACTGAACGAACGAGAAGAAGGAGGATAACCTAGGATTACGTGTGGGCTGATGCGACACATTCTTCATTTCTTGACCAAAGTGGACAGTGAGTTGATAACTTTTCATTTTTCCTTTAAATTTCGAATGTGATATCACTTTATCTTGCCATGTCCTAGCTTTATTACATTTTTGTCAGTTACAAGCAAGCATTTGAAATTATTACTTACCTATCATTCTTCAAACGTATTCACAAGTGCATGGTCGTCTAGCTCGGTCGTCTCTTCGTCCACATTCTAGAAACTTGTAAAGATGTTTGCAAATCAACTTTGTATATTTTAATTTAAAATAGTTTGGTTTCTTTAGCTTATTTCAGTAATGAATAGACTAAATATTAAGTTAAATGGGCAAAATTGTTGCACTTGGTGACCATGACCATCAGACCATCAAGTATTGCTTTTGATGATCTTGAGTTAACTTAGAATTTACCTTATGATAGCTTTGTTTTACCTGTTGAAAGTATTTTTAAATGTTGCAACATCAAGTTGCAGATAATGGTGAACAAATCTCAGTGAACTACATGGCCCTGTTTGAAACAATTTTATCTCCAGGGAATGCATACGACCAATGGCGTCGAATCTACGTTTCAACCGTCTACGGCTGATAAAGATGTGCATTTTGCTATGCAGCTTTTATCAGCAGCCTTGAATGAATACATTCACAAATGCCTACCAAGCAAACCAGCCTATAAAACGAGAGCATTGTTTCATCAATTAGTGGACCTTATACTCGCCGACTGGTCCTCATTTTTTGCCCAACCAAAGGCCTTGAGATACAGGAAAACCTTTCAGCGCGCTCTTGGGATCCAACCTCAGTTAGCACATCTTCACGAAGAATCTTTTGATATCGATCGCCACCAGCACGACCTCGAGTGCTTGGCCAGAATTGCTTTATCCATCAAGCGCCATGACATCGAAGAAGAAATCCGCAAACGTCTTCCATATCAGCCACAACTTAATCCGGCCAAATCGACCAACGGAACAAAGACCAAAGAACTCTGGGTTCAGTTGAAAAACGAAGGGAAGCAGTTGTTAGAGAACAAACAATGGGCTCTAGCTATGATTCGATTCAGTCAAGCTATTGGTCTCAATTTGGAAGAAGCCGTTCTCTATTCTGGTCGAGCGTTATGCGAAATTCGCCTCTGTAAATTTCAACTGGCCATTGAAGATTCCGAAGACGCCATCGAACTCAATCCAAAGTGCCCTGAATACAAACGAATTTTATCAGAGGCATCTTGTGGGTTGCAACCGTCACATCAAGGAACAAAATCAACACCTGTCGATGTCTACAACTTGGGTCTCAGTTACTATTATGGCAAAGGCGAATTCGTTCAAGATTTGCTGAAAGCGGAAACTCATTTTAAGATGGCGGCTGATGCTGGATACATGGAAGCCAAGTTGATGATGGGAAAACTCCTCTTGAACAAAGGAAAATCGGATGATGCTTTACCTTACATCCAAGGAGCAGCTGATCATGGTGTTCCTGAAGCACAGTACGAGCTTGGTCGAATGTTGATCTATGGTGATGGATGCCCTCGCAACGAATCGATGGCAAAGAAATGGCTCCTGAAGGCCCAAGGTCAAGGATTCAAACCCGAAGAGGCGAAAGCCACGAAATGGGTTGACGAGACGATAGAGGGTGTCAAAGCATTACTATTGTTTGAATCTGAAAATAACCTCGACACAACAATGACGTTGGCCAAAAGACTTGAAAGATTTGAATCATACAATTGTTTCCAGTTCAGTGGGATCGACGATCTCCTAGAGTGTGCCGTCCGATTCGAAACCCGATTGCCAGCTGTCGCAATTAACTCGGTGTTGAAGCCGGCAATTCACAAATGGATGCCTTTGATGATGAAGAGAGCTCAAAGTGGTTCCTTCAAAGCTCAATCGTTCTTTGCCGCCCATCAGCTCATCGTTCAAGCCAAAGGATTACTACAGAAAAATAAAACTTCGGAAGCGTTGCAGATGCTGCGAGAAGGTAACGCTTTTGTCTATTTAAGAAATTCAAATATTAATTACAAATATGTTTAAATTTTAAGCTCATCGGCTCTGGGATTGTCCAATCATCGATACAAGCATCTTTGTTAAGGCAGCCCAAGAAATGGTGAATAAAAAGATTGATAATGCTGAAGCCTACCATTTGCTAGCCTGCACAAATAATTCTTCGCCGACTAAAAATCATCTGTGGATGGCGACTCGATCTGTGGAGCTGGACCCTTTAATTCCCGATTTCCACCACGCACTCGGCCGCATTTATGGTTTCTTGGGGGACTACCAACGCGGATTACGTTCCATCGATCGAGCTTTGCAACTTCAAGTGCACCCAGATTGGTTGTATGACCGGGCATCCTTCCTTCGCTTGAGTAGGAATAAGCTAGATTTTCAAGTGATTGAAGCCTATCAGAAATTCCTTTCCGTGAGTCCTCCCGATGGTCGTTTCGTCCCGCAAGCTAATTATTGCATCTCCTTAGCGTATCATGTCTTGTCTAATGTGAAAAAGACAGACGTTTATTTAAGAAAAGGTCAAAAGGCCGAGACCCAAGATGTTCGTCTCCCGTGTTTTAAATCAGTCAACAAAGGCGACTTCGTTCCGAAAGATATTCTTGAAGACCTATACAAAATTCATCGACACAAATCCAAGGTTGAAAAGAAGAGTAAAAAACCCAAGATTTTCGAAATTTTCTGTGCTGTTTGTTCCAGATGCAATCCTTCTCAATTCTGTGTGTTTTGTCGCAAGTGGGTTTGCGGTTTTGACGAATATGATACAAACGGTGGTTTGCACGTTTGTCAAAAAAGTCACATTGCTCATCACAAGTCGTTGGTTTTTGCCGTTCCTCCACCTTCGTAAAACTCCTTTTCGTTCGTTTTACCATCTACTTGAAGATGTTTTCCCCATTGTTCTTTTAGTCCATCTCACTCCAGTTTATTTGTTTCAATCCCTCGACATGGTACATACTGACTTCCCCGTCTGTTACCGTCGATATTATTCAAACCTCTTACATAATTTACTAAAACAGTATTATTTTGGCCGGGCTCAATACCGGTTAAAAAGTAAAGTTCAAATGTTATTGACAGCATTGTTGCTCGTGTTGGTTTTCTAAGGTTAAATGTCTTCTTCCAAAGATCCCTGGTTTTCTAACAAAAATAAAAAGCGAGCTTGTTTTGCAACTAAGGTTATTTGTTTGCACAATAATACAGAGAAACTTGTGTTTACAATCAATCGTTCGTCGTTTATATCTCATTCATTTCAGTTGTAGGTATAAAAATGCACATTTCAAACAAGAAACTGACACCAGTTGGTGGAAAAACAAGCAACTGCATGAAAATGCAAACATTCTGGCTACAATAGCGGTTATATTAAGGTGACTTTTGTATTGACTTGAAAGCCTTTATAAAGGAATCGAAGTGTTGTTATTGACACAGACTCCGATCGGTGGCAGCCAACTTCCATCTTCACTTTCTTGAGCTTTAACCTCGCAGTGTTCTTCTTCTTGGTCGCATATGACATCCTATATGTTTGGAAATTTAAACAGGTCAATAGTTGGAAGACTTTTCAAAGTAAGCCTATATTACCTGACAGACGTTGATTGACGGAGGATTAGCCGACACACACGAATAAGATGGGCAGCATTCGCCCGACCTATATTGCGGTTCACAAATAGCAGTCTCGATGTTTGGCTGTGCCGGGCATTCGACGTTCTGCTCGTTTCAAATTGTAAATGCTAGACAGATTTTCTAAAAGAAACGGATTATTTAATTGTTTGCCAACCTCGCAGACGTTGATTGTAGGAGGATTAGCTGACACACACGAATAAGATGCTGGGCAGCATTCTCCCGGATTATATTTTGGCTCACAAATAGCAGACTCGATACTTGGTGGTGCTGGGCAATCGGCGTTCTGTTGGTTTTCAATATTGTTAAGTGCAGGAATATTTCTGGAAACGAAAAGGATAATTACCTGACAAACGTTTATTGTAGGAGGATTAGCTGACACACAACCGTAGGATGGGCAACATTCATCAGACTTGTATACCGGCTCACATATAGCAGATTCAATCGTGGGGGGTGCCGGGCAATTGACGTTCTGTTGGTTTCACAAAATAGTTGTTACACAGACCGTTTTTTTAACAAGAGTAACTTTTTATTAGGATACCTCGCAAACATTGATTGTAGGAGGATTAGCTGACACACACGAATAAGATGCCGGGCAGCATTCTCCCGGATTATATTTTGGTTCACAAATAGCAGATTCGATACTTGGTGGTGCTGGGCAATCGACGTTCTATTGGTTTCCAATTTGTTAATAGCAGATATATATTTCTGAGAAACAAAACAGAGAAACTATACCTGACAGGCGTTAATTGTAGGAGGATTAGCCGATACACACGAATAGGATGCTGGGCAACATTCGCCCGGATTATATTCCGGCTGACAAATGGCAGATTCGATACTAGGTGGTGCCGGACAATCAACGTTCTGTTGATTTCCAAAATTGTCAATACTATACAGATTTCTGAGGTATGAAAATATGAAATTGTTAATTACCTGGCAAGCGTTAATTGACGGAGGATTAGCCGATACACAAGAGTAAGTTGGGCAACACTGGCCGGGCTTAAATGTTGGTTCGCAGATAGCCGATTCGATATTTGGTGGTGATGGGCATTCATGTGCGATACAGCTGAGTTCCGGCGGAGTAGAACACAGGCACTCATCGCAAGGAGTATCCGAGTCCAATAACCGCTCGCCGAGTTTCAGGGTTAAGTTGCCAAATATGCAGACGGGCTCAGTGGTATCAATAGTATCTGTCAACATAATTGAATTAATTTGATGTCATAATTATTGTTAATGAATTTACTTGTCATGACACCTTCCTCGGGTAATGAGGTTCTAGCACGAGCACGAGCGCGTGCACGAGGTCCCTTAGCTAAGATAAACTTTACTATAATGTGGTTCAAAATGTAAATATGAATTCATTGTTATATACCTTCTTCGGGGAAAACGTCAGGCTGGCATGCCGAGATACATTCTTGCTTTGTGTTAAAATTGTTGGCATTGCCCATACATCCACCGTAATTAAATGTTTTACATTCCTTATCGACGTTATCGTAAAAGAACTTCTCTTGTTGAGCTCTGCAAAGCCCGACGTCGGCGGGGAATTTGCATCGGGCGAATTTGTCTGAAAATTTGTACGTTTTTGTAGGGACTACAGAAATAGATAAGAATTTAATATTTCACCTTCGGCGAGTTCTTTCTTAACGGCGACTACTTTAGGGGCCCCCGAACGCGGCGACTTGTTGATGCACGACTTCTCGCATTCTTCTTTGGATTCGAATCTATTACCATTGCCTCCGCATCCTCCGTAAATGAAGCTCTCGCAAGTTCCGGTTGTCGCGTAGAAAGTGAAGGAAGGGACGCCCGCTTTACAACGGCCTTGGACTGATGGAGCCAAACTGCAGACATCGACTGCGAATTAAAGAAAATATCCATAACTAACTGTTAAAATTTCAATTCATGTTATAGGAAACTAACCTATTTCAGGCACTGGTTCGCGGCAGACTTTGCGGCACTCTTCCAAAGTATCGAATTGGTTCTCGTTTCCCTTAAGATCGAAAAAAAAAATAGTAAATTGAATATTTGTTAATATTAATAGCTGAAAGATAGTGAACTTACTTCACATCCGCCGAAGTTGAACGCTACACATTTCTCTTTAGCAGAGTCAAAAAAGAATTTAGTGATAATAGCGCGACACGGTCCGGTTTGCTTGCGTTGAAGGCAGATGGCCGGTCTGCTTTCCAATTCGTTCTTTGGACTGATGGCGATTGGCAAAGTGGAAACGCCAACTTTGCCAGGTTGAGGTGGTACATGAATAACCCTGGATTTCTTGGCGTCTTCTGTCACTCGGATGGGTAAGGTCGTAACACCTTGATGGCCAGTATCGGATTCGATGCGAATGATTCTCTTTTCGCTTTCACTTTCAGGACGGCAAGCTTCCAAACAAGCTTCAGATGTCTCGAATCGATTAGCATTTCCCTATTATGTCCAGTGGTCATCAGTTACGTAATTGGCAAGGTGTGTAATCTATTTTACCTTGCAACCGCCATATTGGAATAAGAAACAATCTCCCTTCTCGGCGTCGTAATAGAATGATGGCAAAGCCATGCGACAAGGTCCGATTAATTTAGGCAAAAGGCAAATATCGGATTTCACAGTAGGTTTATCCTGCTCACGGTTTCCCATCAGGTCCATCGGCAACGTAGTCACACCTTGTTTGCCAGGCTCTGGGCGAATTTGGATGATCCTTGTTCTGTTTTGGCTTAGCTCATCGGCGTTTACTGATGAATAGAAACGTGAAAAGACTTTCGAATCAATGAATTATCAACTTGCTTACCGCATTTGTAACTGATGGGGCAGCAGACGCTGTCGGTGTATACCGGCACGCATCCAATGCGGTTATCTAGCACGCAATGTCTATCGCGACAACCCGGGCCATCCAAACCTGTTGGTCGATAATCATTAAATTTCCTTTAATTTATAATTAAGAGACCACAATTAGAATCCTACCAGTGAATCCATCAACGCAAGTACACAATCTGCAAGGTTCGCCGGTTGGAATAGATTGTCCCTTCAGGTATTCTTTGCCTTTGAAGATGCAAATATCATTACGAGGACCTTTTTCTTCATCTGGACGTTTCTCCGCTAAATTAATAATGTACACGTGTGTTTAAAGAGGGTGATTACAAATATTGTCTGTCACGATTTCACTCACGGCATTTCCAAGTCGGACAGCAGGCACCGGGTGGCGTGACAAGGACGCAGCCTTCTTGTTGTGGTCGCATGGGCTCGTCACAGAAGATCTGATTACATTTGATGGTAGCTCCGCCCTGACTGCAAGTTTCTCTTATTAATTTCGGCCAAGGCGGTTGTTAAACGAAAATGAAAAAAAGATGTTTACTGTCTGTCACTCTCAATGCATTTGCAACCCGTCTTGCATCCATCGTCCTTGTTTAGTTGGGCGATTTCTTCGCCGATCAGGTAGACAGCATCACGGTACCGACAAATTCCTTGAACTGATTTCTCTTCGGCTGTTTTTTTTTGTATAAATTTGTTCTTAGAAAAAACAACTATCGCGTTGAAAAGTGCTGAAAAACTTACGACAGACAAATTTCGATGGGCAACAAGCTTTCCCTTTATACTCTGGGCGGCAGCCTCTGTCAATAAAACGTTTATTCGTAGCGGGGCATTTCACTTGCGAGCATTCGGGCGCTGCATCCATCCACAAAACCAACTTTAGTTTTAGCAACTAAGTATAAAATCTCTGTAAATACGCACTAGTATTGGGTATGTCTCCACCGCACGTGCTGTAGCATTCGTCAGCAGTTTTAAAGTTGTTCTTATTTCCCTGGCAACCTCCATATGTGAATAATTCGCATCGGTTTTTCTCCTAATCGTGTTTGAATCCATAAGCAACTGACGTCATTCAATATATAAAAAAGGAAATTTGGTGAATCCTAATACCTTTACGAACGCGTAACGTGGAAAGAAACCAAAACACGGGCCCGCTATTACGGGCAGCAGACATGTATCTTGACGGGGCGACAGAATTCCTTGAATGAACACAAACCAAATAAGGCTAGATTTTCTTCTTTTTAGCCCATAGCAACAGTTTTGAACTGAGTTTTAATTCGTGCGGCATTTAAACCCTAAAATGTCATGCAGCGACCAAATATTTCTAAGCGGCAAAAACATATAGTGTATTTATCAAGCCATGATTATACTTCCATGATTTTTGGAGTAGAACACCGGTAATAATATTAAGAAAAGTGATTGATGACATCATGCAATAATCAAGCGAACATGAAAATGAATCCTGGCGTCATTCGATTTCTGCTCTCTAGACGGATCATTCCGGCATTGAGCGATTGGAAGGTAAAGGATCGGGGAAACCCACTTATCAGGCATCAATAATTTCGATCCTGGATTCACCTGAAAAGGACAAGAATAAAACCAAGCGAATGGAGAGCATGCTCATCTCAAGACAATAATATAGCGTGATTCGACAGTAAGCCAACAAGCACAGTAATATGGCAAGCCAACAAAGACTAATGAAACGAAAATTCAACTATGTAATTGCGACTTACTGGGTTCGGGACCACAAGCTGTGCTGCAGGCATCTTGAGATTCAAACAGATTGGCAGTTTTGCCACAGCCTCCGTAGATGAAGCTCTCACATTGTCCGCTAGTCGAGTTAAAAGTCCAAGACGGGATGAAAGCCAAGCAACTGAAGCCGCCGGCTGTCTTAACAGGTGGCAAGCTGCATCTCTCCGCCTTTGTCAGTTCGTCAGCAGCCCTTTCTTGAACAGCTATAGTCGATCGTTTAGTTACATTAAAACCTGTTGCTTCGTTCGGAAAAATTTCCAGTGGTAGTATACCTGACTCGTCAGCTGGTGGCGGTTTGACCGGTCCTTGTAGTCCGTTACACTTAAGATCGCATGCCTCCTCTGAGTCAAAATTGTTGCCGTTGCCACCGCAACCGGTGTAGGTGAATGCTGTGCACTCGCCGGTCGCCGTATCGAAGAAGAAGCTCGGGATGAAGGCGCGGCAAGTACCGGTGGCTTTCGGTAGCATGCACGGATTAGAAGTATCGGCTTCGCTGATACGCTTCTCTAATCCTGTATTAATAAACGTTTATTTCCGTGTTTAAAATACAATAAGAAGCGAATTTAAGCTACAATTACCTTGTTTGTTGCATTTGGACAGACAAGCAAATTCATTCTTGAACAAATTTTCGGTGCCGAAGCATCCGCCGTATGTGAATTTCTCACAAGCTTCCGTCTTGGCGTTATAAGTCCAGCGGGGAATGATGCCACTGCAGGCTATCGGGCTCGGGTTGACGGGCGGTAACGAACAAATGTCAACATCAGCCTTGACTTCGCCTTTGACATCAGCGGGAACTGAGTGCATTCACAAAACGAATGTGTTATTATTGACAACATATTCCTCATCTCAGTTTATCAGAAGAAGAAGTCGTTGGTAACTGAGCACGTTTTTATACATTTGGGAACACATGCGTTGTTTACATTATTCGTTCGATAAAAAAAAATTGGGTGAAAACATGATGATCCAACTTCTGGTTTGTGTTACATAGAGTAGCACAAATATTAAAATGCCGGTATAGTAATTTAATCACAGCTAACCAGCAGCTACAGTTACCGCTATGCTCTACTTGATAGGATATCGAACTGACAGCATATTACATTTCAAATGCTCACGCTAAGATCACTGCAAATCAGAACTCAAAGACCCTTGATTGAAAAAGACCCCATTTGAAAAGGCCATGGATGAAATATTAAGCAGCAAACAAAATTTAATTTAATTTCAGAGCATACCAAAATTGTTCTCGTGATAGCTACTCTATTAGAAGGAAATCAACTCACATGGAATGCCAAGCACGGCGGAGAGAGCGCAGAGCAGAAAAACAATTTTCTCAATCATGTTAATAATAACTGTGCAAAACTTGCAGTGAATAGGCCTCAATGAAGTTATCAAAGTTAACTTCTGTGGTTTGATTTCTTTATTCTTCTTTCAGTGGTTGTGTACGACTGAAGAAAGAAGTCAACTCCCGGAGTCTTTATACCAACCACTTGCGTCGCCTTGGAAATTTCCAGCTAGTCAAAGCACACAACAACAACAAACTGAAAGCAAAAAAAAGGGGAGGTGCCAGCAGCGATAGAGAAGAAGGCTAAGTGAATCGATCGTGACGTCAGCTTTTTTGGTACAGCGAACATGTACGCACTCTAAAACTGGGTTTTTCTGCAACCCTTTCTCTTGGTCTTTCCTTCTACATCATCGCCGCCCTACTTGATTACTTGTCGTGCGTCGAAAATTTCCTCATTCCACATATTCCTGTCAACACGTTCGCGCGTGCGACACAACTTGAACAAACACAAACAGAGTAAATAAATGTCAGCAACACTCAACACACCTGGGGTCATAACTTAAATTGTTCTAAATGAAAAGGGCGAATGGGAATGGGATCGCTTTTAGTGAGCTTTTCGCGCCCAGTTGTTACTAACGAAAGAAAAAGTGAAAATGAATCAGCCACATTCCAAAAAAAGAAAATCAAAAGAAAGCGCGCGAGGTAGATGTTTAACAGTGGAGGTTAGATTAATGGATTTGGCGGGCGGGGAGTCCCTTATTTAGAAAAACGTTTTCAAAACACGAATTTCCACTCCAGTGGTTCAATGTTTACGTTGTGCGGACATAAATGTCTAAGTGGAAAATTTCTTTATTTTCTACTCTTCATGTTGCGTCATCATTCGCAGGCTCTCCTGTGGTCGGTTTACAATATTACTTGACGAATGCAGCACTTAAGAAAACGTAATTTTGAATTGCATCCCTTTATAGAATTAAACGGTGCCGTCGTGACCAATCATAAACAGACCGGTGCATCTCCTGTTCTTGTTGGAGTCTATAGAAAAGTCTATAAAAAGAGATCCTGAGGATTTCATCAGAATTCAGAATGTCTAAGAGAGTTGTTGATGTGGCTTATTACGTTACTTGGGTAAGCATGCAGAACCATCACGCATTTGATTAAAAAGTACGATTTAAAAAAAATGTTGAGCCAATTTTCTTAGTTAAAATTTATTGGTATTTTTAGCTGATGGCGATGTAAACCATTTCGTTCATTTATTCGATTCAGTACAATTGGCGCGTTTACCCTTGGCCTCTATACCTGCTGTTGTGTGTTGCGCGTGCAGCTTTGATGAAGTCGTGAAGCTTTATATTCTTGTATAGCTGCGCAATGTGCTAGCCGGATTCGGAAAATCCCAAACACTTGTTTACAATAATACAGGAAGTGCTGTGCATGATGCGTGAATTGACGCGGAATTCCCCACTACGTACGCGTACCTCGACTGGCACTCTTCATCTTTACATGGTCCATTCGTCGCTTCAAAGCCATTCTTGATTCCTATACAAACAACTTCCTCTGAACATTAAATGAATTTTTTTTCCATTTCACAAGTTATAAAGGAAAAAGTAATGTTCGCATCCCACTGTTGCAGCCAGGTGCTTTGCAGTCATGTACGATCTAAATAACTTTTGCAATTATTGCCAGTCTGTCAAATAAAGGCAGGCAACGTATCCACTCCTCTGTTTCGTTCGACGAATTGGCTATTACGAAGTTTTTCCTTCACGGAAGCTGAATAGATTATGGATATGGTCATTTCTTTATTATATAGACATGTTTGGTCAAACACACTCGTCTCAGGGCGAACATAATTCCTATAAGAACCCCTTATGCTATATGCTATATTGCCGTCATCGATTATGATGGCCGTGACTCAGCGACGTCACCGTTGCTAAGTGACCGGTCGAACGCGCTTGTGTAACAAGTTTATTAGTAAATATCGCTTGCAGCTTATTATTATGTCCTTTTTGACTTTGACTCACAAAACCCAAACGGCAACTTAATTGTCTAATTAATAGATTGACAACATGAGAGTAAATCCAACCAAGTAGACATAGTTTAAGTTGTCTTCTTAATAACAACAAGTTGTCGATTAAAATAAGGTCAATGATGTACATGGTGTCTTGTATATTTGAAAAAGTGGATTATAAATGACCCATCTAATAAAAATGTTTGAGAATACAGTGAAATTCGAAAAAAGGTCGTTCCAAGTTCTAAGTGCAGGTAAGTATTTAACGTCAAAAAGGGTGCATCTTATCTTGTGAGGCCGATGCATTTCTTGAAATTATAATTTCCTACTCATTCCGATTGCGGGGCCAATGGAGTGGGCTTCTCTGCCTCACCTGAAAGTTCGTAAACGAATGGTTTGCTACCCGTGAGACCAATTTTCTTTGGAAAGTAAATTAAACTTAAAAAATCAAACTAAGTAAGCTGTGCCATTACTTTTAGTTGGTGGTAGATCAAACAGACCATCAGGGCCGTAGCAGATCCGTTCGCATGCCTTTTGTGTGTTGAAGTTATTAGCATTACCGTCACAGCCGCTGTAGTTAAAAGCCGTGCATTCTCCGGTGGACGAGTCGAAATAAAAACTCGGAATGACAGCCCGACAATCCCCAGTGACTTTTGGCTGCAGACAAGGAGACGCAGGATCCGATTCCTTGATCAGTTTTTCTAA
Source organism: Ceriodaphnia dubia (assembly GCA_022539655.2). NCBI lineage: Eukaryota > Metazoa > Arthropoda > Branchiopoda > Diplostraca > Daphniidae > Ceriodaphnia > Ceriodaphnia dubia. Next base: position 376,066 of record JAKUCG020000230.1, on the reverse strand, counting down.
TCCTATCAAATTATAAACATTTATTATTTATCTGACAACAGATGACAAAGCGAAGGAGATCAAGATGATATATTAGTAAGATTGTATCTATTGTGTTAATAGACGCATCGCAAATGTTCATTATTCGGTGCGGATAATTACCCGGTTTGCTGCATTTAGACAGACAGGCATATTGGTTTTTGAACACGTTTGCAGAGGCATGGCAGCCACCGTAAACGTATTTCTCGCAAGCCTCCGATTTGGCATTGTAAGTCCATCTGTAAAAGATTCCACTGCATGATATTGGGCTTTCCAAGGGGGGAAGCAAACAAATATTCACACTATCTTTGGCATTCTCTAGTAGAACATCAGTATTTGACGGACCTGTACAATAAGATCATTTTTACTTCAAGCGCAACGCAAATAAATGTTTTCACTCTCTCTCATTTCAAATGTTATTTGAACTTACGTGGTATAGCCCAAACGGAGATGGTGAAGCAGAAAAGGAAAACTGATTTGCTCAACATTTTGAATTATTAAAAATAGTTTTAAAGTGGTTACAATGAAAGCGAGTTCGAATTTCGGATGGACGAGAAAAACGATTTAGCTCTGACTGAGGAACAGACACTTGTTCCCGAAAGTCTTATATACTCAGTGCACAGCTACCTTTGTTTGGTAACCAGGAAGCAGGAACGAATGTTGCCTACATAAGTGATGATTGAATCGCCGATAGCCCTTTTTAGATAGGAAAATTGACGGAACACCAAGATTGTTATCGCCTTCTTGTGCTAAGTCCATTTTTTCGCATTCTCCTCTGTATAAAAAAGAAGACAAGCTAAAAAGCAAAGGGGTTCAACGGTGACGGGCGTACGTAAGTACGCAAATTCTAATTTAAGTTCAAATATTTCTTAGAAATTTGCATTATTTTATTAAGCCGCTGGGTAAAACGATCACTATACCGGAATCTAATGTGAAGGATTCCTCAGCATTCTTATTTTTCTTTTTCTGCTTCGCAATTACGTCATCCCGATTCCTCTTTTGTAGATTGTAAGTGCACCGCTGCAGCATCCGTGATGGCAATCTTGATGCATTGAATAAAATGCCTTGGAAATTTAAAAGAAAAGTGAGATCTGAATGGGAGAATTGGTGAGAATAGATTGACAACCATAATAATATGGAAATGATAAACCTAGTTCGCACTGTAGTAGTCACTTCTTTTTTCTGCTTATAGTATAGAATAAAACATATGTAGTTCTCATTCTCATCGATTTTCTGCTTGGGACACAAGAATTTATTTTTTTTTTTAACTTTTTTTCGCAAGAGAAAAGTTTCGGGAACGCCGTGAATCAGCCGTGAATATATCGTATTTCATTTTATTTTATGGGGCTAAAACCTACCTTATTATCATTAGGGCGTGACTTACCAGTAGCTAACTAGCTGATGTTTGATGAAAGATGGACCGTTGCAACACACGATTTATTTTAACCAGCTGTCTCCAACAGTAGCCAACAAATTTAAACTGAAATCTGATGTCAGGAATTTTCCACCAACATATTAGTTTGAATAAAGAAGTAAAAAAAAACGATTGGAATAGAGTAATATCGTAATAGTCTGATATTTATTATAATTTCACAGAAACTTGAAAACTGTTACCAGTTATTTCTCTATACTAACCATTAGCCTACTGTTTTTTTTTTCACTGCGCAATCGCGACTAGCCCCCATGATATATAAGAAGTCTAAGTCAAATGAAAAGGAATCGCGTATCATCAGTCACGTATCATCAGTAGCGTAGAAGAGAGTCTTGGTGGAAAGTAATAAACTTTACCGTCTAACGCTTTTCCTGCCTGAAGGCTACGGTAGCTCGGATGGTCAGTCAATTTTCGTTTCCTCGACTTACAAAGCAAAACGAAGCTCAAATACTTGTTGCACGAGAATTTTTGCAAAGACAGTTTCTGGCTAGCTGTATATAATTGTTAACATATTCAGACGAGAAAAGGTAAGCAGCCTTCCAGCCTTCCTGCATGTTTATTACAGCAAATTATTAAGTGCATTTAATATATACTTGTATTGCCTGTTGAGTGTACTCATCAACCTCAAATATAACACTTTTAACAGCGTTAAAAAGTCCACTGCTTACTTCTGTTTCGATCGATCGGCACCTTTTCTTACTTGATTCTGATTTGATTTGTTGTTTTAGAAAACGCTGAGAGAATGAACCAAACTGAGGAGCTAGGAAATGTCGTTGCTGCTTTCAATGGGAAGAAACAAAATCCTATCCATCAGAATGGATTCGTCATGATTATTAACTTCATTTGCTGCATCTTCGGCCTCCCGCTCAACGGGTTCATAGCTTTCCTCATCATTTATATGCGACGACTTCGTTCCAAAGCCCGAAATATATTTCTACTTGGTCTTGTACTCTCCAATTTGTCAGCTTTTGTTCCGGTTCTTATTGAATTCACGTATTTCCATTTCCCCAGCGACAACTTATGCCAGAATTATGTGGCAGTGGTGGGCCTGCCCTATGTCCTCTTTCTTACTAATATGCTGTTAGCATTAGCCGACCGATATGCCGCTTTAGCATATCCACTATGGCACTTGAAGAAAGTTTCTGTTAAATTAGTCATTTGTTGTCAACTTTTCACTTCCACGTTCGTTTCCGTTATTTACAAGTTTGCATACGTTGCTCAAATCTTACCGCTCAGCTGCGAAGTGCACCTACTTCAAGTAAGAATCATCGCAGTAGCTTTGTTCGTTCTGTTCTTCAGTTGTGTATTAGCGCAGATTGTCGTCTATCACCAGACAAGAAAAATTCTTGTGGAGTATATGCCGAACGGAACACTGGAGAGAAGAATAATTCCATCGAGCGAAGGAGCTCAAAATGTTAATGTCAATCACAACACCAAGCATTTTCGGCCAACCACAGCTTCAAACAGTGAAAGCGGACGGCCAATTAACGTCCATATGTCCGAGCATGCCATCAGTCAAATGGAAATGGAAGCGACGCGCACATTAATATTCAGCGTAATGTCTCTCACGATCATGACCGGTCCGTTTATACTGTTTACATTTTCTGTTTTTCTTTGTCGACTTTGTTTCGATCAACCCATATGTAATTCTTTTTCGTGGTTAGCACCTTATTTCAAAGAGCTCATTGTTGTGCACGCAGTCTATCATCCTATTATCAACATATGTCGCAGTTCTGAACTTTTGACCGTACTAAAACAAAGATTAAATGTTTAGAAGAAAATCAATGGGTCCAAATACAGGTGCGTATTTATTCATTTATTCAAGAAATGATTTTTTCGTATTAGACTAACTAACCAACAGTTTAACAGAAAAAACACATCGAAGACTATATAATCTTTTAAGCGTTTGATATAACTAAAGAGTATAGATATCACAAGTTTTAGTTATAGGAACAACATCGACGGAATCAAATCTTAATAATCTTATCTGCAACCGCTGACGGAAGCTAAAAATATACACCGCACAGGGAACGGATGCACGGGCGGATCGATTAAAGGACGGGTCGAATTGGGCCACAAAAAAGGCCCTGCTGACCTTTTAAATAGTTTAAGCTAGCTGTTCCGGTTTTCTTTAAAATCTTAGACTACCGTTATTTTGAGTTTGTATAATTATTTCATTTTTTTGTTGGGAAGCAATCCGACCTTCTATTGCTAAACTGTTCAAATCGTCTCTATACTTAGACTTTCTTTTCTAATGTACAAGTATTTTGCAACATAGCCCCAAAAAAGATGCCTTCGTCGAAGGAACCTTAGAAAGAACGACAGTTGCGTTGATACAGCTCTCTTTGATAATCACGAAGCTCTTTGAGAGGGGAAAAATGTCATTTAAAAAGGATTATCCTGATTCAATAGCATAGCGATGATAGCAATCGGTGAATCGGAAACAGTTTATGACGGACAGCAAGCCAGGGGAATAAATGATGTGCCTTCCCGCATTCTTATACTTATCTCGGTTTTCACGGTGATAGAGGCTTGGGCCGCGTGCGCTTTTGACATCCGGCTCGCACTGGCGATTCAATATCTCAGGAAGGCTTTTTACGACATTGGCACAACAATGGGGAATACATCACTATTATATTTGGGCGAAGCTATACAAACACGTAGTCCCACAGCTGTCATTGGTAGATAAAGGGTATATATTTAACAAGCTTGTTGAAAAGTGAAAAGTGTTTGTCGTATATAAACTAGCCCACACCTTGAACTATTAAAGATTCCGAATCCATTTTGCATGTCTTTGCTACATGTTTTCCATAACAGAAATAGAGAGCGCCGCGTATCAGACTGTCAGTTTGCTTTGTTTTATTAATTGAAACTGCACGCACAAATACAAACTTACTTGTCAATAGACTCGATGGTATAGTAGCTACCAGGTATAGCAACACTGGAGTAGAACAGAGATAGACTTGGAATAACTAAAGTATATTTAAAATAAAAACACTTGTCTTATACGATATTTTAGAATAAGTTGCGCATGGGTAGACTCATTCGATCGCTCATGTTTACAATAATAGCTGGCTTTATTTCTCAAGAGAAGCAATCTACTTCACGTGGAAAGGCTATAGAGTGCTGTGATCATCAGTAATAACATAGGTAAAAAATAATTTGTTACCAATTTACCATATAACAGTTACTCATTTAATTCGACAGAGTAACATATTGAAGGTAGGCTAGCTGAATAGACAAGAGTAACCGTAGTGTGTGAAATAGCTCAATCGTAATGGAACCCGTGGAAACCCCCGTGATAGGGGGTTTCCACATCAACCTCTGGAGATGTCGGATATCCGCCAGAGCGGAGTCATTTCCGCCTCATTTGACTTTGACTCTTGTAGACGAGTCTATCTAAACATGCTGCTGCTGCTGCATTGTTCAGAAAATCCCAGGACGCCGCCACAATTATCAATCTTAAAGTCAAACAGGAACAGTTTGAGGAAATATTTAATGACGTGACGTGGATCTGAAGTCATAACTCATTTTAAATTATTTCGTTGAAACGTAAAAATAAAAATTCCATATTTGGGAGGCTCGAATTGTAAATATTGGATGGTAAATTTGATTTCTCCAACGCAACAGACATTTCTGTTCAATGTTCGCGGCGGCGGCCCAATACGACCAACGCCGTTTCACATTTGAACTTTTGTTCGTACAAAAAGGTAAGTCGGCCTACCAAGAAATGTTGAATTCTCACAAAATAAATAAGAAATATTAGGCTAACACAGACGATGAAATATAAAAAAGAAATCTCCTTTGGGCCGTTCAAATGAATCAAATGAATAGAATATTGTATTTAGGAAAAATACATGCTATACACGATCAATATGTCCCAATTACAAGAAGGTTTCCGGCTCAATCAAAAGCATACGGATCTCAAGATACACTTCAATAAAGAGTTTTTGTTCGAATCCGAATCACCAAATGTTTCTGAATATTTATTTCTTCTCTAGTTTTCCTTTGTATAGCTGTTACAACAGTTTGTTAGGACAGCTTTTTGTGATTTTAGCATGAAAAGTAGCATCGAGCTTCCAATGAAAGAAGATGCCGGTTGCCGGGCAACTTAAAAATTTAATCAAGCCAAGGAATAATCTTAGGTCTCTACCTATTCAACTGAAACAGCAGCAGTAATCATGCAAATATAATGGTTTATATATATATAAACCTTGCATTACGTTCGATGGACAACAGATAGACATTTGCGTTGGTGATTGAAAGTGGGCGAGACTCAAAGAAGACGAGAGGGTAATTTAAACTTTAGATGTGTTCCTTTTGTTTGTTTGACTTTCGCGGGGGTTCATCCATCTTATGAATAAAATTCGCTCGGTCTTAATTATTGGAAGAACTTACTATTGAAAATACCAGGCATATATGGCTGAATATTTCAGATTAAATAGAACATGTATATGTGTGTTTCGAGAAACTTCCACTTTTTATCCTTACAGATCAAAGGGCCATTCCATTCAGCTGTGTCATTCAGTGCGACTTTATCTGCAGATTATACGTAAGAGCCTTAATATAACTTATTAAGAATGTCACTAAATAAATCGTATTTTCAGTACGGGTGCGGACCAAAAGTCAAAAACGCTGTAGAAAACACTTCTGTGTGTTATTATTGCTTCCTGCAACATTGGCACAGTAGGTTCTGCAAAGGACTTGTTGACAGTATAAATTAACTAATGGGGAGCGCGCACCAGAATAAATGGCAACAGTCGAGTTATGAATATTACGTCATAACAATCAATATTTGAAACTTTTTGGTTGTTTTTGGTAGTGGATCGCATTTACATTCTCGGTACGTAAATGGATGTAAATAAGACTCTTATTACCTGGGATGTAAATGGGATCCGCTGTGTTAGCAGGGCACTGAATTCAATTTGACCGTCATACCGAGTTACGTACCCAAGAAACGCATGTAAGCACTTTATATGCGCGGTCCAATTTCATGAGACGATGATACCTATGAGAACATTCTACAGGTATCCCATCAGTTGACCCAGGTCTAGTCATTCAGAAACGGGAACTGGAATCTAGAAACCAGCTTGGTTTGATTGTCGCCAGATGGCTCAACTTTTAATATCTTGCCGGGGGAAAACGCACATATTCATCCGCACTTCATCCGCTTCCGCGTACGTAGTAAGCTTATGGCGTAACAATAGCAGAAGTATACCCTAGTATACACGACCAGCAGTTTAAATCTCTGTTATTTTTAAAAAATAAGAAAGAGAGAATTCGGAAAGAATGAGGCCCCATTTCCGAATTCGCTTTTTTTTCTTTCTAGTTGCAGTCAAGGTATCTGATCTTTCTCATTTCTTTCTTCCCTTTCAGCTCAGTTCATTTGCAGGTCACCCCTTTCCAATACAGGGAGAAAAATATTTGCTTTTGCTTGCATTTCATACTATTTCACGGGTCTGTGAATAAACAAAAAAGAATCAACACATTTTCAAAATCACGCTGGACAAAAAACAGAAGGCGAGTTCATAAGCTCATCACTCATCCGAATGCATTTTTCGAGGAAAATGGGCAGCTATTAAAAGTAACATCCATGGTCGTTTTGTCGGGGGCAGTTGGCAAATCATTTGTCACGTACGAAAAAGAACGCAACTTCAAGACGAATTTTCATAGGCAATAAATGTTACGTGGAGTGACGTTCCCAACGCACTTGGGAATGCGCTGATGCGGAAAAACTATACATTGTTTTTTGAGGGCGATTTTCTTTATCGTTTAACGCTGTACTGTAAAAAAAAGCTAAAAAAAGATGTGTAAATGCCAAAGCGAAACATTTGTCTATTTCCACGACTAATTCTCTTCCTCGTGCAATATTCTCAAGGCTTCATTGCTTTGGTCTATATATCCTATATACGTTGGTTTGGGAGTTGTCAACCGTAGCGGTCCACGTGTAAGCCATAAGTTGAAAATGTACCAGTTTCGTTTTATAGGCTATTCTTTTAAATACATGTAGGAAGTTGTTCGTCAGACTTTAGATCGCCATGTTGGTGGTTCCGTATTCTCGTTACTTCGAGGAAGGTAAGAAGGTAAAAATACTTGTTCGAGAGACTATTAAGGGCCTTAAACCTGGAGCTAAACACAGATACTGTTATAGAGTATATCGCTCAACGTTCAATTACCAAAAAGATTAGCATTACTGTGCGGTAAATAAGGGATACATGCGTGTACATTTCCCGACATTCATCAAGTAATAACTAAGCAGTTGATGGATCATTGCATGCGCTATTTAACCAACTGGTACTGTGCAATTGAGGCTGCATGCATTCTGCTTAATTGGTTCACCTGTGAATTTAAATATTTACGACGAGTCAATCGGCCATAACGTTAGGGGCAGTCATCGCGAAAAAAAGAGGACGATGGGTACTCGGCTGTGCCGGCTACCATACTTTGTCGTATATTATTGCGCAACAAAACTGAGCGCCAAGTCCGCAAGTGCCAGTTTAAAAGATGGTAAGTAGGCCCTTTCAGACTGCTATCACATCTTTAAAACAAGTTGCCATAAATTAAGTCGGTAAAATATGAGGGAAACTTGGAAATAGGAGAAGGCAGCGGGAAGTAGAACAGGTTTATTATTCGATATGAAAACGTAGTGGGTTACATATAGTGAGATCGCCTTTTTTCAAGGGAAATTTTTACGAAAGTACACGAACGCCAGCTCGCATGGCGCGAGAAAGTTTTATGAACGGATGCGCCGATCTTTATTATAAAAACAGTTTACAGATTGCCTTACTGCAGATTATAGTAGGTACTGTATACCGTACACCATCAAGGAGAAAGGGTGTGGCTAAGTAATAGTTGATCTCTGCTGAGGTTTAGTCATCTCCGCTTATTTTCGCTTGCTTACCGTTAGGACAGCGAGTGATCAAGTAGATGGAACCGTACTTTTCCTTCCTTTCTCTAGAAACGACGTCAAATCTTGCTCCATTTCTTAGAAATCGCGACGTGTGAAGAGCGATTCGGAAAATGAACTGCGCGTGTTGATAATTGGTGGGACAAAAGAACGAACAAAAAGAAGAATGAATCGCTTTGGGCCACGTCAGTTTCACGCTGGCTAAAGATTTTTCTTTTGTATAACCTAATCGTGTTATGCATTTCTTTCTGTGGTGCCCAGAGACCGCGGACCAGTTGGATCTAGTAAATACGTAACGGGGGTGCGTTCTTTTCACTTTGCGCTGACTGCGGAGGAAAACAACAAATAAAAAGAAAAAACCCGAAACAAATGAGAAGCCCACCCGCATTTTTGGAGCAGCATACAAGTATTTCGTTCGACTCTGTCCGTCATCAAAACGGTACATCTATCCATACGACTATTTCTTCTTTCTCGCCTGGATTGCACGAATCCGACATTTCGTGACAGTATCATCCGTGATGTCAACATTTTTTTACCGTACCGTATAGGCCGCATCGTGTATTCGTCACAAAGTTGAATACAAGGAAAATTACTTAGAACGGTCGGCTTTGACCGTGTTTCTTTTTTTCCCAAGACGCTGTTTTATGACCAAATGAAAAAGATTTTAATCCTACATATCTATGTATGGCAATCCTATTAGACGTTTGCGGTCTTTTAAAAGATTGAGTTGTTTAATTTAATGAAGTCTTTTCTTGTAATTTTGCTATTCCTTTATCTTAAAACATTTGATGTTGTATATTTTAGTGAGAAATCCCTGGCTGGCTATTTCTCAATTATTTTTTCATGGGTTCAACGGAGGAAAGTACTACTCAGCGTATAGTGAAATTTCTTCTTTCTTTAAGTGGCACCAACTTTTTCCCATATAAAGGTTTTATTGTTTATAAACCTCACAGGATGACTGGAAAAGAAGGTGCACCATCAGAGCAATCACCGAATAAGAGGGCGGTTGATGCCATTGTAACGTTGTTAATCTTTTTTGTTATTTCACCTTGCCGAGTGAATAATAAGATTGCGCTAGTAGCGACTAGCGGATCATCTTTTTGTTGTTGCTGTTATACAAAACTTACGGTTTATCTGCAAGTTGTGAGCTAGAAGGGTTCAACAGAATCCGTGTACCTTAATCACAGGTGTTCGATGAGGCGTGTAGAGGCGCCGATAATTATCCTGCGCTTCTCAGCTTCTCGTCTCTATCGCATTATAACCCTCCTTTTTTTAGCTTTTTAATTTTGTTGCATTCTATTTTTTTTTTTTTTTGCATCACGCGGCATCCCAGTGCGGCTATACCGTTCTCCAAGACACGAATTGTGTCCGTTGAATAGGATGACGCCTTTCTTGAGAAAACGCGTGGCTCTTTCCTTTAAATAGAGTCACGTCTCGTTGAACAGCACCGAGTACCGGTGACTGCTGTCTTTTCTTTTATTACCCTTACGCGCAGATATAACAGCTATGGAACATAGTGGGACGCTCCGCTGACCCAGTATAGGGACATCTTCTTTCTATAAATATAACAAGAAAATCATTAAACATTGTATATAGAATTTGTTATGGTGCCACCAGCCCTTTTCTTCTACCCTTGATAGTGTCGCAAAAAAAAAACAAACTTCCCAGGTGTTGCCTGTTTTAAAAGGCGAGGGTGTGGCAGTAACCTTGACTCGCTGAGGTGTACCATATTGTGTTTGGATAGAGTTACACATCCGTTATGACGACAACGCATCAGACGAGTAATTGCATCTCGTGTGCGAGCTGGGCGGGGCCAACTAACGGCTGCTTTAGTCCAGAAAACTGTCATTGGCTTGTAATTACAGATGTTGAAAGTATGGTCGCCGTGTCCCGATGGCGACAACATCAGGTTCGCACTGCTTTGATACCAACATCTGTCTTTATGTTTTCAAGTACTTGTCAACCCATTTCACACTGTGTCGGGTCATCCGCGACATTATTATATCGGCAGCCAAGTTCATATCGTCCGGTTTCCCAATCATTTGGAGCAATTAGCGGGTACCCTATAAAGGGGATTCCTGTTAGCGGATAGTCGTAAAAACAAAATGATTTCATTATAAATAAATATAGCCTGGCGGTTATACCTTCTTCCATTGACCGTAACGCGTGCTGCGTACGATCTCTGTACGCGCGGACAACTACGAGCGGTACGGATAGCTCCGTATGTGTTGCCCCGATGTTGCGTGACAGGCGTGAGAGTTTAGCAGCTGTGTGTGCTTACCACTACTTATATCTACTATATGTTTCTTTCTTCCTTTCTTTCTCTATCTTTTTTTTTTTGGCTTTAAGGGCGTTTAAGGACGTGCACCGAGACGTTGCACTTGTTGCCCGTAACCAGAATTGAATGGAGGACGATGCTATTTAGGTCTGGCGTTCATCTGTGGTATGGCATCTACACCTCTACACGGCCGATGCACCTCGGCCGACTCTGCGTTTTCGCGGTGGGGACAATTAATAAATGCTGACCGGCACCGTAGTCACCACCGCGAATTGGCAACAATAAATTCAGAGAACAAGCCATGAAAGGGGAGACGAGTTGGCGAGAACGAGGCCGCCCCTTGGATAACGTACAGTCTTCTTTTATTCCGTCAAGTAGGTGACATGTGAATGATGAGAAAGGAAAAAAGACAAGAAAAACAATTGGATTATTATTCGACCTGGCAGACGACTTTCACCCATCAGCTGTCACCTATATGCGCAATAGCAATATGAATGATGGCTATTCCTCCTTTTGCGCCGATGTCATTGGCCCACGGTTCTCTATTATTCTCTGCAGAACTCGACGAGTCGATAGACTGCCGTCTCATCCCGTGTGTACCCGAGGCCCATTGCAGAAAGGTAAAAAATAAGAAATTACGCGGGCCGGGCTAATGACATGACAGATGGCTGATGAAGGACCCGGTCCCTGTAACGGTATGTACCTGTAGCAGCGTAGTGTATATAGCTATAGTAGTGATGATAAAGCGACGGAATGTAACAGGATCGTGTCGTTGATGCTAAACCGGCCCGGCCAACAGTTTACTTTGGCAGCAACAAGGCTATTTACTGTCTCCTTATTGTCGCTCTTGGCACGGATTTCTATTTTCATACAGCGCGAATTTTGGGGCCAAGTTGCGCATCACTCAAGGAAGCCAGTCCGGCACGAAACTCTATTGAACGACCAGACCAACGACAAGCTGGTCCCATCATCGACCATCCGAATCCAATTACCTTCTTACCGAACGCCAATCGTGCTGAAAAGTTAGCCCACTCCATATATATAACACTGCTTGCACGGCCTTGTTGCCGCACGCGGTGTTCGGCGAAACGTTTTGCCCGTCATCAACAACTCGTAGAATAATAACAATTCGTTTGGGGAAAACGAACGACGACGGAAAATGAGAGCGCTTGTTTTCTTTTAGACTTTTGCCACCATGTATATTGTTTAGCCGCCCTCCCGATGATAAATTGACAGTAACTATCGAAACCCAAGCAAATTTCCCATCATTTTGTGGCTACAATTGAACAAAGCCCGTCAATACTTGTATGGTGAAAGCGCCTCTGTAAATAAAAATCTAAACAAAAACATTCAATGTTTGCCGTTGGTCAATGGAGGAGCGAAAAAGTGGCACACGCTCGGAGCGATAGAAGAGCTGACACTTGATACTTTTGCCTGAAAAAAAGAAAAGAAAATAAATAAAGAAAAAAAGTGTTTTCAAATTTCTTTGGCGCCTTTGGAGAGCATCCTGTAGATTATTTCCAACCGTTGTTGTAGTCAATAGCGAAAGGCGCCTGCCTTCTTTGGCTTTCTCATTGTTTCCGACGTCGAGGGACTGTTGTTGAATTGTTGTATATAGTCGAAAGGGCGACGCGCTTCTTGGCGCCCCGGAGCATCAGCCGGTTCACGCCGCCCGGCTCTCGTTCTGCACAGGTGCTGTTGAACATCAGACTCCATCCAAAAAACCGACTCCACCTACAGCCGAGTATTCCTCCCCTTCGCCCAGCGTCGCGACGGCCATCACCCAGTCATATCTTGGTAGACCGGTGTGAATCAAGAGCTCAGTAGTTGCATTCTATCCCGACCGATCGGATCCGATCTCTTGAGAACGTACGTACCTAAGGTGAAATATCCAACCGACAGTCAAACGGAAAGGGCACAACACCGTGACTGACAACAAACATTGTGCTGGACCGTTAAATAGCTGAATAACGCGCTGCTGTTTTCTTCCACGTCTACTCTCGTTTGTCCTTGGCGTACGGTAAGTCATCTTCAATCACAATATGTTGCTCTTTGCTTGTTTTCTTCTTCTTCTTCTTGGGGGTTTTCTTATCCAGCGTTTCGGACCCGTTTACAATGTATAGTACCTCCGTTCATTTTTGGTCTAGGCTATTGCGCCTGTTTGGCGGAAACGTCACGCTCCGTAACTCTGCGTTCTCGCCTAATATGCGCTCAGCAGCCATTCCGACAATGCAGTCCATATTTTCGTTATCATTTAGCCGCCATTTCTAATGGCCAACCGTGGTTATTCATAACGTTGTGCGGTATTCAAGAAGAAGAAACACGATGGCCTTTGCTGGCTGCCCGGTATTTTGTAGTCGTTTGAAAGCAAACAACGACAAGACTGCAGCAGCAGCAGCAGTACCTATATTGGTCCAAGAAACAAGAGAACGCGGCCGCAAAGTTATTCCAAACTTGAATATTCAAGTGGTGAAAATGAAAGAGTCTAATAGTCTCTCTCTAAGACACAGCCGATACCGCTCCCGCCTAACTGTACATCCGGCCGTGGCTGATGGAAAGAAAAAGGGAAAACTGTTGCGGCGGGCACTGTCAAATCGTACCGCCTTGTCTCCTGGTATCACTTTCGGTAGACAGCCGGACGATGAAGACGGACTTAAAAAAGAAACAAAAAGAGGAAATGAGGAAAAGGGAGGATATAAAAAAATGGAATCACAGCCGACCGCCACGTAAAGGACAAACCTATGAATCGTGAACAGGTGCAGCAATCTAAGCGTCCGGCTAACGGCACCCTCTGCTGCTGCCGTGCTGTTTGCCTGCTGAACGACTTGTTGTTGTTGTCTTATAGTTCTTTCCTCTCTCCTGAACATTGCAATTGTGCCCATTGACGTCACAATTGTCCCTTTTTTTCTGTCATTATTTGTCGTGTCGAGAGAGAGCTCAGACCACTGTAATCCGCCATTTGTAAATACGCGCATTCAAAACCCCCCCACCAGCACCAACAGCCTCTCCTTTTCTCTGTTTTGATTACCCCCGATCCGGTCAGTGACGATTCAATTGAAAATGGTCGCGCACTCCGAATGTGTTCTCTTTCCGGGCGATTCCTCGAAAATGATTGCGGGGTCAGCTCCACTTATTCAATTGCGCGTTTGATTCGACCGTCTTCTTCTTCTGATGACTGTATTCAAAAAGTGTTTAGCCCAGATTTGGAAAAAAAGCTCGCAAAGATCAGGGTCATCGCCTTTGTTGTTTTTGTCCCCATCGGCCCTTTAAAGTCAGCGTAATACAATACTTCTACTAGGGGGAGCCCTGGTGATTTCTCTATTGTTTAAATGTGGCGAGGTGTCAATTGCAGACGAAATCAAAAAGAAAACCAATCACAATGAATCGCTTCCTGGAACATCAACAGAATTGACAATTTGGGAAAACAACAAAAATTCTGGCGACATTTTCGGTGACGGAACGTTAAGTTTTCTTTCTCCCTTCTTTTTTACAGCCGGTAGTCGGAACCGGCACTGACACCGGCACATTCTGTCCGTCTATTGCCCGCACGTAGCTCGGGCAGCAAAAAGATGAATAACACGTAACAACTTCCAACAATGCGTACTATAGTAGCCTATAGGCAACATTTTCGACTGCCGTGCGTGAATAGCAGATGGCCAACTTTTCTTCTTCTCCTTCCACGTCTCCCTTTCCCCTTTTTCTTCGACAATAAGAGTTGTGGCTTTGTCTTTCGTGTCAGATGGCTTATTCTCGTGTCGTCGTCATCGTTGTGTGTGGGTTTTTTGTCCTTTCCTCCTCCCTCCGCCGGCGTAATAATTGTCGTACCGCGCAGACAGGGCCGTGGAGCGCGTTCGGGACGGATCCAGCACCATTTCAAGTTCAATGTTCAAGGGTATGCGCGAATGTTGCCCAAGAAGAACAAGCGCATAACTTTGTGTATTTAAAGTCTACTTAGCTGTCAGGCCGCGTTTCCTCCTTCCGGGATTAAATTCATTTTTTTCTTTTCTTTTCTTTTAGAGGTTGGCTTGTTGTTATGTTGGCAGAGGCTAACGGCTAAACCACCGACGTATTTATAATGTTCTACCGCGAACTGGCTCGAGCGCGCGCTCTCTTGCGACGCGTTCATTTTCCATTTCTCCCTTCGAAATGGCCCAATAGTTGTTATTTATTTATTCCCCACACGCGCCCGGTCGCTCATCTAGTTTAGGCTACGGGCGGACAGGATGCGCCTAGGCAAAAAACAGAAGATTGCTACACCACACGCATGGCTACCTTTCAAAGACAGAAGAAAAAAATAATTGAGAAAAAAAAGAATGGAAATCGACATTCATTCGGCCCCATCTCTTCTGCGGCAATCACTAGTCATCAAATTCCACAGGGAAACGAAAGTTTTGGCATCTTTAGAAGCAGCTCGTCCTCTCCTTCGGGTTTTTATGTGTATCAAAAGGCCCAAGGTCTTATTCAAAAGGGTACTTGTACATATATATATAATAGAAGCTAGGCTAACGGTATTCAAAATCTATCGGTTGGGTGGCGGCAGCGGAGCGCGCTGGCTCCGGAGGCGGCTCCAATCAATGGTGCGTTGATCGCGCTCGCAGTCGGAATCAGCGGCAGCAGTACTCTCAGTCTACACAACCAAAATTCCGTGCATAATAAAACGAAACGACGAGAAAGAGACAAAAAAAAGAAGCAAAAAGAAATAAAAACAAAACAGGCAAAAGGTCTCGGTCGCTTATTACGAGATGACTCTCACCGAGTCGTTAACGCATACGTATAGGCCGCGCCACTATATAGACATAACGGATCTCTTTCCTCTCGGTGCCAAGCTCCGTCTTACGTTTTGTTGCTGCCTAAAAGTTCTTTTGCATTGTCAAAAAGAAAAAAAGAAAATGGACTTTTTCCAGAGAAGACCGTCTTCTTTTGGCGACATTCCGAGCGGAACGTAACATCTATTGCGCTACGCTTGGCCGCCGTACGTGGCTGTATAGGAGAGCCGCCTCTATATTCACGACGGGATGAAATATTATAAATGTATACGTAGAGAGTTAGCCTTCTGTCCAATATATAAATCAGCTTTCTCGTGGCCGCTGTTTTTGTTTTGGGTTCTCAGTTGGAGGAAAAACTCAAATAAAAAACAGGAGGCTTAAGAGATGGATCGAAATAATAACGAAATCGAACGAAAATCGGACGATTCGTGGCGATTGTGCCGATTCCCAGGCGATTCGATTATGGGCTGGAGAAAGAGAAGAAAAAATGTAAAAAAAAAATATTCAGTTTTCTCTCTTTCTCCTAGTCTTTTTCGTGTAGTAATGACTCTCTCGTCACGACAATGCCTATTTTCTCCAACTGGTCTGGAATCGGATCGCATTCACAAGCTTCTTTTCTCTTTTTTTCTTTTGTTTCTTCACTGAAAACACCAAAAGGAGGAAAAGAAATGAAGGAATCGCGGGAAGAGAGAGAGAGAGGGCCGGACTAGATGGGTGTTTTTTCTGAATATGAAGAAGACCATCGACAGTCGCCCACTTTCGCATATGCGCAGACTCATCGTGGCGTGCGTGTGTGTATTTCGCGGTCTGGTTGGGTCCAAGTCCGGCCCCCTTACACAGGAAACGTCGTTCTCCATAGAGTATCTAGTGTATCCCATGCAACTATACTACGAGCAAATCCGCTTTCATCTTCTTTTTTTTCACGTCATAAACCCATCTTTTTTTTTCGTTCACTCGGACGCCAAGTCAGTACAACGGAGGTAGGAAGAGTGGGCGTAGGAAAGGAAGAAGAGAAACGCCGTCCGTTTGTTTCTGTGTTGGTATTTAAGCGTCCAGCTGACTCGTTGGCCACTTCAGTAATTCTCTCTTCTCCGTTCTTAGCTCTTTTGTCTCCTCAAAAAATTCAATAAACAACCGAAGAATAGGAGCGCACACCGACAGAAGGGCCAAGCCTCTCTCTCTCTCCTAGTGTTTTTTTCGCTTCGAGCGCATCGCGTCTGGGCGCAAAACGAGGCGGGCTTCCTTCTCGGCCGTCTCTACTGTGCTTCAGTTGGGCCGGGTGCTCTTGTAACGTACGGACGCGTTTTTTACAGCGTCTCTCGGCATTCGAAACTATCACCGAGAAAATTACCAGGCATTTTCTCTGGCCTTAACCGCCATTCAACTACCGCATCGCGGGCTTATTGGCGAGAAAACAGCAACCGCGCCGTTGCCTGTCGTTTCCGACTTTCTTCACAACATTTCAATCGATCAGACGGAACAAGGAAGCAAATATACACAGCACATTACCAAAAAAAGAGGAAGAATAAAGACATCGCCGATCGCGGGAGGAAGGAACGATTCGGTTTAAGATTTGCGGCAGCGGTAAGTTTTTCTATTTTCTTGAAGTTTCACAGTTATCTCCCAACGGCGTCTCGTTCACTTTATGTCTCGCCTCTTGAGAAAAGAAAGAGAAAATCACAATCATTTAAGCGCAAAGAATGGACGCAGCTTAGCGCTCGAAAAGGGTAACTTAGGTACGAGATCAAACGAATACCTTCTGCTGTGGTAACTATTAGTTAACGACGCTTTGAAATGAAGTGCGGATTGTGCTGCCGAACGAACCAGGAAGAGAGAAGACGGATAAATCGCTACAGTTTCTTCCATTGCCCTCATCTCCATTAAACCAAAGACAAGTTCGCTCCGAGCCCGCAAGCTTCTTCCTCTCACTTGTATTCAGTTCACAATGTGAATTGTTTGCCAGTTCCTTCTACGGATCTTTGTTGTCGTTATTATTGTTTGGCGCCCCGAGTGACTGGATCTTCTAGTCTTACATCATCTCTGGGGGGCGTCGAAAAACTTTAGATTTTCCTCTTTTTTATTGAACAAAACTCGGCCCATGCCGTTAGCGCCACAACAGGAGACGAGAGCCCTCTTTTCTTTGGATGTTAATTCTTGTCCCGCATTCATCTTTTCCTTGTTGATCCAGACTATAAATATGTATCAGCATTGCTACCTGATGGATTCTGATAGATGCAACAGCTTGTGAGTCTATAACGTACCATCTGCTACCTCCAGTCTCGCTCCGATTTCGTTCTCAAATTGGATTATTTCTTTTTCTCTTTTTTTTTATCTTTCTAGATTGTTTGACTTGTTTTTATTGGCCATATATCGAAGGGAATGTTGTTATGGCGGATCATTTTTCCCTCTTGCTGATGTTTTGCTATTTTCTGTTTTTACTCGGTGAACCGCCCGTCGCGCATCAGGGAATGATGTCGCGTTCCAGTTCGAATTCGCCAGCCATCCAGCAATCGACACAAGTGACGGCGGCGAAATCAGCCAAAGTAACGAAAAGCAGATTATCATTATCAGCATCCGCAGCGACCGCAGCAAGACGGGCAAGGATGCCGTCAGCACATTCGCAGGCCTCTCGAGTGGCGGTGATGGCCACCGTTTTCCTCCTGGTCGCCGGCTTCTTGCCGCACCTGGCGTCATCGGCCCCAACACCCCAGGACGATGGTAAATATACCCCTGGAAACCAACTAGATGTATGCTTTTATCATTCATCCAACACTTTACCCACATCGCAGCAAAAGAGATGCTTATCGAAATTGGCCGGCAGCGCGGACGACGCCGGCCACCATCGCTCAACGTCATTTCCCGTTTTTTTTTCCTCTCTCTCTGAAATATTCCACAGCCCATCAGCCTATTTCAACACTAGCCAGCATCTTCGTCATGCAATCGCTATTTATTTTATTACAACAACGCTTTGAGGCTAGACATCTAGGACGTTATAGGATGTCATAAATTATCAAAGAGTCTTGAGCGCTGACGGTTTGATACATTGCGTTGTCGTTTTTATGTTTCCTCAGAGTTGAATGCAGCAGCTGGACAGGACGCGGCGGCGACGGACACGGCAGGCGGCAGTGACGAACGTGATTTTTTGGCGACGGACCAAGATGTCGGGCAGGACGGCCCGGATAGGAACGGAGCAACAGCAGCTGAGCTCAGGTACGGCTGGTGGTCGAGTTTGAGCTCGCAAGGAAAACCAGCGGAGCCGCCCGATATCCCGTGGACGAACCCATTATTACCACCAGCACCTCGGGACGATGGCGACGACGTACCGCGTCCCGTTTCCCACGCGTCGCAGTCGGCCCCGATCATCCACGTCATCGCCAACACATCCTCTGCCAAGCATGATACCTCCACTAACGACCCGACGCTCTCGCCACCACCAAACTCCAGTCCTTCACCCGTCGACAGGTTCATCACTCCCAGAGGCATCGAGGAGAACTCCTTCACCGATTCGGCCGACGTGGAACTCGACGCCAACTCTGATTGGATCTTCAACATCATCATCCAGCAGCAGAGGAAACAGCGGTCGGCTTATATCGCGCCCGACGTCAATTGGCTCAGAGATCTCGTCCCGAAAGTTGTCGAGGTCGTCGACAAACCCGAGACGCTCATCAAAGAGACCGTTTTCAACGCCATCGACGACGACAAGGTCGTCCAAGCTGGCCATATCGAAGACAGGCAAATTTTTGTCAACGTCGTCAAGTCTCGAGTCGAGTCCGAGGACGAGGTGCCACAGATCCTGACCCATTTGCGCGATTTGATGCAGACGGGCGGTCCAGCCGTCGATTCGATCCGCTCCGAATTTCACAATTTGAACGATCGTCGTCAAAATTCATTAATTATTAACGTTATCATTTTCAATGTTGCTGCCGATATAACGACGACGACGACGGAAAAGTCGTCTAAAATCAACCCGACCGCCCTTTTCCGAGATTCTTACATCGAAGCTCTGGAAGAATCGCACAATAATCGCAGGGTGACGACGGCGGCTCCTGTTGTCGTCAACGTCGCACCAACAGTCGCTCCAAAACACGAACACGTCAAAAAGCCGCATCACGCGAAAACGCCTACCGGCCCGCCCTATTCGCCTCCCAAAGGCCCGTATTACATCAAAGGGGCAAGCGCTTCGACAACCAGACCGCTAACAATCATGGAGAAAGATTATTTGCGTCCATCGAAACCAGTTGTACAGCAAGCCATCATAAAACCGGTCATCCAAGCCGTAGAGGTTGAACAGGGAACGTTCTTTGACTCGCAGCCATTTGATGATGCAGTCTTTCCCGATGAAGAAGACACCTTTGGCGCCGGCCTGACCCTTACCGGCCCTCAACCTCCCGCACCTCCAGAAGAGGAGTTACCTGGACCTCCTGCACCACCCACTACCAAACGTCCAACTACAACTAAGAAACCAGGAAGGCGGCCGGGCGGCCTAGTTCCATCAGCGGTGGGCAATTTGGCCACGTCGGCGGGCGATGTGGTGCGAAATCGTATCAGAACGATGGGCTTGATAGGAGTCCCCGTAATGGCCGGTTTGGCCGGTACCGCCAGTTTGTGGCTACCGGCCCTGGCCGCATTAGGCCGCAAGAAGCGATCCGTGGAAGAGGACGAACTTCAAATCAGCCGCGAACGAGTCATCAAGGACCCTAATATGCTGGCATTGTTGACGGGCAAACGCTACATGAACATCACCAAAGAGCTGCTCAGAGAATCCATCGACAACTGGAAGGATCGTGATCAAGAAGCCGGAAGCAAGACTGAAGCAGTTACGAACCGAGAAAGCGACTCTTACATCGAAGCTCTTGAACTATCAAACAGTAATCGCAAACCTTCTGCTGTCGCTACAACCGCAGATCCAAAAGGCCAACACCATCACGACAAAAGTACGAGTGACGTGAAAATTTCTTCCCCGCCGTATTCGGTTCCAAATGGGCCGTATTACATGAAAGGGGAAAACTCTTCGACAACCAGGCCACAGACGAATATGGAGAGTGACTATTTGCGTCCAGCTAAGCCAATCATACAGCAAACCATAATACAACACATCGTCCGACCGGTCATCCAAGCCATCGAAGTTGAAGATGAAAAATTCTTTAACTCGCAGCAATTTGATGAAGTCTTTCCAGACGAAGAACCCTTAGGTGCCGTACTTACTATTACCGAACCTCAACCCCCAGCGCCTCCAGAACCAAAACCCCCTGCACCACCATCATCCACTACCACACCTCCACCTACCGGGAAACCGACTAATACGAGAAGGCCGGCCAACGGGATTCCATCAGTCGTGGAAAGTTTAGCCAATTCGGCGAGCAATTTAGCCTTGTCGGCGGGCGAAGCTGTGCGGAATCGTATCAGAACGATCGGTTTGGTAGGTGTGCCTTTAATGGGCGGTTTGGCCAGCACTGCCGGCCTGTGGATACCGGCCCTAACCGCACTAGGCCGCAAGAAGCGCTCGGTGGAAGAGGATGAACCTCAAGTCAACCGCGAACGGGCCATCGACGATCCAAGTTTGCTGGCCTTGTTGATGGGCAAACGATACATGAACATCACCAAAGAGTCGCTCCAAGAATCCATCGACAACTGGAAGAATCGCGATCAAGAAGCAGGGAACGGCGCTGCGCTGCTCGGCCAATCGGGCGCGACCAAACTGTCCAGCACCAGCAGGCCATTATGGTTCCGACTCCAGCCAAGTCCACGAACGACAACCACTCCGGTCGAAACCCTACCGACAATCAGGACGACCGTTAAGAGATCGACCGATTCGATGGAAGACGGAACGACGACTAGAAAATCGCCCGTCTTTTATTCGGCCGCTTTTGACGAAGAACCTGAAGAAGCCGAGCCGGAGGAAGCCGGACCTGAGGAAGCCGGACTAGAGGAAGCCGGACCGGAGGAAGCCGGACCGGAGGAAGCCGGACCGGAGGAATCCGAGCCGGCAGAAGATCAAATTGAAGACAGAGAGGATGTCATTTCTGAATACACTGATGCCCCAGAGCCGTCAACATCATCATCAACGACGTCCGACTACGAAACGGAACAGACGGAAGCAAGGGAAGCCTATCCAGTCACGATCTCTTCTTACAAGATCCCCGGCGGCGGTTTCGATTTTGACATTGTGGCCAACTTTGTCAAATCGACGCTGAGCAAAATGGTCACCCCCGACGGCAGTTCCAATAAAGAAAACGTTTTCATGGTCAAAGCGCCGTCGATCGTCAACAATTCGCAGCCTTTATCGACGTTGCTTTTTAAGAACAACATCAACCGAGTGCCATCCAGCGGAGGCAGCACTCAACCGCTAACCGTTTTCACAGCTGATCCGATAATGCCCATGAGAATCGAAGAGAACGCCACCAACAGTCCAGTCACTTATCTTTCCATCAGACCCGTTGTCAAGCAGCCGGCCAAGACGACGACTACATCCACGCAGACGTCCTCCGAATACGACACCAGCGACATGGACAACGAAAGCGACATCCCGAGCAGCGAAAATGTTGGAGTTCCTCTCGAATTCTACGACGAAGATGGCAGCACTTACTATTCCAAAGAGGTGCTCACTCAAACTGTTCCCTATTCGGAGCCGTTTGTCAAATCCACCAACAGACCAATGGGAGCTCAGTGGATGCTCAATCCGTTCGAATTGCCCAACACTTTACGACCGATGACTTCCGACGAAATGATTCGCTCATCGACTACAGGAAGTACTCGGCCATCTTCTTTGCTGACCATCGCCGATTTCAAAACGCCCAGACCACCACCACCCGTTCAAGTCTCCAACGGGCCGATTCCAATCACGACGCTTAAATTCAATCACGGCGGTATTGTGACCACCGCTCCACTCCAGGATTTTAGCACGTTGACGGGCGAATCGTCACTTGTATCCGACACTGTCGACAAGCAGAATATCCTGAACGGTTTACTGAAAGGGGCCAGCACGATCCCCGTTGCTGGGCAAACCAACAGACCGGGCAGCATCTTTCCATCCAATTTCGGCGATACTGGAACAGATTTGAACGGAATGTATGCCGGGTCGAATTTCAACACGGCAACTTACGATCCATTTTCAACGACGGGCGTCTCTGACGAGCTGGACGTCACTAGTTTGATTTCTCAATTGCAAACAAATTTGACGACCGGTTTGGTGACGAGACCGCCATCAGGTGGCCTTCACTTTGTCAACACATCGACCGATATTGTCATCATCAATCCATTCGGCGATGTGACGCCCAGTTCCATCTTCGCTCCGCTGGAAGTAGAGGCCGTCTTTGCCGAAGACGAAGGCGTCTCTGTCGATGTCGGTAATCCATCGCCCGGTGACTTGTTTGTCGAATCCATTCCGGCCGTCTCCAATTTGGCCAATTTCTTCTTCCCCGTTGTCAGCTCTGGCTCGACGTCGTCTGACGGGACGTCGTCCAGTGTCAGTACTAGCAGCGATACAACCTCCGGCTCCGGCACAACATCCACTTTTATTTCCAACTTCTCGGCTACGACGGGCATTGGGTCCCTAGCGTCGCTGGGAGTCATAGCAATAGCCACAGTCGCTTTGTTGGCCTTTTCCTTGCCCATTTGGGTCCCGATCGTCGGTAAGAAGAAGCGGCGAACATACGGGCCGGCGAGGAAGAAGGCACAGAAACCCCCACCAAAGAAGACGTATGGTTACCCACCACCGAAAAAGACTTATGGCGAACCGCCACCAAATCACTACAAAGACCTGGACCACGACCGACTCTACAGCGAAGAATTGGTTCCTCATCAGCCGACACTGGACGACCTTTACTACGCAGAACCGTCATCAGGACCGGCTGCCGAAGTGAACCAGGATGAAGATTACGTCTTCCGTGATTCAGTTCCGCTCAACACTGACGGTTTGTTCGGTGATCCAGGCCCGCTCAATTCAGAAGATATCTACGGACCTCCGGCCACAATTTTCTTAAACTCCCGGCGCAGGCGCCGGTCCGCGTTTAAGCCTTCGCGAATTCATTAACAAACATCCCTCGTTAAGAGAGAAAAACAAATTTGAAAAATAAAAAAAGTCTAATATATATTTACAAATTTATACATATTTTGAAACCTGGAAAGGAGAAACAAAGAAGCTCAGCGCATCATTGGAAATCACCCTTTGTCGTATCCTATATCTCCTCCCTTTTTGATATCGGTGCCTGTCCCCAGAATACGTTTACCTATTGATTGTTGTGTTATAGCCCTACCTTTGTACATTATTCCCTCCATCCATCGCATCCAATCATTCACGTTATTGATTAATTATCGTTATTTTTTTTAACTTATTATGGTACGAACGATTGAGTTGGTGCATGATGCGTGTTATCATTTTTCAAGTTTTTTTTTTTAACTAAAAAATAAACTCAAACATATTTCAACTTTTGATTTAAACTCATCATTTTCACCCATTCGTATTGACCCATATGTTTGAAGTATGTGACAACTAATCGCTTATTTTTCTCTATCGGATTCTAGTTTTGCCATCAACCAGGCGATCAACACTTTGCTACCGGCCTTCGACGAAGGAAATAACGAAAGAGTGCCTATCTTGTTAGCGTCTCCCGTCCGGACGACGACAGACAATTCATTGAGCCCCTTAATTAATAACAATTTCTCTCCTTTACCAACTCCACCGCCCGTTCTTACCCTCTCATCGCCCATAACCTACACTCTGTTGAATCGCAGCAAGACGCCAATGATTTTCTCGCCCGTGTCTTTCTCGCAGCCCAGCAGTCAGCGTCCGGTTCCAGCTGGTATTTTTAATCTACGCCAGTCTACCACGACATCTACTACTACAACGCTGAAACCATTCACCGAAGTCAATACTACTAGGTTGATTCCGTACAGGCCGATCGTCACTTCCCGTCCGTCCTTTTTCAGTAATTTAGTAATAAGAAACACTAACGTTTCCATACTAGAGGAGCCAACTACGAAACCTGTAACAGCCATTAATGACTACAATTACGACTATTACGAGGATGAAACGGAATCGAATAACGAAACGAGCACGGAAACCAGCAGCAGGGCTCCATCATCGACTTCGACACTGCCAACAGCCGTAAACCGGACAGTCGTCAGTGAGTTGCCGATTGTTTTAGTTAAACAAGAAGTTCCAGTCGTCGTCGTCCCAATAACTACAACAACAACAACGACGACCCAACCTCCGATCCCTTACCCTTCAACGCCACCACCAAACGTCGGAGTTCTCAATGGATTGACTCGGGCAGGTGGAGCTGGAATTGGTATCGGGCTTATGTCAGCAGTTTACGCTTCAGTCGCGATATTCTTCGGCCGGCGAAGGAGGAGGAGATCCATTACCGACAGGGAGTATTGGGACCGTGATGACGTACCGGACTTTGATCCTGAAGCGAATGATTACCATTGGTTACACGATCATAACTAAGACACATACCCTTCTCCATCGATTACCTGAATACGATTACCATTTATTTATTTATCATGCTATATAGGGGAATGTTATTACATATAACAGATGTATTTAACTTGAAGAAAACAGGAAAAATACAAAATTACAAAGCATTAACGATTGTTGATTGTAATCTCCCCGTGTGCGCCATCAAAACCTCACCGTCCACGCCCTCTTTACCCCCCCCCCTCAGAATCTCAAATTTGTATATTTCTACAGTCCCGACGTTTGAAAGGACTAGATTAACGCGATGAACGTTCGTACCTCGAACATCGATGAAACATGTTTTTTTTTATTAACAGGAGGTTCGTAACTGTGAGAAATAGACACAACCTGAATGTTAGATCACCGCTCACCAAATTTTACATTCTTTCTTTGGGTTCATAATTGTGCCAGTTGGGCACTTAAACACTAACGAAAATGCAGCCAGGTTGGATAAGGTTCCAATTATTCGATAGCGCTCTGGTGCGTGTCTGGAGAGGAAGTGTAATCACACCTCTCACACGAGTAATCACACCTCTTGATGCCTGGGCCAGGCATCATACCTACTTCTTTTCCCCTCCGCTAGATGGCGTTCGCCACCCTTCATCCCTTTTCCCCCTTTTCCCCCTTTTCGCCTTCTCGTCACTCTTGCCTCGGATCTTCGACTCGACTAGACCTCGTGAGAGGCTCTGGTCGTTTTCAGCGAAATACAAGAGTTCGACTCGCAATTCGTGTTTTTGTTTTGACTTTAATTCTATTTGCAACAGCTCCGAGCTGTAACACTATAGAGCGTCGAGCTCAAACCACCATCGCGGTTAGATTTGTTAGAGATTGGAGCATCACGTGAACTGTTTACATAGGAAACACTTCAACCCCCGTCTTCTCATCTCAACCCCAGTCGTCTTTGCATCCCTTTCACACACGACTTGCGTCTATACGTAGCTGCGATCCCCTCTGGCTGTAACAAACTAGGCTCCCGCTCTGCCAGTTTTGGAAAGAAGAAAAAAAAGGAAGAGGCATGGGGATTGAAGATGAACGGATGGATGGATAACCCTGAGAAGTTACAAAGAAAAGATAGAAAAACTAAACTTCAAAAGCTCTGCGAGTGTTGAACAAGGACTTTTGACAATGAGGGAGGAGTATTGACAAGAAACAGAAAAAATCACGGGTGTGACAACGGTGAGCTTAGAAAGGGAGAAAGGGAGAAAACATCTTATTAATTATACTGATTAGTCCAAATGAAGTAGCCAAATTGTTCTGCAAATACAAGTTTGGGGCAACGCCAAAACCATCTGCCGTTGTTTGGTCCAATTGTCCCACTTATGAGATAGATGGCTGGTTCCCGAGGCAAACATTTGCTCATCCTCCTCGTTGGTTGATTGTCGACAGTTGGTTGATTGTCGCTCCTCTCCAACAAGGCAATATACCTGCCCTGAATGTCGACGTGGTTCATCAGCAGCTGGTTTTGCCACTCAAGCACCTCCATCTCGCAGGAAGCCCTACAATGTCTTCTAGCCGGAGGCTGAAATCCGCCTGGTGCTGGAAGCCGCGGAACAGCGGGCTGGGCCCCATGAGCCAGGGGTGCTGCTGCACGAGGTGCATTTGCCGGAAAACGGTGGACTGGCTGATGTTGAATCGCAGGCTGGATGAAGCGCGGATTACCGGACTGAACCCCAAGAGCCAAGGGTGCTGCTGCACGAGGTGCATTTTAACGGCATACACGGGCCGGTTGACGCGGAACAGCGGGCTGGACCGGCGCAACTCCACCAGGTACAGTATCGTTGCGGCGCTGCTCGGGAGTAAAGCAACGAGCGACAAACTCTGAAAAAAAATTGAAATTTTTAATTTTAAATCTGGATCTTACCTCTGTGCATTTGGTCTATAACCACGGCAACATCGGTACCTGGAATCGGATCCCGTTCCCCCTTCAAAGCCAGGTAGAGCTCGTAAGCATTCACCCTTAAACGTTGGCCGGTACTTATAGTGTGTGTTATAAAAAACACCCGGCGAAGGTCAATGCCACAAGCTCTAAGTTTCTCCGAAGTCAACAACTAATGTAAAAATCGTTACTTAGTTAATTTTGGTTTAATTGGTCTAATTCAATTAATTTTTTACGATGTTAGATGGGATGCATCCGAAGGTGGAGAAGGAAGTACAGATGCAGCAGTGTATATCTCCACGTGCCCATTGATTAAGGCAGATTACCCTCCATAGGCTATTGAATGGGAGTTGGCCGTAGTCTCTCCCATTTTCACACAAGGCTGCCATGCCGGATATGGCGGCCGTGCAAGCAGCCCAGGCGGAAAAATCGCCAACGCGGATTGGGTCTTCAATGTCGCTAAGAAATAAGGTAAAAATACATATTAATTTTTTTAAAGTTAATAAATGTTTCCCTAGAAATCTGATTCTACCTGTAATAGGTTATGAAATCGGTCCACAGGTTGTCGAATTGCTCCGGCAGCTGGGTACCTCCATTTTTAGGCCCGGATACATAGGTAGCCTAATACTTTTGGATCTAAACAACGTTCTATAGGAGATGGGAGGATTGCCTTTGGGGGGGAAAAACGAGCCGTCGTTCGATTGTGGCAGCTTTTGCATGTGTGGAGAAAGATGATATCCCCTTGGGCATTTCCTGCGAAAAGAAACGAAACGTAAGTGCTTTTTGTCAGCAACAGCAACGAAACGTCCCTCTTATTAATTAATTATCATTGTGTAAACGGCGACAGCAATGAGGATCGCGCTTCGTCTATCATCCGCAATTCAATCATGATGGCCGTCGACCGGAGGGAAATCGGCCGGATGGACGCCGTCCGACTGGTAGAAGACCAACACTCCATCGTACAGAAGAGGATTCGTTTAGTAACAATGGAGGCGAATTAGGCCGATTGGATCAGTCGGAAAATATAGACGAATTCGATCCATCCAATTTCGATGTTTTGGAATCCAGGGCCGTCAAAACATTCAACTGGCTCTAGACGAGCCGATGGAACATCGCAGCGATCCCGCAGCATACCCTAAGAAGGGATGTCCGTAAGTACCAGACATTTGTCAAGGGCCCAGTGGCCAGACAGCAAGTGTCCGGTTTTGTTTTCTCAATTTTGTTTTATATGCAAAGTTTAATTACAAATGTTTCAGTTTCAAAACTTGGACATTTGGCAACTGCATAAAGTTCATCTTATTAATCATTGAAATATTGTTACATGTTTACGTAAATGGTAAAACCGGAAACGGACGTTTTCATAAAGGGCCCAGTTGCCAGATATTTCCTTTCCTGGCTTTGAGTTGTGATGTAAAAAGTTATTGAGGAGATGTTTGTTGTGTGAGCCATCCTGATCCTGATCTGTCATGTTCATTAATGCCAGGACTGGAACATATTAAATGTAACACATATTAAATGGTGCACAACGACTAAACATTTAACACTTACTTACAAATTCAGGAACCAACAAACGCCTGGGTGGCAATACGAGGTGCACGATGGTGGAGTTTTTACAACTTGTGCGGCCAAACTTACTGCCTGCCCCACTACTTTTCCTTGAACGGGCCTCCACGGGAAAGGACATAACCCAATTTCCCAGCTGCCTTATCAAATGCGGTTGGCAACTTGGGGGAGCAAAAAAGAACGATTCGGCACGTCATCCGGATGGCGACGTCCCCTACATTGACTTGTTTTGGTCAATGTTTGTATGTATGTCCAGCATTGCAGATTTTTTTTTTCGTTAAATTTTTTTTTCTCACTTTTTCCCTTTTCCACTAGCTTGCCTTTCTTCAAGAATTTGAAGATTTACAGCTGGATTAAGCTGACATTTGGATACAATGCAGAAGTTACACAGGAAAACTTTGTCAACTGCGCGGAGTTGAAAGTTTTCCTGATGATGGAATTGAGACCGCAGCATCTCAATTCCGATCTCAATATATTCATCAACCATCTTTTCCGACGTAAGTTAATTTAAACATGCCGTCAGGTATTTACGAACATCCCTTCTTAGGGTGTACCTACGTAAGCAATTATAATTGCTTACGCTTTCAGATCAATTGCAAACATTCTATCGACAGTTTTCCTCAGTATTACCAACTAACAAAATATCTGCCATTTTGAAAAGGACAAAAAAAGAGCCACTTTTTCCATTTCCCATTTTAGCGATTTTTTCCTTAAGCCTCATGTGTGTTTAACAGTCCAGCCAATCGAGATTCTCCAATCTCTATGAAATATTTTCGGACGGATTTTGTTGCTTTTTCGGTTCAATATTGACGACTATCTTCCGTAAAAACATTGCACTAACGGCGAACTCCATACGATCGGCAGTATCGGCAACGCAATCATTAAAGATGTCATTTCTTGTCTCTGGATTCCATCGTTTCTTCAGTGTTGCAAAATAAGATTTCGCAACGCGCCACGACAGATAATTTCGGAGCTTCCTTTTGTGTTTGAAAAGATAGCTTGTATGGTCAAATCAATAATTGTATTTTATGAAAATTAAAAGAAATCATTACGATTGGCCTCTGTCAGTAGAAAGTAGTTCATTAACAAGAATGGAGAGGTCTCGCAAAAATGTAAGCGATGTTTCTACGCTCTGATAAATTTGTGAAAATATTGATAAAATATTGTTACAGCTCGAAGCTGTTGAATCCAAATTAAGTAAAAGCAAATGCAAAGTTGAAAACTTTGTAATTCACAAAAATGGAGCCTCCTCTCACGAGGTCTAGCCAGCCCAAAGATCCGAGGCAAGAGTGACGAGAAGACGAAAAGGGGGAAAAGGGATGAAGGGTGGCGAACGCCATCTAGTGGAGGGGAAAAGAAGTAGGGGGAGAAATGCCGGATCGTAACAATAATATGAATTAGAAGAAAAATGAGTTGTTATCATACCACAATGCGTGACTGAGTGATGGTTATGTTGACTTTCGAAAAAGCTGATTGAAAGAACTTATTCCAATCGATCTGAGTTAAAGAAGCGTAAGATTAGCACCATATTACGTGTGTACTAGTAATATAAGTGCGCTATATGTGCATAGTAGATAGATTTGCATAAAACTTAGCACAAAGCCAAACTTACGAAGGGAGACAAAATGTTTAAATCAGCGATGGTTTTATGTGTCGTAACATATTCGTTGTGTATTGGATTTGGGATAATATGATAGATTAGGGACTCAATTTTGGTAATGTCGTTCAAAACTTCAGCGATTAAAATCTGATTTTTCCCCTTGAAGGTTGAACTATCACTGTTCAATAAGAAACTCATCACCTGTAAAATGATAATGTATTAGTCAGTAGGGGAGTGTAAGGAACGAAGCCATTGGAGATCTTTCCCCTCAGTTCATTCACCCTACAAGGTCAGCGAACTATTATCCCCTTCTATGGCGCCCAAGGTCGATTCAAGCAACATTTTACCATCCTCTATCGGCTCCCTCTTTACTTGTATTTGACCTTGTCTCTAGCTAGTATATATGCGACGTTAAACTTGTCATCTGGAGCTCAATGCTTCCATGCCTGCTCTACAGCATGGTTCATTGTGTCTCACCCTAGCCTAGAACCGATCGAGTTCTGCCCAGACTCGATGTGGTTCGAAGCTTGTCCATCATGTCCTTATTTGTTGTAAATTGTATGCATACTTGTCAATAAACATCTGACGAAACGGGAGTAAGACATCCCATTCCATGTTTTACAGGAGGGCGGGGTTGAATGGGACACTTTTGGTTTTTCCCTCATAACTTGGGTATTTATAAACAAAACTAAAATATATTTTGGAATTGCATTCTTCTTGACTGCCCTCTTTTCCATTATTTTTTGCAAATTTGTCGCTTCAAAAATGGGTCCGCTACGATTTTTCAAAATGCGCCAAAATTTAGGGGCGGAGCAAACAGCGTGGGGTAAATGGGACAGAGTGGGGGGTTGAATGGGACAGGGCACAAATATTTAAAAATATTTTATTTAAAAAATATGTAATAAAGTCTTTTTATTAGATTAGTAAAGTTCATTGAAGAATTTTTTTGATATCGCATAAGATGCGATTAGGATACCAGCGAAAAGAAAATCTGACTTTTTGCCGATAGAGGGCGCAGAAAGTAGGCGGGGCTTGATGCGCCTATGCTTTTGCAGTCCCAATCAACCCCACAGACCGTGTCCCATTCAACCCTAAAAAACCAATGTTGGAAAAATCGCAACTGTAGCCGCAGTTCTTCCCCTAAAATTTTTTGCATTATACCAAACTGTAGCTAATTGAACGCGCAACAAACAGTAACAATAATAAATTATTCTGTCGAACGGTTAAAGCCCTATAAGATCCACCGTGGCATTTTTTTTAACATCTTTTTTGCCCCAAAACAACTTTTCGCTATAACTTCAAAATTAATAATCCAAACTTAACAAATTTTTGCCCCAAATACATGTCATTCTAAAGAATAACATATATTTTTTTAGATTTTTATAAAGTTATTTCCTATTTTTTATCCCCCTGTCCCACTCAACCCCATGTCCCAAGCAACCCCACCCTCCCCTATACTTATCCTAGGCTCAATCATTATTCCATTGTTGCTGTGATATCAGTAACAACGATCACTAGAAAATCAGAGAGGCACTGCAAAATAACCAATATAAAAATAGATGAAAGCAAAATGCTCACCTCTGTCACTTGATCTCGGAAACTGGATGTATTTTTAGCTGTTCCATATAGGTTATAACTTATTGGGTCATTGATTTCTAACTCGCTAGTATGTAAAAGCTGCATTAAATGAAATAGACAAGATCAAAATTCGCGATCGCAAGTCTATAGCCTATTGTGCTACGCCTAATTGATGTCTTTCCGTACCTTGATTAATACCTGGTGCCGAGGGTCGAGACGAAGTTACTCCCCGCCAACCTAGACAAACGTAGCGTCCAATGGAAAAAACTGTGAACGCGCAGATCGTTGTGAACGGTTTCAAATGCTTTTTGAAAGTTCCATCTCTTCCGACAATTTCCATAAACTATTTCATCAATAAATGACCATCCGCCGATTTGCTGCAGAAATTGTAGAAGCGTTTGGCGTACATGCGTATCAGAGTGTTATTGTGTGTTCTCGATTTTCTGACAAGATTGGTAGTAGGCCTAGCGTTTAGCCAGTTTTTCCGCTTCATTTATTATCGACTCGGTGGGCTCTTCTGCATGATTCAAAATATGAGCGTGAAAACATTAGAGAAATGGTGCAATAAAATAATTTGCTGCACCTAGAATTTTCTGTAAGTCGACGTGGTTCTCTGTTTGTAAACGACCAAGAGGTTAAAATTTAAACCAATATCGGAATATGGACACAAGTAATAAATGCTTGTGGCTAATATAAATAACGTAAGCATATTTATACCCACTTCTTTTAAATTTGTTTTGAGTGATTTCGTTTGGTTGTAGGTTGGCGTTGATTGAAATCAGCACTAAGTTAAGTAACAGAAAGATAAATAAAAATCCAATGAGAGTCGGCTTTAGCCCCGTTCGCATTTTTCAGCAACTTATCTGCGCTAGTGCAGAAATACACACATAAACGGCTGACTGCTGATGTCGGCAATATATATATCTAGATGTCTAGGTGAATCGCAATATTGTGCTGTAAACAATTAATCGATACAAAACTGACAAATTTCTTGGAACCGTTAAGTCTATTTTTGTAGTGAAAGGTAATTATTGGGTATTAGCACCTTTTATTCTATTGAAGTAGTTAATACTCTTAATAGGCACCACCCTACTTGTAACTGCAATTAGTCTATTTTCTGATTGGTAAATTAACTTCAGTTCTTCTTTTGCGTTGATGGTTCCTGGAAATAGGTTTTCCCACAAATGTTGAAATGGTAAGTCTATCACATTTCCTTTTTTCTATAGCAGATATAGATTTTGTTCCTGCGTAACGCTGTCTATATAGTTCTCCGTTACATGCCAACTTAAGGTCTCGACGTAGAGATTCACCATTGAAATTTTACCACTTTCACGCACTTTCATAACTATTGAGGAAATGTCCGACATGAAATAATGGACCAGACATTGACTGCTAAGCTCTACGCAGACGATTATTATGATTTTCACTATCATAATTGACGGAAGGAAGAAAGGAAACCAGCATGCGTCAATTAACTAAACACAGTTTTATTTATTTGATCACGCTAAGCGAAGTTGGTTTATCTAACTTGAGAAACAGGCGAGGAAAAAGTGAAGAAGACAGCGATAATGGGTCTTGATGATTTGGAATTTAATGAAGAAACAAAGTTATTTTGTTGAAGTAAAAAAAACAACAACCGCAGCTTTGCTGCTTGTGGATGTCATTGCCATTGGTGGATGGGCGACGAAGCGTGAAGCGGCGCGTCTCAGCTAAAAGCGCGCGGGAGTTAGTGCCGTGATTTCCACGAATGCTAGGGTTTATGGAATACTTGTACTTTCCTCCTTCGAGATTAAAAATGACTGCACACCCCAGTGGCAGCTACCAAAGGTGTTTGGACTCGACGAACAAAAACGAACAAGACCCCTATTATACAAGGTCTATGCATCTAGCCATCTTGAAATAGTCGAAATCAGCGGCAGCACCAACGACCAAAACGGTACTAGCGGTAATTGAGTGTCTTCACGATCGACTTGGTACGCAATCATAATATTCGATGAGTCGTTATTATATTCAGCAACAGTCGGGATTTTTCGTTGGTTTTGGGGAAGATGTCTCCACGACCTGCCATTAACAGATGAAAGAGCCTGCGATGCATGAGCAACAGGTGGTCGACTGCTGTTATCGACGAAAATTCATCCCCGGAAATAGCAAGCGTCGTTATCAACCCGTTAAGAGAATAAAGCTCAGCGGTGTTGATTGCTTTCTCTCTCGGTGGTGTTTATGGATTTCCCCACTTCTGTGCAATTATTTACGTTTCCTATGTCCTTTATATCCTTGTAGTTATTTTTATTATTCATGTCGCAGCTGCATCGAAGAAGCGGGGATTAAAGAGAGGGAAGAAGAAGGAGGAACTTTTGCTGGTTGATGAGGGGTGTGCGTGAATTCACGCGTACCGTACCCGGCCGCAGCACGGGGACTAACCGTTGGGTTTGTTCGAGCGACCGCGCTGGCGCGTGTAGTCGTCATTGAAACATTGTGAAAAAACAACGGACTTTCGATGGGCCGTGATCGCGGGTGGGTACCGGATTTTTTTTTTCACCGGTCGCCACCCTGTGAGAGATTTTCTTGTAACTTTCTTTTTTAATTTCCATCATCCGTTACCCGTGCTCGCGCGTGGCTTTTCCAGCTAAAGGGCGACAAAATGTTTTTCTTCTTCTTCTTCTCCTTCTCTTTCTTCTTCCTCTTCACTTTTCTTCTTCTTTCTGCCTGTTAAGCGCCCACCAGGCGGAGGATATGACCAAAAAGACCGAAACTGATAAAAAGCGAACTGATCCTCCCGGCGCCCGTTTAGTTCGTGATGACCCATTCGGTCGTTGAGCAGCAGCGGCAGCGGACACCGCCGTGATAACCGAGAACAAAAGACAAAGTTGAATCAGTTGTTAACAAAGCGGTGTCGATGTTTGGTGGCGTAGTGTTGAATCTTTTCCAGTGACGATCAAGCCGACACAAACGAAAATGAAGCGGCCGTTCATCACGTACCTGATGGTGATTGTCTTGTGCTCGTTTTTAGATCCGACAGACGCCGCAGCGCTGGCGAGGATCGGTTCTGTAGACACGAGTGATCGCAATACATTGACGACGAAACCGCCGACCCCAGTTATCATCGCACCTTCAATGCTGCCGATGAGCCAAGTGAATTTGCTTTTGACAGATACGAAACAGGATCAACCTACGAGCGACCGTGTCAGTGTTTCCGAATCTAGACGACCCGACATGCCGGTCGAATTACTCTCATACCGAAAAGATCAACAGAAGCCTTCTGCCGCACTCGCCGGTTTCAACGTGATTCTTAACGATCCCAAATTGGCGGAGACAGAAGCGACGACGACGACAACAACAACAACGCCGGCTCCTCGTCCAATTACAAACCGGTGGCATGTTCATCAAATGAGTCCCAATCCGGCTCAAGTTACTCCCAGCCTGATCAATCCACCAGAAGATGGCGTCCAAATGTTCAAAGTCTCTTCATCGCCGGCTCCTCCTATCTACAACCCACATAACCAGCAAAATTATCTTGGCCAGCAAAACTTAGAAGAGATTCAACCCGTCCACCTGGATAACCCGATGTTAAGAAGCCCGCCACTTCAGCAACCAACGGAAAATCTGTTAAACTGGCTAATGATGGCACAATCAGCAAATGAAGCAGCCCAGCCAGTCAAGAATATCCCCTTGGAAGATTTGAACAGCAAAGATGAAATGTTAAATTACGAAGACTACGATTACATCGAGTCGAGGAATGGCTATGAATTTTCCGATGAAGAAGAGGACGTGATTGACGAGCCGATTATAGTAATCACCGAAGCACCTATCAAAAACGTCGTATTGCATTTGAGTACCGCGCAACCGATCGTCAAACAGCCGACGAGATACGGCGTCATCAGGCAAACGATGGACAACAATTACGAACAAGAAATTCTGGACAGTGAGCCGCGAATGACGACCCAATCGTTGGCCATGAATAGAGAGGACATCGACATGGACATGGCGCAAACAAATCGACAGCAAGGGGAAGCTCGTCGGCCCGCACCGATAGGACTTCAACGGCCATCGCCGGCCATGGAAAAGCCACCGACGCAACAGCCCGCAAAGGTCGAATCTCGACGACCGGAACCCATCGGGCTTCAACGGCCGACAGGATCAAAACCCGAACCCATCGGACTTCAACGGCCAACTGGAACAACAAAACAACCCGAACCGGTAGGAGTTCAGCGGCCATCACCAGCCATGGAAGAGCAACGTCCCGCATTGACAAGCGCGCAACAATCCTTAAAGGATGAACCCAAACGGCCCGAACCAATCGGTTTACAACGTCCAGCTCCGAAACAAAAACCTGAACCGATTGGACTTCAGGGACCATCACTGGTGGAAGCTCGACGACCGGGAAAACCGGCCAAACAAGTAACACAAAAGACCACAACGACCAAACGGCCCGTCCAGTCAATCAAGCAGCCGGCGCAAGTGCAAAAGCCCAAGACTGAATTTCAAATGGGAAACATCAAAGTCAATTTGGTGATCCCGGAGTCGTACACCAGCACGGAAGCGCCCAGCACTCCAATCGAAACGAACATTCAAGCGACAAAATCGGCCGCCAGCGGCGAAAATCCTTCAGATGACGGAAACATCGAAGATTTGAGAGGCCACTCGGCTGTTGCTCTCCGTCCACCTCCAGTTGGGCCGTCCGAATCCGTTCAGATTGAAAGTTCTGATGTATTACCTAATCAGAATGAGAATACTAAACCTTCGGTGAGAATCGAAAACCCATTTGGCAAAGAGAAATCCCAATTCGCTCCGATCAGCTCCTACCGGCCGCCGAACATGAACTCGGCCGATTCCGTCCTCTACAATTACCAGCATCAGAAATTGGCTAGGCCTTTGATGGAAATGCAAAACTATAACAATTATCGGCCTATTACTCCTGGACCCGTCGGGCCGCCTTACAGCGCTGCGACAACCAATTATTATCAAACGTTCCCCATCGACATCAACAAACCGGCCGGAATTCAGAATCCCATCGGGGTGAGTGGAAACGTCATCAAACCGACTTCCGGTCCAGCTAGGCCGCCTTACAGCGATGCGACAACCAATTATTATCAGACGTTTCCCATCGACATCAACAAACCGGCCGGAATTCAGAATCCGATCGGGGTGAGTGGAAACGTTATCAGACCGACTTCCGGTCCAGCTAGGCCGCCTTATTTCATGAGCACGCCTGGACCAACGAGACCGATTGAGGTTCTCAAACCGGCCGGGATTGAGAATCCCATTGGAGTTAGCGGGAACGTCATCAAACCATTGCCTTACCCGCTGGATTTGAATAATCAAGGCAGACCCACGAACATCATCGAGAGCCAAATGGGCAACGTCAATGGCAATTTGGACAATTTGGGAGACACTTTAGTGCCCATCCGACCTCCGTTTCTGAGCACGATTCCGGCGGGTCAACAGACGAGACCGCCTGGGAATGGCGTCAGCTTCGTGGTGACAAACCCGCCGGTCATCCGTCCGCCGTTCAACATCAACAACGCTCTGTTCGACTTGTTCCAAGAGCAGACGAAGCCGATTTCGCTGTCTGAATTCCAAATGGGTAATGGCTTTATCCAGCAGCCCGTTACCAACCAGCCAGCGTCGTCCGTTGGCAACCTGTTCTCAGCCTTCCCTGGGCCTCCGTTCATGTTGCCCGGCTATTACC
The DNA here is from genome assembly GCA_022539655.2 of Ceriodaphnia dubia. Taxonomy (NCBI): domain Eukaryota; kingdom Metazoa; phylum Arthropoda; class Branchiopoda; order Diplostraca; family Daphniidae; genus Ceriodaphnia; species Ceriodaphnia dubia. The sequence goes on along the minus strand of JAKUCG020000230.1, from coordinate 338,899 downwards.
AGATGGGCGGCTATTACCAATATCCGACCACAATGGCCAATTCCACGACGACGGCTACCACCATCTCTCCTCCTACGGGTAGCATTTTGCCGTGCATGACGACAACCGCGACGCCTGTCAACCAACAGGCCAGCAACAGCGATTTGATACCCGTAACGGCAGCAACACCTGGTAGCGCCGAGACAACAACTGCGACAACAACAACGACATCAACGACCACGGAAGCATTTACTCTGCCTTCAAAACGACCATCTTTCTTCTTTAATTCAGGATCTTCTTCTTCATCATCTTCTTCTTCTCCCAGTTCGTCTGTATCGTCCGATGGATCGATCTCTTACCTCGGGACATCTTCCAGCCTGTCGGCGAATAGCGGCGTCAGCGTCACTGGGTTCTTGTTGTTTTTCTTCTTCATCGGCTTGCCCATCGTCTTCGGCGTTTTGAGTCTCCTCGAGCTGCCCGACATCGTCATGGGCATTCTGATCGCCGGCGTCGTGCCCTGCAGCATCTTCTTCATCCTGGGCATTACGGGCGCTTTGGTCGCCAAGAAGCGCAGCAATTCATCTCTGGGCCGGACCAATGGAGACAAAAAGAAACGTCAGTGGCTCGACTGGCGGCGGATTTCGGCGGAGGAGTTGCGGCGCCTCGAGCGCGAAGTCCTTCCTCTTTTAGAAAGTTATCCTTACAGGGAGTCGAGACGCGACGGCCGACGACGACGATGAAACGCTTCGACGGGTCTCTTTCTTCTTCTTTCGTTTCTTTTTTTTTCTCATTTTATTTCTGTCTGATGCTGTTGTCCGGCTGGCGCCCGTTAGACGCTCCGTGGGCTCATTGTGCTGGACCTAGTCAGCTTTCAAGTAACACAATTTTTTTTCCCTCCCGAAAAGAAAACTGAAAAAAAAAAAAATACAAACATTTGCTACATAAGACGACGCTGGGGGTAGAAAACTTTCGAGACGGAAAGGATATCGTTTCCAACAATTGGGGTTTTCCTTGTCGCAACATTTGTACGGCACAAAATCGAAGCGCTGAAAGATCTAGGCCCTATTAAAAAATTTCTGGGGGAAAAGAAGCCGATAGTAATAACAATAATCGAAGAAGAAAGACGAAAAAAAAACATTAAAGAAATGTAGGCTACAGCTTAATGCATTTCGGTGTAATTTTTAAGAGCGCGGGCTGGTTGGTTGTTGTTGTTGCTAGCGCACGATTTCATTTGCGCCGAGAGATGAGGTCGTTTACCTCCTCGACACGGACCAACAGCGACAGGAAAACAAATGGGGGAAAAGATACAATAAAAGATGCAACATTCATTTTTCCCGACGACGACGAGATGGAAGAAAAGAAACGGATAACATCTGAACAAGAAAAAAAAATACCCGTTTGTTTAATTGTCATTTTTCCCGTGCGATCGGAAACGGAACGCGCAAAGAGAACACGCGAAAGCACACTGAGATTGTATAAGCGAAGAGAGTTATACAAAGACAAAAGAAGAAAAAAAAAATAATAACACCATAGAGCCATAGAACGACGACGACGACGACGGAATTAGTTGAGGGTGTTCATCTCCCACCATTTGTTTGTTTTCAATTTTTATTTTGTCTTCTGGGGCTTTTTGCGGCCAATGTTATATTTCTAATAGTGAATCGTTATTGAAACACGCGTCCGCTGCTACTGCCTCGGCTGCATCGTCTTATAATCGCTTGTCCCGTTACTCGCTGCGTGCAACGTCGCCTGCACCACCAAGCCCGCTTTCCATACAAGAAAAAAAAAATACCACCTTACGTTGTTATTTCACTTCCAAATGCCCTCCTGCTGCTGCTTGCTGCTGTTCCAGCTGCTCCGCTCGCGCTTCTATTCCACCAAAACACACGAAAAGAATTGTCCTCGACCATTTCAGCCGGCCGTGTTATATACATAAATATATATATATTCCCGCGCGGCCGTTGAAACAAAACAAATTCTCATATCGATCTTTTTATGTTATACTGTTGTTTTTTTTTCGATTTTTGAAAATGAATTCCCATGACATATTGATCATTTTGAGAGAAATCAATAAAGCAAACCGAAAACACTGAACTGATATTTATTCTCAATGGATTTTGTTTACCACACAGAGTCAACCGCAAGAGCCCATCATCCATCACAGCGCGGAATAATGCGGGCAGAGTTGATGGATATAACGATGAGAAAAAGGGGGAAAAAGGGTTCACTACATGCTTAAGAGACGCCAGTCGGAAATATGAATAGAGCGACGTGTGCTGTTTATATTCTCGTTGCTTAGTTTACGATCCTGTCTAATCTAGAAATTGTTATATTGCGGTTCTTTACTAGAACGTTTTTTTTAGAGAGAAAAAAAAGAAGAAGGAAACACGAATTCCCGTCATCCATTTCGCCCGGCTTGGCTGCTCTGGCGTCAAAGAGGATTGGCTTTTGGCTCTTATTTATATACACTCTTCTCTGTGTGCGCGTAGCTGCGGCATTTGTAAAACACGTCACGCTCGGCTCAACCTGACGCTTCTTCGTCTTCTGTTTCTTTTTCTTTGACAAGAAAACAAATCGCTTTCCCGCGGATCCGTCTGAATGGCCGTGCGAATTCATTCTGCCGCGGTGGTATGCAGCAGTAGCAGAGACCATCGGGATGGATAGATAGAGCCGAGTTCTTTTTTGAATTTCCCGGTTGGCTGTGGAATTCTTTAAAAGCTGCAGGGTGGTGAGGTGTGGACAACACAATATCAGGCGACAAAACCTCAAAAAAGAAAACACTCGCATCAAACACCTGTGCGGTTGTTGTATTATTTTTGTTTTTTTCTTTTTTTCTTTCTTTTCTTTCTTTCTTCGAACTGGCGCTATTGCTTCTCTTCAGCTAGGGTCAAACACCGGAATGGTGTCGCATTTTCGATGAGAATCAGGCCGTCCCGTACGAGTGAGCAAACCGCGTCGTTTCCGATCAAACAGTCCCCCTCATTTTTAGCCTATACCCAACAAGCAGAAAAAACCTACTACAAGTACACGGAATGGGCTCTTTTGTCTCGTTTTCTTTTCTTCGCCCATTTCTTTTTTTTTCTAGTTCTTTCCATTTTTTTTTGTTCGTTTGTTTCCTCCGGCTGATATTATTTACCGATAAACGGGGTCCGCCACCGTCCGCCACCCAAAAAATGCGACGAGGAAAACCTACAAATTCTAGGTACAGCGTCTATATATATATATATATACAAAAAAACGAGCAAAAAAAAAAAAAGAAAACTGGTGTATGAAGAAGAAGAAGAAAAAGAAGAAGAAGAAAAGAGAAATAAACGACCGGCGTATGTAGTTTGAAGACCTGCTTCGCCTGCTTGAGGTGCTTTACAAAGTGGATAACAAGTCAACAGCAAGAAGCGGCGTCGCGCGTTACAGTCACGGTCCACTATCCTCTTTTTATTTCCCGCCCCGGCTTTTGCCAACCAAGGCCCCCTCCTCGCTCTTGGTGTTGCTTGTCCAGCCCGGGCGCGCTCTGCGCTTCACTTATCCCAGCACCAAGAGAGTCAGTGGAGCTTCGCGCTCGAGAAAGCGAATAAGAAGAAGAAGAAGAAGACCCTTCGGCAGAAGAGGAGGTTGGACTTCAGTCACGATGGATCTGTACTGGTGAGAAGACGCTGGTGTACCGTCGTTCGTCGTCCATTAGAGACCGACTGTCCTGGCTTATTGCTTCTCCTCCTGTATAACTGTATCGCAACCGCCGACAACAGCCAGTGATCGTGTTACAGTGAACATCACTTGACACTCTTGTCCTCCAAGGACCCACATCCCACCAACCTTGTAGACTCAACACCACGACCCCGCCGCTAATTAAAAGAAGAGCTCGTTACTGCTGGAAGACGACAAAAAATGAGGAAGAACAGTTTCAGTCTTGGATTGCTGGTGCTCTGGGCAATCGCTTCCTACGTCGCTGCCGAGTTTGTCATCGAGAGCGACTACCAAGTCGAACTCGAAGGACAAGGCTCTGGCGATGGAAGAGAAGATGTCGAGTTCCTCATGGAGGAAGCCGATCAAGAAGAGGCGGAAGAACCTCTGAATGGAGACGACAAAACATTGAGACGATTAGTTCGGATCAAGACTTATACGCTGCCCACTAGGACCAGGACTCGGCCCGCTTGGTACTACCCGACCAACAAGAACAGCAGTATAGCGTCTACCACCAATCCGGCTCTCAACTCGACGACGACAGCCTCTACGGAGACGACTACGACGGGCCTTCCGCCGACGACGACGGAGAACCGGACCATCATAGACACTACAATCGCCGAAGTCGACTATACTTCGCCAGCTGAGCTCGCCCAGCAGGAAAAATGGTTGATCGAAGCCCTGGAAGAAGTGGCCCAGTCCGTCCAGGACGATTTGACGCCCTACCAAGACGTCGATCAGATAATCGTGACGGAAATGCCGTCAGACGAGAAGCCAGACGTTAAGGAAGCGCTGAGTCAAGAGAACAGCCTTCTCTTCAATTCGGCGTCCAGCAAAGCTCCGGCCGTCATCGTTAGTACCGTCACCAGCACTCCCAATCCGGTTAGCATCTCTTCCGCCCCGCTGTGGATCTACAAGACCCGGCCGACGACTCAGCCGCCGTCGAGCACAACGACAACGAAAGCCAACAAATTGACAGCTCCTCCTTCGAAACGCGGCGGAGTGACTCCCGTCGCCGGATTGAGCCGATTCGGAACTTCAAAACCTTCCGTCTCTTCGACGACCACGCGGAGTAAACCCACCAACATAATTACGGCCGCTAAATCGAGACCGACCACCCAACCGACGACGACCCATCACAAAGTTACAAGATCGACGACCACCCAAATGCTGGAAGACGATTTCTCGGAACAAGGAATTCCAGTCACAACCGAATGGTGGGTCTCTAAACCCAATTTCCACTTTGCCAGTCTTGATGTCCAGGACCAGGAAGACGTAGTTTACGATTATGGCGACGCTCAGACGGACGAGGACACTGTGGAGGATGTCCCTTCCGAACTCCCTCCGCCGATAGCCAATCCGCATTTTAACACCAATTTTGATCATGGCGATCCGCCCGTCAAGTCCCGTCCGCACCAATCGACTCCTCGTCGGCCGGTTGCCTCCCAACCGCCGACACCTAGAGATCCGGGCATTGTGAAAATTCCCATTCGTACGACGACAGCCCGGCCAAGGACGACGACGGTCAAGACGACGCCCAGGACGACGCCCAGGACGACGCCGACGACGACAAGTCGACGCCCGGCTGTCAGAACGACCACGACAACATCCAGGCCAAGGACGACAACCAGATCCAGACCCAAAACGACCATTTTGACCAAGAGGCCGCCGGTTGTCATCCCATCCCGTCAACCGAATAACAAGCCGGGCCAAATTGTCCGATTGCCCCAACCGCCAACTTTCCTCCGCCCGCCTTTCCCAGTCGATTCGGGAGTGACAGACGAGCCCGGTCTTTTCCAAGATTTCTTGGCCACCACTATTTCTGCGGACGAACTCGACCCGTCGCTGGAAATTGACGTCGTCAGCGAAGAAATCAGGCCGGTATTTCCACCTGATTTCGACGGTGGCCTGGAATTCGGAACGGCCAGCGACTCGCTGAGTACCAATTTTTCGGGCACCTTGTCGTTCGACGAGCAAACTCCCATCAATTTTGTGATTGTCAATATCTGGAATTACATCAGCGGGCAATTGACACTTGTCGGCCAGCAAGTGGTGCCCGCTCAGATGCTTTCGGGCATCAACATCACTAACGGCGCCACTATCCAGTCATCCAGCTTGCCCGAGACCATCCTCAACCAACTGACAAGTCTTTTAATACCAACATCGACGACATCGACGACATCGACAACATCGACGACATCTACGACGTCGACGACGTCGACGACAACGAGGCCAACGACGACGACGACGAGGCCAACGACGACGACGACGAGAACGACAACAACGACAAAGCCACCTCGTCCTTACGGCGGTGTTGGCAATCCAACATTGCTGGGCATCCAGCCGTCTGTCAACAATACTGCATTGAATGATGCAGCCTTTTCCTCAAATAATGTGGCGCCTGTTCCATCTCCCACCTACGGACCTCCTCCTCCACCTCCACCTCCACCTGCTCCTACTACACCACCTCCGTCATCGCTGACTCCATCCAACTATTACAGCGTCCCATTGGGCACTCCGATAGGAGCTACAGCCAGCGCCACGGCGTCAGTCCCTCCATCACAAACTTACGGCGCTCCTCCATCACAAACTTACGGAGCTCCTCCAGTTCGGCTATCTCTGGCACCGTCTCAAACCTTCTCAGCACCTTCGCAGACATATTCCGCGCCTCCAGTACGGAATACCTACTCCGTTCCATCCCAGTCGTATGGTCCACCGCCATCCCAGTTGTACGGCCCACCGCCTTCCATCGGCTTAACACCCGACACGGCCGCTTCCATCGTCAATATCGAAGATTTTGATTTCGGTATTCAGCCGCCAGCTCCGCCGATTAAATCCAACATGAACCAATTCCCGGATTTCCAACCGCCTCCACCAATTCGCGTTACTAGCACGACGACCACAGCCGAGCTGCAACCTGGAAATGGGAATAACGATCAATTCTTCTCTCAATTGCAATTGAAACCACCTCGAAATCCATCCGGTCCGCCTCATTTCAACACCGGTATTAATCGAAGGCCGACCAAGAACCCACAGGTAAAGCCCATCAAGCAAGCGGTTCCCAATCAAAATTTCAACGCTGGCAGGCCTCAAAGGAGGCCGGGCAACGGCAACAGGCGAAGACCTACCAATACTCCGGTCAAGGTTATCAGCACGACGACGACGACGACGCAACACGGCAATTTGAACTTTAACTTGAACGCGCTAGATTCCCCGCAGCCCAATCACTTTATTCACGGAGGCAATCCTCTGGGGGCTTTGTTGCCCGATTTCATTCTAGAGAGTTTGGCCCAACGAGTCCAATCGGTGCCGCTGGACGCTTTCTCCCGATCGTCCGTCTTTGCTCCGCGCTTTGAAGATTCCGTACCAACAACACAACAACAACTGGGTAGGCTTCAATTTTCTTTCGTTTGATTGTTCCTCGAAACCTGCTAGCCTCCATTCCCATTCAATAAAAAGAAAAAAAAAACTGGACCGGAGTTAACTAGAATTCTTTATGATTGACGCAGGTCCCAGGTCGGAATCATCCGTAGCGCCGTCAGATCCGCCGACACCCGCTTCGACATCAGCAGCGCAACCCGAGCCGTTGTCAACCTCCCGCACTGACGACGTGAGCAGCACCGAAGTGACGGACGAGGAGGAATCGATAGTTGGCCGCAACGGTCAACCGTTCGTCTCAGGTACATTATTACGGGCCATTGATTGCGTTGAAAAAAAAACGATAATAAGGAAAAGGGCCGAGAATATAAATCTACTAAAAAAAGAGCGCAAAGCAAACGAAGCGGACATAATACATCCGCTTAAAGCTTAGGGGGGAAAAAAAGTGGGGAATAAAGATAAACGAAAATATCGTCATCATCGTAATAATGGGACGCCTTACGTCCACTTGCAGGTCCGGTGGCAACCGAAGCGACCGATAACTACAACGCGAGTCCCGTTAGCAGTGGCGTCATCGCCACGCGCTCTAAACATCCGTTTGCTACCCGGCCGTACGCCGCCGGTCGTCCATCCGCTATGGGTACGTATTGGAGAAGAGGCCAAAAGAAATGAAAACAGGAGGGAATATGAAGCACCTCTCGTGTTTACGTCGTTAAGACGAAAAGAGTCCGACGAACGGTTTAGCCCACATCTCTAAGAATTGCTTTTCTTCTTCGAATTCGACACACAGAACTCGCCTATGGTGATGCTGTCGGCACGAGATTAATACCCGTCGCCTACTATCCGTCGCAGCAGTCTGGACATCCGTTAGACGTGTCCAACGGCGATTGGCAAAGTGCGTGATCCAACACGAGTTATTTATGACCATGTCGTTCGTTTTGTAAAGACGTTCTCTATCGCTTCTTTTCATTAGGGTCCGGCGCTGAGGATGAAGAAGGCGATGTCGTATTGGATCTGACGGCCGAATCTGACGAGGAAGCGTCGTCGTCGACGGCTCATCCGACAACATCGACAACATTGACATCGACGACTACTGGTCGCGCTCCAACCACCTCCAGGAAAGCCGATCGTCGATTCAGCGTTCAGGGTTTCAAGAATTTCATGCCGGCGGCTGCCATTTCAGCGGCTGCCTTTTCACTTCCAATGCTGGTCGGACGCAGGAAGCGTCAATACAACTACCAAGAAGAAGAAGAACACGAAGAAGAGCCCGTCTACGACGCTGACGCTTGGCAGGTGCACGAAGAAGAGGACGACGCTTTCGTGAGGCATTTCACGCAGGAAAATGAGCGAGAGATGCGCGAAAAGGACATCGTGGCGTCCAGCTGCCGACAACTATCGGTCGACGAGAACGACGGGTCCACGGGGACGACACTTCACCATCTGCTCGTCTGCCCCGGACGTCAATCCAGAACGTTGAATATGATCGTGCTGGACGGTTTGACCCAGCGTCGTCGTTGAGCCCCGTTACATCTATCTCTCTGGCCATCCTTCTCTCAATTGTAGCGGGTGTAGCAGAGAAGGAGAGAGATCGACACGAGCAATCATCATTTTCATTACCACCGTTTTCCTCTAAATTAAACAAAGACCCACGCAATTTTTCAATCGCCCCCGACAATTCACTCGCATCATCGAAGAATGCAGATTTTGTTTCAAACGAAAACCATCTGATGCTGTTATAACTTGTTTTTATATATAAATAATTAAATATATCTAAAAATATAGCCCCAAAACACCGAATTCCACCCACAACAATTCGGAGTCGTTTTTTATTTGTTATTTTTTTATTTCCCTAGAAAGAAACGTCGTGTGCGACCATCACTTGTTGACGAGCTAATTTGGCGGTTGTTTCATCACCTGTTATTAAATAAGAATGATGGAGAAAAAAAGAAACAATTTTAAAGATCAAGTGCCTATCATGACGTAGTAGTACACTGGTTTTATTTGAACACTCGTTTCCCTCCATGTTGTTCATTCGTGCTTCTTTTTCTCGGAATAAATAAATACAAAATAAACAGCGACTAAACTGTTAAGTTGTTAGCGAAAAAAAAAAAGCCAGTCCATAGTCTTTTTTCTCGGCTCGGTCGGCGATAGACCGTGTGAAAATGAAAGCCCGACGCTATGGCGTTAGGAATTCTTTCGTTTCTCAGACCATTGAGAGAATAAGATGATGGGGTCTCTCGGTGGTGGCGCGGGAAGAATCGCACCGGATGAGTCTCCGTGCATTAAAAACGACAAGAGCCCGGCTGTAACGGGACTGGAGGGGGGAAAAAAAGAAGGAAAAGATGAGGACGTTCACATCAATTTATCGGGAGATGCGCACTTGCGCAGTTATTGAAAAGGCCAACGGTGAGATCAGCACTTTCCCTCTAAAGCAACCAACCGGCAAGTAAAGCAACAAGGAGACGAGGTGTTCGTTTGTTTGTTTGCGTGTCCCCAAATTCTGTTTCGGACAATCGGCTGGAGCACCAGATACTCGCGTTCCGGGTAAATTCGCCAATTTCCTGGAACAGACATCATGAACACGATTACAACGCCGATTTGGAGCGAATTTCTTTTTTCTAATGTGTCTGCCACTGATGACCAGAGAACTAAAAACTCCGTTTTTATTGAATTCTCCGGAATGTTCTTAATAACAACAATGAACGTGAAAGCAAGATTAGCCTGGTTTTAAAAAAATGTTCATTCCAGCATCAAAAGCAGTATAATCGGGAACTATGAGGCTTCCCTATCGTTTTCACCCCATTTTCTACCATTTTTTGGGTTATGTAATTTCCCTTTAGACCACAAGAGCAGGAAGAACCCCTTTAGTCAATAGGCAATAGAAAATTTCGGCTACTTTTCCCCTTGCTGTATTTGTGACTATATTCGGATCACGGTTCGTTTGCGTAATTTCTCTTCTTCATAAGCCCCCCAACGTCAAGTACTCCAATTCGGCTCTTGGCCCGCTCAAGTTGCCGCTAAGAACAGGTGACATTCGGTGAGCGTTCTGTATAGATCCAAATGTAGCAATAGAATGCCTCTACGTTTTGCGGTATGGACACCGTCGCGAACTATTGTGGTGAAAGAAGAATGGTTTTCAGACACTAAGTTGTATCATCGTTAAAAAGCCCTCGAGACAATAGCAAACCGCATGTCCTAATCTTTTATACAGACATGGTCGACATTACACGGCGACCGGTGACAACCAACGTGAACACATATAACTTGGTCTAATATCCTTTGGCTAAATTCTCTCATTCTTCCAAGACTTTCAGCTTTCTTAATTAAACACTTCCGAAATGGACGAACGACAAAATCTGGCTACGACTTATGGGAACTTCCTTATCTCTTTCTAAAATTACACGATGAACCGGTATTTCTTCATATATATGGCCTGCATTCAAGTTGATGCGAGAACAAATTTCGAGCGTAAAACGTTTCTGTCGTAAGTCAGCGCAGCAACCGAGACGAAAGTATTTTTCAATGGAGTAACAATGCTGCAAACTTTATTTCAACAATAAAACCCCCATTGGAATTATTACACTTTAACAAGCCGAATATGGCAAAACAAAAAGGGTACTTTAAGAGCCCATTCCCATTTTAAGCATTGAATGAGTCGATACGCTCATAATCACTGGCGAGATTATTAATTCTTCCAATTACCAACTGGCACATCATTTATCTACTGCATTGTTGGCATTGCGACTGCTGCCTGGGTATGGGTAACATCCTGCTCACGCCACATCTGCGTCACCGTTTTCAGCTGAGTGTAGAAATTGATTCCCTGGGAAAAAAACACACGCTATGATCAGTATCAAGTAGCCGGATCAATCGACAACCATCTTACTTGTTTGCCGTAAAAGTTGGCATCACCGCGGAACGATCCACGAGAGCCGGTGAACGAGAACATTGGCAACGGAACCGGAATGGGTACGTTTACTCCGACCTAATCCGTAGTACAAAATCTTTCTCGGTAAGAAGGCAGGGAGTTTGGTTTTTATGATTACCGCAACTAGTGATTTACCTGACCAACATCGATTTCTTGGGTAAATTTCCTGGCAGTGGCACCGTTAGTGGTGAAGATAGCCGTGCCGTTGCCGTACATGTTAGAGTTGATTGTGGTGATGGCATCATCCAGTGTGTCTACCTTGAGGATGACCAATACCGGGCCAAAGATTTCTTCGCGGTAACATTCCATGGAAGGCTGTAAAAAAAAACATGTTGTTCGGTCGTCAGAAAAGACACTTGTTAAAAAATGATTTCTCAACAGATTTAGCTAACTCACCGTGACATCAGTTAGAATGGTTGGGCCGACAAAGTTGCCCTTCTCGAATCCAGGGACAACAATGTTTCGGCCGTCCAAAATACAATTGGCTCCTTCATTAATACCTGACTGAACAAGTTTGGCGATGCGATTCTTGGCTTCGGGAGAGATAACTGGCCCGAGATCGGCATCAGCAATGTGACCTTGAATAAGTGAAACAAAATAGTTGGTTAAGATTGAATTGAAATATGGGAGTTTCAACACTAAATATTCATCGATTGTTCATTTCGTTTCCGGTGTATTCCACGGCATACCTGCGTTCACTTTCAATTTCTTGGCCCTTTCAACAAGATCGGGAATCCAGTTGGCAGCTTCACCTACAAACAATGCCGTGCTCAAAGCCATGCAACGTTGGCCAGCAGCGCCGAAAGCGGCACCCACCTATCGTGAGCTATTGGTTACATAACTGAAGTGAATATATAATATATATTCTATTGTATATACTAGCTGGTTGAGGGTATTCTCTTTGTTGGCGTCGGGCATAATGACTCCGTGATTTTTGGCTCCCATATTTGCCTGTACACGCTTGCCACTACGGGATCCTCGTTCGTAAATGTATTGCCCCTACAATTAAAAAAACAAACAAAAAACAACAAAGATAAAAACAAAATATTAAAAATTTTAAGTTGGAGTGATAATAAATATAACTTACGGCTTGGTCAGATCCAACAAAAGAAATGGCTCTAATATCAGGATGATCGCAAATAAAATTAACGGAATCGTGTGCTCCGTGAATAACGTTGACGACGCCGTCAGGTGCGCCAGCTTCACGCAACATGTCGACGAGCATCATGCAAGCTCCAGGATCTCTCTCTGAGGGTTTGATCACATAGGTGTTTCCACACACTAAAGCAACGGGAAACATCTACAAAAAAAAAAATCGAATAGTTTAAAGGTAATTAACATGTCAAAGCAAACGCGTTCTTACCCATAGAGGGATCATTGCAGGGAAGTTGAATGGCGTGATTCCTGCGCAAACACCCAAAGGAGTACGAAAGGACAAGGTGTCCATGTCTTTGGCAATATTCGGCATAGTCTCACCCAGCTGCAGACTTGTGACACTGCAACAATGTTCGACAACCTCTGCAGATTTCAAAAGTGCTCTACAGGTTCTTGGAAGTTCATGAATAATTTAGTTGCCAATATCTTACGCAGTCCTCTGAGAACATCACCCTCAGCATCAACTAAGGTCTTTCCTTGTTCAGCTGTGATGCTTTTGGCCAACTCTTTCTATAAAATTTAAATGAAAAAAGGAATTAAGAAATGAGTTTTGAAACTTCAAATGGTTATTTTAAGTACCATGTTGTTGCGAATGATGTGCTGGTAACGAAGCATGACTTGCTGCCTTGTGAGAATTGAAGTTTTTGACCATGTTTTGTAGGCTGCTTTGGCTGCCTCAACTGCAGATTCCATTTCATCTCGGGTGGCTTTCGGGACTTTTGTGATCACCTTAGAAAACAGGAAAATGTAGGATTTAGGTCCAATTAGAATCTCCTAACAACAAATTCCACCATACTTCGTTTGTGGCTGGATCACAGAGATCGATCCATTCATTGGTCTTTGATTCAACCATTTTGTTATTGATGAATAGCTTTGTAGTAGGAACAGCACAATGATGTCCACGGAGCCCGGCATTTTGGAAGGATTTCGGGATCTAAGTGTGAAATAAAGAACATTATTCTAAAATATACGACACACTACAGTTGCTACTTCTCAGACAACTACTCCCACAAAATTTATTACGTAATAAATTGTCGTTCCCATGAGACTTATCATCAAAACACTCACCAAAGAAACGGTGCGCAGCATGATAGCAGCCATGTTGTATCAACAATCAGACCAATCACGGAAACGAAAGAAGTGCAGCAAAGAAATTAATGCGTAACAAGCAGAGCAGAGTAGTTACACAAAAAATTTCGTCCGTACTAATGCGATTAAAAAACAAGTTCGTCTTATAGACGACTCCTGCCATCTACAAGTCAATCTACCTACTATCTGTTCTCAGCGCCTCCTTTCGGCGTTCGCTGAAAACTTACTTCCTTTCCCAATTGTCATAAAAAACGTAAACGTTGGAAGTTGTAACAGTAACATTCAGACGCCGACCAAGTATGGTCTGTTGTCTTGTGACAATAACTACTACTTGCTCGTGAGAGGCGAAACTCCACATATGTGTATTTACACAATAACACAATACAAAATTCCCCAAAAGCATAAACATCAAATCCATAATTGGGACATGGTTTGCTCAAACTTCTGGACCGATGTGTTCGAATTTATTCCCCCTACTGCCGAAATACTGATATTACTGAATAAAGCACGGAACCAATAATATCTGCACTTTAGCCTTCTTTATTAACTCTTTCTTAAACTCAAACAAACGCGTGCATTGGTACATATTTCATGGGGGAACTGTACGGGATTGCACAGTTTTGCACATGATTGTACATTGTCGATCTTTGTGCAATTTGCCGGCATGGCATACTTTGTATCCATAGTTACAGCCGGAGTGTGTGGTAAGTTCTCGGAAAGGTGATAACAAATTCACCTTGGAGAACGGCACTCCATTAACAGTCAAAACATCATTTACATTAGGTGTTATTATGCACTGTTTATGCATATTAGATAGAGAATAATTGAGGTGAATCGGGGGAAATACCAAAAAACCATAAAATCGTATAGTTAAGTTACCAGCATTTCTGGCAACACGACGAAGCTGGCTGGGTGATTCATCACCAGAAAGATGACGTCATTAATTCGATAAGACATTTGCAAATAATAATATATTAGAGAAAATGGCTTGTAATAAATTTTAGATCCATCTGTCATCGTAAATAGATGGCAGTTATTCGTCATCGAACCCAACGACGACTTCACCGAACCATACCTGTCAAATTAAAAAATAGCGTCAATGTCCATTTCAGTATATATTTATGGTGGGTAGGCGTAAAACTGGGTGTTGTTCAGACGGCCCAGGAGGAGGTTGTTGAGACGGCCAGGTCAGGGGGTAACGAGACGGCTCAGTAGGCTGTTGTTGAGAAGGCTTTGTAGAGCGTTGTGGTAACGGCCTTGTTGGGTTTTGTTGTGACGGCCCAGTCGGTTTCTGTTGAGAAGCCTTAGTTGGGTTTAGTAGAGACGGCACAGTAGGTTGTTGTTGTTGAGACGGTGCAGTGGTGTGTTGTTGCGGTCTGTTGTTGTGGTTTATTGTTTGTTGTTGCCGTCCTATTGGAATCGCGTTCTTTGTTTTTTGTTCAGGCGGTTTCTGTTGTGACAGCCCAGTTGTATTCTTAGTATGACGATTTCTAAAATCGTAAGATTCTTTGAGAATTTCTGTATTTAAAAAGGAACCATGTTCGGTCGCATAGAATTTTTCTCGAATGATAAATTCAAATTTAAATTCCGTGATGTTAAAGTCTCGAGGGTTCCTTAAATGTAAATTAAGTTAATTTAAATTGTTTTATTTTAGATAAATGTGACCTTAATCCAACACAAATAGTTTTTTACACAGATTTGATTCATTTTATTGCTTCTTGCCAATGGATCATTGCATAGCCAGCACATTTCCTATTTTTCCTTCTTGGACGTCGGTCATGTCAACAAGGTCGCCGGAAATAATTTTTTGGAGATCACAACAACATTCTGATTTTGGACTCAGACTGAAATTGTTATCCCTATCAAGAGACCCGATATTATGGGGAACTAAACATAAATAACACATTTCAATTTAGTCTCAGGGTCAATTATCCACAATTTTTTTATTCAATTTTCTATTCAAGTTTTTACCAACGAACAGAGGGTACTAGTTCGACAAATGACTCGACTTGGTCTTTAGATGTTGGTTCTCGAAGAGTATTCCATATTTCTTGGCATTTTAGGCACAAGTTGGATTCCCCGTCGACTTTTCTGCCATCGCCAGCACAACAGTATGCGGCTGTTCCAGGACAAAAAAATGTTTCTCCGAGAGTTTTTGATTCAATGATAATTCAAAGATGTTTAATTTTTGCATTTTCCCAACCCTTTCGTTATTTGCTGAGGCAATGTTTGTATAACTTCCTCGATCGGGAATCCCACCGATGATGTCTAGGAATTCCGTAAAATTCCGGTTCTGCTGAGGCATAAAACATCTAGCACGTAATTCTAAATAGTGTTGCGGCCTCGACTTGCCGTGATTAAAAAAAGAAACAAAGGAACAAAAAGTCTCGTTTAAACGTTGTATTACTCAAAGAGCGGCCACCTCTCACGTGGTTTCTTCCCGCTCGATGTTTTTACCTGAATTACTAACTAAGAGAGGGAGAGCTTCAGGGGAAGGTCTTCTGGCTCAACTCCCGATGGCAAACGTCTTCCAAGAATTAAGTCCATTAGATCCGAAGCGTGGACCATTAGCTCTTCTTCCGTGTTTTTTTATTAACGAGACAAAAAAAAAACACGTAGTTGAGGTCCAGCTTCATCTCTTTTAGACCAAAAAGAAAAACAAGAATGCCTCCATGGCAGCATCCAAATCCGCCGTTGGTGATCGTGCATATCAGATGGATGCACTCCGGCCCCCATTGTGCCTGCCACATAAGGTTGCCGAGAAATGAGTAGAAGAATGGGCTCTAACTTTTAGCTCTAACGACTGGACCATTTCACACTTAAAATCAAAAAGTTTCAAATTTGATGTTGGTATTATAAACTGTTCAGAACTTATTTCTGATTTCGGTTAGAGTTTCGCTGTTGATTTCCTAAATGCCTTTCTAATCTAATTGTTAGTAAAATATATTTCGATGTAGCTTAAGATTACAGTTTCTAATGTTAATGGGGAAATTTATTTCTTTGTTGTCGGGCACAAAGGCCGCGTTATTTTAATTCCACGAGAAATTAAAAAAAATACGCCTGCACTTAAAATTGTAACTCAAAAAAATTCTAAAGTAAATGATAATGTTGATTGTTTCGAATCACATGAAAATATAAATTTACAAGTTAATAAGTAATGACATCTGGCATTGTAACACCCTAACTATTGCACGCAACATGTTTAAAGAAAGTCGCTACGCGAAACCGCCAAAAATTTTAAAAGCAAATTCTGAATATGAGATATCAACTATTTGAAAATGGTAAACAAAAAGCTATTCACTATTTCACACGACTTTTCAAACCATTTGCAAATGGTCTACGCGGGTAACAACCAGGACTAGGTACGTTCTTTTGTCGTATCGCGTTCTCTGCAAAAGTTAGTCGGAAGTTAAAGGACGGTGTCTGTGAAAAATTTAACATTTTGCAATCTTTTCTGCAACTTTTCTTGCAATCTCTGCGCGTCCCACGGGCTTTACATCACCATCATTTGGGAGCACATATTTTTCCCCAAAGCTTCAAATTGGGACGTGCGGCTCATGTCAATCTCGGTTCGCTGCAAAACTTAATTTTTTGGCAAAATCACTACAACATTCTATATTATGGAAATATTTGCGATTTTCTTTAGAAAATGGAAATCCTTAGAAACAGGTCGATTAAGTACAATTTTTCACGTAGATTATTGAGCTTTATTCTGATTTGCACTAACTTTTGTTGTTAGCTCAGTGTTTCATTAAAAAAGTAAATGGAACATGCTATATATTTGAAAAAAAAATTATCCCAATTTTTTACATTACCATTTTTTATAAAATAGAATATTCAAATTTCTACTCAAGTTTTTAATAACGAAATTAGAGATTTTCCATGGATTCCGTAACCATCTGCCTATAAACAAACAAGCGTTAACCTGCATTGTAAAGAGGGTATAGATCCCAGCGAATTCTCGTGATTCAAATCAATGTAATACATCTAAAATTTCATTGATCGGGGAAAAATATTATAAAGCATAAATTTTGAAAGCTGACCATCAGATAAGTGTAGTTTTTCATGCAGATTGTCGTGCTGCAGTCGTATTTCCGCTGTCTACTACCGTTTCCTCTGTATTTGATTAAGAAGGTACAATTTACAACAACTGATCCTTATAATGTCCTCCATGTACTGTAAAAATGACAATCGGTTCTATCGCTCGTAGAACAAAATAGAGGATAAAAATAGATAGGCTATCAAATTTCTCGATTTTTCAACCCTTAGAAGCCAACTCTTGTTGAAATGATGGCAATTTTCGTAATCTACGGAACATTTACCACCGAAATCTTGTATTTTTGGAAAAGTTTCAAAAATGGACAAAAATCGCAAAAATAGGAAGTCTATAGTATGGGAAAAAGTGCAATTTTCGTCATGAGCTGAAATGCTTCAGAAACAACACTACAAGTGTAGTTTTTCATGAAGATTCTCGTGCTGCACTCGTATTTCCGCTGTCTACGTCTGTTTCCTCTGTATTTGATTAAGAAGGTAAAATTTACTACTTAAACGAGAAAGCTTCAAAATCCGATGACGTAAGAATGAAGGACTTTATCAGAAAATGATCCTTATAATGTCCTCCATGTACTGTAAAAATGACAATCGGTTCTATCGCTCGTAGAACAAAATAGAGGATAAAAATAGATAGGCTATCAAATTTCTCGATTTTTCAACCCTTATAAACTCTTGTTGAAATGATGGCAATTTTCGTAATCTACGGAACATTTACCACCGAAATCTTGTATTTTTGGAAAAGTTTCAAAAATGGACCAAAATCGCAAAAATAGGAAGTCTATAGTATGGAAAAAAGTGCGATTTTCGTCATAAGCTGAAATGCTTCAGAAACAACACTATAAGTGTAGTTTTTCATGCAGATTCTCGTGCTGCACTCGTATTTCCGCTGTCTACTACCGTTTCCTCTGTATTTGATTAAGAAGGTAAAATTTACAACTAAAACGAGAAAGCTTCAAAACCCGATGACGTAAGAATGAAGGACTTTATCAGAAAATGATCCTTATAATGTCCTCCATGTTGCGATTCAAATCAATGTTATACATCTAAAATTTTATTTGTCGGGAAAAAAGTATTATAAAAGATAAATTTTAAAAGCTGACCATCAGACGACTTTAGCATTTAATTGTTTACTCAAATTCGTACATTATCGCATTGTCATGATACTTTTTAATTAAGATAAAATTCTCTTTATCGTAAATTTTAGGATATACAAGAGCTAGAATGAATTCAGTTATGAATAAAAAATCGCATTTAAAAATTAACTGTAGCTTTGTTTTCTCAAATCGGTAAAAAAAAAGCTATTCACTATTGGTCCATTTCAGGGCGGGATTTATGAACGTAGAAACCATCGCCCCAAAATTTTGTAAAACCATTATGGCCAAAGCGCGCCGCTTTGGAAGGTACCCTCAGGGTTTCTGTAATTATAATTAAGTTTGGTTCAGGTGTGTATAAATTTAAGAATATATCAAAAATTTAGAAAATTCTGCAAAATTGTGTACCGCGCCGCTGGTGGCGCAACACTTCGATATTTGAATGGGCCGGACACAAACGCAATATCAAAACTTTTTGCAAGTGAATATGCGCGCTTTATGAAGGTTGTATAACTTTCTCTGCAAAACTCAATGAATGGCAGAGAAAGAGAAGTCAAAAAATGAATTTTGGAAATAACACCTGGTCTAATAGCGAAGGAAAACAATTTTTGTTGGAACTCGCTGAAAGAAAGATATTTTTATACCAAAGTTAGGAAATATGGGGTAAATTGTAAGATGAGATCTGAATTAAATATTGCTTCGCATTCGCCGTGATTCAAATCAATGTATGCATCCTGAAATTCTATTTGTTGGGAAAATCGGGTATTTAAAAGTATTTAAATATAAATTTTAAAAGCTGACTAGCAGACGACTTTAGCACTTCCACTGTTTACAAAAATTCGTACATTTTCGCATTTTCATGATACTTTTAAACTAAGAAAAAATTCTCTTTATCGTAAATTTCAGCATATACAAAAGCTATAATCAATTCAGTTTTTAATAAAAAAGCACATTTAACATTTAACTGTAGCTTGGTTTTCTCAAACTCGTGTACCTAAAAAAGGGTAATTGCAGAATTCCTATTGGTCTATTTTTGGGTTCTTTGAAAAACGCGCCGCTTTGGAAGGTGAAGGGTTTCTGTAATTTGTTTGGTTTACCGTTCACGTGTGCATTAATTTAAGAATATTTAATTTAGTTAAATTAAGGAAAATTGTGTACCGCGCTGTTGGTGGCGCTCGGGGTCTTGTGTTTGAATGGGGCGGACGCAATATCAATTTTTGGAAAGTGAATATGGTAAGGGTTGATGAAGGTAAACTTTGTCTTTACAAGTTTCTGATATAGGAATGGCAGATAAAGAGAAGTCACTAAAAATGAAATTTCAAAATTCATTTTTGAACCTTCCTGGGGCCTCTAGTAGCGAAGAACATAAATACAGTTTTTCAACTGATTGAAAGGAAGATATTATCATGCATAGAAATATAGGGTTAATTGTTAGATGAGTTTTAAATTAAACATTAAAATGTGACTTATATATTGTTCACGGGACCTCGTGGGTCGTCCGGTGCTGCGCCCCCACCGGATTTTACATTATTAAAAAACAAGTATTATAGTACGGTATTACATTTAAAAAAAAGGCATATTTTATTGACTAATTGGTTGCCAAATAAAAAAGGAATGTTAGCAAGAGATAATGACTAGCCTTGTATTAAACATACGAAATTAAAGACTTTTCGATTGGTACCGTATCTATCTAGTCTACCAATAAACAAGCGTTAACCTCCATTCTAAAGAGGATATAAGTCCCTGAGAGTCCCCGTGATTCAAATCAATGTAATACAATTAAAATTTCATTTGTCGGGAAAAAAGTATTATAAAATATAAATTTTAAAAGCTGACCATCAGGCAACTTAAGCACTTCATTGTTTACGCAAATTCGTACATTATCGCATTTTCATGATACTTTTTAATTAAGAAAAAATTCTCTTTATTGTAAATTTCAGGATATACAAGAGCTATAATGAATTCAGTTATGGATAAAAAATCACATTTAAAAATTAACTGTAGCTTTGTTTTCTCAAACTCAAGTACCTAAAAAAGGGCAATTTTGCAGAATTCCTATTGGTCCATTTCAGGGCGGGATTTATGAACGTAAAAACCATCGCCCCAAAATTTTGTAAAACCCTTCAGGTAATTTTGTAAAATAATTTTGTAATTATCCTTTGTGTAACAATTCCCATAAGGTCGAATTTTGATCCATTCACACTCACTATAGAAAACAAAGTCATATTTACGTAAGCAATTTCACGTGTATTTTCTTTATCTCATTTTGGCATTGCTGTGGCTCTATAGCAATTAAGATGTCATGAAGCAAATTACGACTCGATATGATTAAGTCTGGATGGCATCTTATATTGATGATGTTCGCAGACAAAAAAACACCGACTTCATGTTCTTTCATTAGCAAGATTACACTTCAAACCTCTTTGAACACAAAACACTGTACAAGTAAAAACAAAAAATAAACGTGTCTCAGTCTTCCGAAAGCACTCTGGACCCCTCGATAAGATTTCCTAATATCCACGTCATGATGCATGGCAATTTTGTCGGTAAAAAATATTACCTGAACACTCGAGTGATCAATTAATTTAAGTAAACGACTTTTCAACAAATCGAGGGTAGACGAATGTCTTTTCTTAAGAAATTGATAGAGAAAATTTACGTTGTAACGTTGATTTTTAGTCTGCACATTTGTGTCGAGTTAGACCCAATACTGATTTTTCCTTAACATTGGGTTTGTGGTGCGGGAGGAGTAGGTAGAGTTGCCACAATGGACGTCAGGATCCAACATGGCCCACTCCTCCATACTTTCATCGGCAATACCGTACGGATAACGGGCGTTGACTAGTTCCGACGTCTCGGACTCGGAGCGCTCCGATAGCAAAGGGTTGAGTAGCGGGATAATCTTGCACTGAGGCACCGAAGGACCCATAGCTGATCCAGACGCCGAATCATGTTGTTGCGGTTGATGCCAGGATCCGCGAGTCCGGCCATTTAGCGAGCTGATGGTACTAGATGCGCTCATGGGACTTGCGCCAATACCACGCAGGGCCCTTGACGGGCGAGGTGACAAAGGAGGATCCAAATAATCCAGTCTTGGAGGTGGCGGTGGCTCGGGATCGCTGTCTGTGTCTCCGAAATCTCGGGGGTGGTGATGCATATTGGCCGGAATTCGATAAGCGTCCGTGACTTGGAAATCGGAAACGCCTCCCTTTTGGTGCCCATTCTACATTCCGATACAAGAATAGAATTAAGATGAGAAGTGGAATGCTAGGAATGAATGTTGGATGCCTATTTTATACCTTCAGTGTTCCAGATAGTCGATACAGCTGCATGTCGCCGGCAGTTGGATTACCCGGTTCATTTTTGGGATGTTTGTGCATTGGTGGCTTCATGCGACACCTTGATTACGTTTTGGAATAAAAATTAAAATCAATCTCGTATTTTCAACGTCGAAATACACTTAAAACTTACTTGATTGTGATGAGAATGACAAGACCAAGACCCAAGATGCCACAAACGATACCAACGATGAGGAAAATATCGTTGGTCATGACGCCTAAACCGAGGCCAGCCAGAGTATTTTCCGTGACAATGTCGGGCGACGTCGGTTGTCGCGAGTTTCCAAAATTCTGATTCGTAGTTTGGCCCTGAAGGATGTCAATGCTATTTTTGCTGGCCGCGACCAAGGTGGAACCACTGGTGCCGCTTGGTAAAAGCTGGAACTCGATAGTCCCGATGGCCGGCTGAACATTGGGCGCCGTCAATCGATACTCGCAGCTGTCGAGCAAAAACGTCTCGTTCAAGCTCTCCAACTTGCGGGCGACGTAGAAGATGAATTGACTTTGAACATCTTCGTGACTGAAGACATAAGTGTCCTTCTCTTTGTTGCCGTTGCCCGATTGGCGTTTAACCAGTCGGTTGATTCCGCTGCTGGACGATGGGACAATCTTACGAATTTTGCCGTAGCGGGGTTTGCGGATAATGGTGAAAGTCGGGTTGCTGTTGGTCAATGTGGCCAGCCGCCCGGCATCGAGTGTGGCTATCGTGATTGGCGTTTTCTCCCCTACAATTGCACGGAGGGGACGTTTGATACTGTTAGGATTGTTCGCCAAAAGTGGCGACACGCTGACGTTGAACAACTGCTTTTCCAGCACAACGGCCATGTTCCAAACGGTAACTTGGAAAGAATCGAACGAGGCCGTCATGTTGAACTGGACATAGAGCAGCTCTTCTTTGTCGATATTGGATTGGCCAAATGTAGTGACGTGAACGTCGTTGATGTAAAGTCGTCCGTTTTCCGGTTCCTTAGTCTAAGAGAAGAATAAGGAAACATTCAAAATTCAGAACCAAAAAATTGTTGCTCCGTGTACGTACCACATTGTAAAAGATGTGTTTACGTTGCCCGTTGGATTCGGCGCCCATCGAGAAATTGCTGACGACGGCAGTCGACTGTCCTTGTTGAATGTTGATGATGGAGTGATTGACAAAACGAAGAGTTAGAGACTCGAAATGGATGGTGAAGACGCCGCTGTCTGCCTTGAAATGTCCGTCAGAGACGCGGAAGTAAAACGACGTGGATTTGGGATCCATCGTTCCATCATGCAGGTAGACTATCCGCCCTCGATTGATGTCATCTTGGCTAAAACGTTGCAAGGGTGGCCCGGTCGTGGCCGAAGCGATAGCCGACGCGGTCGAGTTGTCCGTCGTCAAAGCCAGTTTGCCGTACTTGGGCGGCTGAATGACTTCATAGATCAAATCCTTGGCGGACGTGTCGGCGTCTTCCGTTAGCAAAACTTCGGCTGTGATGGCACGCCACTGACGTTGCACCACCGTCATGGCCGGGGCTTTGGTTAGCAGCTGGAAGACTTGATCGTTGACGGGCAAGATGTTGACGCGTAGCGTTCCGTTGTAGAGGAGAATATCCGGCCGATCGGATCCCCTTTCCGGCCTTTGCAAAAAGACGGTAAGTCCGATCCAGTCCTCGAGCGTATCCGAATGATCGTGCTGATATTCCACTCGGCCAGCTGCAATTTCCCCAGCGGTCATCTCGCTGCCATAGTCCACTCTTCGCCCACCGACGGACACGAATCCGTGCTGCGGCGCCTGCGATAACACTAACCGTAATCTGGGCGGCTGGGTTGCCAGCACACCCTGGTAACTGCTAATCAGCTGGACAATGCCGCTCAAGTTCAGGTTCTTTTCGCGTATCACTGCCGTCCCACCTTCTTCCGTCTCTAGAGCCACTAATCCTATTTAAAAAGAGTAAATTTAGCTGCTATTTTCAGAAGAATGTCCAAATAGAATAAAAGTCTACCTAAGTATCTGTCCAGTCCACCTTCAGCCATTGTAGCAACAGAAATTTCAATGTTGAACTGTTGCTGCTGGAGCGGTGAGCTGAGGTCGGACATGATGTCGATGACGAAACTGTCGTTAACGCTGACATCGGCGAAAGGCTCTGTATGCTCGTAGATAACGAGACTTTGATTGAGATCGCGTTGAGTAAAACTGGTGATTCGCTTAGTGGATCCGTCTGCCTGTTCGAGGAGGAGTCGTCCGAGACGAGGTGGTCTTGATACCTGGAATCGAGGCACGTTTTGCTGCCGATTGGTCAATATGTCACCACTCGTCACGGCAAGTAACTGGGCGGATGTAATTGACTGTTGCATCATGGGGAATACGTGGAGCCGCTGGTTGCGCACCAAGCGCACTTGCATTTTACGGGCACTGATCTGTAGCTGGTGCTGACTCGGCAACGATTGGCCGTCCGTCAAATTGAACGAAACGCTGCAGTTGGTCCGTCCTAAAAAGACAAAAATTTCAAAAAGATTCAAACGGCTTTCTTTTTCTCCATTTTAAATTCACTAACCTTGATGGACAAATGCAATTTGATGTTTGTCAATTTCTTGCTGACTGAAAGTTGTAACCGGATCGCTCAAGTTGGATCCCGAAGCTAAAAAGCCGCATTCCGCTTTGGCAAAACTGTATTCGATCGAAAGTGGAGGTGTGTCGACGTCAGATGCACCTGTAGCCCAATCGATACAAAAGTTAGGTCGAATGTCAACAGAAAATCGAATAAATCTTTTACCGAGTTGTGATTTGTCTAGCAATGTAGTGGACCCCTGCCAAACCAAAATGCCCGTGTTGTTGACAAGAATTGGCCGTTCATCGTCTACGGGACGCACTTGGATCTGAATTGTGGCCGGCAAACTCTCCTTTTTACCTGCATAGAAAAATTCTTTGTAAGTTGGCATTATTTCAATAATTTTCTTACTTAATTCAGCACTCACCAGCAAGGGCGATAATGTCCAACGTATCGTTGGCCTCTTCGCTTCCATCGTGCCAATACAGAACTTGTTTTTCGATTAATTGCGAATAAGTAAACCGAGTCAATGGTTCGGCATTGGCTGACGCGTCTTTCAGTTGAAGATTGCCGTGGATGGGCAGTTTGGTGACTAAGAAAGCGTCGACCTTGTCTGCGTAGTAGCGTGTCACAATTTTGAGGTCGGAGACGGTCAGAACGGCGTGTCCGCCTTCGAGAACCTCGATAGGTCGAGTGAGAAGGTAGATGGATTTGGGGATAATCGCCAGTTGAAAAGTCAGATTGGTCAACGTAACGACACCGTTTGTTACATCGAAAACAAAGTGGTCGGAGCTTTGATTAGCACCAGATTGGATATAGTGCAAACGCTGCTCATCGATAGCGCTCTGATCAAAGATATGGACTTCGGGCGGAAGTAGATTGGCGCTACGAC
Source organism: Ceriodaphnia dubia (assembly GCA_022539655.2). NCBI lineage: Eukaryota > Metazoa > Arthropoda > Branchiopoda > Diplostraca > Daphniidae > Ceriodaphnia > Ceriodaphnia dubia. Next base: position 313,796 of record JAKUCG020000230.1, on the reverse strand, counting down.
TCGTCGCTACATCCTCGTACTCGTGCTCGTCTCGATCCACCTCCAGGTAACCATGTATCGGCGGTTGGTGAACGATGTAAGTCACATCTTGTCGATTGACACCAGGAGGATGTCCAATTTTCAAAGCCGATTGATCGATCGTGAAACTTGTACCTATAAAATTTCACGCTGATGAATAACGTCGCTCAATTGAAACTGATAAAAATAAGAGGCTTTTACCTTCTTCCACAGTGACGAGTTGATTTTGAATCACTTTGAGAGGCTGCCAATAGCTTTCTGGATAGATTCTCACTTCGACGACGCATTCGAATTCGACTCTTCTGAGAGAAGCGCGAACTTTGAACCAATCCTTGGCGTCAGTTTGATTTTTGCTCTGATAGGTGACTTTGGCGGAGAGGAGATCCTCTTGTGTAAACGACTCCATTTTGGCAACTGTAGAGCCATTGACTTGGACGGAGCCGTGCTGCGGTTCGTCGAGTAAGTAGAAGGCCAGCTCGCTTGCGTCATAGTCGAGATTGGAGATCATGCCCAGTTGTTCAACTTCTAAAGTAGCGAAATAACCGCGTCGGACAGTCAACCTTGTCTGATTGATTCGTTCCAGAAAAGGATCGGAAGCCTGCACTTCCAGCGTCCCTGTGACATGGTATTGCCCATCCGTTACCCAGCTATAAAAACAAGGGAGGAATCTATTAGTACAGGCTCATAAATCACGCAATTCCTCAAGAAAAAAAGATTACAGTGCTGTGCGGCCATAAGGGCTGCCAATGTGTCGGAAGAGAATCTTGCCCTCGTTGACATCCTCTTGGCTGAATTGGAATACCTAAAGAAGGGGGTAGAGTAGTAGAGGCAACGTATTATGAGGTGTTATTTTTAACCAATACAATGTCTGCACTCTGGGAAACAAAGTGCCTATAGCACCAGCGTCGTAAATATTATGGCCGGCTCTAAAGCGACGAACGGAAATGGCCCACTCGGGATGCGCGACAAGAGGAAAATCACGCAAGAGAACAGGCTTGTCTTTTATCCTATACAAGTATCTATAGCGAACTTTGTCGAAGGACATTAAAGCAGCTGTGAAAAGCAAAAAAAGAACAGCAAACCCCCTATACACTTCGACGAGCGCAAAACACAAGCTAACTCGATGGGATTTTTATGATCACGGCGATGGATCGTCATTGCGTGTCGCTGTTGAAAAGGGACACAACAAACTGGCGCATTCCCAGAATATATAGGGCCAGCCTTTTAAATGGAGGAATATTCGATTGGTTATTACTTGAACGTCTGGTCTCTCCGTCAGATAAAAAGCGCCGTTGGGTACACCGCGTCGAGAATAGACGATAGTCGCCGGGCTGGTATCAACGTCCGGGTCGACGTATCTTGAAAAGCAAAAGAAATGGATACAGTTAATTCTTGTAACTTGACGATGAAAAGTGAGTCAGGGAAAAATATGTAATACCTGAGAATGTCTGGAGTGAGTCGGCGTTCTCCATTGGTAACGACGCGAAGTACTTGATCGCTAACCCGAACTGGTTGGTTATCATTCTTCATGTGAGCGCGTATTGGAAAAGTACCAACGTACTGGAAATCTTGAGTCGGGTCGTCGGGAGCCATTCGAGGGCGGGCGAGGAACTGGAACGCATCGGTGATGGATTCGCTGTCGTCGTGCTTATAAATGACGCGCTGGTCAGTTAGGTCGTCCGATCCGAACCAGCTAATGTTGGCGCGCATTACGGACCGCTTACTATTGTCCATCAAGTTCAGCTGCCCGTGCTCGGGCTTCTCCAGCACCGTGTAATTGATCGACATCGCCGTGGAGAACCCCAAAAGACTAGCCTGTAAAACTGCAGTTTCGCCTTCGTTGACTAATAACTCGCCAATAGTCGCCGTTATTGACGGCGGATCATTGCCTGGTGAGTAGGTAATCTCGAAACGGTGGACGTCAGAGACCAGGCCGGAAGATGCAACGCGGAAAGTGAAGCGATCCCGCAAAGACGACAATGTCCGTCGGACCAGTCGATACTGAAGACGCTGCGAATTGAGGATGCTTTGGGACCATTTCGACCCGGTCTCTAATGGATTCGATGGTGACTGAATCCACAACGAGCCGTAAAGCGGTGGATCTATCAGAGTGTAAATAACTTCTTCCTCGGCGCTCGAGTGGGGCTCGGTAACGAATTTAAGTAAAGCCGTTCCAATAGATTGCGTAGAAGACGCGGTGATGGAGAGTCCGCGGTTGTTTTCTTCGCGTAGTACGGCATCGAGCAGCTGGAAGCGGAACTGATACATGATGGGCGAACGGAAAACTTCGGCTACTTCCAGGGCGACGGAAACGGAGAACTGGAAATCATCTTGACTGGCCGGCGGTTGGAAACCCGTTGGCAGGTGGACGTAACGGATGCGTTCGCCTCGCTGCAGTTGCCCAGAGTTGAACCAGTTGATGGGTTGCCAGCGGCCGGAACGCCATGCTTGGATTTGTCCGTGCTGAGGAGGTCTGGTGATGTCGTAACGGATGTCCAGCTCTTGATCAGGCGCGTTGGTGCTAAAAGTCAGATTGGCGGCCGTCAGGGCAGCCGAGCCGTTGACGGGCACCAACAGGCCCGTGTTGTTGGACAGGAAAAGTTGCAGGTCGAAAGCGGCGATTCGTAAGACGGCCGTCGGTCCGCTCTCGGCTCCGTCCGACACTCGCAAAGCCAGCCGGCCGTTGGGCGAGCCCCTGTGGACGTACCAGATTCTTCCTTGGTTGACATCCTCTTGTGTGAAGCTGCTGATGGCCACTCCAGGTTGAAGTTTGTTTTCAATCGACCCTAAATTACAATTAGATTGAAGATGATTATGAGGCGAAACGTTTCACGAAATCCAGAAGTTCCATTGAACAAGACTCCAAGCAGCCACACATAGTACTGCAAACAGTTTCTAACATATTCATGTCACTACGCTATAGTTGGCTGTTACTTAGGTTCCCTTCGCGAACGAAAGTTAACTTTGCACGAACAAAGTGCCAGCAAATAGTTGATCTACAATAGTTACCTAACTCTCTCTATGCCCGACTAATCTAAGCGATTCAGCCGGATTCAGCCCAATAAATTGTAGACACAACTTTGGATCTCTTTATATTTTCTACTTTTTTTTTCTCTGAAAGATTGAGAAAACACGTGCCGCCGATCAATAAGATTGTCTAGCCAAACAAACACGAAAAGTTAAAAAAAAGTCCGCACCAAAGTTCGTGCAGAGTTAAAAGGCGGACCACCAGATGGCTCGTCAAAAAATGGAAGTGACAAATTCAATCCCGGAAACCCGAAAATAGAATGCCGTTCCGAGGCAATTTCCATCAAGAGAGGCATTGAGCTTTGTCAAGAGGCTTTTCGTCAGTGCCTAATAACATTTGGCTGCCAGTATTCATTCATGTGCCAAGTCAAATCACGCGTGTTGAGCTGCTAGTTGCTAGCTCCCAACCGAACTGGATGAAGAGTCACATATGTCTCCAGAACTGTCTAGGAATTAGGAACAAGCAGCACTTGTTACACGAGCGAATCTAGCTAGATTTTCCCCAATCCGACAGCTGATTTCAAAGTCTCTTCTAACGTCGTTCCTTCTTTTCCTATTCAACATTTCTCCAACTACCCTAACCGTATGTCTGGGTTGTTGTCCGTCTCGTTGTGGAAGCGCACTCCTGCCGGATGGAATTCCGGCACCAACTTTTTTTGTGTAGTTGCGTTAACGGTCGAAGCCTCTATGGGGGATGCAAAAGAAGGCGAGATGGAATAGAGAAATATACGGCTGTCATTTAACGACTTTGGCCGGGGTGACGACAGGGTTGAGCAGCGTGTGACTCGGCGTCATTCATGAATCACACCGTAAAGTTGATTAGTCCGACAACAGTCAAAGCAAGAGAAGGGAAGAAAACTGCATATGGATGAAGCAGTTGAACGAGACAGCTATTTCACATCAACCCCTTTAAATTCCTAACCGGAGAAGAACTGATCCCCCCGACCGACCGACGGGCAAAGTTGACTGGAACTTGAACATCCCGTCGCGTCTACTCTACACCTCTCTCTACTTCTTCTTCTTTGTACTTCCCTTTGTCTGCAAAAGTATCGAATAGCCCAGCAAACTCGGCATATTATGTGCTCTCTCTTGTAACGAGCTGGGAGAGAAGGAGCCCGTCAGCGATTTACGCCCATTTAAGCTGCCCGACGCCACCGCCCGCTCTTTCGATCCCCAACAAAGTTGGACCCGGAGCTTCGAAAACTTTGCGGCTCAGCTTTGCTTGCTCAGGGCTTTTGATTATGGCAGAAGAGAGACTAGCTCTCTCTCTGTGTGCACAGTGCGGAAACAAGAGCAGACAATTAAAAAAGAGCGAATCGGGCCGGCAAGTTCTCAAACGGGCTTAGCGCGTCGCCTTCCCTCCCATCCGTCCGTCCGTATGATAGCCGCTAACGGAAAGAGAGAATTCATTATTAATCGCGGTGAGGGAGCCGGTTTTCTTAATTAGCCGCCTTATAATGAATTCAAGCTATAGCCTTATTCGGGGATTAATAAGGCCGGCATCGGGTTTTTTATAATTGTTGACGTTGCATTAATCTAAAGCAGATGGGAAAGTAAGCGGTAGCATACCTTCCATATCTCCGTCGCTCTTGGAATTCAGAACAGAGTAGAGGAGATCTTTGGGCTGATTATCCGGATCGAAAGCGGCCAACAGCTCCTGAGTCAGGGCCTTGCGGGTGTGCTTGACCAGCCGAAGGACGGCTTTGCCCGGCGCTAAAGAAAGTTCCGGAGGATCGTTGACCGGGCTGACGGCCAAATGGAGAACGAAACGCTGACGCTTCTGCAGATAGGCCGGCAGGAGGAAGCCTTGTCTAGGGGCCAGCTCCAATTCCAGGAGCGCCGAATCGCGGAGCGTTTCCGAGCCGTCGTGGACGTAGCGCACCCGGTCGCTGTGGACGTCCAACAGGGTGAACGTCGCCTCGTCGGCCCGTCTCCATAGTGTGGAAAAGAGCCGGCCGTACTGCGGCGGCCGGACGACGTGAAACAAGACGCCAGATTCTCTGACGCCGAATTTTTCGTAGTCCAATTGTACTTGCAAATGTCGTGATGTCAAAGTCATGGAACCGCCTTCCGTCACCTAGAAAAGTGAGTTAAAAGCACATTCCAGATTTATCTGCTGCGGCGTACAACCCGCGCGCGGGAAATCGAATTTGAATTTCGGCCGTTGTCAGACGGAAATGGAACCGCCTCGACGACGGACAAAAGAAGAATCGTCGTTCGCCTGACAGTCGGGCGTCGAGCCGGTTCCAAATTCGATCTAGTCATGCGTGAATTTTCGTCCATTGAGAAGAATAAACTGACCTGAACGGGCGAAAGATTGAGAACGGGCGGCTGGGTGTCGGGCTGACTATTTCCGGGCGAGGCCGTGATGACGGACGTGCTGCTGCTGCTGGTGACGCTCGCCCGGTAGTTGATGAATTCCGGTTTGGTGCACGGCTGGTTGGGACACTCGCAGCGGAAATGATCCAGGCCATCCTGGAAGCACTGGGCGCCGTCGACACAAGGCGTCGGGTTGATTGAAATGCAAGGATAATGCCATTGGCAGTCGGCCGCCACGTTACGCGTCACTCGCGCGTCCCTCAGGCCCAGCAATCGGCCGTCGAGCTCCAGACGGCGGATGCAGCCGCGGAGGCTGCTGTTGGCCGTGCGGACGCCTTGAGCCAGAGCCCGCCCGTGACGGGACGTTTCCACGCCGCCCAGGTAAATTTGCCCGCTGAGTTCCAGGTACTTGTTGGACGGCGATGAGGCCAAGAAGCCGGAATCGCGGATGCTGCTGGAACTGCTGGAGCTGGACCGGCCGTCGATCTTCAGCTCGACAGTTCCGGCGGCCAAGTGGAGCTCCACCTGGTGCCAAAGTCCGTCGTTGACGGCCTGGTCGCTGAAGAGATCGACGGCGCTTCCGCCGCCAGCGTCGAGACTGACCCGCAAATGTCCCTCGACGAGTTCGACGGCCGCAAAATCCGGTTTGGCCGGCGGTCCGCTGCTGTAGAGCAAAACGCAGTCTCTACTTTGCGTCTTGAGCTGGAACCGGATGGCGGATCCCGTTTTGGCGATGCCGGTGCCGCCGAAGGAGACGAACGAATCGGCAGACAGGAAACTCATATCCTTCTCCGACGTGGCGTCAAACTCGGCGCTGCAATCCCAGCTGACGGCGAAGGCGGCCGCGTTTCCGTCCGTCTGCTATTGTAGAAACAAAGAAAGAGAGGGGAAACGGGTTAAATGTCAGCTCGGCGTCGTCGTCTTCTCCATTTCCACGACAAAAATGTTTGGGGTTCAGAATTTTTTCCCATCTTTTTCTTCGATAATAAACCTGTCTAGCGTTGCGGTCCAAGAGTTTGATGGTGCCGTTTCTCATACGCTCGTATCGCACTCAAGAAATCTTCCAAGCCTTCCAGAAAAGGCCTTTCAGTTTTTTATTTGTTTTCATTAGCTGACGACTAGCTGCTGGGTGGTTGACTGGTGGCTGTTTGTTTTCTTCAATGAGCTGTTTGTAGATTGGCTAACGTCTCGAGAGCTGTCGTCATAAATCAAGGGGGCCCGGCCCGAGACGGGCAATAAAAGGTACTACTACAACAACTACAACGTCCCTTGGACTAATCTACGAATGACCTCTTTTCTCCCTCTTTTTCTTGAGTGATTGAAATGTGGCGTGAAATGTCCCGACTAATGGTCGCTGGCAATCATCTTCCGTCGCGATCCCGCTCGATACAGCTCGCTACACTACTATATTGCTATACTACTACTTGTATAGTATACTTGAGTTTATATCCGGTATTAGGAGTAAAAATGGACGCTATAACTAATCCCCTTTGGACCAAGTTATAGCTCAAGTTAGCATTTGGCCCTTATTTCTAGGGTTGAGTCTCGGCGGGTCGTCGGTCGCTAAGGGAAATCGCCGTCGCATCACCGTATCGTCATGCGGCGGAATTGTGGTGGCCGCCGCTCCGCGCCCAACCCCGTTGCGGGGGCCAAGTTGTTGAAGGGCCCGCTGGAAACTCGGTAGCGCACACCGCCGTAATTAATCCCCCTACTGTTTTGTCGAGTGCACGTGTGCTGCGTGTAAGGTTGCGGCTAGACGCGTGAATGGACGGGAACCGGGTGGGCGGCAATATAAGGATTGATTACCTTCAGACTAGTACTACTACGGGCAGCAGCAGTAGCAGCCTTGCTCCGTATACATACGTATATATATTGAGACCGCTGAAAAGGCCTCGGGCACAAGACCCGCTTGTTGCCCCTGCTCTTTGTGTGTTTCCCTATTGTCCGCCCTGCGTTCCTCCACTTGCCAGCGCTAACAACTATTACAAGTGCGCCGGAGAAACCCGAAACGGCGCCTCCAACAGCAACGAGACGGTTTTCAAGTCTTTGCGGACGAGACAAAAGAAAAAAGACAACAAAGTCAAAGAAAAAAAGAAGAAGTTGCCTCTTTTCTCCTACCGGCAACAAACGGCAGATTACAATTATATACATCTCTCTCTATAGCTCTCGTTGTATCTTTTTCATTAAATGTAATTAGTTGCGTTGGAGGAGGCGTCGTTGGTGCCCAGTGCGCAGCTGTACAACCATTGGAACTCTAGAAGAATATAAGGAGAAGACGAGACACAGCAGGTAGTAACTGGATATGGATCCGCTTCAATTTGTCGTTGTTGTGTTTTATCTCTTCCGTATCGAGTGATTTCGTGTTTCTCTTCTTTCCAGACTACCGTCGTCGTCCCAGTAATGAAGAAACCGTGTTGACTGGGAGCTGAAACAGCAGCAGCAGCGGCTCCAATTTGAAACCATCTCCAACCATCACTTACCAACACACCCTGCTCCATCCCTCTTCTTCTTTTTCCCCAAGAGAGATGGAGAAAACCCAAGGTTGTCAAGGTGCGCCCCGAAAATAAGAGCCGTTTCGGATTACATTGCTCTTCCTCGCTCGCCCGGCCCTTACATACGAACGTCTCGACAACCCAAAGTCGACGTTTTCTATGATCAAAACAAATAAATCCCTAATAGAAAATACGAACATCCTTATTTACAATGATACATAACGTGCGGGGTGGATATAATCTTCCATAGCGGGGAACGAAATGAAGAAAGAGTCACCACGGAGAATCGAAACACATAACAATACGCCGCGCAGAGAGTCCCACGACAACTCGGATGTTGGCGTGATTACATTTTCATCCAGGACGCGCGTTAGCGATCCCGTTGCCGGCCATTGAAATAAATACGATGCGACCTGGCCGGCAGCACACGAGGCTTTGTGTGGTATATCTACGTAGATATATATTTTTTTCTTCTTCTTCTTACTTATTTTCTCCCGCCACCGCCGCCGCCGCTCCTCGGCGACAAAGAACTAGTAACTATATAGAGTTTCAAAGCATCGTCTGTAAAGCTTATTCTTCGTTCTCCGGTGCCGAGTCGGTGGAGAAAACACGATATAGTAGTAGCAGTAGTAGTAGCAGAGTGTATATAACCCAAGCGTCTTGGCGTCGACTCGGTTTAGAAAAATCCAGCTCTTAGCCCTTCTTATTCTCTAGTATCTACGTAGCTGCTCCTTTTTTTTTAACGAACTCTATCGATTCTTTTTGCTCTCTGAAAGACGACACTGGGCCGACGTCGACGACGAACTTGGGGATTGTTATGGTTATTTGTTTCCCCGTCGGTGTAAGTACATCGTCAAGAAGCAGCAGCCCAGCCAGGCCCGGCTGAAATGAAACAACATTTTATTCTTCTTTTTCTTCTTCGTCCGTCTCTATAACGAAATAAGAAAGGCAGCAGGCAGAAAACAGGGTCGACGAATCCCGACTTTAGGGATATGCTAATGCCGTGACGTCTACAGTAGTAGTACTACTGCTACTACCAAGAGAGAAGATTATGGGACGGCCTGGCTGGCTGATGCTTTCGCGGATCATCAACTTCCAGATGACGAAGCGTATCAAAACCGTGGGCGGCACAATACAACTCGACAACATTTTCCCTCCATCGTTTCCGGTCAAGTTTCTATTCCTTCTACCTCCTTCTACGCATAAGCGTATACTCAATTTCTTCAATTATTGGAAAAAAGCCTTTTTACTTTTTCTGGCCGCAAAAAAAAAAGAGCCCCAGTTGGGACTATAATCGAGTCAGAACTCAGAAGAAGATGCTGAAGTCGATAGGACAACAACAAAAGCGACGGCAAGTTCGATGAACGTGGGTGGATGACGGAGACAGGACTAAGACATAAATTTTATCTTGACTTTCAGGGGGAAAAAAAAGGGTAGAACAAAGACGGTTGCCGTGAAATGATCAACAAGCCGCTAAAGAAACGCATGCATGAACTTTTTCGCCTAAAACGCGGCAACGGCCGTTCTGCTCCCGGTTGCCCAGCCAAGTGGGAAATATTCAATAAATATTCATTTACCTGGGCGACAGCTGTTGATGAAGAAGGTGTACTTTTGTCACGATCTTTGGCTTTGGCCAAGACGTCAACGCCGTTGTAGTGTAGATCGTTGAGACAGCCCCGGAAATTGTCCCACAATCCGAGAAAGATCTCGCGAAAATCACCCAGGCCACCGACGAAGAGGCCGTAGTGGATGTTGAGCTCGTAGAAACGACCAGGCAACTTCAATCTGCCAAAGAAGAAAAACATAGCGTGAAATGAAAACGAGACTTTATCAAAGATGAGCTATATACGTCAATAGGGGGGGAATATCGACTCGGTTACGGTTGAACAACGATGAGTAACGCAATATAACGAGGCCTATTGTTGCCCGTCGAGGTTTCAATAGGTCTTGTAATCGACTATAGGAGCTTCAACGGCTCCGTAATTGAACGAACAAGTAACAGATTTGAGAGAAAAGAGCAATAGAGATCAAGGAAAAAGGCAACCTGCGTCATCATCGACGGAAATAGGATAAAAGAAATAAATAAATATATATGTGACAGGTTTTTTTGGGTGGTTTCCGCTGTCGAATCGTTCATTACTTGGATGAGTGAAGGCCGTCGACAGTCAGCGTGAAATCGGCGTCTTTGCGGTGGATGCGCACGTCGTGCCAGGCCAAGTCATCGAGTCGGAGGCCACGCGGCGTGGCCACCTCCGCCTCGCCGGCTCCCAGGTTGATGCGCACCTTCAGCGCCGCCGATTGGAGCACCACCAGGCAATAGTCCGTCCGTCCGGCTGCTAAGAAAAGGAGAGCGTCCGATCTCGACGTCCGGAATCGGAAGCTCAGGTCGGTCGCAGAACGGGCCTCTTGTAGCGGCAATGCGATATAGCTGGACCCGTAAAAAGAAGCTACAATACAATAAATAAATAAAACAATATTAGTTTTTGCACATCAATAGGCAAATCAATAGAAATCACTCGGCCATTTTTGATGAAGGCTCATGTCCAGGTAAACCTGGTGAACTTGACTCAAGTATAAAACTAGTTAAGAGAGTACCGTACAAACTTTTAAGGGCGGACTTTGACTAGAAGAACTTGTTCGCCCCGAAAGTAATATCATCTATATATAAACATCTCCAATTGTATGTACAAAAGGTATTAAAGACGTTGTGGACACGTGATGCGGCATCGGCTGTTTTTACTCCGTCAAACTCTTGCCTGACGGTTCGATATATATCCGGGGTCTTCATATTGTGTTTGTCGGAAAATTGCCGACCGAGAGATGACGGCAACTTCTTTTTCTCTCTTTTTTGTCCGCCCAGTGTCGCCATGACGACGATATCCACTGAAGCAACGGCCGGCTTCATTCATCCGCCCAATATTGAATCTCGACAAGTTACAACGAGATGGAAACGGTTCCATGTGCGCTGCTGGCTCGATAGATTCTCTCTTTCTTTTCGCTTCTACGCGCGCGATGAGAATCATCGCGTTGCTCTGCGACACGGTCGTCGCGCCAAATAACGGCAAACGGGGGAATAATCGGAGCTGGCCGGACGGACGGCCGTCGCGCAGCGCACGATGCCATCAGCGCGATTCCAGTTGTCGGATCAAGAGATTCTATTACTTTTCTTTCTTTCTTTCCCTTTTTCACGTCGTCTGCGACACGCGAAACACAAGGACCGTGATGATGAAAATCGAGCCGCTTGAAAACGCAGTCGAGTAAATAGTCTGTCGGCGCTGGCTGGCCCTGTAGTACTCTTTTTTCAATCGAGTTTCCAATGTCGGTCATCAAACGCAAATTCCTCTTTGGCAAGCATTGGCGCCGCTTCAAAAGAAAAAGCTCGCGGGAGCGCGCGCGCGCTAGCCCGATTGGCGGGGTCAACTCGTTAGCTCTTGTCTATTAGTTAGCAGTTCTTCTTATCTCCGCCCCTCTTTTGTCCAGCAGACAACCGCAGTCCTTTGATATCTTCCAGTCAAAGACTTGGTGAAAGTTTTGTAGCTCTAAAGCGCGAAGGGGAGTTAATATGGCGCGGGAGCGTGATAATCTCGCCGTAGGAAACCTTTTGGCCCTCTCGTAGTACTTTGTTGTTGCCTTCACGCGTCGCCTTGCATCTTTGTCCGCCGAGATCTTAGATGACTAGCCGATGCCGATGGGGTGGACGCGGCTTCTTGGATTTGCATCCGCGCACAAGTCTAGTTCGGACGGCGCCAAGTTGCCAGCCCAAAATAATGATTCCGCGTCCGAGAGAATCAAGAGGAAACGGAAACCCATTCAACTGTTTGGATACGTCTACACAATATATACTGCACCATCGTGATGGAACGATTCAAGTACATCAATTCGATTGTTCTCGGATGGCTAATGTCTAAATACAATTGGACAGCTGTTGCTGTTACTGTTGTTGGCCCTTTTGTCCCTTCTCTTGTGTCCGAGAGAAGAGAAGAGATTTTCGTCCATTTGATGTATTGTTTGCAATAAAGCGTCTCTAATGGGATCTCATGGCGTCTGCTGTGTTGTTTTCCACCCCGCTCGGCTCGACTGGCTCGGGAATGAAAACGAGCGCCCGACTGTTTGTTTTCGATCGATTGACACCAGATGGAGTTCGGAAACGGGGGAAACAAAAAACCAAAACGTCAGAGGCCGGAAGAGCCGAGGCACGCACGAACGAGCCCCGAAAATGCCCTCTAGGCCTATGGTCATATCGTCAATATATACCCTTGTAGTTTGGGGGCTCTGGAACAGACTTGGAAAGAAGGAGATGATGATGAAGCGAGAGAAGAAGAAGAAAAAACGCTCGTAAAAAGTCGAAAGAGCGCAACCTCTGTGTGTAGAGCGCGAAATCAAAGGAGGTCTTGACTGACTCTCTCAGACGAGTCCTTCTAAAAATAAATATTCTCTCAATATGGCCATCTGGTCGGGCCATCTTTCACCGCGAGAGGGGTCCGCCAGTATATAGTCAGGAAGTGGAAGTCGAAATTTTTCCCGAGACAAATTTTTTCCGAGTTTTTCCTACCTCCCTCACCACCAGTACTGTAAGACATTTTAGCTTTCATCTCTGACAAAATGGCCTCCACTCAAAAGGTTGGGAAAAAAAAAGAAAAGAAGAATATTCAACCACAGCACAGACGATTGGATCAAGGAAAACGAGAGGGCCATTAGAGCGATCAAAAGGTAGAAGTTAGGTAGAGACTACTAGAACTGGTAGCAATTTAAATACAAAATGATGGAGAGCGGGGGTCGCGGAAACGTTTGAAGAAACTATTCCTTCTGGAGATGGAGCGAGACATAAGTTTCCAACGTACTAACAAGAACGGATGATCCCCTCTTGGGCTACAACGGTTTGTCCTCCCAGTCGTTTCGCATCGTCTCAAGTATCTCGATCTATATATTTCATTTCTTTCTCTTTTATATTAGGTTCAACCGGTTCAAAGTCACCAAGTTCAGATGGAGAAACACACATAGTATTTATAATATATATAAGATTTCTTCTTCGTCTTTTTTTGCGAGAGTAAAAGCGTATTAGCCGCGAAAGCCATTAGCGGTGAACCGAGTTCAACGGAGCGCGCGCGCTCGTCCGCTCTCTCAGTCAACTCCCAGACTCTAAATATACTGTGTGTATACACAGAGCGGCGCATCTACCCGTGAGGTTGACTCACACACACTGACGATGGAAGCATTTCGCTCGTTAGCCATCCCGGACTCTCCGTGTGAGTCTTGGGTGCAAACCAATTAACGGGCTAGATGATAAACGAAATCGATAACGCAATCGCCAAAAAAGGAAGAAATAAGAAAAGAGTAATTATTAAAAACAAGAAGAAAAAAAAGAAAGACTGCGGACGAACGGGTGGCTTGTGGTGCGGAAATGAAGTTTTGGCCCGTTAGCTCCGGATCTATATACGTACGTACGTCGTTCCTCCTTCATTAAATTCCGGAAATGGATTCGGAAGTCCATGATTGAATTGAATTGTTCCAATGTCATATCGGCTGCCATTTTTCTTCCCCCCGTCCTATAAATGTGTGGGAAAGTTGCTAAACCCATCGCCAAGGTAAAGTTTTGTGTGATAGCGTCGTGTGGAAATTTCGTGTTAGGCTGTAAAAGTACGTTTGCGAGTTGTTCCGTTGAACCGCGCGTTCAATTAGACGAAAGGAAATTGGGAAAGTTCCGAAGCTAACTGGTTTCCATTCGGAGCTCCTAGGGAAAAGAAACGGAGAGACGACGCTACAGCTAATGGCGTCTCTAGACGTCCGGGCGTTAACTCTGTGCGCCGGCTAAGGAAGAAGTAATAATAAAAAGAAAAAACAAAGAAAAAAAACAAGAAAAACGGGGGTTGTACGACGACTCTCGTCTGGAGCGAATGTATCACTAGGACGACGATTTGGAGCTTCTAGGCTCTCTAGGCCGTAATTGAGTGACGACTCGGCATTAACACGAGAAGAAAGAGAAAAGAGACAAACAGGGCCGTTACGTCAAAGACGCATCAACGAGAGACTGTAGCGTCTACAGCCTCGGAAAAGGGAAAAAAAATGGCGCTCGTTCTCCTTTGTTTCTTTTTCCATATCCTATCGCGTCGCGGCCCGCGTATAGCCGGGATTTTTTTATAGCGGCGCGTTACAGAGCCCAGCCTAACTAAGAGAGAACCCATTCACGCACGGTTTCAAACAACGAAAGCGAGAAAAAAAGAAAGAAGAAAAAGGATATAAAAGTTAAAAAGAAACAAAAAAAAAAGCCACCACACAAACGCATCTGGCGGGCGGAAACAAGTCACGTCGACTGGAACGCCGCACGGTGACCGTCGGTTTTTTTTGTTTTTTCCTATTTTTTAGTTGAGCGTGTTGCACTCTTCTCCGGCACGCATGCGATTCATATCGTTACCGTGAATAAACACGTCTGTGTGCTAGTGTGGCGCGTCTATGAAACATTCCAACCCCTTTTTTTTTCGTTGACTATCTCTCTTCGTCTGCTTTTTTCTTTCGTCTTTCGGTTCTCCTCTTTCGCTGTACACCCTGGAAAATTTCCTTTCTGAATTTTATTTCCTCCCCCTTCGTGACACGTGTGCCTTTCGACGAACCTTATTTCACGCTGGCAAACGTGCCGTCCCCTCGGTGCCTTTTCGGCCGCAAAAAAAAACTACTAGTCTGAGAGAGAGACGGAGGGACGCAAGCCGTGCGCTCCGAGTTATTTATACTCGGCAACTTTCCCCCCCATTTTTCTGTTTCTTCTCCCCTTTTTTTTGAGCCAGCAGTACACTCGAAACCATTTAAGCAGGACGCCAGCAAAAAACAGTTAAAATTGTTTCCAAATGTTTTTTGAGCCGTTACGTTCAATTGAATTGGGAAGAAGAAGAAGAACTAAACAAGTCCCGTTTCGTTATGCGCTCGCAGCTATGCGTGTTGATTGTATACATATAAACGTATGTAATAGGGTGGGGAGAATGTTGAGGAGGGAGAGAGAGAGATCTTCTACGTAATCATTCCCCAAACCGTATACGTAAATGACCATATCGCCAGGTTGAACAGGCAATATCTCGGGCCCGGCTCTTTTCCTCGTCCAAACCCCCCTCCGTCTTCCTCTGGCCCGTCGTATAATCGTGATTCATAAGCAGTCGTATATAGCGAAGACCGTGTTCCCAGCTATTTTACGCATTTTTACATTTCTGAACTGCCAGGGCTGCTGCTGCCCTTTTGTTTTCTTTCTTGTCCGGTTTCATTTTCATTTTTTTTTTAGTGCTCCGCGCGGCCGTCTCCGATTGCCGATTCGATACTTGTCCAAAAGGCCATTAACTTCTTTGTGGGCTGCTCTCGGTGGTTTGTTGCCAGCCTCTTTTTTGTGAAGGGAATTGTGAATCGGAAAAGGGCAAAAATATGAATTGGTAATAATGCAGGTTTAACGTGAGCTCGATTGTCATAATTCATGAATTTTAAATCAGCAGCGGTGGCGCAGCCCCGACCAAGAGAAAGAAAAGTTAGATATTTCTCCGTATATATATATAGTATTTTCCCTATTGTACAATAACTTTTCGATTCCCTTTTAAAGGGCACAAAGACACGAAAAGGCAAAGTTTTCAGGAGGATATTCAATGCAACGGCCTAACTTTTCCAACGTTGATTGCATTTAATTCCATCTATTTTTTCCTTTCTCTCTTCTCTTTTCAAAGCTCATTTCCAACGACGCACGAGAGAAATGAGGACGACAGACGCAAACAAACTTGCCGGGGATTGATAACTGCCGGCAACAGTCGTGAATAAACGATTCACCAAAAGATTTTCATCGTCAAGAAGAATTCCTAGCGACTGCTGCTGTCCAAACAGCGATGGAAGGCGGGATGGAAAACACTAGACAAATAACGTTTCCTATAGTATTAAATATCGGTTTTGTCATCACACGTGTGTGCTAGAGAGAGAGCTAGAGAGAAAGAGAGGGGTGTAAACATTAAGGGGATAATGTGTGCCTTCGATTCTTTGTTTGTGTTTATAAACCAAAGGCGCGCGCGATAACAAGAGAAAATCATCAAAAAAGCGAAGAAGTCTGAGAGATTTACGAGTCGTCCGTCTCCTCCTACGCCAGCAGATTTTCTTCTTCAATGCCCTATTGTGGATGTTTTGGTTGTCCGAGACCACCCCCAACACACGAGTTTCCCTCTTTTGCCTTTAACGTCGTTCTCGCGCAATGTTTACTAAATAAGGACAGCTAGTTTGAAAACGAGCTGAGCAGTCTATAGATTTCAAAAGTGGATGGGGGGGTTGTTACTAGAGAGGACTCATTGGACGCTTCGTAATCCGATTAGATTGAATTGATTCTGACTCAAAAGAGGACGAATCCTATAGAGCACGAGGAGCTCGTCGACTCGTCGTCGTCGTCGCTGAAACTGCGTGTAACTCTATCGAACGAGAACGAAGAGAGAGAGAGAGACAGAAAGACGGAATAGAGATGCTGTCCTCAGGCATCCCTTTTCGGAGCTGTGAATACAGTCGCGGGCCGCCTTTGTCGGATGTTTCGGCCGATTGGAACCGAGTCCTCTCTCTCTCTTAGTTGATGGTTATGACACTCCTGTCCGAGAAGACGAGCCCCATCCATCGACCAATTAGCTCGTCATAACGATTCTGCGCGTGTGTTTCCTTATACCCGTTGGACAATAACGACGACGACGACGAAGACATTCGAAAAAAGAGCTCAGATGTAATATATATATACCTCGATCGTAAAATGGAATGGAAAATTGGTTTTCCATCTTCTCAGTAGTCCGGACCGAGTCTCTCTACTCTTCTTTTTTCTTTTTTCTTTCTTCTTTTCTCTCTCCCGATGGATATAAATAGTCCCTGAGGGAAGACAGTGGGAATAGTCCACTCACGCGGGACTTGATTCGATAGATATTTAAATGTTGTTTGTATACGACATTTTCGTATTCTTCGTTCTTCTTGTCGTCGTCGTCGTCGATTCTTTTTTGGCTCGTCGACGACTGCCCTTTTTTGCACGTGACAACCGCTATCATTCTATATAGACTTGGGGATGTTGCTGGACAAGGGACGGCCCCGATCCGTCCCCCCACTCACTCTTCGCTACTACTGTAATACAATTTGTGAAGGACCTTACAGTTCTAGTGTATATATTGCCTTTTTTTCCCTTCTTCTTCTTCTGCATGTGTTTCATCGACCCCAAGAAATCGTCCTTGGGAATTTTTCTATCGCAACAGACGGAAATAACAGTCGGGCTAGCGAAAAAAGAGGATAATTTTAGTTTTTTTCCACTTTTCCAGAGTGAAAATTCATTTTTCCCCCAAAAAGAGAGGGGTCCCTTCGTAACTTGACACCGAGGGCCTTTTTCTTTCTGTTCCACCCCCCTCTCTTACTGCACCCTCCATTTTTCTATATTTATACAAAAGTATAGGCTAGTGTACTCTCATTTTCAAGTACTTATTTAGATAACTGGAAATTCTGAGAGAGGGGAGAGAGCCGAAGGGTGGATGGACCAAGTCTCTGTTTTGACCGGAAGTCAGTTTTTCAGCCGTCGAGATAATATAATCGCCTGATGTTGATTGTCGTGTCGCTGGATATTAGCCAGTCCGTATCAAAGAATCGATGGTGCGTGATGGGCCGCAAAGTGCGCGTCCCGATCTGTGGGGAGTTGCGGCGCGCTCTACTCCAAGCCCCCCTCGTTCGGGATTATTACATAATGGCCGGCTGCAGATGGGGAGGATGAATTGGCCTCGCCGCTCATTCAATGACGTCGCACCCCCCTTCGCTTCAACAGTTCCGGCTTCGCGCCAGCGCCTGTCACGAACAACATTTCTCAAAGTCTTGCCCTGCTGCTGCTGCGCTTGTGCTCCGCGCCGTCGAAAAAAGAAGAAGAAGAAACTCGCAGCGCACAACCTTGTTGTTTTCCCTCAGTACTACCGAAAACAACCGCCCCTCAACAATCCAGAAAATACGGAAAATAATGTCGTTGTCGTCCTAGTAGTAAGATATATAAGAAAATGAAAAAAAAAAAAACGTGCCCATATACACACGGGGCAGAGGCGGCGACATGCTGCCTCTTTACGCGCTCCGAGCGATTTTTTTGGTGATATATATTTTTATATTTTGTTGTTTTCTTGCCGAAGAAGAAGAAAGAAATGTTGAATTTTTTTCTCTGTTTCTTTTGCTCTTTTCTTTAGTTTGCGCGCTTGAACGGACTTGTATATCCCGGCGGGCGCGCTACGGTGTTGTTGAAGATGATTGTTATTGCGTCTTCGCACGAGCACTCTGTCGGGACGGAGCGCTTGAACGTGTACACTCGACGACGGCCACCATTTCTCCCGACACAATCCTTCTGTCGCTTTCTGAAAAATTCTTTCGCCTTCTCTTCTCTTTGAATACCAGAGAGAGAGAGAGAGAGCTAGCCACTAAGAGAGAGAGAGACCGGGAGGAAATTTATGATGATGATGAGTGGTGTGACCCACTCTGGAAAGGTCAAGACGCCGACCGTCACTTCCCGTCGTTGGCGGCGAGGTGTTATTTCTTTTTTTTCGTTTCGTCGGAATGAAAACATGAAACATTTCTCTTGAATAACAAATTGAATTCAACGACGACGAAAAAGTTTGGCTAGATTTGAGAGAAAGGCCGAGGCGTGCAGCCGTCGTCGTCGCTCCGCGGGAGTTTTTGAAATAAAACTTATTTTTTCTTATTTTCTTTCTTTTTTTTGCGAGCGCGCTACCGACAACACATCGATCCCGGTCGTCAAATAAATGTAAATATAGCCGATAGTATACAAAAATAAAAGTCGTTATGGAAAGCAGAGGAACAGATGATGCCCAATTTTGTACTCGGTTACCTGCCGCGGCGACGCTGAGGGAAATCCAGAAAAGTGCCACGACGATCGTGACCGGATAATTCACCGCCATATTTTTGTCTCTTTCCAACACACACACACACACTGGGACAGAAAAAAAAAATTTGTTTTCTAAAGCGGCTGGCGGGAGTTTCTGTTGTGGACGTCAACGGCGTCCGTGGCGGGACGGGCAAACGTTTGAAAACGGTGCGTCGTCTTCGCTCATTGCGGCGTCACACTACAAAGCGACACTAGTCACGCGACGACGCCGGTCCCACACACCACCAACACGAGAGAAAAAATCCTTTTCACTGTCGTCAAGTTGTCAAGATTTCCAGCACCGAATGAAAAAGAAAAACAAAAACAAAAACAAAAAAAGGACGCGAAAGTTTTCGTCGGCGACCAGTCACATTTCACGCCGGCCAGCTACAGCGTGTTTCTGTGATTGTCTCTCTTTGTTGTTTTTTTTTTTACACGAAATTTTTTCTGTTTCTGTGTCTAATCGACCTTGATCCGCCAGTGTGAATGGCCGGAACGAGTGAGAGAAAAAGCGGTTGCCGAACGACGACGACACACAAGGAGGGAAATATGGGAATAAAAATGCCGAGAGAGAAAAATGAGAGAGAGAGAGAATCGTGACGTTGCAGCCGGTGCGTGCTGCCAGCCAGACGGCCTGAAGGCGACTGAACTATGCAACGACTGGCCAGAGAGAGAGAGAGGAGCTCTGGTCCAAAAACCGGCGGTGGGTGGGAGCCGGTGGGAGGAGAGTCGCTCCCGCGCTCCTCTTTTTTCACCCTCTCTCCTTCTTCTCTCCATTCTTTTGCCTTCCTCGTCCTCTTCTTCTTCTCCTCCTCCTTCCTTTTCCAGCCGTAACAACAACAACAAGGACAGCAGCAACGCATTTTCAAGAAGAAAAAAAAGGAGAAAACTCCAAAACCGGACTCCATTCAAGAAAAATTTCGGGGGTTAAAAAGACAATAAATTTAAAATTCAAAATAGCTGAAAAACGTCATCAATCTTCGATAAATAGGCCGATCGTGGTAGACGATTGAATAAATGGGGCTTCATATATATATATATATATTACATCCCTAATACTAAACGTATAGAAAGCAATAAGCCGGAACGATTAGCTCGGCCGAAACATGTCGAATTCGCGAATGCGCGTAATCGGTTACATTGTAGACGTTGGAGGATATTTAATAAGTGCCTGGTCCTCCCCCCCCCCTTCTCCTCTTATTTGTGTGTTATAATTGAAAGCAGCAGAGGGAAAAGAGGAGCAAACATATGCCCCCAACACACAGCACGTTACAATGTTTGCTTGAAATGGGATTTTCCACAATGTCTCCTCTCTTTCTCAAAGGCCAGGTTTTTTCACGGTCTTTTATTGTATTCTTTTATTGTAAAGGCAAGGACGAGAAGAAGAAGAATCTATATAGCTCGAGCTCGATTCTAAATTTAATCAAACATGCCGGCCTGCTGGAGGCCGAGTTGCGTCGCGCGCGCGTTCGCGAAAAAAAGAAGAAGAAGAGAGACGGAAAGTTATACTGTCTGTTACGCGCTGGTAAAAAAGAAGAAGAAGAAAAATGATTTAAGAATGGGAAAACCGCATCGAAAAGCGAAGAAAATGTACAGAGAGAGAGAGAGGGAGCCTAAAGGACGTTCTGGGATGTAGGAAAAGGAAACAGGGCCCAGCTGTGGGCGATGTCATCACGATGACAGGGCCCTTAATGGCCGGGCAGAATGCGGAGAATGTAATAAGGCCCCCCTCCCGCCACTCCGCCCTTCGGTGCTCCCGTCTACCTCTCTTTCTCTATACTCAACAAGCTCTTTTTTATTCCTACCAGTTTTCTTGGAGTCTTCAGGAGAAAGATAACAGCGCCGTCGAGGACGTCGAAAGGAATGCGCCAGAACAGGATTTCTTTACAAGGAATATTTTTAATGATTCCAATAGTAGTACTAGCACGGAGCGCATCCGGCGCGGGCAACATAACATGTGCTCTTGCAGTCTAAGAGAGAAGAAATGTGAAAACAATCCATCAAATCGAAATCGGAAAAATAACTGGCCGGAGTAGGAGGAGGAGGACCGCGTGTTTCTAGAGAGGATAATCATCGGGTTTCGATGCTAATTCTCTCTAGCCCCATTTCGGCCAGCAACAGAGAGTGAAGAAGGGCGGGCGCCAAATAAAAAAAAAATGGGTTGGACGGACAGAAGAAATATACGTACGCAAAAGTCTTGCGGAGGGCCGCACGTGGAACTACTTTTTTCCCGTATAAAAACAAACAGACGACAACTCCACCGTCGCCGTCACGACATCGAGTTTGTTGTCTACAAGTTTTGGAGGTTTTTGCCGCGTTACGTGAGTTGAATTTGACTTTATTATGCGCCCGTCTTGTTGTCTTTTGTGTCCCTCACGGGGGCACCAAATAAACGTTTTCTATAAGAAAAATAAAAAGAGAAGAAACGAAAAAGTCAACTTGAAGAAACGCTCGGCAACAAAAGACACAAGAGCCGAAGAAACACGACGACTGAGAAATGGGGGAAAAAGGAGAAGAAGGTAGTACTGTACATAAAGGCGAGGAATAAGGGGGGAGTCGAAGAAAGAAGAGAAAATAGTTGATCACACAAGAGCGTCTTCCTTCTACAGTCAGAGTAGGCTACTACTACTACTGGGGAGCAGGGCGGTAGGGGAGGGTTTTTCTTTCATCATGACGAGGCAATTCTGTTAGTAGACGAGAACCGGTGATTCGCGCAATAAATGTTTTCGCTCCGAACGGCTAGGGAGAGAAAAGGTCTGGCAAGAGGGCGAAGAAAGAAAAAGAAAGAAAGAAAGAAAGAAAAAAGTCTTTTCTTTATTTATTTTTATTTTTTTTTACGGGGCAATCTTGAAAAAAAGAGGAAATAAAAGAATAGAAAAGAAGAAGGAAAGAATAATAGAAGAAATGAACCTGTCAGGAGGAAAACCGCGCCAGAGATGGAGCACACAGACGGGCCAGCAGCACGCGGACCCAGCAAGATGGGGGGGAGGAGGGCAGACTCTTCCAGAAGAAGGAACGACGATGTGTTTGATATCATCTTTATTCATAGCGGACGGACGAATGGGGAACGATGTGCGGTGTCTTCCCCATCAGCACCACCAAAGTCGTCGTCGTCGACGTCGTCTCGTCGCCCGGCCAAGTCGTCGGCTTATATTCCCCAACCGATTTCCCTATTCTTCATTTCGCCGAGTTCCTTGATTGAATCAATCATTTCAATCGGCGGATGCCCTTGCAGACTTTCTGATGTTTCAGAAATCACAATTCATCCCCCAGCGCTGGCTGGCTGAGATCGATTGGAATTCTTTCTCCCAAACGAGAAAACGCAGTTTTGCTTTGCCGTTCGCCGCTGTTGCTGATTCGATCGATGCCAAATAACAAAAAAAATGCGGTTTGGCTAGACGCGTTGGAGGAGAACACGGGGCGATAACGATAAGTCACCTGCTGTGGTGTACAAACGACCTTTAACTAGACAGAGACGATTCGTTAAGCGGGCCAGGTAGAAGGAAAGGCCGGGCAGTGAGAGCCGCGCGGCCACTGGGGGACGGAACGGAGCAGCAGACGGAATGATTCAATTGCGCATAGGCCTCCCTGATCAGGGCCTATAGTCACGGATAGAATAATAATAATAAAAGAAACACGGAAAAAGAAAAAAAAAGACGAAGGGGGGAACAAAAAAAAAAGAAAAAGACGACACGCCGAGAGAAAAGGAGGACATCATCGTTCAATGTCGCCTCGATCGCCGACCTTTTTCTCCTTTTTTTTCTGTCTCTTTTTCCGTGTGTGTTGCAACAAGATCAACATCAAGATCCCCCCCGTATAGTCATCGCTGGTCTCTTGGCGCTCCATACACAGAATTCTGATGCGATCTGTTTCTTTTTTCCTTTTCAAATTCAATCCTTACCTTTTTGTACTGCTGCTGTTGCCGTTAAGGAATCATTGAGTAAAAGCCAATCGGCCATTGACGTGAAACAAACAAAAAACCGAGCATCGGGTAAATATAGAGTCAGAAGGAGAAGAAGAGTCAAGAATAATAATAACGTAAGAGGGGGCAAATAGTTGGGCCGTTTTTTTCTTTTCCCCTTCGAGCCGGCGCGCGATACCGAGGCGCGCACAAACATCGCGGACAAAAGAGACTTTGGGTGGTCTTATCATCTTTGTTGTTTGTTCCCTTCTTTTTCTCGCTCCTTTTCGGTCGGTCGTCGACTGCTATAGAAGCGCTGCAACATTACCCAACGGCCAGCGATGCTAATTCAAGCCGGCCCGTCTGCCCGTCGTCTCTTGTATATAAACGTCGTCAAATGGCAGAGGGAAATGACGCTACTGCCGCGACCCCGGCCCGGGCTAAATGCTCTACGGCCGGGCAAAGTTCCACCATCCATGTCGCCCTTTTACATCTACAGTATATATATATATATATATAAAGAGGGGAAGCAAAAGAGGCCTTTTGCTTATCATCTATCTCTTTTTCTTTTTCTTTTCTCTCCGCAGGATTTGGCTCCTTTTCTCTCGTTTCACTTGATCCGCGGATGGTCTCTTGTTCGCCGTCATTAGTTTTGCGGACTTTGTGTCGGCTGGTGCGCGAGCGGGGCTTCTTCTTCTTCCTTTTCCTTTTTTTTTGTTCTTCAGCCCATCCGTCGACTCGAATCCGGACGTCGTTTGGTGTGTCCGCGACCTTCATCCGCCAGCAGCTGGACGGAGGGACAGAAAAGATCGGGAAAAGGAGGAGACGCATTTGGATTGGTCTCCAATCATGTTGAATCGCTCCCGGCTCCTCCTTTCGCTCACTCTGGCGACGCTCTTCTTTTATTTTTTTTTTCCTTTTGTTTCTTAGTCTCTCAACTCACGTTGTACATAAAAATCCATCAGGAGAGACGGGAGGAGGGGTGCGGCGAGTAGTATGTGCTCTCTCTCACTGAAAATAAGTCTAAAACTGAAGAGACAGAAAGAGGACTTTCAAGCCGGTTCAGTTCTCACGAGACTTATGCATACATACACGAATATTGTATCGACTTCCTTTTTGGATTTTTTCCATCTTTTGAGAATTTCTTTTTTTCTATTTTCTTTATCGATGCCTTTTTTGTGGAGTTTGACATATTATCCCCCCTTTTATTCTTTGGTGCGATGCGGAGCACTACTTGGACAAGTGATACTTTACATAAAATGATTCATACGACAGCAGAGCACGCGCCCGTTCTAAGTATTCCTGGTTGTCTCCAGAAAGACAAACAACAAATGGCAAAAAAGGGGATGGAGGGGAGTAGAGATGGAATAAGGAGAGAAGGAGAGAAAAGATCTCGAGACCTTCCGGATCCGCGACTTTGAAAGCTGATCCGAGTATGCAAACAGGATCTCTTACATTCAAGTGCTGTGCGTAGCAGCCGGAAGGAATAGGCGCACACGGAGGGGTCCCTGTACTACTACTACTACTACTACTGCTCTATCCTATAGATAGAGAGAGAGAAAGAGAAAAGACTATGAGATGAAAGGAATCGTCCCAAATTCGGATGATATCGGATCAAAGAGACGGCGGCCGGCCGGTTCCCTCCCGATGCAGCCCAGTCGTTTTTTTTTTGGGCGACGATTCGTCCCGTTTCGTCGGTTTGTTGTCGAGTCAGGTGTCGACGGAGCTGGATAGTCGACTCGTCGCCGAGTCCTGTGTGGACCGTTGAGGCGAACGAATCCATTAACCAGAGACGGGTAATACTCGATCCGTGAAAAAGAAGATGATGAGGGGGAAAAAGAAGTCGACGAACCTCCTAGCGTCTCGTCGGAGAGAGAGAGAGACGGGTCTTTGGGTCGAGTACTAGTAGAAGAATCTTTTGCGCTGGTTCGAGGAAGAAACGAGTGGGTGGGTTAAAGGGATCGATTGATTGGTTGAGTGATCAGAGCTCTGCAAAGGATGACTCGGGGTGCAAACGGATGGATATATATGGCCGATGCTGATGCGGCGCTTCTGGTCGCGATCGATTGGGCGGGACTTGTACGCAGTTGGGCTACGGCATTAAGGATTTTGTTGCTCTGCTCTTTTTTTTCTTTCTCTCTCTACTCGGTAAGCGAAGAAGAAGACGCGGCGAGAGAGAGAAAAAAAAAACACAAGAGAGACAGTCAAGCGCAGATACAGAGAGAAGTGCAGCCACATCAGATCGATTGTCAGGAGGTGTTGGTGTGTGTGTGTGCTGTGTTCTTATTCTCCTTTCCAATAGCATATATATACAGGCCTTGATGGAGGAGGAACAACAGCTAAAGACGCGCTACGTCTGAAGGAGATACCAACCCGAAAAAAAAATATATAAAAGATCTATTAAGATCCTCCTCCTCACCCGTCGCTAAAGAAAAAGAGATCTTGAGGTGGCACTGATGGATTTTTTTTTTGTTTCTTCTTCTTCTCTGCTGGCCATAGGTCTGTCCGGCTGATTGGCCTTGATGCGCGTCCGGAGCGTGGGTTTATACTAGGCAACCTTTTCCATCACGTCCGACCATGATAGTGGGCCCGGTCGCAATTTCCCACCATCAGTTGGAAACGAAACCTAAAATGCCATCTTGTCCGTCTGATTCTCTGATGTTCGTCCGTCTGTACATAACTTGCTTCTTCCTCTCCGAAACGCCAAATACCGAAAGACGCGCACACCGGATATTGGAGACCCCCCCCCCCCCCCCCGAAAAAAAAGAGGGAAACGGCGAAAGAGCGCGGCCAAATAAAGAAAAAAGAAAGAAAGAAAGAAAGAGAAGAAGAAGATCGACCAGAACAATCAACTCGTTTCGATTGTCCTCGGCTGTCGTTGACTGCCACTATGTCTCTCTTTTCTCTCCTCTTTTTCTTTAACAGCTGCCCGCTGATATATCAAATAAAGGGAAAATGCATCACCGTTATTACATATGGAAACACTTCATGTATACCTTCCACATCACTCCGTCTGCGTCATTTCGAGGAGCGAGAAGAAGAAGAAGAAAAAACGGTCGGGTAACTTTTTCGTTTGGTGTATATAACTATTCTTCTTCTAGCGCCTCCCAGCTTCACTCGTAAAAAAAATATATATATGTATAGGAGGCCATGCCTTCGCCGCAGACAGACATACGCGGAGAGAAGGACTTATACGAGCAGGGGAGAAAACATCAAGTATGAGGAAAAAGAAAAGAAACGAGGTCGAGACAAGATGGATCTTTCGACGGGATCTCGTGGAAGAAGAAGACCTGCTGCTGAGGGCTACAAGAGCTTTCATCCCGCGGTGTGTGCTTCTGAATGAGCCGGGGACATGACAAGAGGGAAAAAGAGGCCCAAGAGAGAGAGGAAGGAAAAAAAGCATAAAACTTGGGAGAAAACTAAAACTAGTTTTTTTTTAAAAGAAAAAAAAAGGGGAGAATTACCTTGATGAACAACAGATGATCATCATTGAGTGAGGAAACTAATGCATTCGGGGAAGAAAAAAAAAGACGAAATGAAATGAATAGGAAAGCGGTAACGATGTCGCTTGATTCTAGTTGATGGATTTTTCCTCCCCGTCTTGCGTAACGATACATGTACGAGCCTAACGTATGAAAGGAATCCTAATGGAGTCCATTAAAGATTTCTGAATGGCTTCATCAATCACCGGCGAAGAAGAAAGGGGTAAACAATGGGACGTCTTGCGGAAGAATTTACTGCGTTCACGTCGCTCACAAAATGGCGAGTAGATGGCTCTGTAAGTCACGAGGGGGGGAAGGACTGTATACATGTCAGCTGTCAAAACAAAAATTTAAGGCTACACTTTGGTGCCGTCGAGAAGGGAAAAAATGACTTCCATCCTCGATCAATATGAAAAAGCCAGCAAGCAGGTAATTGTGTTGAACTTTAAAGGAAGATGGATTGAAGTCGTGATGGCATTTCTTCCACATAAATGTACAGGCCGGGACGACCGTATTTATCAATACGCTGCTGGAGAACGAGCGGCCCATGTTCGCCAAGCAGAAAGTCGACTATCAGCCTAAATATCCCGTTCATCACATGTGCGCCCAGTCCGGTCGCATAACGCTCGTTCTGGTCAACAACAACCTCTTGAGAATAGATACCCAGTTACCCGACAACATCAATGGTAGGAAAACAACATTCCAGGCCACTGCAGCAAGCTTACAAATTTAATATGTTTTTCAGAGCTTGATCTCAACAAACACCTTAGTGCTGGGTACAAGATTCAGAGACTGTTTGTTGACCCAAGTGGATGTCACATTCTAGTCAGTGCCGTCCACAAAGACAGGGAGAAAGATCCTGAACGAGAGGACAACAATGCTGAACTGATCTATGTTCATGCTACTTCCACCAAGCCCCGTCAGGTACTTTCAGCTTGTGCAACACTAATTATAGTAAAAGAATTGAAAAGTACCTTATGTTGAGTCAATTTATAATAGGTAACTAAAACCAAAGGTAATTTCATAACTGCTGTTGGCTGGTGTATAGCCAACACTAGTCAATCAACTGGACCTATTCTTTTGGGAACATCCAAAGGACTTATCTATGAAACAGAACTAAATCAGAATGGGTCAGAAGTTTACTGGAAACAAGTAAGAATAATGAATTAGAGAAAATCATGAAACCATTCCAATTTTGTCCCATTAATCTAAGGTGTTTGATCTCGGCCGAGGAACAGCCACAATGATTACCGGCTTAGAGTATTTTCGCCTACGTTCAGTAGGGGATAATCAATCGGCATACGGAGTTCTAGTGACCACTATGACTAAGCTCTACCAATTCCAGGGGAATCTTATCAACAAGATGGATGACAGGCCATTATTGCAATCTCTCTTTCATGCCTATTTGAACACCAAAGGTAAAAGCAGATAGTAATCCCTCCGTCAAAATTCAAGAATTTCGAATGTGTTTGTGTACCGAAGCAGAGAAATTCATCGAAATCCCTAGTGACTACCCCGTGTCGCGGCTGAAACTTTGTTTGGCTAACGACCAGCCCACACAAATCGCCTGGATGACGTCCAACGGAGTTCTCTTGGCACAAGTATCAAAATGATTCGAGTTCGCATTCCCCCGTCACGTTGCTGACATTATTGCAAAATGTACAGGTATCGGATAAAGACGGCGTGCTGAGCCCGCAGCACCGTATGATCCCCTATCCGCTACCGGATGCGCCGTCAGAACCGGTGGAAATCAGCAAAAGGCGCGGGAATTATAAATTCCCATTGGAAGTGGCCCTCACCCCTTTTCATTTGGCAATGGTTTTTTACGACCGTCTGCGAATTGTCTGCACCGTTAATCAGCAACTTGTTTACGAAGACACTTACGATCAGGTTGGACCGTTGCAGTAGAAAATAAGCAACATATCATTGTTTGAACGACGTGTTTTTATGTCATGCAGAGTTTTGGGGATCTTCGGGGCTTGACTTGTGACGGACGGAGCAAGAGAAATCAAGGACCAATTTTGTGGTCATTCGCCGACTACGCTCTCTTCCGTTACACAGTCACTGACGAATCCCGCCACATTTGGCAGGTAATCAAATTTTACAGTTTCTTTTTCAACTTACAAGAGAAATCTCATTTCATGTGCTTGAATGAGTCAGATCTACATGGAGCAAAAGCAATTTGACCTGGCGTTGCAATTTTGCGGAAACAATAGCAGCCAACGGTCGCAGGTTCTCCTGCAACAAGCCCATCACCTTCTCAGCAAACATCAGTACGTACATAAACCCCTCAACGTCAGTACAGAGTGAAATTTATCGGTGAATCGACATTTTAGATACGAGAAAGCAGCCAAACTTTACGCTCAGACTGAAGCTTCCTTTGAAGAAGTAGCTCTCAAATTTATGGAAATCAAGCAAGAAGACGCCCTTCAAGCGTTTTTACTAGAGGTATTGACACTTTTCACGCTATCCCCTCTTTAATTTACGTGAGAAATACATTTCCTCCAAAACAGAAAGCGTCACGATTGAAAGGAGATCAGCGGATGCAACTTTCCATGTTGGTGTTGTGGCTGCTGGAGCTGATGTTGCGCAAGTTGGGGTCACTCAAGGACGCTGGAATTCAGACGGATAGTCCGCAGTACCAAAGCAGTTGGGACACGCTTAATCGCTTTACAGAGCAAAGACGGATAATGGTCGGAAATAGATTTCCTCACATTTCGAGTTCAACATCTCATTTCGTCACTGTCTACTTTTTTTTTCAGGACTGCATACGCTCTAATCTCGGTGCCGTCTACAGCTTGTTGTCCAGTCACGGTTTGCATGACGTGTTACTCCATTTGGCCGGAAAACTCAAAGATAGCCAGCGGATCATGGAACAACATTTACTGGACCGCAACTACAAGGAAGCCTTGAGCGTGCTGATGGAATCCTCCGATTCCGAGTTGCTCTACAACGCCTGCCCGGTGTTGCTTCAGGAGCAGCCCAAAGAAACAGTTGATCTATTGATCTACAAAGCTCACAACCTGGAATTGAGTCGAGTCACGCCCTTACTCTTTGCCGCCTTGTCTGACGGCGATGCCCGATTAGCCAAAGAGATTATTCGCTTCGTGGAACACTGCGCTTGCGAATTGAATTGCAAGGATCGCTCCCTCCATACTCTACTCTTCTCCTTGTACATCCGATATGCACCCGACAAAACTCTGCCTTACCTCAACGGACAAGGTTCTAGACTTTATGGCAGTCCAGACGTTCCAATTAACGAATTTGAATCATTTACGCAGGTGAAGACGTCAAGACGGTGCCTTACGATGCTCAATCCGCATTGAGGTTATGTCTGGCTGCAGACACCAGACAGTTGCAAGCTTGCGTATTACTTTATCGAATCATGGGCCTGTACCAACCGGCCGTAGAGATGGCCCTCAAAGTCGACGCAGCGCTAGCCCGCCAAACTGCCGACATGCCAGAAGATAACGAAGAGTTGCGCAAAAAACTCTGGCTACGCATCGCCAGGCACGTAGTCGAAAAAGAACGCGACATCCAGCGAGCCATGGCCGTCTTGCAGCAATGCAAGTTGCTCAAGATCGAGGACGTGTTGCCGTTCTTCCCTGATTTTACAACCATCGATCTGTTCAAAGATGCCATCAGTCAGTCGTTGCAAGAGTATAGCCATCATTTAGATACGCTCAAAGAGGAAATGGAAGAGGCCACAAAGGCAGCTGATGCGTTGCGCCACGAAATTCAAGCCTTTCGACATAAATCGATTGTCGTTCAGGCAGGAGATCACTGTCATATTTGCCGTTCTCCTCTATTGACCAGATCCGCTTACCTTTTCCCTTGCGGTCATCGCTTCCATGGCGATTGTCTTTTGCCTCGTGTCTTATCCACTATGAGTCAAATGCGTAAGGATCGCGTTGCCGACCTCCAGCGAGAACTTGCGTCGTTGCCGAGTAATGATGCCGATTCCGTCTCGCTGGCTTCCTCTTCTCTCGGCATGCGCGAGCAACTACTTCAAGACTTGGATGATATCCTGGCTGCTGATTGTCTCTTATGTGGAGAATCCGTTATTAGGTCAATAAAGAGTTATTACCATATTAATTAAGCGACACTTAACGTTTCTTTCAAATCTAATTACAGGATGATCGATGCACCGTTTACTACAGAGGACGATCTTGGTGTTTCGTGGGATTGATTTGTCTCACTGTAACATAATTTGAATTCCGTTTATTTTTGTTTTTCACGATGCCTGTAACGAAGTGTCCAGCTTGGTCAGATGCCCCTTCATAATTTCTTTCAAAATGGCGCCAATGTCCTTGCATCCCTTAATGGCCGTATCCAGAACTTTACTGAGGTGGTCGATGTGGAAACGTTGAGTTAGCGACATGTAAACAATCTGATGATCGTGAAAGAATATAACACAATTATAATTTGCCATATTAAAAGGAGACGAGTTTAGTTATTATTACTCACCTCGCCCGAATGGGGTAGAATAGAAACAACCAATTCCGGAGATCCGCCACTTTGTTCGACGTGATTCACATCGACAAGAGGCACATTCTTCACTAACGAGGCTGTACAAGAGACAACTGTGTCTTTCAAAGGCACTCCAGCGTCTACCAACGCCATCATGGCCGCGTTGACGCAAGTTGTGTAATTGCCGCCATCAGCTTGAAGGACCTGTTGAAGAAACACTTGTAGTGCAGTCCTTTATAGCTAAAGGATGTAACTGGCTGAAAAAGTATTACCTCAACAAAAATGTCAATTTGCGATCTGGGATACAATTCTGTTCTGATGGCAGCAGCAAAAGTTTCTTCCAAGTGAGTGGACATTTCTGTGCTCTTCCTGTCCCCTCTGGGTCTGCGTTTCCTCTCACCCATACTAAAGGTTGCAGTGCTGTATTGGCAGTTGACAAATGCCTTGTCATGCAGTGCTTTGGATTTGGAACCTCGAATCTAGGGGGAAGAAACATGGTACATTAGCAAGAGACCTTGAAGATAAACGAGAAAACGTGGTAACTCGCTTCGTGTGGTCCGTAAACAGCTGCAAGGACCTTAGTATTGCCTTGTTCTAGATAGGCCGACCCGTCAGCTTGGGCGAAAATGCCAAGCGAACAGCGAATCCTGAAATGAATTCAGACTTTCAATGAATGGGCAAACAGGGACACCTATTTATAACCTCCTTACCTTCGTAATTCATTTGGCTTTCGGCCATCAATTCTCAGACCCTGGTCAGATAAAAGCTCATTGCCTGACATTTCCAATTTTCATAGAATGTTTTCAAACGTGGAGAAGCAGACGACAAAAATCATTTCCACAAAATTAAAAAAAATCAGGGTTGTCAAGTTGTAGTAAACTTGCAAACCCTTTGCGCTATCAACGGCCAAAATGCTGATACAGTTAATCCTGCATCTATACAGAGAATATGAGACGACGATAAACGGGAAAGAGATATGTCTCTTCATGGTCGACGGAACACTTAGATTGAATAGATGAGATAACACTAGCCCGTAGCATGTGTGTCCGTATAGTCTGTGTCTAGATCATGTCTATGTCTGATCGATATTAGCCAAATCAACGGGGGGCACACGTAGGGGTAAAATGCCGAGTTAAGTAGATGCAATGAGCCACAACATTTAGACGGCAAGCCCGCAAATGGAAATCGGTGTCAAACTAATGAAACAGATGGATGACGAGCCACTAGGAGAGAAAGTTGTGGACACCTGTAGATTCCCGAGACGCATTCATAACGGCCACGGGTTTGGCATCGTGACTGTCATTTAGCACTGTCCCTAATGTAGACTCGAAGTCTTCTTCTTCTTTTGGACTATTCGGCGAATTCTATTGATATTTCATTGAGTTTTCTAGGCCCCGACACCTTCAGACCTTCACCTTTGCTAATAACGCAAAAGAAAACACCTTTTTTATCCCAAGAGTGGGCCAGTCGGGTAAACGAATCAAAAAACCTTGGCGCATCGAGTCAAACCAGCCATCATTTTCCTGTTTTGTTTCGTGTTTTCCAAGATATATATCCAGCCAGTCTCTAACTGGGAGGTACCAAGGACGCCTCCGTATGCAAATCGTCTCTACCGATGCAAAAAAAGGAAAGAAAGAAAACCCCCTGAAAGATTACGCGCAGTTTATTCTTTTAAAAAAACAGCAACCTTCATGCCTGTGGACAAGTTTTTGTGTTGTTCGCGAGCCGCCGCTCGGCGACGACGATAAAACCCAATAATGGATGAAAAAACCCAAAAGAAAAACCCGTTGCCGAGTCGTAGACATGTCACGTGTCATGCCGTTATGTAGAGATCAGTTCCGCAAATAGAGCCGGTCGAGATCGAAATGGGGCGGAATGCTGCTCCGGAATTAGCCGGCTTCGGTGTAAACAGCACTTCCTCTCGCCACCGTATATATCTTTTTCACAATATCTGCCCGGCCGTCCATTCTTCACCGTCAAGGATTGGGCGTTGGGATTACACAATCCAAACGGGCCGATCCTTGAGTCTGTTTCTCTGACGTTAATTATTCACGGAAGTTACGCGGGACAAGGTCGGACGCGCTGGCTTTTCCATACGCCGTTCATCATCGCTCTTGATCTTGAAACAGAAAGGAGGCAAATGAAAAAGGCGACCAGGGAGACAAAAGGGATGCGAGATCAAAACAACAACAACAACACGATCGAAATCGTCGTCAGTTTTTTTCATCAAAGATATGTCGATCATGTCGAAGGACTCTAGACTTACGGAATCTTCTTTTCTGTACATGTTGAACTTGCTAGTGCTGATTGGGGGATCGTATCGCTCGTAACCTCAATTTCGTCGCGGGACGGTAATCGGAGCGCCGACTCGGCCAGAGCCCAGCAGCTTCGTCATTTCGAGTGATGATGCTACGGCACGTCACGCTGGGAGGGGCCTGACTCAAAATCTATGTGAAGCATTCGCTCTCATAGAAATGGAGATAGATAGATATCCAAAGGGACAAAGAAAGAAAAAAAACAAAACAAATTCGAAATCAAATGTTGGACGATGTTGAACCAGGATGAACATGGAGGCAAAGTTTGGCGTATATCAAGGATGAAGTCACAAAGGGCATTTGGTACTACTATTTTATGGTCAATAATCTATTGCGGAGCTACTTTCGACGGGTAGAGCAAAGCCGAGCCCCAGGAGAAGCCCGAGATATATATATATATATTATATATATATGTATGTATAACGTGTGTTGGCCGGTGGTGGTGGTTGTGGTAGTTTCAGCCAAGCAGCTAGGCTAGCCGATCTGGTTTCCCTCGGTAGTTCAAACCGATTCAATCCTGTTTTTCTGAAAGTTCGAGGACTCCAATAGAAACACGCACTCTCTCTCTCTCTCTCTCTCTCTCTCGCCTGATTTTGCCCTTTTTGCTTTGGCGTTGGGTGTTGCGCGCTGCCTCCGTGCCCACACACCGTATCACGGATCTCTCAAGTGCTGGCCAGCAGCAGCAGCACACATACGAGTGTGTGTGTGTGTGTGGATGTGCGTGCCTGCGTTCTAGCTGTGTTGCGTCTGTCAGCTCGAAGAAGGACAACTGGTTTCCGGTTCAAACTGCTTCAACTTGTATCGGTTGGGTCGGTTCATCCCGATGCGAGCAGCCAGCGTCGGCCATTGTTGGAACGGTCGCATATTTATACAAGCGCGCGGGCAGCGATGTGGTCCCAGTCCATAGAAAAACGCAAAGCCAGAGATGTATAGCCCAGCAGGCCTGGCTTTGTGGCCTTTTCCCACACCACTTGAACGTTTACTTGTCAGTCACTCAGTTTAGTCGAGTCGGTCGGCCCGTCTACCACTGGAGATGATCCCCCCCCAACGTCATCGGTCGACAGATCCGGCTCCGTCGAATAACTGGCAAACGATCCGCACGGCGACTACATCTTCGACCCCCTTTTCTTCGTCGAAGATATAGCCTCATTGTTTGGAGGGCCCGGCCGTCGTTATAAATGGTGACGGCGCACAACGAGACGGACGTCACAGCATTGACCCATTTGATGGCCTTAACGGCTGGCGCTAGCTGCGTTTTGAGAAATAAGTACGACTAGTGGAGTGGTAATAGAGAGAACAATGCTGGGCTGCTAAAAGAAGGAGTTTGTGGGTTCCCACGACGGATGTGTCGTGAGAGACCCCCAGTCTCAGCAGCAGCAGCCCAGCGAATGGCTAGCGAGCGCGCATAACCAGTTCGATCGGGTTATTCGGTTGTTGCGTTGGCCAGCTATCGGCGCCAAGGGTCAGCGCAGCCATTCCAGAATGTCGTAGACGGCGGCGGCGGCGGCGAGGGGGGACATCCCTCACACCAGAAATTCTTTTGGCCACCTCTTCCAGCATCCGCGGCGCGGTTCGCGAGGAATTTCTCGCTCCTTTTCTTGGCCGTCGTCTTGTCGCCTTAATAACTGAGAATTAGGCCTATTTTGGGGTTTTGTGGGGGGGAACCAAGGGCGGAGTTTTTGCGGCATAAGGTCGCAGACCCGCACGACACGATCGATAGGGAGGGGCCGTGTTGTTGGTTGGAAAATGATTATCTAGTATGTAAATGCGAAGAGAAAAGAAAGAATCGAGAGGAGGGAGCTTACGTCAGAGAAAACTACATGGAGAGAGAGAGAGAGACTTGACTGCAGCGGGTGAAAGGAGAGGGAGGTTGTTGTGGAGGACCCCGATGAGGAGGAGGTGGTCCGGCCGGTCGGCCACCACCACCACCACCACCGCTACCGAGTTGATCGACGCCGCCGCCCTTCAGCGCCACCGTCGCTCTCTTTTATTTAAAGCGCCGTCCCGGCCGTCGGAGCAAGTCATAGAAACATCATCCGCATCCAGAGTCGGACACATCGGCGACGACAAAACGACGCGCTCCCCTTTTCCCGCCCCCCTCTTCTTTTTCCACACGCATGCCATCTTGCATCCTGTTGGCTCCTGCGACGACCTACGATCGTAATTCCCTCCTTTAAAGAGACAAAACACAAACACATTCTATCAAAGGCGAGATGCAGGTATTACTGAAAAATCTGTCTATCTCTTCTCACCTTCCCCAAAAACCAAAAAACCAAAAAAACCAAAAAACAAAACAAAAACGATGAGATGTTCGAGGGCCGGCCGACCGGCCGGTTCCGTTCATTTTGCGGCCCCAAAAAGACTCATGTTTCTTACCATTTCTTATTCTCTTGTTGTTGAATGCAGGTCAGAACCCTAACCATTTGGATGATCGTGTTGGTTGGTGGCAGTTGCATGGTGATGGGAACTGCCGGAGCTCACAGGGCTCGTCACGGCGGCTGCAATTTCCGCATCGTCCGCGACATCATGCGCCGGGCGTGCGCTTACCACTCGTCCGAGAATTCCCAGCTGCTCGGACTCGACGAACTCGGCCCGACGTCCGTCGGCCGGTCGTCCAACATGCTGGATGAAGTGGTCGACAAACACCACCACGACCACCAGTCGGGCAGCCGAGTCAAAAAGGAGATCGAGTTACTCTACATCCGCCGCATTCTCAAAGAGTGCTGTCCCAACGAAGGCTGCCCGCCGCTGTCGAAATTCTGCCGCTAGATCCAACCCGGGTCCCACCGCCCCCCAAATCACTACATCTAGCAGCGTCACGGGCGGCTGTCAAACCTCTCTGCACACACACTACACAAATCGTCCCTTTCAACAATCGAAATCCCTCGTTTCTCTTCTTTTTGGAGTGTCGAAAACAGAGCACGGCAGCAGCAGCAAGTTCGACGCTAATTGTTCTCATTCCGCCTTGCTGTCTGCTGAAACTACCTGGTCCTACGCGAAGAAGCGAAAAAGCGAGTTTTGAAGCCGCCAGAAGAAGTTGTACAGAATCGAACCAAGAGTCACGTGAAACAAAAGAGAAGGAAGAAGACGAGAAACGGAAAGCAAAACGCTTTGATCATCTCCCCACCACAGAAAAGAGACACAAAAAAAACAAAAAAAAGAAACGCTCCCTCCGTGTTTATTATATGATGTGACAACAAAAAAATTTCCCCCGTTCAAAATCTCTCTATTTATTCCTCCCAACCGAATCCTGAAAATAATGTTATTGTATTTGACCATGTCATCTCGAAACGATTTTCCTCTTTCATTTGTGTGTATTTTGCGACCGATCCGCGGACGATGGAATTATTCCTTTGTAAAACATCATCGTCAAAAATTGTCGTGTAATAAATAATGTGTGATGAACAAATCGACATCTCCTTCCGACGCTTTTGCTGATTGTCCAACCGACCGAAAAAGAGAAACGATAAGAACGAGAGTGAGAGAAAGAAACAAGAAATTGCAAGGAAAATCCAACCGACATCTTTCCACAAATATTACGCAAATTATGTTGCAATCTAAATTAAGTTTTCCTTTGGTGTAAAATTCTATAATAATACAAAAGAATATTGAAAAAAAAATACAAGGATTTGAATGGGAATTTCAGCTATGTCGCACTATGAAACCAATGAGGAAACCAGTCTCGGGCTCTATCGTCCTGTCTCGTCGCTTTTGATTGTGTTATCTCTCGTATTTATTCCCGATATGAGAGAAAGGGCAAGGGTATTAACTAGTGGTACGTATACACAAGTCAACATAACATGGAGTGTAATAGGTTCCCAAACGAAAACCCCTCCCAATTTGCGAGTCCAAGGACTCGGTGGTAGTCAAGGACCGACGGACCATTCTAGATTTTGACTAACACAGAAACTGTGTGAGAGAGAGAGAGAAACTTTCGTTAGTTTTACAATAGAGCGACAAAAGATGAATATTCAATGATTTAAGGGGAACTGTTGGCAGAATGAGTGCGACTCGCGGCTGTTGTAGCCGTTTCGCGCAAACCAACAATAGTCTGGCCGATTGTCTTTAAAAGGGCGATCGAAGGTTCATCCGCACTCCCCGAGGCGATTTAGCCGTATAGGTCATCGATTGAAATGTTCATTCTCTCAAGGCCGTCTCTCTCTCTTTCCTTTTTCCTCACCTCCATTACTATTCGCCAATTGTTTCAGGTAACAGGTAGTGGGCATCCATTCAATAACCTTTCGGGCTCTCCTTTCCGCGTCGCCTTCCGCAAAGTCTCCCCGTTTGAAATGCGTTTCCTGCTCGAGTCGGTTCCGACGAAACTTGATGATCTATACGCGTCTTCATTGCCAGCAACAGGGGAAAACCTGTTTGTAGGCAAAACAAGTCTTTCTAAAACAGTTGGGTAATATACAGCAACATCAGGGGTCAAGATCCTAACAGTTATGTTTTCATATAGGCTGTTGATATGCGTCAGCAGCTCCACGTTAAGTCGTTGACTCTGAAACAAAATGATGCAAGAAAGTCGTCCCAGCAAGGTTCGCCCCCTACGCCTGCGTGTCCAAAAACACCCCACCTGTTTATACCTACACGGAAAAACACATCCGCTCATTTCCCTAGGCAAAACCCGCATCCCGATGTATCGTCCGATAACAACACGTGACGATGATGTTAACTTCCTCATTAACTTTTCAAAGTAAGTAAACACCAGGCGCACCATCGACGCTTGTTCTAACGAAGCCAACTTGGAGCTGCCATCGTCAACCATAAACACAATCTGACTTGGTAATTGGTTCGTTCGTTATTGACGTGTCACTCACGACCGGAAGAATTTAGCGATTTAATCACGACCTACATCTTTTTTGCATAAAAGGCGTAGGCGGCGTCGGCTTTTGTGGCTTTCAACGATTTTAGAGGGCCTTGGTAGCCATCCGAGTTTGAAAATGATTGGAATGACGTCTGTGTATGCGAAAATGCAGAACTATACTTGAACAGCGGGAGATTTGAAAGAGAAAAAATCAAATTCATTCGTTTCGTTTGAGATCGAGTCCAGATATAATGACGCATTGGCCTAAACATAGGGGCTCGTCCAGTTATCTAACCAGTCCAAGGACTCGATAAGGTAAACTGCAGATTGAATTTAAAAAAAAAATTAGGATATAGGATATATATATATATATATACGTATAACTCGATAAGCGAAAAAAATACAAAGACGGCGCGCTCTTTCCTTGAGAGGCGGACCGGTCTGAAGGTTCCCTCGCGTCCTCAAACAGGGAACGCGGAGAGGTGATTCCCGTGATTGACTAATACTCTGCTCGAAGAGTGTGAGTCAGAGTTGTTTTCAGTGATGCGGCTGTGTATCTCAAGGGCTCTTCCTCGGCACGTAATGCTAGGCGCTAACTAGCGCGCGAGCGCGCGTGCTAATCAAATTCAGTTCCGCTCTATCGTCATCCTTCTTTGGGGTCGTTGTTTTTTTTCTTCTTCGGGACGGAAACAGGAACGGACGCGGTTTTCAATAGAATTCTTTCATGGCCGATGCTCAATACCCCGCCCACCATTAGTGGGGAATGATGCTATCAAGTCCTTTAGATCTAGGAGAGTTGTAAGAACGTTTTATAACGACGTCGTTGACATTTAACTATTTGCGCACTTGTTCTGGTCCAGCTCGCTGATCTTCTCTTTTTAAAAGGGAATGTCGACGACATGGCTCGGGTGATCCAATGTCGCTACGTCATCGTTGTCAAACATATTTTGCGAGGGGGCACAAGTGTCATCGAGAATTGATGAAGAGATCAGAGAGAACCGAGAGGACAGTAGACTACATTCAATGCCGACTTATCTTTTCATCCGGATTACCTTCTCAATCAACTAGTTTCAATCTTTTTGCCTACGCCCTCATTAAAACACCATTACTTATTTAACTAGTTTCAATGTTTGCTCCACATATCAATCGGACAAATTTTTTTCGTGAACTGAATTGATCAAATTTTCTCCCTTTTTTCAATAATTCTACAAATCCGCGCCATCTGGTGCTCCCGTATTCGACTGAACATAAGAGCCTTATTTAAAATGCAGTTTGCTTTTTATTTGCAGTTTTATTTTTAACGAGAACCATCTTTTTAATGCGTTATTCATGCCCGTAGTAATATAAAACAATTACACTCGCGATTTGAAATCCAATGTTTAATTTAAAAAAGTTTGTGGGTACTTAATTGTCCGAAAACGAAAATGTGTAAACCAATCCGCAGATAAAAACCGGGACCATAATTTGATTTAGGGGCATTGCGTGGAGCTACTATCCCACCATTTTGGATCTATGATGCAGTCGTTGATCAAGTCTTTCATGCTCCAGCCACCCTGTCCGTTGGGTCTGGGATTTCCGCCTTCCTGCTTCCAGGTCCACATGGTCCAGCCACCTTTCATAGCTTCCATAGTCTTGATCATTTTTTTGGCGTACTGCTTTAGAGTTACGTCGGTGAAACTGGCGCTGGTCGGGGCGGCCACAGACCATTCGCCCATGATCAATGGAGCTCCTGTCCACTTGGCGATATCGGAGGCCACAAGTGCGACACCTTCGTTCATGATCCAGTCGGCCGACCTGTTTTCGTAGCCCCATATGAGATATTTGTGCCAATCATGCCACACGTTCCTGTAGGCCGGTGGACGCATAAAGTTTTCCCAATTGCTGGCGGTGCCGGCGTTCTGCTCCCAGAGGATAGGTGAGGTTACCAAGATGCAATCGTTGCCCGTGTTGCGGATCGTGTTGTAAGCCCTGATGTAGTATTCTTTCATCTTGGTGGCATCGACCTTTGTGGGCTCGTTGAGCAACTCCAGTCCGAGGAAGGAAGGATTGTTGCGGTAGCGATCGGCGAGGAAGCGAGCTACTTCCACCGTGTTGTCGATGTTTTCTGGGTATTGCGACCAGTATGCCTGTCCGGAATCCGGCGGTGCCGAGTGAGCATCACCGTTCTGGCTTCCCTTGACGGCGTGAATATCAACGAGGACGGCGACGTTGTATTTCATAGCCCAGTCTCGAATCAAGCGGTCCAAAAAGTTTAAGCCTATTGCACGAAAACGAATAAATAATGCTCAAATAGGTTAGTTTGCATTCGAATGATTGCAATGTGTACCTCCTGGAGCAAAAGTCTTGTATTCTTGCTGGTTGGAAGGGTCGTTGTTGTCGTAATTGAGGATCCACCAGCCAACAGGAACGCGCACGGTATTTAAACTATTTCGGGCTTTATATAACAAATAGACGTACGCCATTTTATAGATTGCTTAATTTTCAATAAATACATAGTTGGAATCATTAAGATTGACAAGAAGGTCTTACCAATGTTCGCAATGTCTTGCTCAGTGATGAAGGTTTCCCAGTGAGTCCGAAAACGAGCATCTCCCACATTGTGACCGAGATATCTCATCGTTTGCATTTCTCCTCCACTGAAAGCCTGTCAATCGAACGGTGCAATTCTATTTTAATACATTTCGAAAGGAAATAACAAAGATAAAATTATATCCGTGTCGTAGTTTGACTGTTACTGAGCTAGGGACTCCTTTCCAGAGCGCATCTTTCGAATTGATCCAGTTTTCGGCGACCAACCAGCCTCCCAAGTTGACACCTCGGACGGGCACCTGGCCGGCTCGGATGGCGTATTGAATATGATTGGTTTGGGCCTATAAAGATTAATTGCACCTTTATAACTATTAGCTCATAAAAGGGTATATTGCTAACATTCGCGCTAACATTTTCTTACCATAACAGTGAACGATGTCAAGGCCACCAAGGCGAGTGACACAGCGGGTATCTTCATCTTTTTGATATCTTCTATCGTAAAACCTTAGAACTTAATGTTAGTGTAATTTACCAAAAACCTCAGTGAATTCATTTTGTCTATAAAAATGAGTGTCACAACTGACTGCAAATTGACAATATTGTAGAATGCCATAACTTACAGAATAGCCTACTCCTTGCACTATTTACTTACTTCGATTGAATTGAGCTCCAAAATACACTTGACCAAGCTTTTCTCTGACTGGCACCAGTCGGTTAAAGCTCCTCGGGAAGAATCAAACACGACTCAGACCTGATTCACACTAAAACTTTTTGACGAGCCTTTTATACCGGTCACTCACAGCGATGGTAGAGTGACTGGTTGCTATAACTTACTTTGTGACAGTCCGTCCTGGAGGGAACAACCTGTCCTACGCCAAGGACAGAGACTCGGCGTGATGACGTGTCCAACATCCAAAGACAGCATCAAGTGTTCAGCCACCTGCAGCTACCAACTAACCATCTGCTCCGACAGGAACTAGTCGGAGCTATACGAACACTTGTGGCCTCAATATCTCGCCCGGCCCGTGAGATCGACGTCATCGCCAGATGAACGCCAGCTCATCACCAGCTGGATCCTAGCACATCGGCCACGTCAACAAAAGAGATGTTACCCGAAGGGTTTTACAAAGATTACCCGAAGGGTTTTACAAAATTCGGGGGCGATGGTTTTTACGTTCATAAATCCCGCCCTGAAATGGACCAATAGGAATTCTGCTATTGCCCTTTTTTAGGTACACGAGTTTGAGAAAACCAAGCTACAGTTAAATGTTAAATGTGATTTTTTATTCATAACTGAATTGATTCTAGCTTTTGTATATGCTGAAATTTACGATAAAGAGAATTTTTTCTTAGTTTTAAAGTATCATGAAAATGCGAAAATGTACTAATTTTCGTAAACAGTGGAAGTGCTAAAGTCGTTTGCTAGTCAGCTTTTAAAATTTATTTTTTAAATACTTTTTTATGATTGACCTGATTTTCACGACAAATAGAATTTCAGGATGTATACATTGATTTGAATCACGGGGAATCGCAGGGACTTATATCCTCTTTACAAGGCAGGTTAACGCTTGTTTGTTGGTAGGCTAGACGATAGACAGATACGGTAACGATGGAATAGTCTCTAATTACGTATGTTTTAATTTTAATACAAGGCTAACTAAGTGGAGTGGTCTTTGATTCGCTTTTGTTAGGAGATCTATACCCGTCATCCTTCATACCCATTGTTCCAACGATGTAGCCTAAGTGTCGCATTTAGTGCATATGATGATAAGTTTATTGAGAACAGTTTTAACGATTTGAAATCCAATGTTTTATTCTTAGAGGTTGGCATTGCAGTCGTGAGTAATTGGAAGTTATACACCAGGTTTACAGATATACAACGATTACAAACTAATTTACAGGCAGCGCTATCATATCACCATTTCGGATCTATGATGCAGTCGTTAATCAAGTCCTTCATGTTCCAGCCACCGCCACCCTGTCCGTTGTGCCTTGGATTGCCGCTCTCCTACTTCCAGGTAAACATCGTCCAGCCACCTTTCAGAGCTTTCAGAGTCGTAATCATGTTGTAAGCGTATTGCTTCAGTGTTATAAGTCGTTGAACTTGGCGTTGGCCGATGCGGCCACAGACCATTCGCCCGTGATTAAAGGTGCGCCTGTCCACTTGACGATGTCAGAGGCCACAAGGACGAACCCTTGGTTCATGATCCAGGCGGCCGTTTGGCTCTCGAAGCCCCAAATTAAGTATATGTGCCAATCATGCCAAACGTTTTTGTAGGCCGGCGAGCGCATAAAATTTTCCATTTTTCTCCGAGAGAATAGGCGAGGTGATCAGAATGCAATCGTTACCCGTGTGGCCGTGTTGCGGATCGTGTTGTAAGCCGTGATGTAGCATTCTTTCAACTTGGCGACATTAACCTTGGTGGGCTGGTTGAGAAACTCTACCCCGAGGAAGGAAGGAATATAGCGGTAACGAGCGGCGAAGAAGCAAGCTACTTCCACCGTGTTGTCGATGTTTTTTGAGTACTGCGACCAGTATGCCTGTCCGGGATCAGGAATTACCCAGTGATTTTCACCGTTCTGGCTGCCCTTGACGGCGTGGATATCGACCAAAACGGCGACGTTGTATTTCATAGCCCAGTTTTGAACCAAACGGTCCAAAAAGTATAAGCCTGTTCTATGTAAGAGTATTATTGAATATTCAAAAGAGCTGCGTTATTGTATTCTTTCTCGTTGGAAGGGTCGTTGTTGTCGTAATTAAGGATCCACCAGCCAACAAGGACGCACACGGTATTGAGACTACCTTGGGCTGTAAATAAAAAATTGGCGCGATATACGCCATCGGCCATTGGAACCATTATTTAAATTGCAAAGGGGAAAAAACACCCACATGTTCCACACGCGTTCTTGGGCCGTAATACACTAAGTTAGATATTTTTAAAACGTTCTGCAAAAAAAAAAAAAATGTTTAAATTGTATTGTTCGTCAACCAACATTTGTCCGTATGTCTGACTGTATCAATTCAGCTGATTTTCTTTGATACCGTACTTATTTCCGCCATTTAGTCAATTAAGTCACACACATATTTTTTAGTGCATAGGATGATAAGTTTATTTTCAAATTTGATAAACATTAATGCGCTATTTATGCACGTAATACTAGAGCCAATAACATCGTTAAAACGATCTGAAAACCAATCTTAAACTTACAAAAGTTAAGCGGGCACTCGTCCGCAACGGGAAGTTGTTTACACCCACATTACAGATAGACGACGATTACAATTTAATTTACGGGCAAAGCGTGGAGGTAGTGTCCCACCATTTTGGATCCATTATGCAGTCGTTAATCAAGTCCTTCATGCTCCAGCCACCTTGTCCGTCGGGTCTGGGATTTCCGCCTTCCTGCTTCCAGGTCCACATGGTCCAGCCACCTTTCATAGCTTCCATAGTCGTAATCATGTTGTAGGCGTACTGTTTCAGTGTGACGTCTGTGAACGTGGCGCTGGCCGGCGCCGCCACACACCATTCGCCCATAATGAGAGGCGCGCCTGTCCACTTGGCGATGTCAGAGGCCACAAGGGCGACACCTTCGTTCATGATCCAATCGGCCGTCTGGCCCTCAAAGCCCCAAATGAGGTATTTGTGCCAGTCATGCCACACGTTCGTGTAGGCTGGCGAGGGCATAAAGTTTTCCCAGTCGCTGGTGGTGCCGGCGTTCTGCTCCCAGAGGATAGGTGAAGTAACCAAGATGCAATCGTTGCCCGTGTTGCGGATCGTGTTGTAAGCCGTGATGTAGTATTCCTTCAGCTTGGCTACATCGACCGATGTGGGTTCGTTGAGCAACTCCACCCCGAGGAAGGAAGGAATGTAGCGGTAGCGAGCGGCGAGGAAGCGAGCTACTTCCACCGTGTTGTCAATGTTTTCCTGGTACTGCGACCAGTAGACCTGTCCGGGATCCGGCGGCGAAGAGTGATCGTTACCGTTCTGACTTCCTTTTGCGGCGTGGATATCGACTAGGACGGCGACGTTGTACTTCATGGCCCAATCTTCAACCAAGCGGTCCAAAAAGTATAAGCCTAACATATGAATAAGAATTAATAATGTTCAATTTGGTCATGCTGCAATCGAATGAATTTCAATGTCTAACGTACCTCCTGGAGCAAAAGTCTTGTAATCTTGATGATTTGGAGGGTCGTGGTTGTCGTAATTGAGAATCCACCAACCAACAGGAACGCGCACGGTATTCAAACTATTTCGGGCTGTGTATCGCAAATAAAAGTACGCCATTTTATAGACCGCATAATTAAAATTAAAGGCAAAGCTAAAATCATCAAAGCCAAATTTTTACCAATGTTTGCAATGTCTTCCTCAGTGA
Source organism: Ceriodaphnia dubia (assembly GCA_022539655.2). Taxonomy (NCBI): domain Eukaryota; kingdom Metazoa; phylum Arthropoda; class Branchiopoda; order Diplostraca; family Daphniidae; genus Ceriodaphnia; species Ceriodaphnia dubia. The sequence goes on along the minus strand of JAKUCG020000230.1, from coordinate 269,180 downwards.
TGTAGGTGTCCCAGTGAGTCAGAAAACGAGCATCTCCCACTTCGTGACCGAGATATCTCATCGTTTGCATTTCCCCACCGCTATAAGACTGTCATTCGAGTAGCGAAATTCATTTTCAATTCATTTACGTGAAACAAAATAACACACAAATAATTTTCATTATTCGACTCTTACTGTACTGGGGACTCCTTCCCATAGCGCATCTTTTGAGTTGATCCAGTTCTCGGCGACCAACCAGCCTCCCAAGTTGACACCTCGGACTGGCACCTGGCCGGCTCGGATCGCGTATTGAATATGATCGCTTTGGGCCTAAAACATTTAGTGAACGTTTATAATTACGCTCATAAAATGAAATATGAATACAATCATTTACCGTAATAGAGCCCAATGCCATCAAGGCAAGCGCAAAGACAGACAGAAACTTCATCACGTAGATAGGCCTATCGACCCAAATTAACCTACTATGCATCGGTCCCTTTCCTTTTTGTTTTATAGACTTTATTAGCTATCGCTATCTGTCAGCCTTATCAATAACTTGCTCGTTTGGTTCATTTCTATTTGTTTCGACTTCAGACCTCTTTTTAACAATACATACACCCACTTACTTGATCATACAAACAATGTGTCGTCTTTTAATACGCCGTGAACAATAAACACGGTTTATTCAGCGATATCTCCGAGTCTAACGTATATGTTAGTTTAAGATAATTTTCTTATTTACCAACAACAACCAACTTTGAATTTGACAGTGAATTCAATTTATCTACTAAGGCAGCACATAACTGTCAGATGGCTAATATGCACATTGTAGCAGGCCAGAATGGCTGAAGGCCTGAAGTTGGGGTCGCGAGTTGATTATTTTAAAATACAAAATATTAGATAACACTTTGCTCTTTTAGTAGTGTTGGTTACTTCGGGCAAAAGTCGTTGTTTGTTTGTTTTCGTTTTTTTTAAACCCTGGCGGAGCTACAGTTTGTTTTATTTTATTTTCCCCCGCGTTCAAACTAGAACTTGTTTAGTTTTGTTATTTTACTAGGTTAGAAACAAAAGCTTTTTTGTTTTTTAGTTGTTTTTTTTTTCGTGAAATTGACTTTTCTTATATAGGGGAAAAACGCGCATAAATGAAACACTACAACTTAAAGAATGTTCCAATAGACCATATTTTCTTAGCTAATTAGCTATATTATCTTTTTTGCCAGCCAGCATTTGAGATCAGGTCCACCTGCGATGGCTGGTGCAGCAAGAATTGAAATTTTTAACAGAAATAAAGGTGTAAACGGGAAAACTAGGAAAAACTATAGTTTTTACGAAAACTAATTTTTGTTGTTATTTTGGCGACGGGAAAACTATAGTTTGTTTAATTTTGTTTTTCTCGGGTTGCGCCTAGTTTTGTTTGTTTTTGTTTAAAAATGGCGAAAAATGTTGAAACTAGCTAGTTTTGTTTGTTCATTTAGTTTAACTAGCCAACACTATCTTTTAGCCTTTACTTGTTTGGATTGAATTGACGCGCTCCAGTTAACAATTGGTCAAAAGCGGCAAAAGCTTCAGACCCTGGCACTAATCGATTTATAAAGCGGACACGATTTTCTTTCCAAAAGAATCGATCACGATTAACAGGGCCTCGTCCAATCTGCGCCATCTGGCGCTCCCGCGGACTCCCAAATAGTGAATGAAATAGATCAATGAGCGAACCCACTTTTCAAATTTGAACATTTGTTTTGCTGCCCTTTAAATGGCCAAGGTTCTCCCTAGCGAGATCAAGGCAAGTAGCTCCCATTTCCTTCATTTATTTTGCAACAGCATCAATGTCGGAATGGGTTGTTGCAGAATTCATTTGAAGACGAATAGAAAATTCGCTATAAAAGTCTGACGAAATGAATATCTCTACATGTCTGACGATGTAAATAGATTCCTGGGTAACAAAAAGCGCACGTGTGGGCATTAAACAAGGACACATTCGATTCATTCGAAACGATCAAATTCAAAGGCCATCGATGATTCGCTCATAAAATTCTAGTAACGATACGATACAGTTACCGCTGCAAATAGATATTTCTTGAAATTCGGCTGGGATAGGGGGATGGATCGTCATTATGTACCGAATTTCGTCGCGTCGAAACGAGTCGGAAGTTCGCCGTCGATGCAATTTTCGCCTTTCCTTGGAAATTGCAAGCCGGGAGCAGGAGAGGAGACTACGTGATCTATTCTTGGATTGTTGACTCCGAGTCGTGTGTTGGGGTCAAGTCGTTAAAACGGGCATTGCGTTATCTCGTCGACATTAATATGATAAACCCGCATTGACGAAAAAAAAACTAAAATAAAATGGACTTGAGAAAATTTGGCGATAGTAACCTTGGTCCGGGGTCGCCCTAATAGTTCAACGATAAAATTAAAACTACTCGCCGTTGAGATATATCAGATTCAATGAGAGTCAATAGTAAACTAGCGTGTGGTGTATTTTTAAACTCTCCTCGTCTGCTGGTTTGAATTATTCAACTATAAGTCTCAAACGATCTTTTCGGATTTGTTATTCTTTGCCATTGAGAGAAAGTTTTAGCATCGATGACGTAACGTATTTTCAAGAAGACGTTGTGACGGGAGATCCAACAGTCGACTGTTCTGTGGTATACAGCGCTAATTGATAGTTTGCACGGATGCGCGGTCAAAGCGTTTCACCGACGCCGCTGCCGCCGCTCTAGACAGTATATATCGCCACATTTGCATTCGGACTCGAGAAAGCCATTATGGTCAATCGGCGGCTATCAATCAGTAACTGTTCGACTGTCGACTCTTCTCTCCAACCCCCCACCACCACCGTATGTATATTGTCTTTTGTTCAATACAATGTCGCCGAAATGGTGGCCTGTTTCGGCACTCAAAGGTGTCCGATCGGGATTTCACAAGAGAGCGCGTGTAATTTCGGGACTCGGTCGAGAGACTTCTTTTCTTTTCACGAGACCGCGGCCGCTTTCCCGAAATCAGATCCCGTCATTTGCCAACCCCATGGTACGAGTTCAACATTGAAGAAAACATACCCAAAATATAACCAAAGTTCGTCGGATGGTCATTCTGGTGCAAAAAAAAAAAAAGACAACACGGAAACGCGCACACGCTCCGTACCCGCTCCGTCTAAAATTTCAGTCAAAGAGTCGAAATATATTAACGAAAAAATTTGTTTCTCTTTCTAAAAAAGAAAGAGAAAGAGAAGAACACTCGATAAGATATGTGTTTTCAGACGCGGTTATCGAAGCCGCTCGTAATGTCAATCGTCCGTGCATCGGAATTTTCAATCATCCGTGACCGCGCCCGCGAGCCGCACGGGTCCGTCGTCCAGCTGCTAGGATTTTTTTCTCTTTTAGTTAGAAGAAAACGGGAATCCCAATGAGAAAAACAAGGACCAGTCTTTCATTCATTGAATGTGCAATCCTTCTCTAATGATCCTTGATGGTGTTTTTATTTATTTTCTTTTTGAAAAAATTTCGAAATGTTACGATGCACCCAGAACGAGAAGAAGAAAATCGCGCGTCGGAAGGGCCACCGCCACCTGATTGGTTGCCGATCTTTTTTTTTGTTTTGTTTTGATATTCCCGGATCTAATAGTGTGTGTTGCAGACTCAGCCACAAGGCTAGCAAGAGTGGCTCTTGCAGCGCAGTGCTGCCGCCAGCACCCAATGACAGTCGATCTACATATTAAATAAGAAGAGGAAGCGCTCGGCGATGGAGTCTCAGTTGCTTGGCCCACTCGCATCTCATCGCGCACGAACACATCCACCACCGCCTCCTCCATCACCGAGCTCCGTTTCCAACTCGGCACAAAGTTGTTACGAGGGGCCCTGCTGCGTGTTGCGCTCTAGTCGACCAAGCGTTATATTTATTTTATTATTTTTGTCGCTCTGCCTGCCGAATCGTGCCGCGAATATTGGGTAACTCGACCCTGTTTGCTAAACGAGCGGAACCATGATCATTTCATCAGCAGTTCGATGGTAAGTGGTTTGCGCTCTTTTTGCTTGAACTTTCATTGGCCCGTTAAACGTGACCCGATGTCTAGCCGGTTGCCATGGCCGCTACTATATGTGTCACGACTCGACTGATGTCTCTCATGCTGGTCTCAGGTGTTGGGCGGCTTACCTGTTGCTCGCGGTCTACACCGTTTTAACGACGTCCAGTCCAGCCATCCAACAGCCGAAACATATATGCGGGACGGATCTGCGCGTCGCGCTGGATCAGGCGTGTTTAATCTACAGAAGTTACTTCCCGTCGTATCCGTCGTCTTCTTCATCCGACAGCTCCAAAGGTGAGTGGTTTCTCTTCATTTTCTGTAGCAAAGACAAAAGAGAGAATGAAATATTTACATCGCCCTTTATCTGCTGCTACTATAGTTGGCAACGAGCTGAGACAGCGGGCGGAATCGGATAAATCGGATAAACGCGGCACTCTGACGGACGAATGCTGCGTTAAAGGTTGCACCCAGGATTACTTGTTCAGCTTCTGTGAAGTCATCAGGAATCAAACGTAAGCTGAGATAACTTACTTCGCTCTGCTGTTGTGTTGCCAATTTGCGTTACTATATATTCTTCGCGATGATTCACTTCTTCCACGAAACGCTCCCTCTGTGCTATACTCTGTCGCTCGTTTCAGCTTGGCTTTTTGATTTTCGCCAGCTCTCTATATGGGTGGGCCGGCTGCCAATCGGTTCAAACGACGACTTTTGAAGCTTTGAGTACATTCTTTTCATGAAAGAGCCGCTGCTTTAAGAACGGACGACTTTTTAACGGCCTTTCGGTGTCACGTACGGACACACACAAAGAAAGTCAGCCAACTTGTGTGGGGTGTTTTCGTTGGGTTATTCTTTTTCTTTCTTTTTTCCCGTCCTGGTCGTATTGCAATGCGTCATGCTATTGTGACCGTTTCGTCTTATATATTTTTTCACATTTCTTTGCCACGTTTATTAGGAAAGAAGTCCAACCGAGCAGTCAAGAGCTGGGAGTCGGCCACGTCACGGAAGGAACTACGTTTCCAATCAACTTGGAAACATTCGCTCCGACGGATCCTCCTTATCAGCCGGAAATCGGCTATGATGGCGAATATTCAGACCAAGAGCCGCTTACATTACTGCCCACCTACACCTCGCCGGAATACACCAACGATCTACTCGTAATGAGTTTGTAGGCCGGAACAATTGTGGTCCGACTGCCGTGTAGACGACAAAAATCACTCCAGAGTACCTTTGGAAATCGAGCATTTTCACAATGTTCGGTTTTTCCATTTGTTATTAGAGCTTCCAATTTAAAAATGAAAAATAATCTGAAAAAAAGTAAAGAAAAAAAAAGAAAAAAGAAAAAAACATAAGAAAATTCCTGCTTTTAAAACAGCAAACGCGATATGATTCCATCACTTTCCGGATTGAGACGTTGATAAATACGATCGAGACGATTGTTATACAATTCCAATTTGTAGTTTTCTCTATCCCTCCCCTCTCTCTTCATCTTAGACTATAATGATTTTCATGCCGGGGATTCGGTCTTGTTTGCGCGCAAAGTGATTTTATGCTCATATGGTGTTGTTGTTTATCGTGTGTTTTGCGGCCTTCTCGATCCCGCGCCAATCAGAAACGATGTCAAATTCATGATCAATCAAAAGAAACTGAATAAAGGATGCTTGAAATGCTAAACGTAGCCTGTAAATAGACTCGAGTTTCTTTCTTTCTTTCTCTCTCTCTCTCTCTCTCTCTCTCTCGTTCTGCTCCGCTATAGCGTCCGCGAGTAACAAACAACTTAAAGACGGACGGCGATCGAAAGACGGGAAAGGGATACACCATATCGGGGCGCATTCGAGATCCTCTAGTCTCCTGGCACCACCACTGGATACTTCCGCGCGCGCCGTGCCGGAACATTCCACTCCAGAGAGAAAAACGAGTCCCCGACGGCGACCGATTGCGACGCGCGAATCATCAAAATATGGTCGCCCGCTTTGTTTTTCACGACAACAAAAAAATGAGGCTTCACAATTTGGATGAATTGGAGGAATACACAGGAAAGATGCAAAACTCTACGTGACTCTCGTCTCTCCACATGTTGGACGCACGGTGGTGGGCTCAAATTACATCCATCAAACAAAAGTGAAGAGAGACGCCAAATTCATCATCATCCACACCGCTTCTTGGCCTCGTTCGATTTCGATTAGCTGCTCTCTCTCTCTCTCTCTCTCTTTCTTTCAGTCTCTTGTGTGGTTGTATGGATGCAATTATTGTCTCGGAAAGCGGCGAGGACACATGAGACGCCCCGCCATAAACGACTTTTACTGTTCGTTTAAATTACAGTTTGTTATGCCGCCGTCTAGTCGGTCATTAACATCCAATTTGTCGCAATCAAATGTGTTACTATTTCTCTCGTTTCTTAAAAAAAAGGGAAACAAAAAATCAACTTCGGCCTACTTTCAAAAAAAGCGCACATTTTCAGGTATCTTTTAACATCCATCTCGTTTATCCGATAATTTATCGAAGGTCGGGATGAGTATTACGACATGCGAGATGCGCAGGATCAATTGGTGAAGGCTTGCTAATTTGATTGCGCAACTTAAACAAAAGAAATTTTTTTTTTTTTTGCGAATGCGAGATGTAAAAAGGGTTTTTGTTCCTTCCGGCACACTCGCACTCGATTCGTGTCTCGATTGAATCGGTGCGGCCGGTACGGGTTTTTTTCGGTGACCGGATGATGGAGCCACCTGGTGATATTCGATTCAAGCTTCTAACATGAACGACGGGACAATTGTCAGAGAAAATGTGTCCCAATCCCGAATTCTATAAACTGGTGTCAATTTCTCACTTGCCAAATCGCTATTTATTTATTAGTTATTACATATGGTTTTACTAAAAACATGCAAAGAATTTGTTAATTTGATTTAGTACATTCCTGAGGCCGAATGTAGGTCAGAAAAGAAGTCTTATGCATTTTCCTCTTCGCCATCACTTCACGACGTGTCCACTTTTTTGCCAACAGTCTCATTTTACCTGCAGGAGAACCCAACGATTAAGTCTGTTCTCACCGTTCCGTTAGTCGCTTTCGTCGAGAATAAAAACTTTCTCCCGACCGTCAGCCAGGTAGGTTTTTGTTGAACACAAAAGGCCACAGTTTCCTTGACAGTGTTCTTGTCTTCTAATAACGAATTTTAACAGAAAGGGAAAATGGAATCGTTCCCGAGAAAGTTCGTAGCCAGGAGCGGTCAGGTGTTAACGATTAATATAGCCCGCCCGGAAGACCTTCAAGAAGTGAGTGAATTTTTGCGGCTTCACTTCTTCTTCACATCACCCAACTGCTATTTAATCAAAGACGGACCGGGCGACGATCACGGATTGAAGGATTACTTATCCGGCTGCTTGAAGCATCCCGTCTCGTTTACGGTGCGCGACGCAACCGGCCGATTGGCAGCCATCAGAATGAACGAATTAGAAGAAAGATTGGACGGAGTTGTTGTTCCATCTTCGGCCAAAAATCTGGCGCTGATCATGTCGTTGCTAGGGGCTCTCGAGGCAGACATTGATTTGTTCACCAAATACAACACGGAAAAAATTCTCAGCCTGGCCATGATGGCCGTTGACAAAAGCTACGGTCAGCTAGGTTTGGCCTCGACATTGGTGGAACTGTCTCTCGAGGTGGCCAGAGCAAACGGCGCCGGTGCCGTCAAAGTCTGCGCGGTAAGTGAGTATGCGGCCAAAGTGGCTGCCAAACACGGACTCGAAACACTACGGGCTATCGACTATGCGACTTTCGAATTCAATGGCGATAAGCCCCTGGCCTACCTGACTGATTTGCTGTCTGAACATCCTGTTGCGCGTCTCATGGTCCGTCGTATACCGTAGGCTTGCTTGTTGTTGCCTGTTGCCATGCAATGTGGAAGAATACACATTTTAAGTCAGTTCATTGGCCTGTTTCTTTCAACTTTTACCTCTAGAGTCCATAGTCCAAAATGGCAACTGACGTGAGGAAATATGTGAACAAAGGAGGCTTAACTTAAACCCTACGTGCGAGTCAATTACGTTCAATCGATAAGAGAAGGTAATGCGTTTTATCAATGGCAGCGTGGCAACTACCGTAACACGACACGGCAGTCACCAGTAGTTAGACTTGGGATCAAGAAACGGCAGAAACCCCATATCTGGATAACACTTAAGGAATGTTGCAAAAGGACACGAAATAAAACGAAAACCAGTTGGAAATGCAAGTCTGCATACTTACTAAGTGTAGGAGCCAGCTGAATGACACTTAAAACGTACTCGAGTACGTTGGCACATGACGATTCATTTGAAACACGCGGTCCGAGACGCAACACTAAAATCATTGAGATGCCAATATAATGCAAGTTCATTTTTGACACCGGTAAAATGCTTGTTTTTTCTTCTCTATTTACACAAACACTCAAGTCCGGATGGAACAAAAACCCGCGCTTCTCCACTTTCTCCCCAAGACAGAAAATCGTGATCAAGCGTTGCCACCATCGATAACATCTCGTCTCAAGAATAACCATCAATGTTTTTGTCCATTAGAATTTAAGAAAAAAAACGAATCGTAAACTTTCAAATTTTTTGTAAAGCTCAGAGGGATTTTTTTGCCACAGTATACGTATGATATTCATTATATGGTAAATTAAGAGTGATGGACTTAAAGATTTTGAAAGCAACACGCAACCGCCATTAAAAAAAGGTGCCAGGGGAATGGTAACCAAATAGAAGTGCTACCGGTTTGAGATAAGACGGTGAAATCACAGTAGCAGAATTCTAAAAAGTAAAAACTCGTCTTGGATATACTGCCCACAGGTAATTTTCAAAATATAAATTTTCCCTCAGAAATGGCCATGGCTATTAATCATCTGTTCCAATAAGAACGGCATGGGACAGTTAGGACAACGCCGAAAGTTCTGTTTTTTTTTTACTCCCCCAAAATGGCTGCCCCATGTCTCTTTAAAGTGTGCCAATTTCGGTAAGTAGTAAACTATGTGGTTGAAAAGTCATGGAGCCATGCCCTATATTTCAGCTGTTGATCCTTCGATACCGGCCGGGAAATTCTAACAAACGACAAATAGAAAGAAGCCGGATGTGAGAGTCGAGCCACCGCTTGCGATACACGGGATCCAATTCATGACTCGCCATCGTTTGTTGTCGAGGAGGAAAAGAGTTTCGAGTGTCTTTTTCCTGTTTACTTGTTATTATACTCCGTGCTTCAGCTAAGGCCCGCTGTGCACGTTTCAAAACGATCAGAGAACCTATTTTCTTCCCCCCAAATTCGTTATTTGATTGGTCGCTATTCAGGTTCTGAATATCTTTTTTTGCGTAAGGGGTTGAACTGCCTAAAACTAGTAAATTTTTATTACAGCGACTGTTGTCCTCTTTTGATTTCCATACATACCGTAGAAGATAAAGGGAAAAAGGTTGCAATGATAACGTATTATATAGTGCAGTATGCATAATGATATAACACTATAAATGATGATGCTGCAAACGCCTGTTGCTATGGCAAGGCGAAGCAAGATTATAGCATTGATTGTATCGAACTGCCCTTTGCCTCCTCAAATGGACTTTGGATTGCCGGCTACTGACTCTTCGGAATACCCACCAATGCCTTAACAAGTTGGGTTTCATCCCGGAACAGTCTCTTGCTCGCCTTACAGTGTTATAGACCCTATAGTTTGCCTCTCCATAGCGTCCCGTAGTTCGATCTTAAATTAAAAGTAAACCGATTTTATAATTATTTAAATTTATATTTAGCATACTACTTACTTAATTTTCCCATTTAATTTTGACTGAACAGTGACGAAAGGAAGCAGCATGTTGGCGTTCCCGGTCCAGCTAAAAAAGATTGTTTCGGGGAAACGCGAACAAGAGTTGATGATTCAGATTGCCCGACCGGATGAAGCGCAGGAGGTCTATGATTTTCTGCTCGACCATTTCTTCCCACTGGCACCCATCCGCCAACTGGGATTATATGACGAGTCGGAAGAGGCCAAACGACCTGCCTGGATAGAAGATCTTGTTCGAGATTGTTTGCGCACGCCTCATTCGCTACTCGTGCGCGACGCATGTTTACAGCATCAAATTGTGGCGGTTGCGGTCAATGAAATGAAGACAAGTATATCGACGACGAAACCACAGACGCATGCTCGGCCCAACGGGAGCAGAAGTTACAATCCAGCTCAAATTCCAGTCGGCCGTCTTCACAAGGCCGTTTTGGAAAATATACACCGCCAGGTCGATGTCTTCTCCCTCTACAATACCGAGAGAAAAATGGAGTTTAGTATTGTGGCCGTCAACAACAATTTCGGCCGACAAGGACTTGCTTCCAAGTTAATGGAATTATCGTTGGAAATTGCCAGAGAAAATGGGGTTGGAGTGGTGTGGACGGAAGCGCTCAGCGAGTACACTGCTAAACTGGCGAGCAAATTTGGTTTCGACACCCTCAAATCCATTAACTACGACGATTTCTGGTTTGAAGGTGAGAAACCGCTTGCCAACATTCCTGGTCATCGCAATGGACGCCTAATGGCTCGAAAAATCTGAAAGATCTCCCGTCGTGTTGAAAAATAGTGTTCATCTTCCATTACCATGCAATTTTTACCTTTCATGTCGCCAGCAAGGCAGCAACAGCTGGTGTCGTGTTTTTGATTGCATAAAATGAAATAAACGAATTTGTTATTAAAATGGAAATCCCCAAGTTGAAATCATGGAATTATCTTACCTACTATGCCTATGCCTCATGAAATGCGTAAATGCAAACAAAGATTACATTATACGTTACTAACCACATTAGTTTATCGCATCCTTAAATCTACCCGGACTGTGAGTTTGTGGTTGAGGATGCATGTTTCCGAACGAAAATTGCTGTTCAGCATTCTAAGGCATTATAACGCAACACTAGACACATTCAATAGTCGTCAATCGAAAGGCGGTCGCAAGGATTTCGTTACTTTAAGATGCGCGAAAAGCTTGAAAGTCAAAATTCGAAAGAGGGTCTTAATACTATAGAAAGGTTGGCGAATTTTTTAAATATAATTTTGATCACGATTCACATGTTTTAACGTTCAATGTTTCCAACTTAAGGAGAAATTGGAGAAAACCAGCCGTCATTAACGTAGATAAACATTCCCTGTCAATTATAGGGCGGACACCTCCAGACGCATCTTTCGGTGAAAGCTTTAACATCCTCTTCCGGTACAACGATGAGGATATTAGAAACATTGCAACAATTTTGTTTTATTACTTACCTCGAAGAATAAGCTTATATATTAATTATTTCACATCCAAAAGGTGGAAAAAGAGTATTTACAAACTGATATGGAGACATTCGATCTTCTTCCTGTCTGTCTATTTCTTGTTGACAGTCGTATACCTTCGTATGCTAACAAAAGAACAACGAAAGTAACTAGTTTAATATTATTTTTAAATTTTTAGAAGTAAAACCCTTGTCCTCAATAACTAAACGAATATGGGTTTGGTCTCTAAACTAGAAACTTTGAAGCTCTGACTGCTTATTGCTCCCGCTATACGCGTTCGTTTAACTGGATGATCATGCTGGGGTTCTTTACCAACACGGCGTTGCACCGTCTTTTCACCATGCAGATGACCACACCAGGAACAAGCAAAACTATCACTGTCTTCATAATGACGCTGAAACAAAATTTACCGGAAGTAAAGCGCGGAGTTAGTTTAAATTGTCTTTACAGCTGATAACTAATGCAACCCATGATAGGGCCCAGCTATTATAGACCAATACGCGCGTTGGGTTGTACTTGCCTGGATTCTCACCTTTCGCAGTGTGTGCAAGCCACTTCGGGAAAAATTTCCCAACCTAAATTCGATCGAAGATATAGGTAAGCGTCGCTGATTTCTTCTTATTCCTTATGTTCTTTTAATTGTTTTCCTAAAAATTAAGATTTACTTTTACATATTGTACAGGAATACTTCTCGAAGAGGAAAGACGGGTTCTTGAACAAGAAGAAAATGGCACGCCTCGTCCGCTGATCGTCATTGAATGTAAAACCATACAGGCTATACTGATTATAAAGATAAGGTCGATCAATTTTTTTTCCAAATTAAGTTTTATAATTTTTCTCTAGGGATGCTTCTGCTCTTGAAAGAATCAATAGTTAATGACCGCTACATCAGTAAATCTAGTCACAATAAAAACGTCGAGGCTGTTTGTTTGTATTGCTTATTCTTTTATTTTATAATGATTTATAACTAAAAAAAAGTACCGTATTTTAAAACAAATTTTTTTTTAGATTTCGTAAGGGGTGCAGTTCAGTAATTAAGGTACGTACCCTAACGTATGTATCACCATTCAATTGGTGAAGTGAGTACTAAATTCAATAACTTGTTCACAGTTTTCCACACAAAACATCCCATACGCCGTTATTCAGGTAAGGAAGGAATTCCAGTTTCATAATCCTTTGATTTTCCACTCTCCTCTCCCACTAGGCTGTTATTATTGTAGTTTGGGCGTTTGGTTTAATAACAGCGATGGCACGTAATATACCTAAATTCGAGGACGACGTGGTTCGTTTCGTCATCGCATACATCCCCGTGATGCCCTACATACAGGTTCGTCCCAAATATCCCTGAATGGCTTGGACATCTTGTTTCCTTTCTCTGACATCCAAATCTGTAGTTTTTTGTTTTCATCGCATGGCTAAGTTTCGGTCGAGCTGCTGTTAATCCTTACGGAGACGATGACACCGATATTGATGTTAAAAAACTCTGCAACAGTCACATAAGGGTATGAGATTTTTACAATTTATCTATAAAAATGAGAACTAGCAAATTTTTAAATTCTCACGCTACAAAAAAATAGGATTTAGTGCGCTTAAGAAAACTCTACACAAAAAAGCTAGAAGACATTTTTCCTAACTTGGTAAGTTCTTTCTTGCAATTTTTTTTTACCTTAATACGGAACGCATATATTTTGCTATATTCTAGCCACAAACGGAACTTGGTAAGAGTAGTGGGCCAAAGGAATCTGCAACTCAGACGGATAATGAATAAAGATGAGCTGGGCAAGAGGTTTACGACGGAAAGTGATGTCGCACGTTTTTTGTACTTTGTAACAATTAAAATGTCTTCGCATCATTTCGAAATTTCCAATTAAGCTTTGTTGTTTGGGTTAAATTGAAATTATTTTCAATAATAAGTGCTAAATTGTTATTGACTTCGTATTGCTCTTTTTTTATGTAGCCTATCATGGAATGCAACTGGAATTCAAATACTGTTAAAGAAAAAATACCAATAACATGCAGTTCCGTTCAGTATTAAATACTTAATTTTAAAGGTAACTGAACTTAAGTTTAGGTGTTCAATCGACAGTTCAAACGAGCGCTAGTTCCTAGAACGTCCTACTTAGACCATAACAGAAATTCATTCAAACGAGTGTTGTGCGAGTCACCGAACACCACGAAAAGCTTTTTAGTTTAAAACCTAGTGGGAACACTTTTTTAAAGCTATGATGATGTCGGATGACTCGTCAATTACTATATATAAATCTAGTTGGAGAGGTTAGTATGATTTAAACAGAATGGGTCCGGACTGGCAACCTTTAAATCGTGTTGCAATACGACGATAGGCCCTCGGTTGGAAAATTGCCCTCCAGATCAAATTTTTAGGAAAGTTAAAGGAGCTGATTCGTACTTTTTTCCTCCTGAAGTTAATCGATTTTTCTGTCACTGCCATCGCAGCCAATATCAACTCTGGACCCGTCAACCTTCTCAAAAAACTCCTCGTCAGGACAAAAGGAATGAAAGGTGTCCGGTACGAACAGTGTAGTTCAAATTATTCTGAACGGTGCAAACGAACAAACTTCTTTCCTGTGAGTTGGTTGTTTATACGATCAGCTATTTACCAGTACTCGCCTGTATGGTCTGCCTTTTTTAATTCATTTAGCGCAGTTTTTAATTCAAAACAAAATCGACGAGTCGTTCTTCATCGAGCGCTACAAAATAGCGGAATATTTTTTTCATTACGAAACTTACGTCGATATCAATATCTGCCTTTTTCTGGTTAAAGTTTCTCTTTCGGGGTCTACTGTATTGGTAAACCGGAAATTAGTCAACATACGTATATCCTAGAGGGTTCACCTTCCAAGTTCAGCATTTCAATTAGCTTGCCCCGATGCGATGAATGCATGGTTGCTTCTAGTCGAAGTTTTTCACCTTTTACTAGCCTACTTCTAATTTTCCAAAGCAATTTACAATAAAGGACACATTGTAACTGTCTCTACTAAACCGGTTCCTAATTTACTCATGCTCTTCGATCCCGCAACAAGGAATACTTATTTGGAGATGCTGGAGCTTGAAAGTTAGCCAGAGGCAAAGTCTTTCGTTGTTTTCTACTTTCTCTTTTTATCGTCTAGAGTTTTGCTTCAGAATGGGACCTCCACACGAGATCACCAACATTCACATTTACAGGAAAGTGTACTAGTCAGTTGAAAGTATTCGCCAGACTCGAACTGATCTCGCGTACTGTACGTGTTCTGTTAAGCGCGAAAGTACGGGATAAAAGGAGTATAGCGTGCCAACGGATTGTACTTCAAGCAGTGAATGAAAATGCAGTGATTTACAATTAGCAATTGTAGTAGGTTACGCAGAGTTAACTCTGTTGACGGTCCTCAATATGGATAACATCAGGATGAGTCATCATCGCTCACTAGAACGAGAGGACAGAGTATATCCCGCTTCGTCGGATGCAGCAGCAATGGCTTTATTAGACAGAAGACAACGAAGTTCGCCACAGAGGAAGAAGTCTGAAATTACAAACGTCCCGTCACTTCAAGCAATAACGAAAACGGCCCCAAACGCTCGTCATTTTGGGGATACCGTAAAAACTCTTTTTCGGTAAGTTCTTTTGAAGGTACAGCATCGTTTTTAAAAAGTGAATTTGTTCGTTTCAGTGACACATGGTTGAAAATACAGATGGAACGAAAGTATCTACAAATATGTTTGGAGGCACATGCTACTGTACTATTTGTGTTACATCTTGCTGACCGTCATTCATCAATTTGTATTGGACGATGTAGGGAAAAGGTGAGTTTTATATTTTCTTTTTTTTCTGCTTCTACTAACTAGTGATTCTTTTGAATGAGTTATGAGTAGGCATTTCGAAGCACTTAGTAGATACTTCTCCAAAAGTGCTTCCACTCTCAATTTGATGATCATGTTGGGGTTCTTCACCTCAACAACGCTTCAGCGTCTTTTCGCCATGCAGACGAGCATTCCCGGAACGGCCAAGACCATCTCTTTCTTCATAATGTCGTTGAAAACAAACCTTCCGGAGGGTTCCATTATTGTACATCAGTACGCCCGATGGGCTGTACTAAGTTGGTTTTTGGCCGTTCGAAGCGTAAGCAAACCCCTTCGCAAAAAATACCCCTCAATGGTTTCTCTACAAACAAAAGGTAATCAATTTGTAATACTTTTATTCAACATTTTTGGATAATACGAATTTAATGGAGAAAAAATAATGCACGGTTCCTCCTTGACAGGAGTTCTACTACCAAGAGAAAGACTAATCCTTGAGCGCGCTGAGACCGATGGGGATCCTACTCCTCGTCCCCTTATTGTTATCGATTGTAAGAAATTTACAAACACAAACGGATGTGGTGTCTATTTCAAATTAATGTATTTCTTTATTTCATAGGGATGATTTTGTTGCTAAAAGAATGTTTAACGTACGGACGCTACAACAACAAATCTTGCCATCACAAAAATGTAGGATTATTCTTGTCAATTGATCCATTTAATTAAAGCCCATATATACATCAGCAGATTGATACAGGTTGAATTGGTGCTTTTTTTCAAAAAGAGCTGTGGAAACATGATCAAATTTGCTACAAGTAATATACCTCATGCACTGATTCAGGTAAAGAAAACTGGGCATTATCACTACAGAATTGTCGTACTTCCTTCATCTCCTACATAACAACTCGATCTCAATTGCACATTATTAGGCGGTCATAATTGCTGTGTAGTAAGTCTTCGTCATATTCGCTCAACGCTATAACTCAAAGTTAAATCATGTTGAGGCTTTTATAACACATTGTCTACTGGCTACCTAAGGTAACATGATGCGTTTCTTGCTTTTTATAGTTACTTTGGATTAGTCACTATGTTGGCCCGTGATTTGTCATCTCCAAAACAAAATGGAATAACTCCCAATGTAATAAGTGACGACAATTTCATGACTTTCTCCGCGCAAACGCCTCCAGATGGAATAACCGAAAAGAGTCCTAATCAAGAAACTGATAATACTCCCTATCAAGACGAACTTGTTAAGACTATCATGTCTTATTTTCCCATTATGCCATTTATGCAGGTTACATAAGTGTACGATTGCTGAATAATGGAGCAATTTTAATTTGTATAGTTCTTTCTCTCTTATAATTTCCACAGTTCTTCATATTTTTTGCTTGGTTGACGCTTGGTCGAATGGCTGTCAATCCTTTTGGTTATGATGAGACCGATATCGATGTTGAAAAACTTCTGGAATCACATATTGACGTAACATGCCGCTAATTTTCCATCATATATGTATTGGCCAGAAGATGGTAATTATTTTCTTAAATCACTATAGGACTACAGAAGGCTGGGGCAAATTTACAAACAACGGTTGGAAGACCTCTTTCCTGATTTGGTAAATGACAAATAACTTTATTATGTCAATGATTAATTTTTCTTTTCTTTGATTTTCTAAATCTTTTAATCAGCCACAAAAACGTTACAATGAAGTTTCTCTATCGCCAAAAGCTGAAATTCCACAGCAAGCCAATATCTTTAATTTCTCTAAAAGCTGTTCCTCTCCTAATATTCAATTAATGGCTGTAAGGCCGGTATTTCTAAAAAAATCGGGTGAAACATCAATTGATATCCCTGACGGTAATAACGATGTGGCTAATAAACAACCGTGGTGGACGAGTATGATGATTCGTAAGTAATGAAGAATCCTTTTACTTCCATGTAACTTCGTTCGTGTAATAATGAACAGTGCAATACATTTTTTAAAAATTATACGGAATTAAATAGGGGTCTGTCTAACGAATCATGCTACGTTAATTTTCAAATATTTAAACTTAACAAAAATGTTTCAAGCTTTTCATAAAAAAATTGACGGGCCCAATGGAAACTAAGACGGGCGAAAACACTAGTCTTATTTTGGCCGTCATATTATAGACTGTGGTACTTTTCCTTGGTGAGCCGACCACCTCTCTCTTTCACCGTTAATTTTTAAGGCGGGCGAGTTATTTTGCTATTAGAATTTTAAAATGCGGAGATAAGACAATCATGCCTAATGAGGCGTGCTTTGTATTGGGAGCACTCTCCGGGCGACGATAAAGTCAATGGGCCGCCAAATCAATGCCTCCAGCGGTCAGCCAAGAGTTGATACTGTATGTTGCGCGTCAGTCTCAGAATATTTAGGTTTAGTTTAGTTTTGTAAAGCACGCTAATTTAATTAAACACCCGCGAGCTATATTGAAATATGATTACATTTCAATTTCAATATAAGGTACGTGCGGTGAAGGCTATTACAATTTTTTATGGGGTTAGGGTGACGAGGCTGCTTTTGGTTTTTGGGTCTTAGGAGGGATAGGTAAGTGTCGGAAACCGTGTAGTTGGTGTCGAACACACCTACATGTGATGAGGGGTACGTGGAGAGGGGTACAATTGATCTCACCATTCGGAAAATTGAAAATCAATGTAAAAGTAAAATAAAAAATTTTCGGTCATATAGCTAGCGGTAGCCAAAGATTTTACTTTTTTATACTTATCAGAATGCAATCCCAGATTTAAAAATGCAACCATATTCTCGTTGAATTAACCCGTTAAAAGTGGCACTGGCCACCCGCCATAACGCATATCTGT
Organism: Ceriodaphnia dubia; assembly: GCA_022539655.2. Taxonomy (NCBI): domain Eukaryota; kingdom Metazoa; phylum Arthropoda; class Branchiopoda; order Diplostraca; family Daphniidae; genus Ceriodaphnia; species Ceriodaphnia dubia. The sequence continues at coordinate 251,288 of JAKUCG020000230.1, read as the reverse complement.
GTCTCTGTCTCTCTGAATAATTAAATATCTCGGTAAAATAAGAATTTGAGTGATTCAAGAACGACCAAGTCAAAGACAAATCAGTGACATGAAAGGAATTCGTAAAAAGGGTGCTTCCACCCAGGATCGAACTGAGGACCTTCAGCGTGTAAAGCCGACGTGATAACCACTACACTATGGAAGCTTGGATGTATTTTATGAAAAAAATAATTAATTCGCCTTTTTAGCTGAACCCCCAATTTTGCATTTTGGAATTCATTAATTGAAGTATGGATGACAACATGCAAGTTACTCTATAGCCTATGCGGACCAAATAAGTTTCAGAGCAAGAGAGATCAGTTGACTTTCCGTACTAAAGACAAGCTGGGATATGGGGTTCACAAAGTAATATAAGAGCGCGAACATAATATTTTCTAATTTGATGATTTAAGTTTCTGGATCTTTTGGCGCCATTTCGTTGGGTGACTAAATAAAGCGCACGCACGCGCGCAGCAAATTTCTATGCATTTTTAAACTGGTTTATCTTTCTTAAATTTTGTCCATTTGTTATCATTTCAACAAAGATGAAAAGGATAACGTTGGTCTGGTTTTAAACATGGAAACCATGGTTTCCAAACACACAAAAGCCCATTTGATAATGCAAGGCGTAGTGTCGCAGAAAGGGCTCCGCCCTTATAGTTCGACATTCTGATACAAGGGAGGTGAAAGGAGATTTGTTCCAGAAGATCTGGAGCGATTTTCTTTGATGTCATGAGATGACGCAGCTTATTTCGTGCGTTTTTGTTTTGTACTGAAATGCGTTATGTAAAAAAAACGTACACATATACACAATTTGTAACAACAACACGATCGAGTAGAATTTATACATCAGTTTCAACTTGTTTCTAAATTTTTTTTTGGCTGGGAGAAATAAAATCATTAATAATACATTGAACTTTAACGATTGAATGGGGAAATCTAATTTTGAAACGGAATCGGAAAAGCAGGCTACACTACAAAGCAAGTTCTTCATGGTTACATAGGCCTATGTTATGTTCCAAATAGTGTTAGACTACCACTGCAATAACAACACATCTATTAGGCTATTACTTTTCGAAGGGGTTTAGACTTAATGCAAAGAAGAAATAAGAATTGGGTTGATAATAATGAGGTCGTATTTTCTTTGAGACAGCCCGGACCTAGTTTCTCTTTATTCTATTGGCAAGATCAACAGGAGCTAGAGGGCGAGCTTCGTCATTCGGCCATTCTGCTTGTTTTTCACTAATCTTGGGATATTTCGAGTGAAACTTGTAGACTCTATATTTTATTCCAATTGGCCTTCGATCAGTCTCTGGAAAGAATCCGCGGCGATCGGATGATCCGCTGACCATATTGACGTATTGGATAGTCCAATGCTTGTGATATTTTTACAAAGTGCCGAAAAAAAACGCAATGAAAAATATGAACGCAATGCACTACGAGAGGAGTAAATCGCAAGTTTTTCAAGTTCCGTCGTCCCTGGCAGTAGCTCAAACCGCACCTGATGTAAATCGATTTGGGGAGTGCTTTTGTATTTTATTACGGTAGGCCCATCTGTTTGCAACGCACGTGCGCTTTGTTTAAGTTTCTTATATTACTCTGCTACGCATTGTGTGTACAGGTGGAAGGGAAGCATATATAAATTAGTATGGCGACACTTGATAGTCTACTACCTACTTTATTATTTGCTCACCATTTTGCACAAGTTCATCCTTGACGACGACGGTCAAAAGTAAGTTATATGCATATCCTCTCTACAAATATCTATGAAACTGCGCAATCTGTACAGCCTTTTTACGCAATTTTTTCTCTGTATGAACTAAACAGAACATTCGAGGCGTTGGCGAAATATTGTTCGAGACATGCCAGTTCATTTAATTTTATGATAATGTTGGGCTTTTTTACGGCGACGGCTATGCAGCGTCTATTTGCCATGCAAACTGCGATGCCTGGAACAGCTAAAGTCATCATCAGTTTTGCCATGGCAATCAAACCTAATTTACCGGAAGTACAGACTCTGAATTGACTTCATGACTACAGCTTCCAATATTCTTGCTTTAATAATAATACTTCCTATTTTTTGCTTATCCATTCATAATTTATACGATGCGTTTTCTTGAAATTCAATGTCAAGGGCCCAATTATTGTCGAACAGTTTGCTCGATGGACAGTACTATCTTGGATTCTTACCTTCCGAATTGTAAGCAAACCGATGCGCGATATGTTTCCCGACATGTTTTCACTGCAGACAGCAGGTAGTAAGAGATTTGCCGTATTAGCCATTATGATAATTATAGTTGGATTACACGTGAAATAGGAATCCTTCGAGAAAAAGAGAGAGTTATTTTAGAGCGAGTCGAGACCGAAGGGAGTACAACACCACGCCCACTTGTGGTCATGGACTGTAATAGACGAAAAAAATGCTTAGCCTATTTATTACTAGTGTTTTAAAATGATTGTGTTAAAAAACACAGGGATTTTTCTTTTGCTGAAAGAAACGTCGATGTACAACCGCTTTGCTGAAAAGTCAAGTCATCTCAAAGTCGTAGAAGCAGTCTTAGGCAAGTCTTATTACAAACAAAAGCTGTTATCAAAGTATATATAATATCCTGTTGCATATCCAAACTAGGCTACAAAAAAAGTTGTGGAAACGTTATTAAGGTACATATGATTACCTTGAAATACACTTTATAAAATTTTGAACTACCTTATTTTATGTAACGTTTAAAACGTTGGCGAATAGTTTGGAGTTCAAAATATTCCACACGCGCTTATTCAGGTATAAAGTTCTTAATCTAATTAACTTATTTATATCGTTATCCAACAAAGATTCTTTGTTTTATATTTCCAGGCCGCAATAATAATCGTATACGGTAAGAAATGCTAAAATCTAATGAAGTAATAGCTTTTATAATTGATGCTCTATATAACTGCAATGAAGCATACGGATTGCTCACGTTAATGGCGCGCAATCTCGAAGGTGATGACGATAGCTTGGCTGATGGTATAATATCGTATATTCCTATAGTTCCCAGCATGCAGGTAAGAATGTAATCGGATTTTTAAAAATTACATTAAAATACATATAAATAATTAACGCATTGCAATTTATTCAGTTTTTCATATTTTTGTCATGGCTAACATTTGGCCGGGCCGCCGTGAATCCCTTCGGGTCTGATGATACCGACATCGATATAAAGCACCTACTAGGAACTCATATTCAGGTTTTGTTCTAATGACCGACTGAAACAGGGGGTTTCACAAATTATTTGTGTCCTTTTATTTGACAGGATTCGCTTCGCTTGACGAAACTCTACTCTCTACATTTGGAGGACTTCTTTGGAAATATGGTTGGCCTAAAGTTTATAGCAACAATCTATTTTTCAATTGAAAAAAACTAGAATTTCTAATTTTTCAGCCACAGAAACAGTATAATGACGCAGCTTCAATCCAAAATGCTACCCACATTTAAAAGAGAAACAAGGCAAGAAGAAATTATTGCTGTATATCACATCTACATGCAAACTGTATAAAAAAACTTTCCGCGAAAAATATACTGTGTCACCTCATTCAATCAATCAAGGCCATCTAGTTCGATTCTCTTGTCTTTACGGACAGCTTTGATTCGAAACTCTACGTTTATTATTACTAGATTATGCATAATCTAGTAATAATAATCTGATTCCATGGAATCAGATTTCACCAGAATGTCACCGGCATACAACAATTAAGTAAAAGGGAAGATAACCAAGATAACGGTGATGCATAAAGGAGTAATCTACGTGTACCTAATATTTAAAATAGTAGAAACCTGCTTAAATTGATGGCCTGCTAAAGTTATATGGCACTTCGCAAAATTATTTAAGCTCTTGAGTTGATAAAGGTAGATTGTTTCACTTGAGTGATTAATCTTGAACTAGATTTGTCAGGCCTTTTGATTCGCCATTAGTAATCAGTATTAATCGCGCGGTCCATTAATCTCCATTGTCTTGAAATATGTTTGGCGTAGTAAATAAGATAATATCTGTCTTGCAAATGGTACATGAAATAAGTAAGCTAGTCTCAGAAGCTAGTTTGATCTTGAAAGTTGGCCGGCAGGCATACGTGCAACGTGGATTCCGCTTTCTCTTTCTTTCTTATACGTTCTCGGTTGCTTAAGAACGACAACCTTCAGAAAACACTTTCCGTGTAGCAAAAACAGGTTTGGTGCATAGAAGGAGATGTATCTGAACAGTTCAGACCTACGTGTTCGGTGCTGTGATCACAAAACATAAGAATCAAAGACGTACTATTTGTTTGAAAGGAAGTGAAAAAGTGAATTCGTATACCGATTTAGATCTATGCAGTAATATATTTAGTTCCGTGTTTGCATTAATAGACTAGCTGTCATTATTGGAAACACTTCGTTGGTGTAAAGGTTGATTTGGAGCTTTGAGCGTTCTGCTGAGGTATCGCTATGAATCCTCAGCGTTCATCTAGTATGACTCCGTCACCTAGCGTTCGTTTCACGAAAAGGAAATCTGAAGTTACAATTGTCCCATCGCTTCAAACAGTAGAGAATACAGCTCCAAACGCAAGAAAATGGGGAGACACATTAAAAACCCTTTGCCAGTAAGTAGCTTGTGGAATAAAATACTTTGTCTTATTAGTTATTAATAAGAATCTGTTGGTTGCTTGCTTACGAATGACGTTGCATTTACGTAGATGGAGAGGAAGTATCTACAAGTTGGTTTGGAGGCATATGCTGTTGTATTATTTGTTCTATGTGGGGTTGACAGTTATTTACAGATACGTTTTGGATGACATTGGCAAAAAGTATATTTCACATTTGTTTTGCGCTAAAAATAAAACTTAAGTAAACAATTTCTTTGTAAATGAAATAGACATTTTGAAGCGGTCGTCAAGTATTTTTCCAAAAGCGCTTCCACCTTAAACTTGATGATCATGTTGGGATTTTTTACGTCGACCACTCTACAACGTCTATTTACAATGCAGACAACTATACCCGGAACGGCAAAGACCATCTCGTTGTTCATCATGTCATTAAAAACAGAATTACCCGAAGGTTACATTATTGTGCAGCAATACGCCAGGTGGGTAGTTCTCAGCTGGGTTCTTGCCGTTCGTAGCGTTAGCAAACCTCTTCGCGAGAAGTACCCGGACATGATTTCACTACAAAAAAAAGGTTCTATTAATAATAAAATTTAATAGCATTATGACAACAGCAAGTTATTTATATTAAACTGATAATGCAGGGCTACTTCGAGGAAATGAAAGGCTCATACTTGAGCGGGCGGAGACGGAAGGAAATGAAACACCTCGTCCGCTAGTAGTTATTGATTGTAAGAGCTACATGATTCCTATGAGACACTATCACATCGTAGACCACAAACTTATTCTGAAATGCAATTTTTTAAAATTTAGGGATGCTTTTGCTGCTGAAAGAATGTTTGACGTACGGTCGCTATAACAACAAATCGGCGCACCACAAAAATGTAAGATTTTTTAAAAAATTGATCAATTTAATTGAAGCCCACAATAATAATAGATAAATAGGTTGAATTGGTGCTTTTCTTCAAAAAAAGCTGTGGAAATATGATCAAGTTTGCTACAAGAAACATACCCCACGCGCTCATTCAGGTGAAAATTATAACAAATTAAATCATTTGCACTTTCTAATGCAGTTCCTAAAAAACTGGATTTTATTCATAATTTATTATTATAGGCTGTTATAATTGCTGTTTATTATTATGGACTAGTTACCATGATGGCGCGAGATTTGTCCCCTCACCAGCGGACGGAAGATCGCGATCAAAATGATGAAAATTCTGATCAAGATGACGTTGTTAACATATTAATTTCATACGTTCCGATTATGCCATTTATACAGGTCTGATTAAAATCTTTAATATTTATCCGGTTCGGTGCCGTGGCGTGCATTACACTTTATATTATTTTTTTGTCGAATAACATATATATATCAACAGTTTTTCATCTTTTTCGCTTGGTTGACTTTTGGTCGAATGGCTGTTAATCCTTTTGGTGACGACGAAACTGACATCGATCTCGGAAAACTTCTTGAATTGCATATTGACGTAAGAAATATTTAGCTAATCACCGGATGTTTGCTTAATATATACGTCTGCCAACATATCACTTACGTAAAAAAAATTTCTCATTTCACAACAGGATTACTTGCGGCTGCAGAAAACCTATGAGCAAAAGCTGGAAGACATTTTTCCTGACTTGGTGAGTCAATGCAGCTTAATATTTGTTTCTTCAGTTTCATAACCTTTTTGCAAATAACATAATTTACAGCCTCAGAAAAAATTCAACGAAATTGCTTCATTATCGGCCGCCAACGATTCGAAGTCCAAAGATCTTTCGCTTTTGAACAATGATGTTGCTTCACCAGAACCCATTGTAGTAGCTCATCCCGAAATAATTAAAACGATGGAAAAAAGAGAAAGCGAAATTATATCACAATCACAGGAAACTCCTTTGCTGAATGAAGGAGCGACATCTTGTCGAAATGACAAAGAAAATATAACAGTAGTTGATATAGAAAGCAACGATACTCGCAACGCTGATAGCGATAGAACAAAACTGAAAGTTCCGTGGTGGAAGATAACGAAACATTTGAGTTCACCATAGACGCCGTCTTTCCGTTTTAAAACCTACAGTGCTACATCTTATTATCACCTATTAAATTGCTCGTCATAGCTTTTCGAAAGTTTTAAAGCGAATAGATCGCAGAAGTTCTATTTCCGTATATTGGACTACTGGAGCACTGTGCCAAAAAATGAATGCCGTGCTGTTTCACTGTGTTATATATATATAGGTCTAAGCCTCCATGTCAAACCGTTCCATCAACACAGGTTGGTGATTGTTTTATTTATAATGTTTTTATGTAACCAAACCAAGGTTGGTTATATTGTTTGTCATAATATTATGTTGAGTATCTATTAATATGTTATATTATTGTTGAGCGGAATCCAATTCTGTTGCACTGAGGCGCACTGAGGGCAAGTTTTGAAATATATCCGTTTGAGTTATTAGAGATGCACTGTGGTTATTCCTAGTTCGGTGTACAGCGTACCGTAGCGTACTAAGGTAATTTTTCCGTAAAAATTTCTAATTAAGAAACACTGAGTATAAATTCCCGAGCAAATTTTTTTCGAACGATTCCGAAATCGCCGGTGATTTCGGAATCTTTCCCCAAAAACACCGAAAAAAATTTACTCGGGTTGACATCACCGCATATGCTGTGAGTAACCAAGTAATTAGCTCATGGGTATTGGTTGGTGGATAGTTTTACAGTAAAACATATATCATAGGATATTTAATTTTAAATTTTCCCTGCAAAAACATGTACAAAGAACTAATAGGCAGATTATTTATGATAGAAGTCTCTTAGAAGCACACGGGAGAACATGAATTGCTGATGCGCGCGCACCTGTGGCATGTTGTCTTTTGTAAAGCAATAAACTATTGTTTTCTATTGTCGGGGCGTAGCAGGCGTGGCCTTGCGTTCTTGAAAAATGGGACCTAACCCTCAACCACGTTGTTTCGGCAACCATAGCCAAATCAACATTTGCGTAGACTTCATCATCGACAGGAAAGTCGATGACCGTTCTCACATCTGTTTGTAAACGGGATAATATTTTACTAGTTCGACACAAGAAAATGTAGTAGTGATTACCTTTCAGTTCGGCCTTTAAAATATGTTCATCTTAAGCATCTATAGTTATATACGTCTGTTATAGTCGCTCAGTCGATGGGCTTTAGCCAAGTCAAGTTACTTATTGCTCCATTCGTTGCATTATATGTCGAACTCTATATTAAGGAAGAGTGTACCTGGTTACTTGTTCACCTGTATTGCTTTTAATTGTCGTTGACCTTCAAAAATTGCTGGGAGGGGAAAACAAGTGACCGGTTTTTCCGCCCTCCTCCCGAATATTATTGCCTAAAAGGGGTGACCGTGGTGACGGATCTTTTTGAAGATAAAAGGTACAGTATCACATTGGAAAGCTGACGTTGCAGTCACAAGTTGTAGAAGTTTTTGCCCTTCACGAATGCAAAATTCGTAAAACAACGAATAGCAAACGTTAAATGCCTTTACAGTAAGTATTCGTGTGTACGTCCTTTTAAAATTAAGCATATTCCACATCTAGGCGATCATCAGTAAATTTGCAATGCGCGTTTTTTTTAGTTACGAGATTGGTCCGTACATCAAATTAATTGTTGCCCGAAGTACCCAATATGAGTGACGCGCTTAGGAAGGGCAAATTAAAGCTGTCCGGCTCCCCGTCGTTAATAACGCTAGATACTGCAGCGCCCAATGCAAGATGCGGAGCAAGTATTAAAACGCTTTTCCGGTACGCATTTTACAGAATTATTAAGTAGGTAAATGTGGAATGTTATGAAATGTGCAATCGTCTTTTGCAGGTGGAAACAAAGCATTTACAAACTGGTTTGGGGACACATACTGAGCTATTATTTGGTTTACGTCTCTTTGACTGCTCTTTATCAATTTGTATTAGAAGAGGAGGGTAGAAAGTAAAACCACAGATTTCCATTCAATTTCTAGCCGCACGATAAAATGAATTTTTCACACAGGCATTTTGAAGCGCTCGCTAGATACTTTTCCAAAAGTGCTTCCACTCTTAACTTGATGATAATGCTCGGATTTTTCACTTCAACCACTCTACAACGTTTGTTCACAATGCAAACGACAATCCCCGGAACGGCAAAGACTATTTCGTTATTCATCATGTCGTTGAAAACAGATCTACCCGAGGTATGTAGTGTAATGTTTTCACATGTAGTAATTGTTAAAAATTCAGGAGAGAGAGAGAGACTGGACCACTGGTAATAGTTACTAATACCGTTATACTTTACTAGTACACGTATAGAGAGGGAAGAAATTTTGTTGCTTTTCGGCCACAATTTGCCAACAGGCAGGAGGCTAACAAACGCCTCCTGTATAGTCCTTAGTAGTCTTAAAAATTGCTGGAATATAACAACATTTTATAGGGGTTAAAAAGTCAGTGGGATTAATGAACAATTTAGAAAAATTCACACAAATGTGAAAGAATATCGAAGGTGGACGGCCTCGACCATGAACATAGTTAAAGGGAAAAACCAGGTTATCGGCTAGGCGCGAAACTGATTAGAAGTGGGGGGCGTTGGCTCAGTGCGAAGGAAGTAGGAGAGATCGGACCAGTTAGACACTTCTGGTTTTTCTTGACTATTTTCCGAATACAGTATCTCATGCGAAAGGTTTTTTCCTTTTTCAAATGATTTAGTACCCTTTCCCTAACCCAAAAATTCTAAAAGATAGGGCAGCCAATCAACTATTCGGGAAGAACTGATTATTTATCAAGCAAACAATTCGCAATTTTCCCGGTTTTTTTATTTTCCTTGATGCCTCTGATTTTGGCAGTCAGAAACGAACAGCAGAATGTAGCTATGCAAACAACAAAACTAGTTTTTAAAAAAATATTTTTTTGTACCTTAACTGAGTGACTGAATAGGCCCCTATTGTAATTATTTAAAATCTAATCTCGACAGTAGTAATCTGAAGGCCAAACATTCCTTTACGTTTACCGTCTGCTTTGACAGGGTCCAATAATTGTGCAGCAATACGCCAGATGGGCTGTACTTAGCTGGATATTGGCCGTTCGAAGTGTCAGCCAACCAGTCCGAAAAAAATATCCAGACATGATTTCTTTGCAAGTCAAAGGTTCTATCAATTCTTTCTTGCAATTCTTTATAATTTCAGCGATGACAATAATCTACTGTAATCCAAAACAGGTGTTCTTCAACCAGCTGAAAGATTGATTTTAGAGCGAGTTGAAACGGAAGGTTGCACAACACCTCGTCCTCTCGTAGTGATTGACTGTAATAAAGGGCACATTTATATGATATATTTTTAGAACATTTTTTCTGGGGATTTATTCGCGCCATTTGTGTCCATTACAGGGATGCTTTTATTGCTAAAGGAATGCGTATCGCAAGGCCGCTACAATAGCAAATCCGCGCACCACAAAAATGTAGGATTTTTCTTTTCAGTTGATCCATTTTATTAAAACCCAGCTACATAACAGATTAATAGGTTGAAATGGTGCTTTTTTTTAAAAAGAGCTGTGGAAATATGATAAAATTTGCTACAAGGAACTTGCCTTATGCTCTCATTCAAGTAAAAAAAATACCAATATTAAAATTTTCGACTTAATAAATCTCATTTAACATTTCCATTGTATTATAGGCAGTTATAATTGCAGTATAGTAAGTCTCCGTATTATTCCTTTAACTCTAATCATATATACAGTACCCACGTAAAATCTTCGAACACCGGACCGGCTTGACACGGGAGCATACAGGAATCCCATTTTGAGGATTCTGACACTGTTCGGTAGAAAAACGTAACATTCGATTCTTAGTCGCCGAGTACCCCTGGGCAAACTAAAGTTTTCCGTTTCAAAGCTTAGGGTCTTGGCTATATCATATGATCAAATATCTTAACACCTTTTTTACGCTGCTGCCTCCGTGTTAAACCTGATATTTAAACTCAAAATTTTAATTTCTGCCGTAAAATAAGGGTATCGGCCGAGAAACTAGCTAGTGTTGCGATAGCTTTCACTTAAGGTACATGTTTAGAGAAATACCTACTTTTTCTCAAAACAAATAAATCGCCATTTTTTAACGGCCGGGGCGCAATCCAAATCGCATTTTTTTGGCTGTATTTTAGCTAAGATATTTTACGTGAGTACTGTATGAGATACTGTATGTTGAGGCTATTCCTCAACATATGTTCAAGGCAAATTAGCTATTAGTGACACAAGGTTATCTCTTGATATTTAGCTACTTTGGTTTAGTCACTATGTTGGCACGTGACTTGACTTCTCGTACTGAAAAGGAAAAGGAAGGAGAAAGTTTCCATGATGATGAAATCGTTAAGGCAATCATTTCTTATGTCCCAATTATGCCGATTATGCAGGTCCATCAATAATTATTCCCCATCCCCAAGATGATCGTTTTTAATATTTTCTTATTTTATTCGCAGTTTTTCATCTTCTTTGCCTGGCTTACATTCGGCAGAATGGCTGTCAATCCATTCGGAGACGATGAGACTGACATTAATTTAGATATTCTACTTGAGTCGCATATTGAAGTATATGATTTAGCTCTGTGCTGCTTACTGGCCAACGAAGCGCCCTCAGAAATGCTAATTTCCTCTTATTTTATAACAGGACTACAACAGACTAATAAGAATTTATGAACAAAAGTTGGAAGACTTTTTCCCGGATTTGGTGAGCATATTCAGTTATGATTGTTAATAACAGACGTTTATTAATTAAACAATTTTTCCCAGCCACAAAAACAATTCAAACAAACTACGCATTTTTCGGCAATTGATGAGGCTTCAAGATCACAACTTATCACTTCCTCTTCCGACATCAATTCAATAACTCACGAAACTCCGTTATTGTCCGAAGTGTTAGTCTCATCATCAAATGACGATAACTGTAGAAATGGAACAGAAATAACTATAGATGATAGCAACACTGTTTCTATCGCCATCCAAGATCACGCGAATCTTAAGTCCAATTGGTGGAAGAACAAATAAACTGGAATGTCCCTTATTCACGTTCTGTTACTTAACATGTTTGATTGCCCTGTTCTTATTAATTAAGAACGTGTTCGATGTTCTCATACAATGAGAAAATTGCGAAGCAATATAAAAGTCTACGGAGCAAAAAAAATGAGTAGCAAGTCCCTATATTTGCCTTACCTGTATTTGCTATGCGGCCTATGCCTTGCCAGAGTTATAGAGTAGATGGTACAGTCACCGCGTAGTACATTCGCCATAAGGCTTGGTCCCAGGTTTTGAGGGGGATTTATGAAAGTGTCGTTTTCTAGGAAGAGAGGAAATTCTAGGAAAAAGGGATTTGTTTGGTAACGATACTGCTGCCACCTAGCACAGACTAAGTGCTTTATCGTTTGTGAGAGGGTGAGAGTTCAGTTCAGTACGTCTTGGGCTCTTGGCTTTTATGGCGGAAGATTTCCGTTATTGTACAGAATTTTGTTTTTAATATTATTACTTTCTTCTCACGTCACGTTAAAAGTAACGGTGGAATTGGCAGTCGTTTGAAATGTAAAAATAGGGAAACTTTTAGATTTTTTTGTGAACGTATCTGTCGACGTCCCGACGACGATCAACGAAAACAGGAATTTCATCAAGAACAGTCATCAAGACAAAGCAAATTATCAAAACGACGATTTTTCTATCTTACTATTCATATTACATATCTTATTATGTTTTCATTTGTGTAAAAATCATGTCTTAGATATTCTAAATAAAACTTCAATATGAACGTTGTTGGTTCAAAACTGGTTATTTCAATTACACAAATTTTAAATTCAATGATGAGTGATAAATTATCCTACGGGTTTCTACTTTTTGAAATTCATTATTTAAAAATTTAAAAATGTAGGCAACTTGACCCCCATTGAACGATTGTATGCTGTACCCCAGTAATGCCCCCATTACTGCAATGCTCAATCTTTTATCGCGCTTAGCTTTTAAATTTTGTTGTCGAGAAAATCCGCCAGGCACCACTACTGACGATAACAAACAGTGAGGACAAAGCCTTATGGCGAAAGTACTACGCGGCGGCTGTACCATCTACTCTATAACTCTGGCCTTGCCGACTTTTCAATAAATATTGTACTATGAAAATTTGGCATTGCCGCTTAACCGCTTTGGCAGGCTGGGGCAGCAGCAGACGAAATGTTGCTTTAAAAATTAAAAACATTTTATGAATATGGCCGCCCACGTGGATTGTAGAGACTCATCTTCTCCAGTTGAAGGACAATTCAGTGATGTTGAAGATGAAAAGTAATGTCAATCCACATCTAGTGATATTTTTAAAACGCACATTTCTAAACTTTCAATTTTATTCAGACAGTCAGTTTTTGCTGAAGGTATACGCCGTCTCCAGATACAGACCCAGGATGACGAAATAGGAAACCAGTTTGACGAAAACCAGAAAGAGTATTCAGATGATTCGGACATTAGTGATGAGGAGTTTTATAACTGGGAATATGGTGAGAATTAGTTCTTATCAAAATATGTCTCATGGATTTCATTGATTGGCCTCTACAGATCAGAGTCTTCAAATGAAAGGAACAACATCCCAGCCTAACCAGCAGACCAGCTCAAATAAAGTGGTTTCCTTCCAGCCAAGAGAGAAACTTTTCAAGAAATATTCCCACAAGATTAATGTGGATGAGTTCAAAATGCCTTCTGTGTCAGATGATGACAGAGTGCGCCTCAGAGACAAGCAAGATAGAGCTACTGCAGAGCAGGTTATGGATCCACGTACAAGAATGATTCTGTTCAAATTAATGAACAGAGGGTTTATTAGCCAAATTAATGGTTGCATTTCCACTGGGAAAGAGGCTAATGTCTATCACGCAACGGGAAAAGATAATTCTCAGTTAGCACTAAAAATCTACAAGACATCTATCCTTGTTTTCAAAGATAGAGATAAATATGTGACAGGAGAGTTTAGGTATTTTTCCATAAAATTGTCTTTTACGACTTGACAAAAATTTAAAAAATTACTTTTCCTTGCTTTTAGGTTTCGACATGGATATTGCAAGCACAATCCGCGGAAAATGGTTCGGACTTGGGCTGAAAAAGAACTGAGAAATCTACTCAGACTTGAAACAGCTGGTCTCCCATGCCCGAGACCGCTTTTGTTGAGGAGTCATGTACTGTTGATGACATTTATTGGTGATGCTGGATGGCCTGCCCCACGACTAAAGGTATTCCAAGTCTTTCTGTAAATAATGTGTAGCTAATAAATTTTTGTCTTGTTTTCCATTTTCGTTTGAAGGAAGTAGAGTTGAGCGAATCGAAAGCACGCGAGTTGTACCGAGATACCATTATCTTGATGCGACGTATGTTTCATGACTGCAGACTAGTTCACGCCGATCTCAGTGAATTCAATATGTTGTGAGTTCAAAGGATATCGCAGTGAAAAATGATCATAATAATTGTTTGGTTGTCGCACAGGTACTACGAAGGAAAGGTATTCATAATTGACGTGTCACAATCAGTGGAACATGATCATCCGCATGCCCTTGAATTCCTACGAAAGGACTGCACCAATATAACAGATTTCTTTAAAAAAAATGGTGTTTGCGTCATGACAGTTAAGGAACTGTTTGATTTCGTAGTTGATCTGACAATCAATGAAAACAATATTGAGGTATTTACCACAGCAAACTAAGCTTTCGTCAGAAATAAACGTTTTTTTGTATATACAGGACTACTTAGAAAGAATGGCGTCAGTTGCATCTGAAAGAAATATTCACGGGGAGTCTACCGCGGAAGACTTGGTAAAAGAAGAAGTTTTTAAACAAACTTATATTCCTCAAAGATTAGACGAGGTAAGTACATCAGATCTATTGATTACATCTATTGGGACGAGAAACTTGTTTTTTTGTTTACTTTTACCAAATAACTTATAACGCTTCAATTTAGGTAATGTTCTTCGAACGAGATATTAGACAAGTCAAGTCGGGTGAGAAAACGGAACTTATTTATACAACCGTAACGGGAATCAAGGCAGACTTGTCTGGGCCTCAACAAATCCCAGAAATCTTGGATTCTTCAGGCCCCGCTACGAATGGAACTAACAGTGAAGATACTTCGTCCAGTGACTCCGAAGATGAGGACGATAAAAAACAGTTCGTGAGCAGCGCTAGACCCCGGGAGCTGCGGTAATAACCGAAATCTTCACATTGTCTATGTTTTTAAAATTTACAACGGAAAAAGCATACACACCACACTGATTATTTGTATTTTAAGAAATAGTTTTTGGAACTATCAATTGTATTTTGAACTTAAAAGTCGACTGCATATAGTGGTTCACCGTTTTCTATCATCAGTTGTGTTAAATTGATAACTGCATGAAAAAAACGGGGATGCAAATCGAGGGAATGGCGAAACCTATGGCTCATGCACGAAAATTGCTTGATACGACGATTCACCGTCTCATGTCGAGCTAAAATTCTTTTTTTTTTGTAGATTAGGCACAAAGTCGAAATACTGTGCGTCGTTGTAACCACGATCTGCGATGATAAATTCTGTTGGTTGAATGGCTTCAATGATGGCATTTCTTGCCAGTCGTAGATCTGGCCATTCTCCACATGGTACACCACCATGGGCCCAAACCACATCCCCAGTGCGGATGCAAATTCCGATTTCGTACCGCAAGCCTGGTCCGTTAAATTTGTGGGAAAACCACTTGGGATCAAACTGTGTAGGCTCCATTATTTTAAAATCTGTCCCATCAAGAGAAATGAAGATGTTGGCATCTCTTGGTGCGGACCTGAAACGATTCTCCCAGTTCAGCTAAAAATTGTAAACAAGTTTACATATTAAACTACGAAAACTGCTTTAAGATAAGCAATTTTCGTTAATTTATTACCACTGGCATATTTGCAAGTAGTTCAATAAAACTAAGTGACCACTTGCGGAATGTTTTTTCACTCACTCCTACTAAGGCCGCATTAGTTGTTTCGATATTATATCCTTTCAATAGTAGCAAGGCCCATAGAAGATGGTCTGGTATTGAGTTGCCTGGGCGAACATCACGCAGTAGGTCCCATGCCACAATACACACTAGTGGCGTAGTTCCAAAGAACGCTCTAAATTTACGATGGCCTACACTTAGACTTCCATCTGACCTATGGCCAGTAATTTCATGGCCAATTCGCCAAAAAGTTTCGAGAGATGCCATCGAAAAAAGTTAAAAACAAACTTTGAAAAACAAAGAAATCTCAAATCAGTTCTTTTGCATTTCGTCTGCAATGCATCATCGCAAGTTTTACAAATTAATATAAACAAAAACGCACGTTTTTTACTCAAAACAAATAATTGATACTATAGTGACATTTTTAAATGAATGGCATATTAGTTTCACGTTAAAAATGTGTTAAATTCAAGTTTCGATGGGAATCGAAAGTTTCGAAACCCATCGAAACCCACTAATTTTGAAAAACGCAACCGACGAAAACAGCCTTATAAAAGATGAAATCGTTTAGATTCTTGCGAAAGTATGTTTAGTATATGTATTTGCATCAACTTTCGCCATGAAAGAAAGGAAAAAGTTAATGTAACACGTCGAAACCGACTATCGAAAGATCGAAAATAGCATTTTTTTGCAAAATTTTCGCTCTTTCGATCGTCGGTTTCGACATGTTACATTAACTTTTTCCTTTCTTTCATGGCGAAAGTTGATGCAAATACATATACTAAACATACTTTCGCAAGAATCTAAACGATTTCATCTTTTAAAAGGCTGTTTTCGTCGGTTGCGTTTTTCAAAATTAGTGGGTTTCGATGGGTTTCGAAACTTTCGATACCCATCGAAACTTGAATTTAACACATTTTTAACGTGAGATAATTTAAAGTAAAGTTTAGCTATCAATATTTTGGAAATATATACGTAAATAATTTCAATTCGAAACAATTTAATTATTGCATCGGCCTCAAATAGCTAAAGTGACAATGTAGCGTATGCAGACGAAAAACGGGACTTATTCGTGATTTTTTCATCAACGCGTGTAATCTCGTGATTTTCAATCGACTGTTCAAATGTCGAAAGAACCGAAGGAAAAGGTTGGGCCGTGGAGACGAAATTCTAGCTGTCTTGCTCATCGAATTCTTACCGAGATGTTTGAAAAACAAGAAATAACAGCTGATGATACCGCCGCAGCTATTCACAAGACACATGAAGAGTTTGTAAAGTACAAGCCAGAAGTCTTTCGTGGGGTGTTTAATGAGCTAAGAGCGCGATTCGGCCTCATGTGTAAGTTGTTACGTGCAAATTATTCTTTTCTGTTCTTCAAATTATTTATATTTATTAAATTGAATAGTAAGAGGAAAACGAATAAGTAAAGAGGTGACTGGGAGCACTGAGAGCGAGGCTGGGAGTTGTTCTGGCTCGAAAAAACCGTACATCGAAGAGGATTCAAACGACGTCACGAGTAAAGGCGAAGACTCAAAATTCATTTGTCGTAATCTACCATTTACGATTAGTATTTATCGCGACCCTGAGACGCAGGGACAGAAGGTTTTCCTCGTTATAGCGCTCCCGGGAGGCTCAACTGACGTTGAATTCACTTTAGTTGGAAGTGGTACTGGGACCTCCACGGCAAAAGTTTCCTTTTCATGGCCAAAATTTGCCTATGATGTAGAGGCTTTGCTTGCGAACCAAATCAAAGGTGGCCTTAATCCTTTGCACCCTAAAATTCTTTCCCACAAAGCTGAACTCGAAAACAATCGAGACAATATTGAAGAAACCCCCAAAGGAGAAATCGAAGTAACATTGCCCATTCCAGTGCAAACTTGTCGCACCTCTTATTCTTTCACTGGTGGTAATAACGAAGACGGCAGTTTGATGTTGATTGCGGAAATGGCAGCTTTACAAAATGCCTACACTGCAAAACTTTCCGACAAAAAAGTGAAATTTGTGAAATTGTAAATAGTTTGATCTTAGAATTTTCCGAATTTCTGACTTTTCTGTAAAATACAATTCAATTGGCAGCTCATTTTGGTTGAAAGTACGTATGATTCAAGGTCTATGCTTATTACCGCAGCTCCCCGTGATGAATCGCCCAATAGTCGAAAGGTAACTTATTTTACATATATTTCTGTGCAAGACATTTCTTGATTGTTTTTACTAGGAGAGAAAGAAGGCAATAAAGGCTGAGCAGTCGGAAAAACGGAAAACGAAAGTAAAGAAGCATGTAAAGAAGAGAAAAGAAAAACTTGCGAAACCAAATGCTAAAAAATAATACTTTTCTGGATGGAATTTTTGTGACAATCTACATAAACAGTTTATCAAAGGGAGAGTTTAATTTTTTATAACCATTTTCTGTTAAGCCAAAGCTGGACTAATTGTTCACGTGCGTCGATTTTCTGACGGGTGCAAAAAGATTAGAACAGAGACACCTTTACGTACTATACAGAGGACAAATGTCTTGCAACAAATTTTAAACGAAATTCTGCTTGCTAAGTTACCATTCGCGTATCTCATATGAAAAACAGGGAATTTTTTAATTTTTGGCTTTTAAATTTAATTGGTTTTGCTTAGTCTTTTGAAATTACTTTTGAACGGGAAAACAATAAGAGCTTTATATGATTAAATATTAACAGATTTGAAATCATCACTCTAACAAATGTCGCGTCATTTCCCGGTATGCTTCAGCTAGGATGCCACAACATGAAGTTCGTTAGCACATAAGTAAGTTATATAATTATAATACGATATATCTTTCATGGGGACCCAAGCACCCAAGTTGTTGGCCCGCTAGAATTACTTATGGCCACCGAAGCATAACTAATCATTGAGAAGTAAACTATACTGGCGTTGCGCGTTGGTGCTTCGCACCCAATCGATGCAGCCAGACAGTGCATTGTCGCGTCAGCGTTAAATTACCTTTTTTCGATTTGGGAGATTGGAATCGCGAATTAAGTTCATGTTGTATAATAGCATGGATTACATAAACCGTATCAAACAATAATCTCAAGTATATTCCTAGTTCAACGACATACGTTAGTGAGAGCATCATAATCAGATCAACATCATAACATGCAGCTGCTTGGAATGAATTTGTAGTGTATAGCCAATAATTTTCGTAAACAGAGTATTATAAACTTTGGATTCAGCTAAGAGTTTTATCACAAGCAATTAACAAAAAACTTTAATATTTGATTTTAGCTTTCAGTTACTTTACGTTAGCACTGATTAGAAATATCAGAGCAGCAAGCGCCACAATCGCTCCAAGCGAGCCGGCACTTATTGGTACGAAACATAATTTTGCGGCGCCTTTGTGACATGCCATGAATGTCATGAATGAATCCAATTTCTGAGCGGGGACATCTTGAAATCCGAATGGGCGAATTCTTATCCTCATTCCCACTGAACGTACATTTCTGCTGGCTGCAGTAACATAAGCAGCCTAAAAAGAAATAGTGAATTAGCGTTGTTAGTTCTTTTAAACGTCTAGTAAATGAACAGACTTACGGAAACAAGAGGAGCTACGGAAACACAAGCCCACTGAATCAACAACATAACTATAATAAAAGAGTGCGCATCGACAGTATAATACAAAAAGCCAGGTTGAATGACTGTCAGGGTTGTCACTATAGTTCGCGTTGATGAGAGGAGCAAGAGCAAGCCAATAGCCGGAGAAACATTTTCGTTCAGGTATAACAGAAACTTTTCAAATTCTAACATTTCCTGATCCAGAGATGAAATGCCAATGATGGGTAGATGATAATGTTGCATTAAAATAATAAATTTACTTTCATGGCGATTTCCAAGGAGAGCGATTTTTCCACTACACGTTCACTAATAGAGCTGACATAGGACAAAAGCAACTGGCATTCAATGCAATAGTTACTGACTACTAAGCAATGGACAACGTCTTGACAAAATGTTGACGCAATCATAACACCCATCAATGAATTACGAACGACGTGACTCCTGAAAATAAATTAAGCATTTTTAATGAAGGCTAAGATTGGGTAAATTAAAACTTGCATCTGCGGTAGGAAGGAAACAATTTTTGCCGAGCTCGTTGAGACAAGAAATACTTGAATAATGAGTGACCAAAGTAACCAAACCACCGAAAGAATAACATGAGTTCGAAGTCGTCTTAAAAGAACACGTTGAGTCATAGCTCCTCGAGATCTTGAAGTGAGCAAAAATACCTTTAAAAAACAATTGATTTTGAGTCAACATAACACATGGCAAAAGTAACATTCTCTTATATTTAGCAAACCTTTTCAAAGAGTGTTTGCAGATGTTCATTTTCTGTTATTCTTAGTAAGTAAATTGTCTGAACAAAAGCACACAGGTGAAGTAGAGGAGGTAAAATGTAGCAAAGGAACAAACTTCCATCACAGACAGTTTCAGTTGTTTCTGCTGATTTGGATAAGTGTTGATGGGAATGAGCTTGGCCCAAGTGATCAATACCAGGATACTTGATGTAAGAAAAACCCTTATCCCTTCTAACATATCAATAGATTATCAAATTGTTTTATGGTAACACAGAACATAATTAGATTGTGAGAGCAGCAATGTAACTACCAGTAGAAAATTAATTAAGACTTTATAAAATGATACCTGTAGCATGTGAAAAGTTGCATAACATAGCCAAATATGAGGAAGCATGTCACCAAGAACAAATGAATTTTGTTGATTGCACTTAATGCAAGGGTTTGATCATTAAAGTCTCCAAGCAAAGGCCTCAACCCAAGAAGCCCAAGGAGACGGGTGTATGGCAAAATCATCTTGCGTTGACAATAATTCAAAACTGCTGATGTACTAAAGGGTTGTGGTGGGTTGTACTCCAGTAGATCGCGAATCTTAGAAAATAAGAGAGCACGGTGCAACAGATGAAATTCTTTGTCACAGAACTTATTTCATTGTGTACCTCAGATACTTCTACTATTTCACAAGTTTCTGGACTGTTACTGGTGGCAGCTCTAACTGGTACGCGACTGCAAAACGATGTATCAATGTTGGAAGCCATTTTAGACATTCACTTCTTAAAAAAAAAGACTTTTCCTGTAAAGGATTGATAACAGTCGAAAGCTTCATGAAAAGATAACGCGAAATCTACATGGAGTGGGTACCCTTCCCGACAGTCGATGTGGTGGTAAATATTAGACCAAAACAAATCAACGTTGCCACTTGCCAGATGTTGATTAAAACAACTTTCGAAACCTGTTTACTGCTATTACTGCAATTTTTCCTTTTTTGCGTAAAGCTAGATGAAAACTCACTGCTTTGAAACCGCGCTCCCCCCAAAAATAAATTCAAACTTGCCGGTAACTTTGACTCCGCCCCTAGGTCACGTGATCGTTAAAGAACGCTATTTGAAGAGGAAACTTGAGGGTATTTATAGCCTCTGAGTATTGGATTCCAGCAAATTAGTGAATCTTTAGTTACGGGTTACCGGTGTTGTTTGTTATTTATATTATTGTGTTCTATGTGTTGAAGCATTATGAAATGCACTGTAATTTGACCAGTTTGAATGAAGGTGATAATTTGAAGTATTGAATGTAAAAAAAAGATATGAAGCGGATTCTGGTCTTCCCTTGCCCGAGGTGCTTTCAAAGAATTTAGACGTTACTCGATCGACTAGAGGCAGTAGGCGATACTGCAAGAGGCTGAATAATTAGCGAAATACCGTCGTCAGTCCTATTCTTTGCGTAGGCGCGACTACTCGTCTAACCTTAGCGTTAATCCAAAGCTTGTGATGTTCTACGGTGGAGTTTGACTATATTCTTGTGACGGTCAATATTTGTGCTTGTGTTTGTGTTCAATACCTTTTACTCTTAACCCAATTCAAATACTTCCCAATCTTGGGCACTGTGGGTGGGTGTCGGTGCGACGATGTGGGCGTTCTCCCACGGTGCGTGACATTGGATGGCTGTCTTGTAACCTTTCCAAGCAGTCATCTAGTTTTGGCTACCGCTGGGTGAGAATTACGGCAGTATTCACCAGGTAAAGTGAACGGGAATTTGGGGCCAACACCAGCCGGCGTTCAGAGTTTTTACATTGAATGGGTCGCTAGGCAATACATCTGCAAAAGGTTTTGTGTGAATCTTTTATTGGAAACCATGTATGCAGTTGCAGTAATAGCATTATTTATTTTTTAAAATAATATCATTATTTATTTGTAAAATCATTCAGGAAGGAAACTCAGAATACTGGCTGTGTGTTTCTGCTTGGCTCCAAGATTAACAACTGAATAGCAGTAAGCTGTTCGGTGTTCACGCAACGATCGATTGTATACACTATATGATGGTAAATGTCCCTCTCCCTAGAGAGAAATCTTTAAAACTAACAGATGTCAGAGAGAATAACATATTCTGATACTTCTTGAAAGAAGAATTAAAACGAAGTGAACACCTCACAACGCGGTTGCTATGGTAAGAATTGGAAATGCACCTTTAAAATTGTACATTTTGCAATGGCATTAGGAAATTTGTACATCGATTTCCTGAAAGCCACTGCGTCATTATAGTTTTTGTCTTGTATCTCTTAGCTCCTATTGGACGTTAGCCTATTCGTTGAGAGTGTGTGCTTGCATATAAGGGAGATCACTGAATTCACTGGGCACCACTGAAAAACATTTAAGTTTCAACAACGGCATGTTTTTGATGTTGCATTAGATAAAATATCGAACATTAATCTTATAACATGTCGATTATAGTAATAGCCGTAGAACTTTTGTCTGTCATTTGTTTTGCATGTTCGTCACTACAGTACGACAGCTTTAGCGGGAACCACTTAAAATTCATCGTATTTCACGTAACGCATTTTATCTCTTTTAAAATTGTCCGAATGTCCAGATTGTCCAAGAATAAATTATAAGCTAATCAAACATTTGCAGTAAATAAAAAAAGGACAAAACAGCATTTTCATTTTTTAGTAAACGGACTTTTTGGTTCACATCAGAGATTTAAGTTTCATAAACCCAGAATAAAATTTGTTTTTAGGCTAAAAAATCCTTACTCAAATTGAGTTAAGACTTTTGTTTACATTAACATATCGCTAGAAAATAATGTAGCGTCCTACCTCCTAAAGTTAGTTTTCCTCTATAAACTACAGGACCCTCTTCTCTATACACACGACATTTTAGAAAAACGAGACTCAATTAATATCCACGTATTTTAATTTATATGCAGAATCCTCCATATGATACTTTCGTTCGAGGACCTAATGGAAATTTCACTTACTTTGGCACGTCTCATAATATCATCAAGTGGATGGGGACGAAATTTAACTTTACGTAATATAGATTTCATGACTAATTACTTTTTAACAAATCCGCTTCATTTTTTTCCTACACTACTCTGTACGGTTTCCAGATTCACGATTGTTCCAGTTAATAGAACTTTAGAAGAAAAACACGGCACACATGAAGCATCCTTCTATCAACTCATTAATGACGAAGTAAAAATACATCAGAAGTAGTTTTGAGACTACATACCCTATATTTTACTGCGGAAGATTATCACTGAAGCTAATCTATCATAGACTATTGACGGAATATCGTGCGCTTTCTACATAACATTAGATAGAAAAGAACGAATGGACTTTACGTACCCGACTTGGTCCGAGGGGTTCCGATTGATTGTTCCAAGACCCGGGGAAGAAAGTCGTTTATTTGCTTTTGTCAGGCCGTTTCAGCCAAAAGTAAGAATTTGCAATAGTTTAAAAATTTTATTTAAAATGTATAACACTCACATAAATCAACAAAAAAAAAACAATTAAACCATTTTCCCCACTATTTGCTCAAACTGCGCAATTTAGGTTTGGCTACTGATCCTCATTAGCTTTACCACTATTATTTGCATGTTAACTATTTTTGAATGGCTATGTACTCGCTATTTTCCAAAATATAGTAAAACAAAGCAAACAATAGTGGAAAATAATTGCAATAACACAATTTGGAATTACATAAGTTGCTACGCAGTTTACGTAACTAGCATACTTACGAATCAAGGTAAAATTTAGTGATTATTGCATTTTCTGATTTTCTCATTTACTTACAGTAGCCTACCCACCACGAATATTGGAACCCCCCCCCCCATTTTCGTCGTTTTACACAGGCACTTACGATGGAGTTTAAACTTTTTTTTCTCTCCAAATTTCATAAATTTAGCGCAATTCCCCAAATAATAAAAAATACTTCCCTGCCATAAGCGCCCGTGTTAAAACTGCAATAAAGGAGGTCATTCCAATATTCGTGGTGGGTACTGTATGAGAGTAACTTTGTCCCGCTAGGAAGTAGAGAGGTTTTTCGCCCAGGCTCATTTCGAATTTTGACTGGTTTTTGGCTTTTGGGTGCAATGGTGTTGGTTAATTCTTATTCGGGGATGGTCGTTTCATCCTTTACTGTCCCGAGAATGAAACCAACTATAAATTCATTCGAAGATCTAGCTGCAAGTCAAGATGTTGGAGTTATTTTGCGACATGATGTGTCCATTGGAGAACAAATATTGGTATTGTTTTCAAACTAAATGTTATTACACAAAGTGTTTAATTTTTTGTACGTCTGCCTATCACAGCAAGCAACTTCTGGTGTTTACAAAGTTCTTGGTGATAAAGCTCGTCGTCATCCCGATCAGATTGTTGGCGATCCCTTTAAACTCAATATCAAGCTCGAAACTGGGAAGTTCGCTTACCCATTTGTAAGTGAGGGAAACCAATGTGGAAAGGTTTTCACGGGGGTCCATCTGGGGTTCATTTTTGTTATCGCTCCGAGAACTCACCTTTTACAAATTTAAACGTTTACTAGGTAAGAATAATTTTGAAGTACTGTTTATTGATTTTAGGTTCAAACTTTCTGCTCTTCCTTCATTGCCGCGCAATATAAAAAAGAAAGACATTGTCGCTTTCAAATGTCACAGCCTCTATCCATTTCAACTGGATACTACTCATATCTTTTCAAAAAGGGAAATCCGCACGCTCCAGTATTTAGCACAGGGTAATTTTACTAATTAAATTGGAGTCTTTCTAATTATTTTAGATAATTTTTTTTATTTTCCATAATTCCATTTCTTACTCGACGGCTGATGACATTTAGAATCGTGAGCTTATGGGAGAGTGGACTTGTGCGTTTTTGGGTTAAAAACACTATACCTAGAGCAGATGAGTGCTTCGCTGCTAAAAAAAAAAAGGACGTGGTTCGTCAAGTTTCAATTCGTCTGTATGAGTTGACTAGTGCTTTCTTAATCCTAGGCATAGGACTGGGACTGGCTATACTATGTTTCTTGACAGAAATTTTAAAATACCGACTTCTAATGCATAGCTCAACTAGTCATAAATAGTCACATCTAATACCAACACGAAGTCTTAGGAATTTTTTTAAAGATTTTTTATTTGCCTCTATTGTCTCCATTCTTTAGGACTTGAATGACAGTATTTACTATAACTAAGAATACGCTATAGGCTATATTTACTCGTGTTAAGCAATACACAGAAAACAGTGGCAACAGTCGCTCAAGAGTACGTCATTTACAAATAAACACTATTTACTACGTATTCGAATGTATTTAACTCTACTCATCCAACTTTATATTTTATCAACGCTTATTCACTAGAAATCTCGCTTCGCTCGAGAGGTTCCCGATAGGGATATGACGGGATTTCTATAATAAAATACGGTTTGCCGGTGATGGATGGACGTTAGTGATGATACAGCGTGTCAAAACTGCTATCTATATAACTTTCCGGAAGAAGTGGACTGTGGACAGAGTTGGGGTGGAGAGATTGTAAAATAGTGGTTGTCTAGGGTAATAAGGTTTCGGTAGCCTACTTGTTATTCTAATTTGTAGCGAAATGTCACCCTAAACATGTCGTTTCTAGTCTGAGACTACAATTTCTAGATGCCACATCTATACAGTTGAACAACCTAGCTTTAACACGACTAAAAAGCATCTTTTTGCTATGGGGCAAGTCAAGTAAAAATAGGAGTCCTTATTTCGACAAAAATAAATGGAAATCTGAGATTTCCCACCACCAAAGACTAATAAAATCGATTTAAATTGACGACCTTTCTATTGTGTGTCAGAACTATAAAAAAATACACGTTCCCACTCCACAAAACAGAACCGGGAAATTGACAGGTGAATTGTGGGCAGAGATGATTGTGGGCTAATAAGTGGCAGCCGATGGCAGCATGAACTCTCGCCATGACATATGTGTTGCGGGGCTAGGCCCCGGAATAAAGACAAACATACACAAAACAACAAATAAGGACTATCGAAGTCTATTCCGCGAGGGATAGCCGAACCTCACAGCCAGGCCCCCTCTTGACCGGGCGCCGGAGAACCGACGGCCGTGCACAAATCAATCACAATACAGGGAAAAGAGACACATAAGATGTATGCAATCGGTACACTCTTGCGCCCAACGTGCGCAGACGGCGAGTGACAATGAGAGAAGGGAAAAGGGGGCGCACATCACCTTGTGCCATCTATCGGAGGGAAAAGAGGGGTGCCAATAGCGCCACACCGTAACACTGTAGGTAGCGTTTGCACGCCACAAGGTCGGCGAAGGGGGGAGAATGTATCTTAATTCTTTACACATGTTTAAGAATTATTTTCTGATAAAATACTTAGAAATTTAGAAAAAAAAATAATTGGGAAAATGCAAATATATATATACAGAGATGTTATGAACTGCGTTTTTCGGGGAAGTGAGTGGGATGGTGTAATAACTAGGTAATAACGTAATAACAAAAATGCCGAAATAATTAGAGAAATGAAATACATATTCGTAATGAACTGCGTTCACACGCGGGATCTCGTGGGTCGTCCGTGTGCAGATTTTCCTATTTAATTTTGATAGCGGAGTTCATACTTGATCTATTTGAACTTAAAAGACGATAGTGATTTATAGAATAAAACGCCGATTGTAAAATGGTGTGAGGGAACCAAGCAGCGCTTTCCTCACACACCTAATTTGAAATTATTGCGATCGTCCGTGCTCATGCAGTCGTGCTTCCCATACAAGGCATTAAGACAATTTTCAATCCATTCCATTCCTGGCAACTTGTTGGCCATCCAAGACTAATAAAGGAGTAAGCAACTCTGTGTGTCCGTGCGTGGTACGTCCAGCCAAACTCCGCCTTTTTGCGCCCGGGGTGTTTTTTTCCGAGTTGCGAACCACCCCCAGCCACCTTTAAGCAAACCCCCCACCCGCCATCCGTCACCCCTCCACAGTCACCCGTCACCAATCGCACGGCCGCCTGATCCACCCCTCACCCACCACCCCCACCCACCGCCTGTTCGCCTGGCAATGAAGGGTGAGCCGCGCAGTCGAAATTGCCAAAAATCACGCAAAACGCCCAGTCACGTTATTAGTTTTAAATTTTTTGACATTACGACAAAAGAACTTTACTGTTTGCCGTTGAGAGTGTCTGTTTCCACCAGTTAATCAACGCCAAATAGTACATTTACATTGAAAACGCAATGCAACTGTTGGCAAAATAATCGTCACTGTTTACGTTGACAATTTTGGATATACAAGGTACATCTTAGAAGTGTAAGAGATGTACATGAGTAGGCTCACGACCCAACCGGGAAAGGTGCCGAAAAATGAGTATTGGTAAAGAAGCGTCCGGTAAGAAGTATGGTGAAGCAACTATGGCCGAGTGAAAAATGCCCGTGGGTATTTCGACAGTTTCTACACAGCACAAAAATTGTTGTTCGAATAGGAGAGTCGATAGTCATGAAGAAAATTCTTATGCCAACATATTAATCAATTGAACTGTTGGAGCAAGTCAGAATCATAAAGAAAAGTTAAGATGCGCACTCTTAAATTTTGAATGTCGCAACCATCTTAGTAATGATTCATCCTTGGCTCCTGACAACGTTTAGTACCAGGGTTTCCATGTCTTTGCCAATATTAAAATTAGAATGGGGTACACCAGGGAATGGCCTTAACTAAAGGTAGATAGATCGTCTCTAAGCATTGATTCACCCTGGCAGTGTATGAACTACGCATATTTCGGGTTGGCCTGGCACGGGCGACTGTGGCTGAGCGAAGCGAAGCCGCTGTCGAAAGATTGAATTGTCAAACGAGTTAGCCTGGCGCGGACGACTGTGGCTGAGCGAAGCGAAGCCGCTGTCGAAAGGGTGAATAGACAAAAGCGCTGGCGACTGTGGCTGAGCGAAGCGAAGCCGCTGGGAGCTGCGGTAATAACCGAAATCTTCACATTGTCTATGTTTTTAAAATTTACAACGGAAAAAGCATACACACCACACTGATTATTTGTATTTTAAGAAATAGTTTTTGGAACTATCAATTGTATTTTGAACTTAAAAGTCGACTGCATATAGTGGTTCACCGTTTTCTATCATCAGTTGTGTTAAATTGATAACTGCATGAAAAAAACGGGGATGCAAATCGAGGGAATGGCGAAACCTATGGCTCATGCACGAAAATTGCTTGATACGACGATTCACCGTCTCATGTCGAGCTAAAATTCTTTTTTTTTGTAGATTAGGCACAAAGTCGAAATACTGTGCGTCGTTGTAACCACGATCTGCGATGATAAATTCTGTTGGTTGAATGGCTTCAATGATGGCATTTCTTGCCAGTCGTAGATCTGGCCATTCTCCACATGGTACACCACCATGGGCCCAAACCACATCCCCAGTGCGGATGCAAATTCCGATTTCGTACCGCAAGCCTGGTCCGTTAAATTTGTGGGAAAACCACTTGGGATCAAACTGTGTAGGCTCCATTATTTTAAAATCTGTCCCATCAAGAGAAATGAAGATGTTGGCATCTCTTGGTGCGGACCTGAAACGATTCTCCCAGTTCAGCTAAAAATTGTAAACAAGTTTACATATTAAACTACGAAAACTGCTTTAAGATAAGCGGTTAATTTATTACCACTGGCATATTTGCAAGTAGTTCAATAAAACTAAGTGACCACTTGCGGAATGTTTTTTCACTCACTCCTACTAAGGCCGCATTAGTTGTTTCGATATTATATCCTTTCAATAGTAGCAAGGCCCATAGAAGATGGTCTGGTATTGAGTTGCCTGGGCGAACATCACGCAGTAGGTCCCATGCCACAATACACACTAGTGGCGTAGTTCCAAAGAACGCTCTAAATTTACGATGGCCTACACTTAGACTTCCATCTGACCTATGGCCAGTAATTTCATGGCCAATTCGCCAAAAAGTTTCGAGAGATGCCATCGAAAAAAGTTAAAAACAAACTTTGAAAAACAAAGAAATCTCAAATCAGTTCTTTTGCATTTCGTCTGCAATGCATCATCGCAAGTTTTACAAATTAATATAAACAAAAACGCACGTTTTTTACTCAAAACAAATAATTGATACTATAGTGACATTTTTAAATGAATGGCATATTAGTTTCACGTTAAAAATGTGTTAAATTCAAGTTTCGATGGGAATCGAAAGTTTCGAAACCCATCGAAACCCACTAATTTTGAAAAACGCAACCGACGAAAACAGCCTTATAAAAGATGAAATCGTTTAGATTCTTGCGAAAGTATGTTTAGTATATGTATTTGCATCAACTTTCGCCATGAAAGAAAGGAAAAAGTTAATGTAACACGTCGAAACCGACTATCGAAAGATCGAAAATAGCATTTTTTTGCAAAATTTTCGCTCTTTCGATCGTCGGTTTCGACATGTTACATTAACTTTTTCCTTTCTTTCATGGCGAAAGTTGATGCAAATACATATACTAAACATACTTTCGCAAGAATCTAAACGATTTCATCTTTTAAAAGGCTGTTTTCGTCGGTTGCGTTTTTCAAAATTAGTGGGTTTCGATGGGTTTCGAAACTTTCGATACCCATCGAAACTTGAATTTAACACATTTTTAACGTGAGATAATTTAAAGTTTTAGCTATCAATATTTTGGAAATATATACGTAAATAATTTCAATTCGAAACAATTTAATTATTGCATCGGCCTCAAATAGCTAAAGTGACAATGTAGCGTATGCAGACGAAAAACGGGACTTATTCGTGATTTTTTCATCAACGCGTGTAATCTCGTGATTTTCAATCGACTGTTCAAATGTCGAAAGAACCGAAGGAAAAGGTTGGGCCGTGGAGACGAAATTCTAGCTGTCTTGCTCATCGAATTCTTACCGAGATGTTTGAAAAACAAGAAATAACAGCTGATGATACCGCCGCAGCTATTCACAAGACACATGAAGAGTTTGTAAAGTACAAGCCAGAAGTCTTTCGTGGGGTGTTTAATGAGCTAAGAGCGCGATTCGGCCTCATGTGTAAGTTGTTACGTGCAAATTATTCTTTTCTGTTCTTCAAATTATTTATATTTATTAAATTGAATAGTAAGAGGAAAACGAATAAGTAAAGAGGTGACTGGGAGCACTGAGAGCGAGGCTGGGAGTTGTTCTGGCTCGAAAAAACCGTACATCGAAGAGGATTCAAACGACGTCACGAGTAAAGGCGAAGACTCAAAATTCATTTGTCGTAATCTACCATTTACGATTAGTATTTATCGCGACCCTGAGACGCAGGGACAGAAGGTTTTCCTCGTTATAGCGCTCCCGGGAGGCTCAACTGACGTTGAATTCACTTTAGTTGGAAGTGGTACTGGGACCTCCACGGCAAAAGTTTCCTTTTCATGGCCAAAATTTGCCTATGATGTAGAGGCTTTGCTTGCGAACCAAATCAAAGGTGGCCTTAATCCTTTGCACCCTAAAATTCTTTCCCACAAAGCTGAACTCGAAAACAATCGAGACAATATTGAAGAAACCCCCAAAGGAGAAATCGAAGTAACATTGCCCATTCCAGTGCAAACTTGTCGCACCTCTTATTCTTTCACTGGTGGTAATAACGAAGACGGCAGTTTGATGTTGATTGCGGAAATGGCAGCTTTACAAAATGCCTACACTGCAAAACTTTCCGACAAAAAAGTGAAATTTGTGAAATTGTAAATAGTTTGATCTTAGAATTTTCCGAATTTCTGACTTTTCTGTAAAATACAATTCAATTGGCAGCTCATTTTGGTTGAAAGTACGTATGATTCAAGGTCTATGCTTATTACCGCAGCTCCCTGTCGAAACAGACTCAGATTAGGGCAGCGGTCAAAAACGGTGGGACAGGATATTTTGATGGGGTAAAAAGCCCCGTAGCTCTGGCAGCGAATATGCTAATTCTTAGATTTTTTTTGTGGGAGGACCGGCAAATAGAAAACTTGAGCCTGGCACTAAACTGTTTGATGCTACCTGCAAATGGTCACCTGGCTAATGGCCGCCTAGTCCAAGACTAATAAAGGAGTAAGGAACTCTGTGTGTGTGTCCGTGGTACGAGGCGGCAAGCTCCGCCTTTTTACGCCCGGGGTGCTTTTTTCGAGTTGCGAGCCCCAGCCGCCTTTTAGCAAACCCCCCACCCGCCATCCGTCACCCCTCCACAGTCACCCGTCACCAATCGCACGGCCGCCTGATCCACCCCCACCCACCGCCTGTTCGCCTGGCAATGAAGGGTGAGCCGCGCAGTCGAAATTGCCAAAAATCACGCTAAACGCCCAGTCAAGTTATTAGTTTTAAATTTTTTGACATTACGACAAAAGAACTTTACTGTTTGCCGTTGAGAGTGTCTGTTTCCACCAGTTAATCAACGCCAAGTAGTAAATTTACATTGAAGCCGCAATGCAACTGTTGGCAAAATAATCGTCACTGTTTACGTTGACAATTTTGCATATAGAAGGGACATCTTGGGGGTGTAAGATATATACATGAGTATGCCCACGACCCAATTAAGAAAGGTGCAGAAACATGAGTACTGGTAAAGAAGCGTCCGGTAAGAAGTATGGTTAAGCAATTATGGCCGAGTGAAATATGCCCGTGGATGTCTCGACAGTTTCTTCACAGCCCAAAAAGTGTTAGTCGAATAGGAGAGTCGATGGTCATGAAGAAAACTCTTATGCTAATTTATTAATACATTGAACTGTTGAAGCAAGTCAGAATCATTAAAAAAAATTTTGCTGCGCACTCTTAAAATTTTAAGTGTCGTAACCATCTTTGTATTGATTCATCCTTGGCTCCTGGCAACTTTTAGTACCAGGGTTTCCATGTCTTTGCCAATATTAAAATTAGAATGGGGTTCACCAGGGAATGGCCTTATCTAAAGGCAGGTCGATCGTCTCTAAGCATTGATTCACCCTGGCAGTGTATGAACTACGCATATTTCGGGTTGGCCTGGCACGGGCGACTGTGGCTGAGCGAAGCGAAGCCGCTGTCGAAAGGGTGAATAGACAAAAGCGCTGGCGACTGTAGCTGAGCGAAGCGAAGCCGCTGTCGAAACAGACTCAGATTAGGGCAGCGGTCAAAAACGGTGGGACAGGATATTTTGATGGGGTAAAAAGCCCCGTAGCTCTGGCAGCGAATATGCTAATTCTTAAATTTTTTTTTGGGAGGACCAGCAAATAGAAAACTTGAGCCTGGCACTAAACTGTTTGATGCTACCTGCAAATGGTCACCTGGCTAATGACCGCCTAGTAGGTTCTATATTCTATTACACCAGTGTCCGTTTTTCATGGGCCCCATGCGGCCACAACAAACAGGCTCCTGTCAGCCATTCAACATCTTCTGATGTTCTAGATCTGGGAATAATCCACTTCAAGCTTTATGATCCATTGAAACCTATCGATTAACGTGTTTCAAATTAGTTCTTAATTAGCTAAAATGATAACATTGACACGCACCTTTATGGCTTAATTTTAAGACAGAACCACGTTGTCAACGTGCTCGTCACAAACTGCAATGCAATACAGGTCGGTTGGAATTTGCCTCGATTTGGCCGACAACATTATCACATGTCCGTGTAGAGCATAGTTCATCTGTCGTAATTTGTTCTTGACGATATTTAAAACGCGTGACAGAGTAATCGATGTAGAATCGATCGTTGTCGTAGATGCTAGAGTAGCTACGACTCTTCCTTTCCCCCCTTTTTCGCCAATCAACCGGGGTTAACGGAAAGGAACCTAGTGGAATATAGAATTAACGATACCCCACCTTAAAATATATTATCCCCATCTAGCTAGTGTGAACTGGTATTAATATTTTATTTTATTTATAAACTCATTACCAAGTATAACTGGCAACAGCAGATACCCCTCCTCTATTCTTATTTTTTTTACCCTTTTGTATACCCCCGCTGAAATGCCATCTATGAACGCAAAAGGGAACTAATGCCATCTATGAATGCAACACTGCACTAAGGACCTGGTGTAGAAATGGAACTTTCACCAGTAACCCTACGGGTAATATGCATCATTTCTAAAAAAAAAAAAAAAAGATTTTTCTGTAAAGAATTTATAACAGTTGAAAGCAAATTAGGTTGAGGCAGGTGTGTCGGCAAAGTTTTATACTTATGACAGGTATGTCGGGGATTTTATGAAATTTTGTGGTGGGGTAGTTGTGTCGGAGACCCTCGGGTAGATATGTCGTGGGGTAGGTATGTCCTCAGTCCCTTAGTGCACCGAAAGGCTCGAGTTTTGGCATCTTTCGGTGCAATAGCCAAAATGTCCATAGTGCATCGAAATCTTTCGGTGCAATAGATTTTACGAACATCAGCAGCTGTTGTTTGGACACGTACAAATGTATAATTTATTAGGAAAGCGTGCTCAAGTCCGCCCCAGTCGACGCATCGTCTGGTCTGTTTAGTTTTTGAGTTGTTCGTTTAAACCCCCTGTACTTTCGTTTTACATATGTGTGACAAACTACACACCTGCAGAAACCTCAGCACCTGCATGTTTATCCATATCGTTTGCATTCGTCTTTTTGCGAGGCGATTTCCTCAGCGGCTGTATGGGTACACACAACACACATGATACACACGGCTGTGAAAAATATATGAAAAACACGTTACAAATATGTGAAATGAAAACAAAAAGGAAGTGGCACCAAAACGAAATATTGGATGTATGAATTGAAATGTACATAATATTTCTATTGGCTGGAGCTTAAAAATATTAACTGACTAATGTCTTAAAAATCAAACACGCTACACACAACTTAAGAACTTTATTTTGTCACTTTTATGTACGTTTTACAACACAACACACAAGGACTATGACCGGTGTGAACCTAGCTTAAGAAACTAAAAGCTTAAGAAAAACCTCTAGTGCTTATATCGGTTTTGGCATCTTATATGCATAGTGCACCGAAATACATGTATAATTTATTAGGAAAGGTAGTCTATTACAAAATAATGTATTAACAAACACATGCTTTAACTGTTGTAACCAAACAATTTAACTGTTGTAACCAGTAGCAACTAAACTACACTGCATTTATTTCTCTTCAAATCTGATTTGTGTTAGCCTACAATAAACCTATACAAATACATATATTCTAGTAATATTTATCATGGGTAAATTTGTGTGTGGACTGTCTGCATGTTCCTAGGAGTCATATCACTAGTAAAAGTATAAATATAGGAAATACAGCCCGTTCGTATGAATCAGTTCACTGGCAACTGCAAGTCATCAACTCATCATCAAGCTAGGTTTAAGAAAATCTCACACTACCTACAATAACTCCCAAAAAAATAAGCGTGTCGTCAGCAATAAGAACCATGGTCATGCTTTTAAACTTTCTAACCCTTCATCGTCCCGAGAACTGGACGGCAAGCTTCATTACGATTATTTTTCATTTGTCAATATATGCTCACTTCTCGAAAGGAGATAATGGGGTTGAAAATCGGAGGCATGGAAATTACATTGCTTTTCAAGCAAGTATTCTTTTACATTTTAATTATGGTAAACCGGGTTACTTTGAACTAGGGGGCTACTCTGAATAGCAAAATTAGCGTATATATCAAGAATTTCTTTGTTTTATAATCATATAAAGTTAGCAATATAATATTCCCGCGTAAAGACAATTTTGCAACTTTTATGCAAAAAGTTTAGACATGGACATGTGTATATCTAAAGAGCGGTTTTATTTTACTTTCCTAGAATCCACCTTTCGATACTTTGACTCGTTTTCCCAACGGATCATTCACATATTCTGGAACTTCTTCAAAAATGTTGCAATGGATAGCAAAACGTTTCAATTTCACGTAATCTGCAAAGGGCTTTCTTTTTCATAATTAAACATAGAATACGTAAAAGTTAGTGTAGCATATTACAGCCATTTCAGTGTTACATTTAAATCAAGTATCGAAAAAATAAAAGTAGAACCTAAATCGTAATTTTTTAGGTATACGGTAGTGGCTATAAACGAAAGCCTTGAAAAAAAATATGGAACACACGAGGCGCTGTTTTACCAGCTTATAAACGACAAGGTATATAACTAATTCCCGCACGCGTCAACTTTATTTAAACACCTCCGCTAAATAAAATGTAAAAGTTAATTTCAAGTTTGCTAATGCAGCCGCATTAAAAACATATAAGTACTTATAGTAAAGTTGATCAAGAAGAAGTCTTTATCAGTATAGAAGAGTAACGATTCTATAAGAGATATGCGAGCATCAAAGGAATTTATTTCCTTGCTGAACAGTAAATAATATGAAACAGCGTAATACAAACTTCTAAGTTAAACTTTTTTCAGACTTTTTTACATACACAGAATACAAACTGCGCAGGATAATACGAATAAATTTATTTCAGGATATTGACGGAATAGTTTGCAGCTTCTACATTACTCTGGACAGGAAAGAGAGAATGGATTTTGCAACTTTCCCAACATGGTAACTGATGTAAGAAGTGTGGGTAATAAGGCTAATAGTATTCCAACTTTTACGACAGGTATGAAGTATTTAGGCTCGTTGTGCCAAGATCTGGAGAAGAAAGCCGTCTATTCGCATTTATTAGACCCTTCCAGCCTACAGTAACTATAAAAAAGCAATTAAACGGTAATGATTTTACCTCTTTAATCTCGGCACTTTTCATTCAACCAAAATTTACAGGTTTGGCTTTTGATCCTCGTTAGCATGTGCACCACAGTCTGTGGCATGACTATTTTTTTATGGATCCACAAACTCTATCCCCAAAATACCAATACCTTTAGAACGCATACGTCTAGAAGAAATAAGCTCATGGATAGCATGAAAGAATTGATCAATAAAAAGTCGATTTCCACTCGTCACGGCGAAACTTTTGTCACTTATCTCACTTCTCATATGGTTTATGTTATTAACGTTATGACAAATCAAGGTAATTAAATCGTTGAATCGTAATTAATTCTTTCTAGCTTCCATATGTTGATTGTTGATCCTACTCTCATTTAATTCATATCATAATTCTGCCAGGATGTACGGAAAGACTTAATCGCTCATCTTTTCGAATTTTGGTCGGATTTTTTCTCGTGGGGGCGATGGTGTTGGTAAATTCTTATTCTGGGATAGTCATTTCATCCCTTACCGTCCCAAAAATGAAACCGTCCATAGATTCTCTAGAAGACTTGGCTAATAATCAAGAGGTTGGAGTACTACTGCGACATGATGTTTCAATTGGGGAACAAATACTGGTAAATAAATAATTTAAATTACGTAATAATATTCATATTTAAGATACTAACTGTTAAGCTTCAACTGTGAATTATACCACATTCAGAAAGCAACGTATGGCATTTACAAAACTCTGGGAGACAAAGCTCGTCGAAATCCTGATGAGCAAATACTTGGAGACCCTTTCAAGCTCAACACCAAGTTAGCATCGGGTCGCTACGCTTATCCATTTGTAAACGCATTTTCGTTTTATTGGATAATACCTATCTTACCACAGAAATTAATCTCAATTAATCAGTTTTCCATTTTCGATCCAAATAGGTACAAACGTTCACCTTTTCTTTTGTTGCAAACCAATTCAAGAAAGATGGGAAATGTCGTTTCAAAGTGTCCAAACCACTGCCAATTTCACCTGGATATTATTACTTTGTTTTAAAAAAAGGAGATTCCCGTGCGCATTCTTTGAACAAAGGGTAACTTATGTGGCGCAAACAACTTTTTACTTTGCGCATTGCAATAGAGTCTGTCCATTTGCAAAAGGAGTGAGCGATCCTTTTTTTGCGCAAATGTGTAGGACAAAAGTAAAAAAGCATTATTATATAAGGCCGGAAAAAAATTATGTCGGAATGTTCTTTTTTGTTTGGCCGTTTTTCTTCTCGGCACTATATATACCTAATTATTTAATTTATCGCCAAAAAAATGAATTTAACCATTTTATTTTCTTCTAATCTATTTTTTGTTAGACTTATGGATTTTTTCGAAAGCGGACTATTACGTTTTTGGGCGAAAGACGTTGTTCCGAGGGCGGAAAAATGTTTTTCTGCCGACAGACAACAAACATCCGCTCGTCAAGTTCCCATTCGATTAGTCGATCTGACTAGTGCTTTTTTAATTTTAGGAGTTGGAATTGGTTTGGCGTTGGTTACTTTTCTGCTTGAAAATCTATATTCGAAAATAACTCAAAGACGTGTCTAATGGAATTAATCTCGATGAAATTTTAAAAAATCCGGAAGTTTCATCGTTTCATTCCTTAATTACGACGACGGCCTACGACGGCCTCTCGTTTTTATATGTTTTTGTGCAAAATATATTGCTGTTAGTTTAGATCGCCTCGAACATTATTACGACTACGTGTTTTATGGCTTCAACACATAAATATAATATTGTTTCACCCATAAAGTGGATCTTTTCCTTTCTGTGTTGATGAAATAGCTTGGATCAAAGAGTGGCATAGAGCTAATACACATGCAATCATAAATGTTGTGGGGAACTTGTTCGAAAAACTCGAAATTTTGGATCCGCTTGTTGTGACTGGAATTCACTTTCAGTAGTATAAGACAAGTTAGGTTATATTTAGTACTTCCATCAATTACACAATGATTAGGAAGTGACATCAGACATCTACAAAGTTCTAGCGGACAGAGCTCGGCTTAATCCTGAGGATCGTATCGTCGGTGATCGGGTTACGCTCAACGACAAGTTGGAAACCGGACGCTATACGCTTGCCGTATTTTGGGGTAACTTTGGACACCTAAAAATTCATATAAAACTGTCCAATCTTCTTCTTTTGATAAATCTCTTTGAGAACTTAACTAGTTATATGCTTTGAAATACAACTGCACTGGCAAAAGTACCATTTTATCAGCTATTTTGTATTTGGCAGAGGTTTCCAAAGTTACCCCAAACGACGGTACTCATTTGTAAATTGCAGGTTGCTGATTTTGCTTCAAATAGCAAAAAGAGATTATTTTCAATTTCAAGTACCTTAACAAAAGGGGCAGCATTTGTATCTTCTACACAACGCAAGCAGGGTTTATTTCGTGCGACCTTATAGCTTGAACCGGTTTTTTAAAAATTCTTATTATGAAGGGGGGGGGGGCTTCGTGTCGTTCTTTTTTTACAAACCAGTAAAGGAAAGAAAAACGTTGTCGTTTTAAAGTATAAAAGCCCTTTAAAAAATACGGTAATCAATAATGCCTGGGTATTACTACTTGCCAACGAAAAAAGGCAGTGTGGACTAGCAGAAATTTTCAACACTGAGTAGTCTATTTAATTTGTAAACAACATTTTAAATTCTGGTTTCGTACCGTAGCTATAATTTATAGAATGATGGACATGCATGTTTGAGCTGAGTGGACTTGTTCGCGTTTGGGTGAACGACGCTGTAACGAGGGCGGACGAATACTTCGCGATAGACAAAAAACGCACATCTGCTCGCCAGATTCCCATTCATGTGTTTGTTTTGAACAGCGCTTTCCTAATCCTAGGCATCGGACGCAGATTGGCGATATTGAGTTTTTTGGTGGAAAACTTGTTCACGAAATTCCATCGACATTCACAGTAAATTAACAAAGGACTCTACGGTTTTATGAGAATAAGAAACCTGAAACTTGGCAAAATAATAAATGACATCACAAATCGT
Source organism: Ceriodaphnia dubia (assembly GCA_022539655.2). Lineage (NCBI taxonomy): Eukaryota > Metazoa > Arthropoda > Branchiopoda > Diplostraca > Daphniidae > Ceriodaphnia > Ceriodaphnia dubia. Next base: position 212,768 of record JAKUCG020000230.1, on the reverse strand, counting down.
CTGCACGAGATATTTATTATGCATGTAGGAAAAGTACCTGCGTACCGCGACGTAGAGTTATATTATTACATCGAGTTGCTCAAGTACTTATCGATTTTCATGTTAAGCAACCTTGTTAATAAGTAATCTTATAGCTTCCCTAAATTCGGTTATTTTCATCGTCTTGAATTATACGGCAGTCTGACTTTCCGCTTTTCTATGTCGACTAGTACAATATGAGACGATGTATGTTGAAAGCGTATTGAACCGACGATCTGGTCTAAAAAAGGAGCAATGTTCTGATTATTGTATCAACTTCGTAATAGTAACTCGCCGAATCGAAAGACGTCACAATCAAACAGAAGTACAATAACCTCTGGGCACAGCACAGACAATGTCAAAATCTCCGTTTCATTTATTCACTAATAAAAACATTTTGGGAAAAAACCTTGCGATAAGGACTGTACTGTCTTGAACAAATCCCGACCAGTGAGGAATACAATTTTAAAAAAATTGGTGACCCAGTTACAAAATGAGAATCCATGGGAAATAAACACGCGTAAATAGTAAAATACTTTGTCATCGTAGAAAGTCCGCTAAAAATTAAAAAAGAAAGAAATACGAACTAGTGGGGGTTTTGGTTTGCCATGTCGATGATTGCTTTCTCTTCCTATCGTTCTTTGTTTTACCTCTTAAACTGGAGTATCTTTTTTCTGTTAGAAAAAGAAAATCAATCAGCAACTTGACCGCGTTCGAGTTTTCAGAAAAAAACCAACAAAACGCGTTAGAGCGCAGTGAATCACAGAGATGCTACCGAATCGTTGACACAGACAGACACACGGAACATTTAGTGGAGTTACTCGAGACCACAAGCATTATAAAAGAAGTAGAAAGACAAAATGAACAAACAGAGAGAAATAGAGAAAAGAATATTTAAAAAATATACGTGACGGAAGTCTCCGGTCACAATCAATCTTCTTTTCCTGTTTCCAAAAAAGCAAAAACAAAGACGTCCATCAATGACGGTGCGCGAGGGACGTTGAACGGAGGAGTGGGATTTCTAGGAAAACGCCTCCGTGAAGACTTGCTATATATTCATCAAATCACCTGAAAATAGAAGTTAAAAACGACGAATGAAAACGTTGAAATGCAAGTTCATCAACGATCTAGTCATCAGATAGCGTGACAACAGCTGGGCCAACGTTTCAAAGTCACTTTTCAACAAAATCTGTGAAAGAAGCTCGGCTAGAGGGAATTCTCGAATTGCTGTCATGAGAGGTAGGTCATGGATTTTGACTTGAAAAGATTTCCCTGATAAGATCCTCTTGGGGTCTTTTGAGGAACAACAGGTCTGTTTCTCTTTTTTTCAACGGACCTCATCCGAATAGCTTAATGGTTCCAGACGAACAACTTCGACCACCACAAGTTAAAATTCTTCAAGACTACCTATTCTGCCTCCAGAGTTATATTCACTGCTAATCTCTAGTAGTAGATTTAAAGAAAATAAAATAAAAAAACTGTGAAAGAGTTCCCTTTGAGCCTAGATTTGGGGAATTCCGATAGTTGCCCAGCACTGGGGTTGCCGGACTCCAGATGCGCACGTATACTAAGAATACGATAGAGGGTCACGTGTCCTGTTTGCGCTCCAACCGATATGTACACTTCTTTTTTTTTCGCTTGTGTGGCACTGAGCAAACAACACGTACATTTTAGCGATGCTTTTTGCTTGCCTGATGTACGCGCATACATACAGTCGATGACCTTTCAACAGTTATTCCCCACGAAGCCAATCGACACGCCATAGTCGCTAGAAAAAGCGAAGCGCGATAAGGTTCTCCCCCCTCCGCCACCAAACATCCCGCCCTAGTCTACTGTCTCTATGGCTACTGCCTCCACTCACAACATCCAATCGATTTTCTCTTTCTCTCTTAAGGCAACAAAGTAAAAAGACAAATATGTGCCTAGTCCCTCATCGACCTTGCTGTACGTAGTAATGGCTTGTAAACTCGTAAAAGAAAAAGAAGCTGCGAGAGTGGGGTCTTTCCTCCGAATGGATAACGGGTCCACGTCTCACGGGAACACAAGACGCATATATAGTCCTCGCCACAAAATGAGCCGGACTCGTTTGTCCGGCTATCAATATATAGAAAATTACTGATTAGAATGGATGAGTCACCTGTTGCTGTCTTAATTGATATCACGTGACAGAGTCCGAGCCGAAAGCCTCTTGCGAAGCGTATGAAAGGTAAAGGAAGCCGTCCGGATCGTGGTATTCTCTGTAGACCTCCAGGACAGTCTTGGACAGCGACGCCATACTCCGGTTGTTGACTATCAAAAAGATGGCCTGCGTCGAAGACAGTCTCAGTCGGTTGCTAAGCGGATAAGGAGGGAGGGAGAGAGAAAATAACATTACCGAGAAAACACACAAAAGAGACAACACACAACAGAGCTCATTGCTCGATGACACTTACCGGACAACAGTGATCAGCTGAGACATGCTCAGTTCTTGCGGCACGAGAAATTTACTCTTCTGGAGGTGGGGCAAAGACAATTCCTGATCGAATCGTTCGACAATCACCTGTGATAAAGAACAAAAGGAATTACTACTACATTTTTTGTTATCACCAAATAATGAAAAGAATGGAAAAAGGTCATGGGCGAAGGTCACTATGGGCTAATGGAAACCGAGAGAGACGTGACCACTCTAGGTAGCTTGAAAATAGATGGGGAAAAACTTTGTGTGTCTTTTAAAAACAAAAAGCTTATTTCCATCAGAGATGGGATTCCGAGAGAAGCGAACAAGTCACTCTCCTTCGCGGAACACATGAGACGACGAAGACGAAACCCCCAAAATTGAGGAAACCAGCCAGTTAAACTGGGTCACAACACCATGCATGCACCAAAAATGGGAAATGGTCCAGACTGCTTTGATCGTTTCGATTTCAAAAGTCATTGCATTATCGACCATTTCCCGGAAGCGAATATGGTTTTTCTACCAATCACCCGACCGTACGCAATAACCCACAGATAAAATAGAAATTGATTAGCACTTACTGGAATCTTCGATGGATATTTGGTCCGAATCGCTTGCACTTCTCCCTGTCTCGTTCCTGAACGTTCCACAAAATTCAAAACAATCAAAAAATGAATTAAGTCTGATCACGTCTGGCTTTAGGCAGACGTAGAGGTAGTGGAATCAATAGACCCAGAAGGAAGGGTGAGCAAAAAAAAAATCCAGGTATAGACTTTTCAAGGCCAGGGATGGTCTGTTATTATGATTATTATATTACCTAATGCTTTGCGACATTTGAAGTGAGCGCCACCGCTATTGCGACTGCTAGCAGTGCTGTTATTTCTGTTGGGGACGACATTGTCATTGTCATCGCATTGTTGAAGCGATTCGAGACTCTGGACGGGCGAATGTTGATTGCCTGCTGCTCCACGACGGTGTCCGACGCTCTCCAAAGAGCTTTTTGACGATCCCAAAGAGATGTCGAGGCCGGATTTGAGGCTGTTGCTGGGCGACGTGCCGCTGCCGCTGCTGCTGCTGGCGCCTGTCGACGAGGTAGGGCTGCTACTTCGGCTGTTAAGACGGCTGCTGGGTGCCGATTGTGAGCTGACAACGTCAGATGACGAACACATATTACGGTAGTTGAACGATAGGACGCACCAGTCCTTGGTGCTCGAATGGCCGGCTGCTGCAGCTGCTGCAATCGAGGCTGAAGCCCGGCGCCGGTGTAGAGCAGCCCGGTAGCACACCACGGAACTCGTGATTACGGAGGCCGCCAGATTTCAAGTCGCGATTGTCCCGCGAAAGGCTTTGGGGCTTTGGAAACTTTTTGGGTCGAGTCGGGAGAGGAGATGAGGGGTTGGGATTCGTTTCTTACGAAGAGCTTAAAGGCACATCCGTCAGTCGTCAAACAACAAAATCGTCTCTCTGATTGTCAAACTCTTCTTCTTCTTAAGGTAGTCGTAGTCTCTTTTGGCCAGCCAGCAGTAAGGTACAAGGTGGTAGTGGTGGTGCTGTTGGTGCGGGGTGTCAAGAAGGACTTGGTGCTGGGGACTACTTGGCACGGTGTCGTCGTTGGAGAGAATGAGCCGAGCAGCGCCCTCGTGGGCCACCGAGAGTCACGACTTGTCAAATGCGAGTTCCTCCGGGCGGTTAAAGGGAAAAAATCATCCAAGGAGGGGGGGCAGATGGGTATTGAAGGCGTGGTGATATTCCAATCCATCCTATTGGCCATCAGCTCTTTTTCTCTCTCAACGCCTCCAGATATCTCTTTCTTTTGCTCTCCCTCTCTCCGCAGCACGCGCGCGCTCTCTGTCAGCTGTTTTTATCTTCCAAAAAAGAAAAAAATACAAAATGTCTTTTAAAAACAATTGCCCTTTAAAATATGAAGGCGTTGAGCACGCGTTCATCACTGCTCGGTGTCCGGGAGCGTGGACTTGCACGCTGTCAAGTCGTGAAAAGCGCGGGAGCAGTCAGTGCTGTTTCAATGGGCACTTGAATGTGCGCCATACCTTTTTCAGTACTCTACCAACCATGTGACGACAGATCCTAGAGAAAGACCATGAAACGGAGAGAAAGAGAGAGAGATACAAGGACAAACTAACCCCCCCGGATCGTAAAAAAAAAAAAAAAATCCGGGTCTGGGCAAAGTCTTTGCACGTGCGCCCCACATTCATTCGGGATAAGTGGACATCCCCCATTGAGTCAAATCGCCCTTTCAAAGAAAATGTGGCCGGGGGTTAGAATTCTGGTTGAAAGTATGTCATCTCTCGATTGGAGAAGAATCGGTAGCCATTCAATTAGCAACAAGTCAAGAGTTGTATTGAGATCACAACGAGGATTTTTAGAATCATAATAATAATATTTTCATGTCATTCGCTGTTTTTTTTGCCGACAACAACACGGAATTTAAGAGTATATTAGCTAGACAAAAGACCCAGTCAGAAAAAGCTTGATTGAGATTGTCGCCTCGGAATAATTTAGCAGCAGTCGCCCGCGTAGGAAATTGTGTATAACATATCAAAGCGCCAACCTGGAAAGCCTTTGGCCGTCAATAAATTAAAGAAAAAAAGAAAAAAAAACAGCACTGGAAAAAAGTAAGATGTTGATATATCGTTTACGCTGCCCACATGTCCGAGTTTTGCGTTTCTATACAGACCACTTCGGGTTCACGATTTGTGTCGGCCACCAGCAACGCCGTACTGGGCAGGCTAATTTTCCTCATCTTACGACCGGCTTTGGTCATCGATGTGGATGGAACAACTTGGATGATATCGTTGCTGGCAACTAAGCTGCCCGACCGAGGACGATTGCCGACCGCCCGGACGGCTTTGGCCGCCCGATGATTAGATGTTAGCGGCTCCAGCTCGTGCGTTTCGCAGTGGACGGTGGCAATGTTTGGATTTGGATTAGGGCACGAAGTGCTGGATGTGGACAGCGTCGATTCCGACAGGCCGTAGCTGTAGACGGTCTTGTCGACGTGGGCCGGACTTGTCTGGCAACAGCAGTAGAAACACGAAGCGCAATTGGGGCAGCGGATTTGGGCGCATCCGTTCTGCGGCCCGCAGACTCGCAACATCGACGGGAGCAAAAGCGTCGAGTAGATCCACGACGTCGCCATGACGACGACGACAAAAGTGCCAATTTGCTGGTAGGCAACGACGCTGGATGGCAGCACGGCCGCTCCGGCTGAGAGTGTTGTGACGGCCGCCATGGCGATGGGGCTGCTCATCCGCGAAAGGGAAAAGACAACGGCGGATTCACGGTCCGTCTCCTGGGCGCTGAGCCGGTAGCCGACGGCGTAGTGCAGCGTGAAATCCACCGACAAGCCGACGGCGATGGTGACGGAGACGGATTCGAGGATGTTGAGCTTCCAGCCGAGGAGGACGAGAACGGCGACCGAGACGAGGACGACGCTGCTGAGGCAGACGACGGAAATGAAGCTGAGCCACAGGTTGCCCGTCGCGCAAATCAAGACGGCCAAGGCGATGGCCATGGCCAGGGCGATGGCGCTGACTGTGCTCTCCGATAAACTCTGCTGGACGTCGTAAAACGCCAAATCGCTGGTGAACCATCCGTTCCTCATTCCGGGCGGAGCCGAGCCCAGCTGCTCCTCCATCCAGCGCTCCACTCCCTGGTAGAATTCGTTCATCTCCGTGTAGGACAGAGAGTAGCTAACGTTGCTGTCGTACTCGATAACGACGGCGTCCACCCGATGCGACGATTTGGAGAAGCGCGGACCGGCCACGCCCGGCAAAAAGAACTGGGCGGGCGTCTCGTAGAGGTCCTTCACCGCCAAGACGATGCACTCGTTGAAGACTTCTTCCGAATATGGAAATGTCGAGATTTCGCAGCAAGGCGTCCGATTCTTCCGCTCCACGGAATCCTGTTGAATCAAATTAGGCAATTGGTTTAATTATTCCGAAAAAAAAGTGCAAGTTTGTGTGGGGGTTTTTTCGTCCCTAAAAAGAAGAAGTTTTAATGATTAAGGATTTCCTTTTTTCCTCGTCGCCGTAGAGTTTCCTTCATTGGAATAAAAAAAAAGTCTAATGAGAACTTCACGCGGCGCTGATGTAGCCGCCAGTAGAGAGCGGAGCCCCCAAACGCAATATATTCGTAAATTTTCGTCTCGTCATCCTAAGAGAAGAGATGGATTTCCATGGCAACTCTGAGGAAACCCTGTTTACGGTGCTGGGTGGCGGGGTTAGAGGAGCTCATCGGCGTGGACTTTGCAACTCTCTGGGCCTATATGTGTACACGAGTCCAAAGTTGAAAGTGCTTCTTCCCTCTTTTTTCCCCCAACTGTATGATTATCGATTCTCTTCAGAGCCGGCCAAGGACTATACAGCGGTACGGAAACTTGTTCCAATGTACTGAAAAACGGAACTTTTCTCTCTCTCTCTCTCTCTTTTCCCCCAGCTCTAATTTTATCTGACTGCTGCCAAGGGGTGTGCTGGAACTTATCCGAGGGCTCCTGCTGCTTTTACTCTTTTTGTTTATCGAGTGAAGAAGGAAAACTAATGAAGTAGAAGAAGAAGACGATGGCAATCACCTCGCAGCGTCTGTCCATCCAAGATTGGAAAGTTTCGATGAAACAATTGGGCAGCAACGGGCCGAGCGTCGGCTGGAAAAACGGCTGGTCGCGGATTTTCTTGCAGAACTGCGACAGCCACTCTTGCGATTCGGGGGCGGCCATGTTGAACGAAGAGTCGAGGACTAGCGAGCCTTTCGACGACGGATCCAGATAGTTGCCGTTGTCCTCGGCCGCTACGCCCCACACGAAACGTAGCGGCAATTTGGCCAGCAATTCCGCCCGTTGCGACCTCTCGAACCAGAATTCGTTCTTGAATTCCAGGTCGTACCTTTTTTTTATTTTTATATTGTAAATAAACATGAATCAAATTGGATTCGAGGATTATTAGCTGGATCAAATCGGTCATAAATTATTTACGGGATTACCGTTCGAACGGATGACTGGAGGAAAAGAGCTGGAATTCTTTAGTGTCGGGCAGCTCCAGTTTGGGATAGTGGAAGACGACGACGGCGGCGGCGATGGCCAGCCCGCCCAAAACGACGATCCAAAAGTACCGCAATTTGACGACGATGCACGGCAGTATCTTGTCGAAAGTAATCCGTCCCAGATCGGAAATGGTGCGCCAACACCTCCGGAACGGATTCAAAAAAGCCATTGGGCGCCCGCCGTTTTGCTGGTGGTGGTGGAGGCAGACGGGCGAAAAGTACTTTTCGGCCAAGAGGACCGAAGCGGGCAGCCAGGAAAGCATAAAGAGGAAGTGAATGGTGACGGTGAGGCCGGCGAAAAGGCTGAAACAGCGGATGGCCGTCACCGGGCAGACAAACGATGAGAAAAAAGCGGCGGCCGTCGTCAACGACGTCACCAACATTGAAAGGCCGGCGTGGCTCAAAGTGTCCATCACCAACTTGGCCAGCGTCGTCCCGTCCTTGTCGAGTTTTGTGCATCGCCAGACCTACAAGTGGATGAAAGGATACAAGACGTTATTGACCCGTTGCCGCTGTCGTCTGCCCGTCTCCTTTCAGCGAATTTCGCGGAATCGGGTAAATGGAGCCAACGGTCTGCCAAGGAAAGGAGGAAGCTTAGAAGGAGAGTTTGAGCCTCTCGACAGGAACGGAAAGGAGGACAAGTGGCGGGGTTTCGCATTACAAACAGCCAGTCTCGAGACAGACAACATCACCTGGACGTAAACAAAGACGTCGTCGGCTCCTATTCCCACGACGATTACGGCGGCCAGCAGATTCATAAACGGGAAGAAATCCAGTTCAAAGACGAACGTGTAGACGAAGTAAGCGACGGCCAGCGACAGGACGACCGAGACGATGGCCATGAAGGTGAGAAAGAGCGATGCCGTGTACCACCACATCAGAGTGCAGACGAGGAAAGCCCCGACGCTGAGGAAGAGGACGTCGCGGATCATGTACTCGTTGAAAAGGGCCTCTTTCAGTCCCAGGTCCATAGCGACGGCCTCCGTCCAGTTGTCGGCCAGGGGCCAAAGTTCCTCGTTGATCCACTGAAAGTAGGGCAGGAGTGCCGTGCTGCGGGCGGCCGGCAAAAAGACGGCCGTGTAGCGCAAATGCTCGTTGCCCCCCACCAGGAACTCGGCGTCCGTCAAGTAGTGAAAGATGTGGTAGACGGCATTATGTCGGGTGCAGATTTCCGGCACGTCCCCGCAATCGCCTTCGGGCCCGCTCGAACCTTTTGTCCAAACAGAATCGAGCGCCAGCAAAAAAAGAAACAAAAAAGAGTAGACGGGAGAGCCGTTGATTAGCATAGACAAGCAGACGGAGGAGCGAAACTTTGGATTTTCTGCGGAGTAGTGCGCATCTCTCTCACCCTCTTGAACGATGCTGTCGCAGTTGGGCGAGAGCCGTAGCCCGTGGTAATGTTTGGAGCACGCTTCCAGAATGTTAAAGGCCGTCTTGACGTCGCCCTCGTTGATATCCAAGCACGACGAGCGGTTGCTCATCATGGCCACGTAGTGGCCCAAGGACCAGGACGGGCAGCATTGATGGCCGTTAGACGGTTGCTGGCACAGCGACGGGAAGAGATGGCCCGATCTGAGGATCTCGTCCAACCGGCACACGGACTGGATGGATTCCACGTTCCACAGCGATCGATTGGCGCCGCCGACGCCGCCCGCACCAGACGACGCGCCGAAAATGACGTGAGCGTATTCTCCGTGCGGTTGGTCGCAGAAATAGAAGCGATTGGCCGTGGCGGCCGTGGCCGTCACTGGATGTTTTTCTTGTTGTTGTTGATCTCTTTCCTCCTCTTCTTCCTCATCCTCGTCGGATCGCAACAATCCGGCAGTGCCCAGCTGTTGTAACTGACTCCACATCGGTCTAGCAATAAAAGCAAATAATCAGTGACATGGAAGATAAATAGCTTAGAGCTCTTCTTTTTTTTTCAAAAATGGCCGGACAGAAAGGAAAGGCAGCAGCAGTAGCGGGACTTACTTGTGTCGTACGGGATGAGCTGGTGAACGGGTTACCGTTTCGCCCCACTGAAAGTGACTGTGATTGGCTGCGACCGCATCTTTAGAACTCTCCCGACCGCGCAGCACTTCCAACGGATGAATAGCCTGCCATTTGGCCTCTGACGCTTTATTAGTTTTGGCTTTGTTGCTTTCACGGTCCTCCTCCTCCTTCTCATCGCCGACGTCCAGACTGTTGCTCCGCGTCCGCACAGCTCCCCAAAATGACGCCGGAGCCGCGGTCGATGCGCCTCCGCCATGAGGCCGTTGCGATCGCGTCTTGCTACAAATTCATTAGATACGGGTTGGTGGTCGTAGTCTACATTTATTGCAAGTCATTATTTAACGGGGCCGGCCCATTATTTCAGGCTCAAATTGCCGCCACTGTTAATGTGCCCTTACTTTTTCCTCGGTGCGTCGTTACTTTTCAAAGAGGAGACGGACGACGACGACGACGCTCCAGACGTCTCCAACGGGTTGGTACTAAGCGGTCCGGCTCGACGGCTGGCCCGGAGAAGATTTTCCCAGGCGATGGCACGACGAGATAACACAGTCCCGCGACACTCGAAACCCTTTTACAGAGAGAGAGAGAGAGCAAGCAGAGTTAGAATTCGCAGCAGCATGATTTGCATGTAAAAAGATCGTCGAGCCGAGAGAGATTTCGCCTCCATTTTGACCTTTGACGCACGGATGAATCCAGCTGACGACTGCAAAGTATTTACATTCGACCAAACAGACGGGGAAGAAAAGAAGAAGAACACGGCAAATTGAGCACGCAAAGAAAAGGACGATCAAATAGGTTTTTTTGAATTTGGCGCCTAAAGGGCGAAACCGATGGGCTGGCCGGAAAAGGCCTTTCCCCGGAATTCCGGAGGGCTAATTCCCAAGGAACCATAGAAACTTGGTACTTATATAACTTAGAGAGTGGTAGAAACGACTGTCCTCAAAGACACGAAGGGTCGTTGGTAGCGCGAGAAAAGCATGAAAAAGTCAGTGGGAAAAGTAAGAGGGAAATAAAAAGAAAGGCAACAACAACAAAAACAACAACGAAAGGAGTCAGGGGTGAAAAATGAGGACGGACACCCATATTCTTGTTGGCAACAAGCGGAATATATATACAGACACACAGCACACAGTTACGCTTTTTACGAGTTAACTGCTGTGATGCCGGGCCAGCAGGCGGGCGCACGCCACCATCAGCCGAATTGAAATACAACTCAGCGACGAGAACGGCAAGCAGTAGCCCAAGGCCGCCTCCTCCTCCTCCTCTCGTCCGGGCAGCCAAAAAGCGGACGTGCTCTAGAATTGGATTGCTGCGGATGCAACTACCAGTAGGCTCTGCCATCCTCTTCTCTAAGACTACATGGACCTCAGTGTCTCTAGCTCCATTGTGGGAGGAGGCGCTGCTCTGGATGGTTAGGAGCTCTTTCTTTTTTTTTTTTGCACAGCGGATCGATGGAAGAGCCTTCGCGACAATAGCAGCATCTTTTCTTTTTCCACCATGGCCAGCAACAGCAGCCGCTTTTTTTTTCTCTCCTCCCAACTCTTATTTTTATTTGTTTGTAATGCGAGCGGAATTGACATCCGCCGGGGTCCATATCCCACCGAAATGCTGTGCGCGCCCTTGAGCCGGCGCGCATGTGACGTCTATAAAAATATCCCTCTCCATTTTCTCTTCTTTATTTATTGCTTTAAAAAAGTACGTGACTCCGCCTTTCGCAGTCACGGCCGTCGACGAGTCCCTGACGGGTTCCAAACAATATTGGAATGGAGAACCAAAAAATGGATGAGAAGGAAGATGCTGCCGTGGAGAACAATTTCAGGGGTAGGCAGTTGATATAAAAACAACATCACGATGCCTAGTCTAAGTATGAGTAGTATAAATAGACTAGGCGATACGTACCAATTGAGGATCGGTGAAATCGGGAACCGAGTGCATAGTAAAAACGACGATGAGGCAAGCGATGGAGACGGTGGCTACAGCCGAGACGACCCATGCCGGGTAGGTCGAGAGGATCCGGCCGTAACTGACAGCCGAAACAGGGACAAGATAATTAGATTCCGGCATTGCTACTGCTGCTGTGACTGTAAGAGCAAGCACTACTGGTCTACTACTACTACTACTACAACTTCTAGTCACTAGTGGTACAGTAGTGGTGGTGGTGGTGGGCTAGGAATAATATAGAAGGGGAAGACTGATTGCGTTGGTACAGAGCGCAGCAGTGACGTCGTCCTCCTCCTCCTAGTCGTCGTAAAACTAATCACAGCCGTGACAAGCAAATCCTATTCGACGACACTCTTTCACATCTTCTACGCAAGCTGGACATCAAACAGAGTGGATGAATGATGTCGCCCCGTTCTGCCTCACGCTCCGATTCGTCTTCACTCCACTCCAATTTGGTGGAAATTTTCAGACTTCTTCTTTTTGTGTGGCGTATTTTCTGGCTCAAAAAATCCTCAAAAAGATTGTCATTCTACAACTCACCAACTCATAATAATGATGCACGACGGTTGTCTCGTTCAAACTTCGCTGGTCACCAACAAACCCTCCATATCTCCGTCTCCTCGGTTTCCAGCTGAAACTGCAAAAATAAAAAAAAGAGACGAAATCCGATACCGGTCAGAATGATATATAAAAATAGGCCTCGGCGATCATCATCGTTCAGTTTCGCAACCTTGCCATCCCCATGTCAAGTTCAACCGAGCGAACTGCGACCGAGCCAGTCGAGCGGAAGGATCCCGCACGACGGATTGGTTCGCTCCGTTCGAGTTGGCAAAGTTACGAGAGTCAAAATATGAAAAAAAACTCCGCCTGAATCACATCTAGATATAGATATATATATATAATATACCATCCATAATGTAATATACAATAACTGACGAGGCACAAAGGAAATAAAATACCAAAGATGCCGCACAGCCCTCTCTCTATATATATATTGGCGGTGTACATACAAAACAAACTCTTTCCCCGGGAGCAAGAGGAACTCTATCAGTGGTCGGATCGATGGATAAAGTTTTCTTCCGCTGTAGGCACAGCACAGAAGGACCTTCTGTGCGTTCTGGAAGCAAAAGCCAAAAGGAAGAAAAACGACTTTTCTTTCTTTTCTCCCTTTTTTTAAAAGGACCGTAGTATGATGAAGGGACTCTATCGAGTGTAGTAGAGCAACAGCGATATCCGTTGATCGCCTAGAAAGAAGAAGGAAGAAAAATACATCCGCCTTTTCAAATGGCTCAGCCGCGCTTCGGACGAGGACATAAAACCCTCGAGTCCCCCAGTTGTACGTTTTCGCAGATATATAAAATAGAAAAAACCGCTTTCTTGCCCCCCTTCAGATTCTATGGCCGTAAGAATCGATTTCAGCCGTTTTCTCTTGAAAAAAAAAGACGAAGAAAAACCCATTCAATTATCGCCCCAAGGTCAAAATGAATTGGGGGAATACACAGGGCCCTGCCGAGCTTTTTCCATCGGCTTTCACACAGGTTATGGGGCCCACGAGACTGAAATGCATGGAAAAAAAAGGTGAACATTTTTCATTACAACAAGATTGAATTTTGGCGAAAAGAAGAAGAAGAGAAATCCAGCTGGAAGAGCTTGGAATTCCTAGACCGAATGAACGTATCGCGCCAATTATTGTGGTGTCGATTTCATATATAAAACCACCACCACCACCCAAAGCTCGGCTTTATATAAACCACACCAATGTTTGTCGTTTGTAGAGTAGACGAGACAGAGTTTGGTTTAGTCGTAGAATCGCTGGTCAGACAGTCGTCTATTTCTGGCCACTTGATGGACACGATAGTTGATTGGAAATTACCTTCGATGCGATAGAACGAGCTGTGTGTGGCAGCGGGCGGGCGGGCCAAGTGTTGTGTGCAGAACCAAGTTTTAACGCGCCCGAACTGGCAGAATGGAATTTGTCGACTGCTTGGCTGTCTGCTCTGCTCCAGCGGATGAGATGTTGTCTTCGAGATGGCTGGAAGGCAGGCATTTCCCTCCCTCCTCCCCCCCTGGATTGCCCGTAGGGAGTTTGCGTGCTTTCATTATTTTGGAGGATCAACGCCATCTGTTGTTGGAGTCAACGTGTTATATTGCGTTTGGAAACGGATCGATCGTCGACACTCACGCAGTCACGCGCACGGCCGGGGTTGTTGTTGTTTCCATTATTTGTTTAAAAGGAAGGCTCACAAACACTTTCCCGACAATTAAATAGGATTTTGAAAAGAGCCCCGTGAACGTTATAGACTTTCTGGAAAGGAGCATTTATTGTTTCCTGGTCGATGTAGCAGTAAGGCTAATAGATAATTTGGTATTTTCAAAGTTTCCTATGAGAAACTAAAATCACTTTGTCAGGATTACTGTTGGCTTGAGGCGCTGCCAGTGAGAAACAAACTTTTCTGTAATTAATGGTCACCACTGCGACGCGACGCAATAGAGAAAAGGGCCTCGGAACAGGGCGTCATTATCACAATAACAACAAAAAGCAATTCTACCGGATGTAAATCTATCTTATTTTTAGAAAACGATGTTTTCTTTACTTAGTTCTCTCACGGCTACTTCACACGATAGACACCTGGCCCATCTCTACTAGTGGGTGTCGGTAGGCAGCGTCATCTAATATTGATTGTCCACTCATATAAATAGCTAGCCAGCTACCCTACACCTGCATCGCACGTTTCAAAGCTCAACATTCTCAACTACTCAATTATTCTAGAAAGACGACGTGAGTAGAGACCCCACCCCTAAGCCATCATCCCTAAGTCTAGCGTGCACCAGATCGATATTATTACAATAATTAATCATTTCCTCTAAGGTAAATATTTTTCATGTGTGGAAAGAAAGGTCTCAATTTCTCTTTAGATTTTTTTGAGTAATTGAGTGACATGGCAATGACAAACCACGTCTTTCCTTAAAATCGGATGGTATTATTTACAATGTAGCGTGAAAATGTACACTTTGGTGTTCGTTTTCGATCAGTGATCACAGACAGTTAATCTGCATGAAATTTTCCCGGATCTGTGAAACGAGAGAGGGCAATATAGAGGAAAGTGGGTAACGGAACAAGGGTAAAGATGACGGCCAAGAGTTGGGGTTGAAACCACAATGTAAGGGCAACCAAGCCGAAACCGTGTAGTACCCAGTGTCCAATGACGACCACCAAATTGTGGATACAGGACACGGTTTCGTATAACAAGGCTCTCCATGACTGAAATAAACAAGAAACGTTGAATAATTTACATTAAAACACGGAAAGTAACAAAGCCCACCTGATCCGTCCTGGAAGCAAAGTGAAATGCATGGCTCATAAGCGATAGCAGAATAATAATAGACGGGAAAGCATAATCTAAATAAAAGTAAAACCATTCGATATTTTTTAGCAATGGAAAAGTAACCCACTCCTATAGCTAGGCACTTACAAATTAGGCCCGCCATAATGCCATGGATCAAGGCTAATATGGGAAACAAGTAGAGAGCTGCATAAATTGGGCGAGATGCGCAGTGGCCCTTATTCTTAAAAGCTTTATTCACCCAAGGTCTTATTAAGAACAGCATAGCAACTGACAGCCCATAATGCACAAAGACTATGCTGTATCTGTAAAATTTCCAAGAAAAATTATGAAGTAACAAGTTTTAAATGAGATTTAATGGCAGCATACAATGGGTAAACAGCTTCTTGAGCACAATGTAGGACTTCTTCATAGTTGGGATTAGGATTGTGCAATACTGTGTACCTGTTACAACAAGAAATACATAATTTATTGCCAATCAACAAATATTTATAGTTTCACATACCAATCTGATAACTGCTCGGCAGCACAGGACTTCAGTGAAAATAAGCCATATGGCTGATGGATTAGCAATGTTGCACATGCTGAGAGCAAAGTTTCAATGAATGCAGAGGCATGAATTCCAAATGTTTTGAAAGAGAACTGAGTGCTTTGTGACATGATATCTATACAGTACCATTGTGAAAGTAAACCTAATAGTAATACAAAAGTTAAGACTAATAACTGAGTAAATGTTGGACAAATATAAAGGTCTCATACCTACTAAAACCATGAAGCAAAGATACATCCAATCATATATGGTTGGAGAACTTTCGCAATCTGTACACGCCCATGATTCATTGACTCGTGAACCTCTTGGGCAGGATCCACAAGCACTCCAGATGTTTGTATTATTTCCATTTTCAACCAAATGTCTTCCACAGTAATATCCAGGGCATTTTGTCAAAGATTGAACAGGACCTTAATTTAAAATAGAGTTTCAAGTAAAAGTGTCTTCTTCAATCTTTGACATTTTTTTGGAGTTTTCTTTTCAGTTACCTTTATCATAGTAATATCCATGTGTGAAACAAATATTCAAAGTGAAGATAGCTAAAGTGTAAACGACGTTCATTTTACTGTTCCATTAGAGCTGAAACTGAACGAAGAGCTTAAGAATGCACTTGCAATTCTTGTTATGGTATGGATAAGATTGCAGTGACGGATAGGTAGGGACATAACCCACTACCAGTCTACCAGTCTACCTACTAGGCTACCGAAGGTTTGAAAAGTCGTCGTCTGCTTGTACTGGTAAGCCTTGAGAGTGTTATATTTATTCGCTAGAGTACACTGCAAAATAACTTGATTTTAAAAATGAATCCGGAAATAAATGTGCAGAGACTTATTGCACATGCAATAAATAATTTAATTTTTTTAGAGGCACTATAACCTCACATTTTCATCTAAACAACAACAGATACGAGCTAAATATCGCGACATTGTGGATTTGTGGCCAAAGTCGCGGCCCAGTATCTCGATCAAGAACTATATTGACCGCAACAGGGATATGCGATATTTCATATATATATACGCACTCTTATTTCGGAGTCGGAAGCTGAGAGAGAGGGGGCGATAATTTGTTGTCGCTCACTTGTCTGAAAGCAGAATTTAACAAAAGGAAGCATCGCACCAACTGGCGGGCCGAATACATCTATAGTAAGTTACTTTTAGCGATCATTAAATCATTAATCATTAGAGCAGTCTCCAAAATGACAATCAGGAAAAGTCTCAAATTGTTTAAAGGGCAATTTCCACGTTTATTTCCAGGGCCAAAGCACTTAAGCAGATAACAAATAAATACTTTTTGTTAATTGTTTTTTCGTGATGGACATGCGAAAAGCAAGCGACTTGTATTTCTCCTCTCACGGAATTGTTCACCCTAAACCAACAAACGTAATCCAATACGATGGAAGTTTACCTATTTTGCTACGGTAGCAAACAGGATTGTTTCTGGCTGTTGAAGCTTGCGTACCTACAATATTTTTTTCTTAGGTGGAAACGGAGCATATATCAGTTGCTTTGGAAACATATGATAGTATATTCCTTACTATATATAGGACTCAGTATTCTCTATCTTTATGTCCTCGACGAACACGGCAAAAGGTAAAAGAGACGTCGTGGAAATTCATGATGGCCAGCTTTTTTGCATTTAGCCCTCCCTCCTCCGGCATTCCACGTAACAAAAATTCATTATCCCTGAGGGTAATATTCATTCTTATGAATATACCGAAGGTATTAAGTTCCCGTAGCTTCCGGCGATTAGGGGGCTCTAAATGGTTTAATGCTAAAATTCGTTACGGCCTGGCTCAACAGATGGCTTTTTTAGACTTTTTCCATCACTTGCACATTTTTCACTCGTCTTTTGTTTTAGCCGCGTTTTCTCCCTCATTAGATGGCGTGGACTATCGTTGACTAATTTTTCACTCGTCTTTTGTTTTAGCCACGTTTTCTCCCTCATTAGATGGCGTGGACTATCGTTGACTAATTTTTCACTCGTCTTTTGTTTTAGCTGCGTTTTCTCCCTCATTAGATGGCGTGAACTATCGCTTGCACACTTTCCATCTGTCTTTTGTTTTAGTCTTAGTTTTTCGCCCGTCTTTTGTTTCACTTACAGGTAGCAAGTAAAATTTGATAGACTTTATTTTATTAATATGTCACTGCCCAGGATCGAACTCGTATCTCCTTGTTATCAGGTGATGGGCGCTCGAAGCACTATCGATATGGCTACCAAGGAACATTAATTATGAATTCAGAATCCTTTAGAATATCTGAATTCTCTTTTTAAGTAAAACAGATGTTGAGCCAGTAAACGAAGCAACGGTTATTTTAAAGGGGGATTGATTATAAGTAGTTCCAAAAGATCCTCCATTTGCTACCTAAAGATTGGATATTGTTTATCCCCCGCTCATTTACAGAGTAATTTAATAACCTAAATCTTAATTCAAATCCATAAAATTAACGCTACAAAAATGGATTTCAGCTTTATTGGCACTCTATTAAAAACCCCACTTATATAGCCCGAAGGTTTCACCGAAGGGATCTTGTTCTGAGGCCGTGACTTTACAATACATTCGCGACACACGAGCACAGATCTGGCTACGAATCATCAATCATCGCTGTCCAACTTCCCCACTTCACGTCCCGTCACTATCCTCTGCTTCGCCCCGGTTGTCACGCACCAGCCCGCTTAGCTTGGCGCTCAATGATCCTTAGATATTCTTCTTATTTTGGTGTCATGTCCAAATTCAAAATACTAGTTTATTAATCTATATGTTGCCACATAAATTTTCCTCAATCGGGCTTTTACCTATATAGCGGAGTAGTAGGCCACTAGGCCTGCTAATTAGTTTGCTTCACATTGTACTTTTTTTTCTCCAATCTGGTCGTAACGGTTTGGCCACATAACATCGCAATACCTTGGATTACAGGACAGACAGATCACTTAAACCATCATATGTAGGCTACTTTATATGCGATGTTAGACAAAAACTACATACGGCCCTTTCTATACGCATAATTTCCTGCACTGTTCTTTGCATTAATTATGTTTACAGGGATTTCAAAGAGCTTGCCGTGTATTGCAACAACTACTCCCGTAGCATCAACCTTATGATCATGCTTGGTTTTTTTACGTCGACAGCAATGAGTCGCTTATTCAGCATGCAAACGACGATACCTGGAACGGCCAAGAATATTACCATCTTCATCACGTCACTAATTCCAAATTTACCCGAAGTAAGAAATTTAACAATGTTACTAAATGTAACATATCTAATATCGAAATAACGTACGTTTCTGTCGCCGTTATCAAGGAGCCATTTATTGTAGAACTCTTTACTAGATGGCAAGTACTGACTTGGGTTCTGACATTTCGTTTAGTCTGTAAGCCTCTGGCAAAGATCTTTCCGGATCTTATTTCTTTGCAAGCTGCAGGTATTGGCACTGACACTAATACAAGCAAGATGAAGATTAATGTATGCAAATTTGTTGACAATTAATGAAATCTCTTGATTACGACTGTTAAGGGTTTCTCACAGAGGAAGAGAGGCAGATCATGGAACGCACAGTGGAGAAATATGAAAACACCCCGTATCCGCTGATCGTTATTGACTGTATTATGCATAGGTTTTACTTATTTATTAGTTATTATTTACGCAAATTTGAACAATTTAGGGATGATTCTATTAGTAAAGGAAAGTTCCTTGCAAGGAAGATTTCGGGGTAAAACGTACGACAAGATTCTAGATTAACTGATGGCATTTAAGAAGGTATTTATTTTCAACTAATTCAATACCGTAACAAAGAAATTATTCAAATTGTTAAAATTTTTTTCGAAGAGTTGCGGCAACACGATTAAATTTTCTTCACAAAACATTCCACCCGCTGTTATTCAGGTGACACGCATAAACAGCTTGATATATTCTTAGCAGCCTACTATATTATTTTCTTTAAAAAACACTTACTACAATAACCTAGACATTATCTTATTATTTATTCAGGCTGTTATTTTGGCCACATACACATTCGGAATAGTTACTCTTATGGGCCGTACCTTTACTGAGGATATTCTACCTACATTTGTGACATCATATATCCCTCTATTGCCGGCGATGCAGGTACCTATTAAAAATGTGGAGGTTACCCATAGTTAAGTTGAGTTTTTTAAACCCTTCCTTTCGCATCTTTATTGAATATAGTTTTTCATTTACTTTGCTTGGCTCTGTTTTGGAACAGCTGGTAATTTTCAAAAACAAAATAAAAATTTTACTATCAATTTAAAAATGTACATAAAATAGCTGTCGACCCTTTCGGAGACGACGAAGATGATATTGATGTTCAATCCCTCGTTCAAGCGCACATTTCAGTAAGTTCATCTTATCGTTAAATTCTTTTTTAAGAACGTGATTGGTAGCAATTCCAATAATTTAACTATTATCAACAGAATTCAATGCGGATAAAGGATTTTTATACACAGCATTTAGTTGATGTTTTCCCGAATCTGGTAATGTGCCAAATATATTTGAAAATCTCGTCAAATAATTTATCATGTTGATGTGCTTATATTGTAGCCACATAATCATTTCAGTGATTCGTCTTCACTGAAAGGAAAAACGACCGGTTCATCCATTTCATAACAGATATATATATCAGCCGTCAGAAAACAACGAGGACAAAGAAAAAAGTAGATGATAATCTTGATGACTTGTTGAAATATAATTTAAAATCTTATTATTTCTAAATGTTAAGCACTTTTTTGAAAAATGTAAACACAAATGTGTAAGAAAATCTATTGGGATATTTATAAGGAGCCAAATTCCGTAACATATACTACAAGCAATCAGAATCAATCCCAGGGGAAAATCCTGGTAATTAATTGCCCCACTTAAGTACTTCAATAAGAAAAATCATGTAATAAATTTTCAGTAAGTTCGTAATTAATGACATAGTTTTCAACATTTTACGATTTATTGCGATTTTAGTAAAGGATATTTTAACCACTAAAGTACAGCTAATTCCATATTTTTAAAAGGCACAAGTAAAATGAAAATTGATTTGAAAAATAAAAAGTAGTTCTAATAATGATTAACTACTTAAAGAGCTGACAGCTCACAGTATTACGATAACACGGTCACACGCTAGGTAATGTTAGGTTGGCCTTTTAGAAAAAAATCAAATATGTTTAGATTCTAACCTGCAATTTATTATGGTTCAGGGAGTTAAGCATAATACGAATCATATATACCGTACCCGCGTACAGTATACACAGGCACAGCCTTGGAAATCCGAGGCCATCACGAATCGTGAGTGGGCAACAACTTGATGCAAATCTCCTGGCGAGCGCATTTAGCATGTCCGATCATCAACTGTAATCATTAAGTTCTCCCAACGCAATAAGACTATACTATGTTTCTACAGTATTATTAGGCACTATACGGGATACCAACAATGTGATAGTGGTATTCATTTGCCAATTATTTTCGCATTACACATCCATTTTTAAAAATCTGGAGCAATTATTAACTGAAATCAAGGTGGCAAATGACCCTAAATTCTTCATGATCTGTCGAAATCCCCTTACCTATTGATTATATACAAGCTAAAGAATACTACAGTTTTGAAGTTTTGCGCGCAAACCGGTCTTCATCAAGGTCGATTGATCGAGTCCACCAGAGCATCATAAGGAAAAGATAACGTGCTAAAAATGTAATAATTTTTTTCCTCGAGGCAATATTGAAGATGCTGAACCTTACAAGAGACTTTCTCATTTGAACGTAGCGGACACACATGATAGACATCTTTGTCAATCTTGACACGATAATTTAAATAATAAGCAATCACGTTTGGTAAAGATTCCAGCATCAAGATGTGTTTCAAAGAAACACAGAAACGAAAAGGGTATAATTTATATATACCGAAGAAAGAAAGCAATAATGGAAAAACACGTTAAATAAAAAGTCTTCTCATTTGAACGAGCTTGATAGACTTCTTTGTCAATCTTGACACGATAATTTAAATAATAAGCAATCACGTTTGGTAAAGATTCTCAAGTAAGAAATATTGTTTTAATTCAAGCTGTAAGAAATATATAGTTTTAATTCCAAGGACAAAAGAGCTGTGTTACCCTACAAAATTTGTTTTAAAAAACGACAAGTGTACAAACAGACACGTTTACTTCGAAACCGGGAAATGACAGAGAGAGATCTGCGACATGAGTTATCGTCGACGCCACGCGTTCGGGAAGTTGAGACGACTGTCTAGTCTAACAAAAGGACGTAACATACTGACTGATATTGGGCCATACTGGCTAAACATAGACAGCTTTTTTAATGGCCACAAAAAGGTATTTTTCGAAGCTAGAAAGTACCAGAATACGTAGTGCAGTTCAACCCGTGACATTGCCGACTAAAACCGTTGGCGCTTATTTTAACAATTGCAGCCGTGCAAGTTAGCTGTCCACTCAAAAAAGCAAATTAAATTTCTGAACTTCTTCCTTTCCGCACTGTCACTCAATAACGGAACCATTTTGCATTCCCATATAGCAACATGCAAGATAATAAAAAGTTTAACTATGGAACCCTTGTATGTGGAAACTTAAAAAAAGACTCTCCCGAAAAGACAAGACCCTTTCACATTTCTGCAATTAACGATATTACTCCTCGTCAACCAACAAACGGGATTCAGTTCGATGGAAGCCTACCAATTCTACTCCGGTAAAAAACAACATCGTGTGTTCAGTGCCTTTTGAAAATATGTTCATGCATTATTGTTCGTCGTTGTCGAGTGTAAAAGTGTTTCTTTTCTCTTTCAGATGGAAAAGGAGCATCTATAAGTTGCTTTGGAAACACATGATTGTGTACATATTATTATATGTAGGAATAAGTGTTCTCTATCAATGCGCCCTCGATAGAAATGGCAAAAAGTAAGCCCCCTTGCTCTTTCAGGTGCTCGTTCCCAAGTATCGCATTTATCACACAGATTTTCTTTTTTATTAATAGGAGTTTTGAAGAGTTAGCAGAGTACTGTAACAACTATTCCCGCAGCATAAATCTGATGATCATGCTTGGTTTCTTCACATCAACATCCATGGGTCGCTTATTCAGCATGCAAACGGCAATACCTGGAACGGCCAAAAACATTAGTATCTTCATCATGTCTCTGCTTCCGGACTTACCCGAAGTAATCAAAGAGACTATATTTTTCCTTGTTATATCCATTGTTTTTCAGTCCATAAAACTTGCGTCTTTACCGATACAGGGGCCTATTATAATTGAACAATTTGCCAGATGGCAACTGCTAACTTGGGTTCTGACTTTTCGTCAAGTTTGCAAACCTCTGGCCCAGATGTTCCCAGATCTCATATCTTTACAAGTCGGAGGTGCTGTTCTTATCAATTGCAGCTACGTATAAAGGAACTAAACTAATTTATACGCACTTGCAAAATATAGGGCTGCTTACAGAGGAAGAGAGGCTGGTTATGGAACGCACTGAGACGACCTACAAAAACACACCACAACCTCTCATCGTCACCGAGTGTAATAGGCAGTTTATAAAGCACATTATCTTTTCTATACAACAAAAATTAAATAATATTCTAGGGATGCTGTTATTGGTTAAGGAAACTTCCCTGCAAGGAAGATTTCGGGGTAAAATGACAAGATTTAGAATTTAACTTAAGTTGACCTATTACTCAGTCATTCGTTTTATGATATATGATTCGTCCAAAAGGTACAACGTACGACAAGAATTTAGACTTGCTCATGGCATACAAAAAGGTACTGTATTATATTCAATCAACTGAATTAAAATTTATATTTTATTAAAAGATGAATTATAATTTATACTTTTCAAATCATCTTATTTGTGATCCGTCCCCCAAAAAGAGTTGCGGTAATTTGATAAAATTTTCGACGCAAAACATACCGCCTGCTGTTATTCAGGTATAGTTCAGATTCAGTCGAAAGTCGCAACAGCCATTTTTTAGGCTCTTCACTTCACTCATTTTGTCACTGCTGTACTGGTAATTTCAACAGGGCAGAGTAATATTCCTGGATATTTCAAACCCGTAACTTAATTTCATTACGCTTCGAAATTCATAACATTAATGCCAAGAGCCTAATAAATAACAACGCTGGGATTTTCTATAAAATTGTATCTTATATAAGACTTTATTTTATACAAGACATTCTTCCTGATGAAACATTAGAAACTGATTTTAGATTCTGGCGTTTTATTCAGGCTGTTATAATTAGCGTATACTCGTTCGGAATTATAACTCTAATGGGCCGTAGCTTTTCGAAAGAAGACTGGTCTAGTTCTTTAGCTATTTTGTCTTATTTTCCATTCTTACCTGCGATGCAGTTCTTCATTTACTTTGCCTGGCTCTGTTTCGGAACCGCTGGTAAATTTTCATAATGCAATTAAAAACAAGTTATAGTATTATATTATTGTTTTTCTTGTTTTCATTTTGTAGCGGTTGACCCTTTTGGGAACGACGAAGACGATATCGATGTCCAGTCACTTTTTCTATGTCACGTTGCGGTACGTTTGTTTAACTACTAATTTGCGCAAGAATTCATTTGATTGGCACTTCATATTATAACAAATATTCTTATTTTCAGGATGCGATGAGGTTGAAAGAAGTATATACCAAACACGTTACCGATGTGTTCCCCAATTCGGTAGGTAAGCTAATTTCTATTAAATATACCAAATGCTGACTAATTTCACTTTATCATCATTTGCAATATTGCTAGCCACATAGACAGTACAACGATTTGGTTCCGTTGTGAGCTAATCAACCGGTGTGTTGTTATTCGATACGACCCAAAGTAAACTTTTCCACAAAAAAAAAACAATGAAGCTGATAAAGAAACCCTGAGATGAAAATGTTGTGCAAATAACTTATTGGTATTTTTATTCAAATGACTTGCAGAAAAATAAACATCCAACTTATCAGATTTTTTAAACAGTCTAATTACTTACGCATTACAATGCACCCCGTACTTTAGCGTACACGGTCTGTATGTGAGGAAGTCACCGACGTCTGCTCTGTGCTTCTCGTCATGTAACCACCTACCTTTCTCAACTGAGAGAAAAGGGCTTTACTTGAATCTGCTTGAGGAAGACGAAATCGAAGTGATGTGTTGCAGTACGCTTGACGTATACTGACATATATTATTCTACAGAAGGGTTCGATGTTCGATTCGACCTACCCAATTGTAGGTCCCAACAACAATAAAAGCGGTTTATATTCCCGTCAGACTTTGAGCAAACACAGCAGAGTGTGGGGAATAACCGCTTTTATTGTTGTTAGACCGAGGAGAGTGAAAGAAGGTGAACAGACGGTGCTAGTGCTACCTTGAGGGAGTTCGTGTCGCAGACTTAGTCGCGGAAAAAAAATTTTCCACCCTCACGTAACACAGTAGCCTACAAAGTTCATCAGATGTTAGGAATGCTACATAATTTTGAATCTGTATAAAAGCGCGTCCTTTCATTAAACTCAATTATTAGTTGAGGGGAACCAATCGGTGAAGAGGGGGGGGGGATGAGGGAGACTTGAGCCAGGTGAATCGCCACAATCAACGCAGGAATGTATGGAACGCCAAATGACGACATTAAATAATACATACGCTAGCTTCAGTTTTTTGTCTATTAATTTGAATTTTCCCCTCAAATAATACATATTGTATACCAGATTACTACACGATATACACAAGTCACAATTTTACGAAATATTATATAGTAGACCAAATAATGTGCCGTATGTATTATGCGTATTCTCACTTCCGCGCAAAATAATATATAGTATATAAACCGCCATCTAGCGTGCCCTTTTACCCCACTCAAAAGAGAAATCGGTTCCCCCCCACCCGAACCGCCAGAAAACCGGAAGTCCGAAACCAACGCCGACAAGGAGTCTTGTCGCCTGTTGATCACAAGATTCACAACAACAAAGTAGATTTGCGACTCATAACCCTAGAAGCAGGCGACAAGACTCCTCGTCGGCGTTGGTTTCGGACTTCCGGTTTTCTGGCGGTTCGGGTGGGGGGGAACCGATTTCTCTTTTGAGTGGGGTAAAAGGGCACGCTAGATGGCGGTTTATATACTATATATTATTTTGCGCGGAAGTGAGAATACGCATAATACATACGGCACATTATTTGGTCTACTATATAATATTTCGTAAAATTGTGACTTGTGTATATCGTGTAGTAATCTGGTATACAATATGTATTATTTGAGGGGAAAATTCAAATTAATAGACGAAAAACTGAAGCTAGCGCATGTATTATTTATGTCGTCATTTGGCGTTCCATAGGAATGTGACAAGTACGGCTGCGTTTTAAGACTATAGTTTCTCAAACTTATGCATCAAATAGAAAAAAAAAAATCGGAAAATTTTTCGATTTTTTTCTTAAGCATTTAACTTCATAAGTCCTCATGTAAATTTAGAGGAACTTCTTTTAAGCCCAGTGCGAGGAAATCAAAAGAGATAGCTGAGTCAGTCCTTTTTTCCCTCTCTTCAGTAAAATTCTTCTAGAACCTCGCAGAGTATATGCATGGGAACCCCCGCAAGGTGAATAGACGATGTAGATCTGTAAGAACACTTGCCCGGCCCCATTGCCAAAGACAGCTAAAGCTAGCGGTTGCATGTTGCAAGAGAGGGCGGACATCTGTTTCTTTTGCGTCGCGTTGTTCGCCCGCATAATTAGAAAAAAACCGGTTTGTCCCAAGGTTGTCATCTTCGTCCAACTGCAACCCATAAAAGGTTATCGGATTGCAGTTAAATCTTCTTTGACTATTCCAAAAGATTTATACGCTAATATAAGACTGCTCCGTCATTGTCATTGCATTTTCCATAACAGGCAAGAAGGCATGGTTATTTAAGAAAAGAAAAAACAATCTCACTATAGCCTTTCATATCTTTCACCCATTTCTATGTGTACTGTTTAAATGGTGACCTACAAGTGATCAATTTTGGTAACTGAAATTAAAATTTAGATATATTCTCGGTAATTTGAGTATGATTGTAACAAACGAGTTTTGGAAGGAAGCGGAACCAGAAAGCAAGAACGTGACTGAATGAGAACTGGTCACCCCTCACGACCTCTAAGAAATCAAAAGGGCGGTCTATTCTATACGGGAAAAGTGTCAAACTCCGACACGCAAACAAAAGAGTTTAGTTCTGAAATTCAGTAGTAACTTGACAATCATACAAAAACGTTGCTCCTTTTCTTACTTTATCATGGTGAAATTAAGACTCTTCGAAGCTTCTTCGTTAAATGGAATCCCCCAAAGGACTCAATCTTATCCAATTCAAACTAATCAATCCGACGGGACTTTATCACTTTTGTTTCGGTAGGCTAACGATCCGGATCTTTTTAAGTAAAGCCGAAACTTACGCTAACAAGATAAAGGGTGCTCTATTTAGGTGGAAAAAAAGTGTATACAAGTTACTCTGGAAGCATTTGCTGGTCTATGCAATAATCTACGTAATGCTAAGCATTATCTATGAATTCGTCCTTCAGGACAACGGCAAAAAGTAAAACTCGTAATTGACTCACCATGATCGTAACAAAATAGATATTTATCTGTTATTATTATTAATGAATATTATTTATTATATATACGCTTTTTCCTTGTTTTTCAAAGAAATTTTAAAGCGGTTGCTGAGTACTGCTCCACTTACACAAGAAGTATAAATTTGATGATCATGTTGGGCTTCTTCACATCCACAGCAATGCAGCGTTTGTTTAATATGCAGACAACAATGCCAGGGACGGCAAAATCCATTACCGTCTTCATGTCATCACTTAAATCTGACTTACCCGAAGTAAGTGTTATAACTTTCTGAAACTGAATACCTGGAATGGTATTCAGTTATTTAGTTTTTTGTATTTCAGCTTAATTCAC
The DNA here is from genome assembly GCA_022539655.2 of Ceriodaphnia dubia. Taxonomy (NCBI): domain Eukaryota; kingdom Metazoa; phylum Arthropoda; class Branchiopoda; order Diplostraca; family Daphniidae; genus Ceriodaphnia; species Ceriodaphnia dubia. The sequence goes on along the minus strand of JAKUCG020000230.1, from coordinate 185,534 downwards.
ATTTCGCTTATTTTCTTTACAGGGTCCTTTAATAGTCGATCAGTTTGCCCGATGGCAACTGTTGGCCTGGGTTTTGACTTTCCGCCTCATCTGCAGACCTCTACGCAAGAGCTTACCAGACCTCATTTCGTTGCAAGCCTCAGGTGCTTTCGAGTTTACGACGAAGTGCCGTTACTCAACACATGTTTTTATTATTTTTAGACAAATCCTTTCCAGGCTATACCCAGCACGTTCGAAATCATTAAATATCCCATATTTCTTATAAAATAGGGCTACTTACAGATGAAGAAAGGAAGGCGCTGGAAGACGCAGAAATGTTAAACAGCCACACACCTCGGCCTCTCATCGTTATAGATTGTTAGACACCTATACAGCTTCCATTTTGCTGACCTCTTTTTGTAACTTCTGTAATGTTTACATCCAGGGATGCTGTTGCTGCTAAAGGACACTTTGATACATCAACGGTTTTTCTGCGAATTCAACTATTTGAAGAACGTAGACTTGCTGATGGCATTCAAAAAGGTGCTATCAACTAGTTCAGTTTTTGAAAATTGAATTTAAGAATTTTTTATTTCACGATTTCAATTCGTTTTTTTTAAGAGCTGTGGAAACACAATTAAATTCGCGACACAAAACATTCCACCTGCTGTAATTCAGGTGCTGTATAAAACCAAACATGTTTCTTGCACAACTTAGAAAGCTAGGATTAACATCATCAATAAACAATACTTTTTTAGGCTGTCATGCTTGCTTGTTATGGATTTGGATTAGTCACTCTGATGGGCCGTTGCTTTTCTGATGAAGATCCGTCCACTCCAGCAACCATGATTTCATATATACCTCTCTTGCCGGCTATGCAGGTAAAAACTAACGGGATTGCCCTAAGAAATTCACCTTCACTATGATGATCTCGGTTGTCGCAAAAATCCGTCGGTCATCATTTGGATCGACGTGTACCATCCAATATTGATCTTGTAGCTTACATCGAAAAATATTGTTTACCTTGACCTGTAAACTGCAGAAACTTAGGGATTTAGCCATTTAAGATTTGAGTATATAGTACACAGCCGGTGGGCAACGTACTGAAACAATTTACGCGCGATTTCACTTCGTAAAGAAAGCTTCAAGTTTAATACATAATAAGCGGTCATTAGTCCCTCCAAGGACGGGGATATTATTTGTCTCTAGCTCTGTGTCGTGAAGTTGAACAAATTTGAATTAAATATGAAAAGCGTCTGGGGATGAAAATAAGTGAAAGGTGCTGGGTGGACACAATCCAACCAACATTCGTGAAAAGAAGCCGGCTTTTCATGTCAACGAGAAACTTGGAGGGAAACTTGACGAGACACTCTAAACTTATCTCCTGCAAATAGTATATATGGGAGTGGTAATAGAACTTTGGGAACGCACCTGAAGTGGGAAACCCCTGAGGCCCTAAGAAAAATGAGAAAAACAACGAAAGTGTTTTAAAGAAGACGTCAAATGGCCGAACGTATTAGGAGTCTTATGAAAGTCAGGGTTATGCGACTAATCACGGCTGATCGAACCGCAATACGATATATGGCTCCCAGAAACCGTGTGCGTGTCTATAAAGTTTAAAAAAGCTAGGCTTGTTTGTGTTGTGCAACCTCGAAATGCGATGACAGCAGGCGCTTTTCCTTTCATAGCCCATCAAAACTTCTTTATTTTTTAACTTCAGACATCTCTGCCTCGGAGTGTAGAAGTCACGCGTAATGGTTCAATAAATTTGAGAATTTAAGTTTCACGGTTACACGGCGTGTCGCGACAAATAGCTGACTGTCTACTGGGTGGTTACCGACCATTTAAAAAAAGCAATGGCAACTAACTGTAGAGATATTTATGAAACTTTATACTTCTTGTTGTTGAACGCAGTTCTTCATTTACTTTGCGTGGCTCTGTTTTGGAATAGCCGCATTTGATCCTTTTGGAGATGACGAAGACGACATTGATGTACAGTCTCTCGTTCAGTCTCACATTGAAGTAATATTTTATTTTATTCTCATTCAAAAAGTTCACAACTAAGTCTTTTTAACACACATTTTTCACTAGGATTCGTTACGATTAAGGGAGCTTTATAACAAACAGCTGGAGGATGTTTTCCCAAAATTGGTATCGTATTTGCATTTCCCGTAATTTTATTTATTTCTTACTGATAGTTTAAACTCTTTTGCTTTCAATAGACGCACAAAATGTATAATGACTCAGTTCCATTGTAACTGATCCATACATCGGCTTAAAGCGATCAGAATTCCGAATATACCAGGGACTTAGCGCACAAAAACGAGCTATATATTCACTTGTTCTTCTGAAGAGACTATTAAGTGTGGCGTGAAACCCATAAAAAAGGATATTATTTCTTTCGTTATCTATGACTAGAAACAGAAAAGTGGATCTTGGAATCAGAGATGTAAATCTGAAATAAACTTCAAAAATGTCCTCAGTTCTCAGTTGAACACACCACCGGAAATAAACTGTAACGTATAATCTTTGTTTCCCTTTCTCCCGTTTCGCCGCACATTCTTTACAGACGTTACTAACTGAAACTTCTGTTGTTTATATAGCTAAGAAAGTCCATTTGCTGCAGTGGAATTTTTCTGTCGGTTCGATCGCACCTACTTTCTTAAAAAAGAAACTCGTATTCATTTCCAATCAGACGTAGGGGCTTTTCGAAGTGCCGACGAGCGGTGCCGAGGTGCTATTCATGGAATACAGCAGACAACCGACAGAAGAAGAGAGAACCTGCCAGTTGTTTTTTACCGACACCCTGCAGTTTCTTAGTGCGGCTATAGCCGACACGAGCATACGTGCAAAGAGTAACTAACTATATGGAGGTTCCTATTCCGTTTGGAAGAGGTACCTCCACCTCCCGAGTTTCCTACAGTTTCTCTTGAGGGTATGTAAAAGTGCCAAGGTCTAGCGTACAAGCAAAACAGGGCACGAAATCTTCGCGCTCTCTCAGTAGAACTCCGACAGGCTTGTAAAAAGGTGCTCCAACACCTGTCACAAATGGATAGAATTCGGAAAGCAGAAATTTTCAACGTTGCCTCGATTGATACGGTCCCTCATCCAGTGCCGATCAATGCCAAAAAATTCGGTGGAAGTTTACCTTTTCTGCTTCGGTAACAAACGTGAACGTTTATCGAGGGTCGAAATTGGTTCTAGTGTCTTAAGTGCTTCCTCTTAATAGGTGGAAAAGGAGTATATATCAATTGATTTGGAAGCATATGATAGTCTACACAATACTATATATAATGCTAAGTCTTCTCTACCAATTCATTCTCAATGAAAATGGCAAAAAGTAATTATTCAGTATACACAGCGCAGGTAATATGTAGTGCTTACCCTTTAATTTGGTTTACCAATAGGAATTTCAGAGCACTATCTGAATACTGCTCGGGTTACACCCGAAGCATTAACCTTATGATCATACTTGGTTTTTTCACGTCGACAGCCATGCAGCGCTTGTTCACTATGCAAACAAATGTACCCGGAACGGCTAAATCCATAACTGTTTTTATCTCATCACTTAAATCCGACTTGCCCGAAGTAAGGGCTCGGGATTTTGGCCTCTACCATACGGACGAATTTAAACTATGTTTCTCTCATTTGGTATCAAGGGCCCATTCATAGTCGACCAATTTGCCCGATGGCAAGTACTGACTTGGATTTTGACTTTCCGTCTTGTATGCAGACCTTTAAGAAAGATCTACCCAGATCTAATTTCTTTACAAGCTGCAGGTATTGTTAAGGGAAAATTCTCGGCGTTACATATCAGATTATTTGTTTCATTAAACACGAGTTCCAACATAAGACCACTGATATCATGTGGCTTTATGTAATTACAATATGTTACACTTCCCGAATTTTTTTTACAAACTCTATATTTTCAAAAATATAGGACTACTTACCGAAGAAGAAAGAAAGGTCATTGAACGCACAGAAACTGTAAACAAAAACACGCCACGGCCCCTAATAGTTACAGACTGTAAAATTAAATTCTCTACCTATCATATAACATTCCCAGTAATTTTGTGTATATTGTATAGGGCTACTGTTGTTACTGAAGGAAACATTATTGCAAGACAGATTTTTCAGTGAATTCAACTACTTGAAGAATGTAGACCTACTGATGGCATACAAAAAGGTTTTTTTTCCCGTTAATTAAATTTAAAAAAATTTAATTTAATAGTTTTTATCACGATTTGAAAACGAAATTAAATTGATAGAGTTGCGGTAACACAATTAAATTCGCGACCCAAAATATTCCACCAGCTATAATTCAGGTACTGCATTTTAAAAAGCTTAGCTTCACGTTTCTCTTCGTACAACAAAATCTTATTTCAACGCAGGCTGTCGTTTGGGCTGTTTACGGATTTGGTTTAGTCACTTTAATGGGGCGTAGCTTTTATTCAAAAGAAGATGTTCCCATTCCCGAATCCTTGATTGCGTACTTTCCAATTTTACCAGGAATGCAGGTGAATAGTGACCAGGACCACCTCATAATTAAACCTTAGAGTGTTAGTGAACCATAAAAGGCTTAAAAACTTTCCTTTTTTAGTTTTTTATTTATTTTGCCTGGCTTTGTTTCGGAAAAGCTGCGGTTGACCCATTCGGAGATGACGACGACGACATTAATGTGAACCAACTCGTACAGTCCCACATTGAGGTACGTTCAATATCAATTACTTAGAATGGGACTTCGATATACCACTTTCTCTAAAAACCGCCAATCCTTTCATCAGGATTCAGTAAGGCTGAAGGAACTCTACGGCAAATATCTTAGCGACGTTTTCCCAAATTTAGTAAGCAAACTTCTACGTCCTATTCAACCATTCTTACTAAAAATGTTATGTTTCAAATAAATAGCCACAAAAACAGTACAACGATTCAGCCACGTTGTAAGTCCATCATTCGATTTCGAATGTGCACCAATACTCGGCAAGGCCAGTAATAAAGGATGTGTTGTACATTAAACCACATCCATTTTTAAAAGAACTAGTTTCCCTATACTTTTCTTCACTACAAAAATGGGAAAATTTTCGGGGCCAAGGTCGGTAAATATGCCATTTTTGTACTACATCGTAAACCTATCAAATCGAAGAATAAATACCAAGAAATAAAATTGATCTACATCAAGATTACCTTTTATATCCTTACAAATTGTTTTGCTAGTGTGTCAATCAAAACGTTATTTTTCTTTAGGCGTGTTTAAGAATTATATCTCGCATTACATTCTACTTTTCTTATGATGTATTCTCCTCAAACAAAGATTCAACTTTTATTTGAAGAAATCTCTACATTTCGTATATCGTATCGTGTTAATAACGAAAATTCTCTCTCAAACTCAGATTTTTAATTTCAATATTTCGCCATTCAATTTTAAAACCAGAAATTTACAGAAAAAAAGTAGAAAAGAACTTGGTGGTACTTAACGTCTCTTGTTGCCACCACCAGCCAAAATTGTGGCGATCCGAATAAAGATGTTGATGGTGTCCAAATAAATCGAGATTGACCTAAACAAATTATAAGTGATATAGTGAATGACAATACAACACAATATTCTAGCGACCGCAATCAACTTACGCGTTCACAGGATCGTACGGACGAGAAGCATAGAGAGGGTGGACTTCTGCAGAATGAACAATGCGTTGTGTGTCATAAAGCAGGAAAGCAGAAAAAAGGACCTTTGAGAATGATAACGAGGTTAAAAACAAAGAACCTACATTCCTCATGTAACACTAATTACCAGTCCACCGTAAAGGGCAACGGAGTAGAGACCAGCTCCAAGTGCTGTAGTGGGCGGTAGGAACATACCTTGGAGGGAAAACCATTTAGTGAAATATACGTACCTATAATAATTTTGTTTTAGCAATCTACTTACTTCCAAGAGATGCAGCAAAAACTGCTCCAAAACCAATAGCCAGTGGCCCACCCATATTCAAAAACTTCTCACTTGGGGCGCAAACCGCTACAGTAGATAAACCGCCGACAATTCCAGCTGTGTACCTAAACCATCAGGGAAAATGGTTAAATAATCAAATGGAAATGGACCTAGAAAAGTAGTTTTACATCGCAGCACGCAGAAGCAGTGGTCCACCTAGGAAGCACATAGGGGCAATGACAGCACCGATGACAGCCGAGTGGAGAGCCCAAGCCGCTTGCTTCGAACCGACTCCTGGTTGGTATGGAATACTGCGAACGATCATGCCTGTTCCTATCATAGCTGCTATGCTTCCCAACACCACCTAAGGAGATTACACTGAACAGTGAATACCTTTACATTACATCCTGTATCAAATTTAACATTTACCAGCCAAGAGTTGCCCATGACTGCACTCATGATGAGTGGACTACGAAAACAAGCCAAAGCAGAGGCAGCGGTGACCAAAACTGATCCCCCAAAGTACATGTAAGTTGTTCTGATCCGATCTTTGACATATTCAGGCCACATCCTATAATACAAAATCATAAGGTAATGAATATTTTTAAAAATCTCATACTCATGGAAAAACCTTAACAGTAAAAAGAATATTTATACTTACACAGATCTGTCTATTGCTCCTGGTTGAGAAGAGAATCCTAGTCCATAAAAGCAAAGGGCACCAAGGCCAAGCCCTGATGCACCCAACACTAATCCTTTGCCAAGACTAAATGCTAAATTTAAAATAAGCAAAATAATGTAGAGTACATGATAATGAATCTTTTTAATAAATACCTCCTTCCCCTGCTGGTGCCATCACAATTTCTTTCAGTGTTCTTGATCTGGTTGCTCTCCGGGTGAAGCTATTGCGTGTCTGATTAGACAACTGCCTAAAATTTGCATTGTAAGAGTTAGGCTTTGAGAAAATCAAAGCGGTGCGGCTCATTGAAGTTTTCCCAGCAAAGTTGGTCAGCCCACTCCTGAAAACGTATGCCGACAGCATTTTCAGTTCCTAGAGGATTACTAATGGAAAACAACCTTTTATGACATAAAAAGGGAGTTAGAAAGTCAATAATACAAAGTTTTACTTCTTTTAACTCCTACCAAGTTGGCGTCTTGTTATTATATGTATCTCCTGTTCTCTTCGCGCAACTTCTGATGTAATACTATAGCCTGCTGAAATGCTATGACGTTAGATGTACGCTTCGTGCCTTCGTCTTCGTTTCGGTGCTAGCAGACGACGTAGCGTGCTAGAAATTTCGGTTGTTTTCATGATAGTAACATTATATAATCTATAGGTGTCGCTAGAATCAGTTGCCATCAGAGCGCGGCAAATTTGATACCGGCTAGTATACAATTATTGTTTAACCAACACGCTACTTTAGGACTAGAAAGTCATAACAGAAGTTGATTAAGTATAGGCCACTGAAAGTGCTGCTAATTTATTAGAATAGAACTCCCGAGCCGAAGGTGAACTTCTCTGTTGAATTGAAATATTCGAGTTTAAAGATTACGATTTAGAAACATTTATTTGAAATTCTAGGGAAATTTCAAGTGAAGATGAGAGGTAGGGCTATATAAAGTTTACTAACGAAAACTATGAAAAGCTATGGGACAATTGATGATTCAGATGATCAATATATTAAAGAACGTTGTAGTTAGTTGAAGCAGTCAAATATTTTTGAGTAATTTTCTTCATGTAGAACTTTGGAGAAATGCATAGCATCCATTGGGCCTAACCAACCGTCGTAATCGCTTGGTAAAAAGGCAGGATCAACATGTTGGTGGAGCGTTTCGAAGCAATCACCGTGAAAAAATAGCTGAAAATATAGGTAAGAAGAAAAGAAATACAATAACATTATGCTCTATGCTGTTGGGCTGTAATTTAATTACATTTATTAAGTTAAGTACATTTAATTACCCGACTGCGAATTTTGTGGGATAGGAAAGGCCAAATCATGGACACAAGGATTTTCAGGGCCCAAGGCTCGTGGACAACATGGATTCCCAGTAAACGCATAGGAAACACATCCTGTAATACAACAAAAACAAATACCTCGCCAGTAATACAATTTTGATGGTATGCAATACCGTAGTTTAATTAGTTCTGCGGAAATACCTGTATAAGAGACGCAAACTTCTTGAGAAAAGCTGGTGTGACGTGCCTAACCTGCTGAAGAGTGAAGTCCTTGAAATCCAAGATGAGCACTACACCATTTATCTGAGTCTCTGTTTCAGCGATCGTTCTTTGAAAGCAATACACCATCAAACGTAAGACATCATCCAATTTGCAAACACGGATATTCCAATCGCCTATATAAGAATTAAATTGTCAAAGCATTTTTCATTAATAAATAATCTTAAAATACATCAATTTTTTTCTATTACGGGCGTTTATGATCAATATTCTTCGTCCGTTTTGTTCTCGATGAGGAGCCACCAGAAGATGGCCAAGATCTAAATGGGCTTTTAGTCTTGCTGGTCGTAAATCAGTAAACAGCTCCGGGTGGTTCCTGACCATTTTTAAATAATTATTCAACTTTTAACGAAAAAAAAAATTTAGTTTTAAGGCTTTTCACTGAATTATATATTAAATATATATTATTACCATTTTCAAAGCTCGGTGCAAATTGTACTTGCGTGCCCGAATAAAACATAACAATAGTTTGTCATCCATTTGGAAGACAATATTGGATTCTGCAATAAGAACTGAAATGTTTTGGCAGAAAAAGCCTAAATAGTTACTGCATGATTCTCTTACCTTGAAAGAGCGAGCGGAACTCGGTTAAAAGAGCATTGTTGTGCTTTTGCGATTCATTGTTATTCATATTTTCACTCTGCTCCATGATCACTACCGTACTTACTATAACGAAGTGAGCCTTATTAATGATGAACTTTATGCAGAATCAAGGAAGAAAAACAGCAGCAGGGGTCTATTTGAAAGAATGTCCGTTCACTGGCACTGACAACAAAAAACTGATTTTACCGTCTCCCATCTGTAAACCTATGTCACTCAAAATAGGGTAAGGCAGGTCAAGGACAAAGGATTTTTTTCGTTAAAAGGAAACTAGGTCAACTCGGTGAATGTGAGCCTTACTGCACTTACACGAAAAATAAATAGAAAAAGGGGGTGGCAGGGGTAAGAATTTTGTTTTTAGCATATGTTCAGACTAGATTTTTTCTTGGGGCAAAGTCCGCTTATTACCGCCCTCCTCACGAGATCAGAATACATATAACTTAACAAGACTATATTAAGTTAAAACTATCGATAAAAGGAGGTGGGCAAATTAGTTTAGTTAACTACATTATTAGAAACAAGTTTTATTACACTTTTCTTGGAAACTAGGGTTTCATCCTCCATTTAGTCATAAATAAAAGTTTGTTTATTCAGCACAACACTCTCTTATAATGTGTGAATGACATTAATAGCTATCATAATAAAGCAGCCACTGCACTTGTCTTATGATGCCCTAGGGAATCAAGTGGGCTGTGCCAAGTGCAATGATCTTTTCTTATCAAGATAACTAAACTTTGCGTAGTTTGCGTAAAATTTGCGTAGTTTGCGTAAAATTTGCGCAATTGCTTAAATTTTGCTGAATTTGCGTACTTTTCACATTTTTTTTCTCTGCGTAAAATATGCGTAATTTGCTTAAATTTAACCTCTTCTGGGGGAGGTGTACGAAGATTTGTTGAGTGGTCAACCCCTCGGCACGAGACATATATGTATTCTCTCTCCACAGGAGTACGCTCAACGTACTTTACATTTTCGGAAATGCAACCCCAATGACTAGAGACGGACGTTTCTCCTCTTGTCCAGCTTTGTGGCTCAAAAGTATGAATATCTGTAAACACGCAGTAAAGTGTACCTATCCACGTCGCATGACTTACATCAGTATCAGTTCACACGTGTTTCATTATCCCTGGGCTGAATCTGATCAAGATATAAGTAGTATACTTCGCTTTCTCCCCAATGATTTGGAATTTGGGAGGGGAAGGCGGGTACGTGCGCATAAAGGGTGCAGAACATATAGAAAGAACACAACAAACAACAAGATTGCTACTGTTTAACTCTCGTTAAAACAGGTCATTCGCGGGCAGTCATACGGTCGGCGTCTTCTGGGATTGTAAACTAAACCACAATTTTCGTTTTAAAAAACCGAATAGCTCTTGCAAGAAAATGAAATCTGCATTAAGCATGGACTTATTTGTGTCCGGACACGGAACGTTGCCGACAGCGCGTTTATCCCACGGAGACGGAAAAGGTTCTCAGTGTGGAACACGCTCCGCTGGAATGTGGAGCTATACCGAGCTATACTATCCGGTCATATGCTGCAAGGAAATTTTATCCTTTTATGTTCAAAATGTGTCCGATGCCAACGTTTTCCTCATCGTCGTCGTTGTTGCATTTGCATCTCTCGAGCCGTAACCCTCTGCGGCCCTCCGCACGGTTCCGTCCTATATTTTTTTGACAGCAAGCTGTTTTGGATCGTGGTGTGCACAGGGGTCTCTCATCCTTATGTGAACTGAAGTTTCCCTGATGGTCAAATCCCGAGGTAAATCGATATTGGGCCACACATACTGTACGCACATCTGTGTGTACAAATATGAACATATAAAACACGCAGTGTATACTGTCAACGACGACACATCTCTCACAGCAGCTCCGGTCCAACAAACAACTGTGGCTCGGAAATTTCTTCAAATCAACCAAGCACGGTACTGTATCTTTTAAATCCTTTTTTCTTTTTGCTCTCCGGCTTTCGTAATTCTCGAACAAATCACTGAAATCCATCATAAAGTACAACACGCCAGAGCTTAATTTTTGGCCCGAGATATACGGTAGCTTCATTGTAAAATGCGTTCTTCTAAAGTTAGTTTATCCAACGTTTCGAGAGTTTTTGTGAAGAGAAATAAAGAAAACTGATTAGGTAAAAAAAAGGTTTGACAAAAGTTAAGCAAAGCAAATACATCATATAAGCGGGGGAAACCCGGGCAGAGTTATATCGATTTCAAAGTCGAATTCCGAAAACTCTGATAACTTCGAAAATTCAATATTGAAAGTTGTTCTTTTCTCTGAGAATCAACATACTTCTCCTTTATTTTACCGTTGAGCGCATAAGCTATCGAAGTTGCATTTTTACTCTCTTTTATCGTGCAGCTTATTGATTCGCGCCGGGAGCAGTAGTTGTATTTGTTTATATCTTTGGTTGTCCGTTGCTATGTGAAATAAAGCATTAGCTAGCCCTAGCATTAGAAATGCCACACCATCCTAAAGGCACTGTATAGGCTCAAGCAATACTGACCTGACATGGACTACGCGTCAGGTTTTTTCCTATAGTAGCTCTACTCGGAGTACCACGCACCACTCGCTTGCGTCAGTACGGGGTAGTATACAGCCCGTATGAATTTTTATATGATAACATTGCATTATTTCTCAGTTCCCTTGGATGTTGGATGTGTTAGTTTCAAATTAAGACCAAAAATTACCAAACATACGGTACACAAAAAAATGAACTTCAGGACTTCACAGAAAACAAACAGACGGGAATGTCGACAGATGTCTTTATCCTTTTTTTCTGGCCAATTATCAGACGGAAATATCGTTATCTTCTGTAAAATCAGAATCATTTCGTACGATGGCGCCATGCTGCCCGATAAGTCATCACCAGCGATCATTGAAGCGAATGCCGACGCTGGTTTGGTTGAGTGCAATGCTACTCATTTGGTCTTGGAGCCATACAACGTGTGCGGCTCGACTTGGGTACAGGGCATTATTGACAGAAACAGCAGCTAGTGGCAGTGGTGATAATCCAGGAGCAGCCGGAGGAACGATGAATCCTACAAAAACGGAAGATACTTCCTTGATAATTAATACACTTGCGGGCCGCGTGCGGGGAATAACGTTGCAAGGGCCAACCGGGAAACAGGTAGACGTGTGGAACAGCATCCCGTTCGCTCAACCGCCGGTTGGAGAGCTGCGCTTCCGCCACCCGAAACCGATGGAGCCGTGGAACGGAGTTCGGGACACGAGAGCCATGCCGAATTCTTGTTGGCAGACGATGGACAACTTCTTCGGCAACTTTTCCGGCTCGACCATGTGGAACGCCAACACGGAACGTAGTGAAGACTGCCTGTATCTCAGCATTACGGTGCCTCGTCCGTGCCCGAAGAACGCAGCCGTCATGGTCTGGATCTTTGGTGGTGGATTCGTTACTGGATCGTCTACCCTTGATGTCTATGACCCAAAAATCCTCGTCTCCGAAGAGAATATTATCTACGTTGCAATTCAGTACCGATTAGCCTCTCTGGGATTCCTCTATTTTGACCAGCCAGGTGCCCCGGGGAACATGGGAATGTTTGACCAAGTAGCCGCTCTACAATGGATTCAATCCAATATTGCTTTTTTTGGCGGAAATCCCAATAACATTACGCTCTTCGGCGAGTCGGCCGGTGCCTCTAGCGCAGCTATGCACTTGCTGTCACCACTGAGTCGTAACTTGTTCAGCCAGGCCATTATGCAAAGCGGATCGGCTACCGCTCCTTGGGCCATCATTAATAAGGAGGAGTCTATTAGGCGTGGATTAAAACTGGCCGAAGCTGTAGGTTGCCCTCACAGTAGGGTGAATCTTGGCGCAACGTTGGAATGTTTACGCACCGTCAACGCGTCCGTCTTGGTCAACAACGAGGCAAGTCATTTTATGTTTAAATGTTTTACACACAAAGACATAGAACGGATGCTATTTGTTTAAATAGATGGCTCCATCGGGTATCCTCGAGTTCTCGTTCGTGCCGATTATAGACGGCGCGTTTCTCATCGAGTCTCCGAAACGTTCGTTGACGACGGGCAATTTCAAAAAATGCAATATCATGATGGGCAACAACGCGCAAGAAGGCTACTATTTCATCTTTTACTACCTGTACAACTTATTTCCTAAGGAAGAGAACGTCGTCGTCAACCGAGAACAGTTCCTTCAGTCGGTTCAGACGTTGAATCCCTTCGCCAACAGTACCACCCTTCAGGCCATCATTATAGAGTACACAGGATCGTTGAATCCGGAAGATCCCATCCGCAACCGCGATGCCTTAGACAAAATGGTGGGCGATTACCATTTGATTTGCAACGTCAACGAGTTCGCCCACCGTTACGCTGAGATGGGCCAAAGCGTCTACACGTACTACTATACGCATCGCTCGTCGACGCACCTGTGGCCTAGTTGGTCTGGTGTCCTCCATGGCGACGAGATCAATTTCGTCTTCGGAGAACCGCTCAATCCTACCAAGGGTTATCTACCTCAGGAGATCGCACTTAGCAAGAAAATGATGCGCTACTGGACCAACTTTGCTCGTACGGGGTATACTATCCGGCAATGAAGATGATATTTTCACGTAAAGAAAGCTATTAGTTCCTTCTTGATGGGTAACATTTTGAAACAGGAATCCCAACAAAAATCCCGACGGTTCGTTGACACAGGAATACTGGCCGGTTCACACATCTTCCGGACTCGAGTATCTAACGTTGACTGCCAACCATTCGGACGTGGGTAGTGGGCATCGATTGAAGCAGTGTGCTTTCTGGCAGAAATATAATCCCAGTAGACCGGATAAAGCTAGTATTTGATATTATACCGTACTATACAAATATCCTAATCAACCAAATCTTTCCTTAAATTTAAAATCACATCAGAAAACAATATGCAGTATTTGCCTCTAGATCTAGATGGGAGTTCCCGTCAATAGATACAGTATATTTATATAATGTTCACTTTCAATAGGTGGGGTATATTCTTGTTTTGAAATGTACCATATGTATTAATACACATTTAAGTCCCGAGTCCAACCACCACCATATACTCTTTTAAAGGCTGGAAATTTAAAGTAAAAACAAATTAGGAAATTACAAAATAACTTGAAGAGGCTGCATGCGTCATGCAGTGTTTTTAGTAATTTTTTAAAATTATTATTGGCGTACTCAATAGTGAGTTTTGCCAGTGTTTTTAGTAATCCACTCGACGAAGGAAGATACTCTTGTGTAAACTCCAGGGTACTTTGGTTGCGCACACCCTGTGATGGAGTATAATTGTGTCAAAGATCATTTTTATACTACAATTTTTTTTTTTGCAATAGCTTTCGATTTACCGATTCCCCAACTGACGATACCAGCAACAACCCAAGGAGAACCGGGACTTGACTGAACGAGCAGAGGTCCACCACTGTCGCCCTATCAAAATTCGTGAGAAAGTAAAAGAGTAAAAACAAGAAAACGTAGAATAAGATCATAGAGAAGAAATTTACTATCTTTACATTGCAAGAGTCTTTTCCAGGATAACTTGCGCAAACCATGTGATCGACTATTCCACCTGGTGCGTCGCTACCATATTTTACTCTGCATTGGTCGTTAGAGTTTATTTTGACGTTCACTTGTTGCAGGACATTAGGCTGAAATCCACCTAAACAAATTCGAATATAATCGATCGCAAGCTAGTGCGCATGCGAATGTATAGAACCTACACATTAAATATTGTTTAATGATTAAACATTGTTTAATCATTAAAGAAGATACTACTTACCCTCTTTCAACGATCCCCATCCGATGACTGTCGCATTTTGATCGATGTACTGGTTCGAAGAGCCCAACGGTGGGAGGCAAACGGGTGAAATTGCGCTGGTAAAAAAAACTGGCGATTCCAAAGTTAAGATGGCGATGTCGTTGTACTACTTATTTTACACGAATAGAAGAAATATTACGGATAGAAGAATTGTTTACATATATAATCGTAATCATTGAGTGAATGGATTTGGTAGGTGACACTCTGACATACACATAGGCTACATACGGTATATACATACCAACACCTAATAAACTATACGGACTTACCAACGTAATTGTGTCAAAACCTTCGTGACGTTTCACTCGCCGAACCCTCTTCGTTAATTGTGGATCCATCGTGGGCTTCAGTGTATGCAAGCCCATCGCAACCGTTAAGCGTGAAACATCCCACGACGACATACTGGTTGGATGTACGATTCATTCAAATGTGGTGATAGGCCGATAATAGCAGTATAAGTTATTGACTTTTAATAGGTGTTCACAAATAAAATGAATAATAAATCTTACTGGGCAACGCAGTGAGCTGCGGTCAGAATGTGGGTTGAATCCACAAGGGATCCGCCGCAGAACTTTTGGCCATTATTTAAAAGTGCCACCTAAAAATGATCGACTAGGTTATTCACTAGGCGACTTTGTGTACAAGTAGTATAGTCAAATCTCACAATGCCGGGCCATGAATTCCTTTTAGCATCAGTCCCACCGACTATGCGTTTTTGCGTTGTGTACGGACCTGCCCCGCATTTTAACTGCTGTGCTTCAACACACATAAAAGACAAGGAACATGCAAGTGCAAACGCACGCATTGAGAATTTCATGTTGGATTGAGGAAACTATAAAATAGAGTAAATATGCTTCAAAATAGGTACCGAAAATATGCTGAAATTTATTATGTTTAATCCTAAAAATTATTTACCTGACGAGGAACGGACAAAGTGCAAAACTTGGTTCCAACTTGATTGTGCTTTATATGATCGAAATTAGTCTATTTCAACGTTATTTTTATGGACACGAATCTTCAATGCCGGCTGCACATGCATATCTGGCAATTCTATACAACCGGATTTGGGATATCACAAAGGGTAGAGTCTATTGACATGTGGAGCCACATGTCAATAACGTCAAAATATTTATATTGACATTTTCAAAGTGTAATAACCTATATATCCGTTATTATTATTGACATGGGCAATGTAAAAATGAAATAATTGGAGAGATGGGGTGGTCTGTGGCAATTAAATGCGATTAGCGCGGGCGATTACCACGGGTAATATAATTCAGAATGCAAGTTCATTTCATTTATCATATAATATTTGTTTCATTTGCACTTTTCGTGCTAAAATTTTTGGAACTATTCTACGAATGATCGAATTATTGTCATACTATAACTATATTGGTTCTGTGCTACTTCAATCATGCTAATAGAATTAATATAATAGTAAAGGAAAACGGCAAATCAAATTATTGCTAGTGTGTATTCCTCTCGGTATTCCTCCGTATTGGGAATGAATAATTTGAAACGCAGCATATTCAGCTAATTTTCTTACCACATTGCAAAAAAGTTTGGCGACTTCGTTTTGTGTGCTTCACATGGTTTCATCAAAATTTTGGGGTTAATCATTCAGTCGTCAACTCAGGCCACGCGACGTATTTTTTGATCCAGTTAGTAAAGGACGACACCCTGGTATATACACCTGGATACTTCGGATCCGCACATCCTGCCAATAATCAGCACAAAATACATAAACATATATAAAATGCTGTATTTTTTTCATTTACCCATGCATTTTTTACCTACTCCCCAGCTAATGATGCCAACAAGAAACCAAGCTGAATTCGGCTCAGGCTCTGATTGAACAAACAAGGGGCCACCACTATCACCCTAATTATTTTCAACAAGAATATATTATTAAGAGAAACATGGTTTCATCCTCCCGAATGCTCCTCGGTTGCAAAACCTTACATCGCATTCTTATTTAAAGGAATGATTTGAACCATAAACGGTATGTCATACTAATTGAACAATGTATTTCTTACACTACAGGAGTCACGTCCAGGATGCGTGGCGCATAGCATAGTGTCAGTAATTCCTCCCGGTGCTACTCGGCCGTAAATACTCTTGCACCGAGCATTTGAAATAATTTCAACGGCCACTTGTTGCAAAGCATCCGGCTGACGTCCACCTAAAAAGAATTGCAAGTTTAAGTTTAACAAAATTTAACCAGCAATCACGTTCAGACCATGAGAAAAAAGCTTTTCCTTACCGTCTTCAAGTTCTCCCCATCCGACGATTACCGCTTCTCTTTCGTCGTACTGTACTGGGGTTCTAAATGGCGGGAGACAGATGGGCGAAATAGCCAGTGTAAAAATTACTGGTGACTCCAGCCTTAGAAGAGCGACATCGTTGTGCTGACACCATCAAAATCAAAGGGATATCATCAGTCAGAAGGAGATACTGGATTTGTTGGTCTTAAAAAATGCCGTGTGCTTACATATGTTACTGGGTTGAAGTTCCTGTGGTATGTTAGGCGAAAGACCTTCTTTATAATGTGTGCGTCAATCCTCGGCTTGATACGGTGCATGCCTATCGCAACCGTTATGCGCGTAACATTCCGTGACGTCATGCTGCAACAACACAGGGCAAACGGATTTACAAAGACTCGGTTTCAGGTCGACCAATACTACAGATACAGCAACATACAAATAGTGCGTGGTCTTACCCTTCAAAGCAATGAGCCGCGCTCACCACGTGAAGTGAGTCGATTAAAACTCCACCGCAGAATTGTTCATTGTTGTACAAAAGCGCCACCTAATTGATTTTGTCAAATGGTAAGTATTTATTTTTATTTTCATAGTTGAAGAAAATGGCCAACGAAATAGTACTAACCATGCTGGGCCACGAGTTCTTAACGGCTTCATGCCCTCCAACAATACGTGATTTTGCACGTCTTGGCATCTCTGGTCCGACACCACATTTCGTCTTACCAGCATTTACGGAGATTTGCCTTAAAAATCTTTTGGAACTTGTAGGCTGTTCCAAGATGGTTTGATCGTTCCCTTCTTTTGCACAGCTTTCAGCTATTCATAAATCAAGGTAAAAATGTAATCTACAGCAATATCGTAATTTCGATTGAATGTTAACTCAGCAACGTAACTTCTTACTATAAATCGCCCTGTCATACGTGTGATGTTCGGGAGCTAGATGGCGATCGTATTACCTCGCGCCAGACTGGGCTCGTGCCTTTGAGATGGCAGGTTGGGCTCCCGGGCCTGCCCGGGCGACACAGGACTTTACCTATCTCTGGTATTTAGGATCTCACTACGTGTAATTGCTTGTATTCTCTCTTCCCCCCCTTTAGTAGTCCCAACTCTTCTTACATACATCGTCGACTTGCCATCGAGTCTGTTACAGCCCTATTATTCTTTACTATAGTTTTACAAATATTTTCGGTTACTACCTTCTAGAATGATGGCTTGCGGGGTCACGTATTTACGGGCCTGGATCTTATTATCCGAAAACAGCAGGAACGACCAAAGGAAACCCAGGAGAAACTTAAAAGTAAAACGCTTCATGATGGTTCAGTAGGAGTTCCACCTGTCGATTAATTTTGAACGTGCGAAAAATTCATAACTTCACATTTGACGTGTTTCAAGTCTCGCTCTTCAGACTATTTGATTTCAACCAACTAATCACGTTAGGGAACCCTGACGTGTGTCACATTACCAGAGTCCAATAGAGCAAGAGCTATTATTTTCTACTCGCTAAAAACAACGAATTTACAAAAGGTTCCTTAATTTATAGCTGGTATATAATTGGAGCTACGGAAATCCTAATCGAGTTTGGTGATTTAGCAAAGAATGATTAAAAATCACAAGACAAGGTAGGCTACACAGTGATCTGTATTTTATTTCAAAAGGAAACTGGTGATGGAGGAACATTACCATGAAGAGCACACTGCAAGCATCGAATCAGAATTATCTTCTTTACATTTTTTAATGGAACGATGTTATCAAAAAACATTAGTTGGCCGGCTGAATGGCACAAAGCGATCACTTGGCTTATGTGTCGACAATAACCACGATGAAAAAATGACCTATTTTTTGGACCAGAACAGGCGGGAATCCAAGACAAAAAGTAGAGAACCACGGTAAAGGCAATACAAAGAAATGACGGCGGTACAATTGCCTTTTTTTAACATTAGAATTCGCAAAAAAAAAAATCCAGGTTTGAGCAGTTTTAACCTGTTGAATACAAATGCAAGTTAGTTTTTTTTCCGCAAGTCGCTAAAATAAGAACAACTTACAAGGCTAGTGCCAGAACCTACTGACAAATATACACTGTATCTTCTTGCAGCTCATTCTCATCTACTACAAACACCTGCTCGACAATGAACGTGGTACTGTTTTCGGCCTGAATTAGTTTTTTAAATTAAAATTATTTTATTGTAGATGGAGAAAGTTGGTGAGTTATTATGGTTCTACCTCTTTCGCAGAGTCCACATCCAGTATCCGTCGTTTAGCTCCGCTTTGTTTATTCCCGCCACTGGTTTTGCTCTGGTCTGTAGCCGCGCTATTTCTTTTCTTTGCCTTGAAATTGTGTACAAAACGAGAAGATGTAAGAAACCAAACAATATATAAAAAAGATCAGCAGTTTCACCTTCCGTGGAGATTCCGTTCTAGACCGTATACGGCTAACAAGCTCTTCGACTGACAACGGTTCTGGTATGTCTTCCCCATTAGTGGCATAAAAGTCTACCAAGTCTTCTTTGAGTGTGTATGTGTAATCGCCGACGCAATATCGACTCACTGAAACGCTGACGTTAAAAAATTCGGCGATTTCCATAAGGGACGTTACCATGAGGTCGACTGAAGACTTTTCCCATAGACCAAACTGTTGCATTATGTAAATGAAAGTTTCTGAGTCATTTGTAGTTCCCACCGCAACTCCATATGGTTGCAAAGCCCATGCGCTCATTTTGTTCATATCGGGATCGATAGCCATATCAAAGTATTCCGAGAATTCCTAAAATGAAGACAAATGCCAATTCAATCGTTCTAAACAATTGTAACAATTGCTTACCTTCTTCCATTTTTTAAGATACAGTTGAGCAAGAATAGATTTGTATTGGCCAGACGAGTCTTGATTGATAAGACGAATGAAATCGTTTTCATATTGCTCAATGTCTTCGATATCTAACAACTGAAGCTTCATTTTTATGTCTCGAAGGGCGTGACGCCAACAACGAAACCTCGGTACTCCGGGACAATTTTGTTCGATGGCGTTGACAACGGCCGCCTCTTCTTCAGAAATGATGAGCATCTTCTGAGATGTTTTAAACTCTGGAACAGCGTCAGCGAAACGAATGAAGAAGGAGTCATGAACTGACGTCGCCTCTCGTTCATATATCATGAACATAAGTGGAACCAGTGGAGTCTCTTCGAATTCCGTTTCACGATAACTCAAGACTGACAAACACAATTCCCCGACCTCGAATGAAGTTTCGTATGATAAACAGAGCGGGGGTAAGTCATCTCGATCGAGTAATTGCTTGAATTCCGCCATTGTACCTAAATGGGGGGGAAAAGCTTGAAATTGACCAACGTTCTAATATTATAAACGACGGGAACTTACTTTCACTAAAGCAGATGACAACAAGGCTCGGAAAGAAGTGGATGTCACTCACAAACCCAGTTTCAGCGTGCATACTGTACACGTTATATATAGCGTCGAGTGGCGAACGGTCGGTCTTGTGGCGGGTAAACTTGCGAGCGGTTTGGACTTGCTTGGGGTCTTTCCGCACCTGCTTTGCACTTGCGGGTGTATTAGTTGGTGTTTTAGCGGGAGTATTCGTGATCGTATCCGTTAGTGTTGCGTTAAAGGAACGTTCTGCTTTGCGAGCCAACTTGCGGGCGTTTTGCACTTGTTTGATATCTCTGGGTGCATCAATGATATGGCGTTCCAATTCCCGTGGAGCAGCCGTTACCAGATCTGAATAGAGTTGTAAAGGCAATTTGTCCGTCTCCATCTTCATTTTGGTCAGCACAGACGGCGCGGTTCGGTGGAATTCTTTGTCCGGATCCTTGGAATTTCCATGAGCAAAGTCAACGACGACAGATTCATCTCCTTGATACCAGACCAAGACTTTGTTCTCGAATAGCGGACATTCAATTGCATGTTTCGTAAATTCTGTAGTGAATTCATCGCCAGGTCCAACTTGCAACTTGAAATAATATCGCTTACAGTCTGTTCCACCATATGTGAATCTTATTGTGGAGTTTTGGCGCCAACGATAACCATCAACGCGCCAGTCTTGACGTTTCAATGCATCTTCCCATTTGAAAATGTACTTGAAGCCGCCTTTAGGGCGAATTGGAACTTCACTGTGCATAGGTAGATTTGATTCGGAATCAAATAGCTTCATTTGAGCTTCGTATCTTTGCGTCACTTCCGGGTCTTGCTTGTTGTCCAGGCTCTTGGCATGCGAGTGAGCAGAATCTACAATCACAGATTCGTCCCCTTGATACCACACCAGGACTTTCTTATCATACGACGGGCTTTCAATTGCATGTCTTGTAAAGTCTGTTGTATAGTCGTTCCCAGGCCCAATTTGTAACTTGAAGTAATAGCGTTTGCAATCCACACCATCATAGTTAAATTTTACTGTAGAGTATTGCCTCCAACGGTAACCATCGACCCGCCAATCTTGACGTTTCTCCTTCTTTTCCCAACTAAAAATATACTTGTAACCAGCTTTTGGGCGAACAGGAACTTCACTGCAAACTGGTAACTTTGAGTCAAAGAGTTTCATTTGGGCTTCATATCGCTGAGTCATTCTTAGAATGTAAGTAGTCAGTGAGACAAACACAAAACTTTCACTTGAAACAAAAAAGATGTGCCACTGATGTTGGAATCAAACCTAGGCAAGAGAAGTTTGTTAGCGATCCTACTTCAAGCATATCATAAAGATTTTTCAATTCTAGTCATGGACCACATGAATCATTTTTGCCATCATTCCTGTAGAGTGTCTGTATATATTTTAATAAATGGGAACATTTAAGTAAAAATTAATGTAACTCATTAAGACAGCACACAATAGATAGGAAGTTTAGATGAACTGATAACTTTTAAATGCTGTACAAGAGTAAAACAAAATTCACAAAAACAACACTGTGGTTGTCAATATTTGCTTACCAAATGCAATAAAGAGTATTGTCAATTTAACAATCCAGTTTTCACGAAACAATAAACCATACGAGTTGAGAAAAATATCCACAGACTTGAAAATAATAACATAACGAGCTTGAAAACATTCCGCGCAAACGCCGAACGGCCCTGGGGTTTCGTGGAAGTGGAACATGGATTGGTAAATCGTGGAAATACAGCGGAGGCGCGGACCAATATTTTTTTAAAAGATAAATTTTGTAAATCTTGCTTCAAATTCCTAAAAAAATATGGTCCAACAAAATTCGTCATATCATTGGTCAGTGCATTAACAAAAAAGTAGAGGGATCATCAAAACGTTGAAACTAATATTTGCCGAAATCATCTATGGCTGAATAATAGGTAACGCAAACTTCAATTTATGCTTAAGAGAACTTTTCCAGATTTAATAATGCGATTCATTTCCCGACTATGACTTGCTGGATGTCAATTGTGGAGTGCATTTCAGTCACGAAATCAATCCATGAGGACACGGATGAATATGGGGAGAGCCGGAGAGGGGAACTTGACACTGGTCTACGAGACCACAATTTACTAATCAAAGCTCCACGGTTCCACGTTCCATTTCCACCCCGCGCAAATGTTATTCCGCGCACAACTCACCATTGCAACTTTCTTTCGCCTTATTATTTTCTAATTCAGAAATCTTGATCACTAAAATTTTTATTTGAATCGATTATAGATCTTCTTTCAGATGCTGTAAATCTTACAAAACTAAATTATGAGAAAGAAAAAAAATCAACAACAAATAGTCCGCAGAAGTTGCAACGACAACATTTCCCTTAAAGTCGTCTGCTACTCTGCTTCAAGTAGTCCAAACTTCTAGTTCAAATGTACACGTGAAAGTGTGAAACTGGTGATACGGAGAAATAGTGCTTTGGATCCACCATCAAATACATAATAAGAAATTCTAGGTTTATGGAATTCGGAGGTTTTGACGATGACCTTTTTGAAGATGAGGGCTCTGAAAAGGCTCAGGTGCCGCAGGAATCGAATTGGACAGTGCATATATCCAAACCAGGGGTAAGTTGTGCCGTTGTGCTACCTCTTCATTATATACAGCCATCTCTTAGCCTTAATTGTGGTTTCTTGTCACAGTGGTTTCACGAAAAAGCCGATGATATCGATGTCGCGTTCAGCGTAAAGCACTTTCATGCCAACCACCTTTACTATACTGGTAAATACTTGGAGGCAGTTCAGATTTTTACTGAACTAGCCAAACTAATGCCTACTGGAAATCACCAAAGGGAAGTGTCAGAGGGTCTTGCTCGAAGCTTCATGAAAGCTGGTTATACCACAGAGGCCATTCAAGCTGCCAAAAAATTTGTATGTAGTCTAAAACACTGAAAATTTTGTAAGGAATTGCAAACCAAGTTTGTATATTTATTCAGGAACTCAGTTGCAAAAGTAAAACTCAATTTGCTTCTTATTACTCATTGTGTGGAGAAATCTACAGGAAGAGTCTTGATCACAAAAACGAGCTAATCCATCTACAACTAGCAATCAAGACCCACACGATAAATGCTGATATTTGGCTAAGAATAGCCGAATGCTACGGACGGATGAGCTACATTGACATCTACGCTGTTCCATTCGCTCTTTCCAAAGAGAAAGATGCAACGTGGTATGCTGCTGCCAGTCTATTAAGAGTAGAAATCATTCTGAAAAGTGTTGCCGGTAGAGAGGCTGTCGGCATCTTAAAAAAGAAACGCAACCAAAAACTAAGAAGTCTTGTCCAACCCATCATTGCCAGTCTCCCACCGAGCTTCGTCTCCAAAGCTACCGAAGTAATCATTTCTCAACTTTTTACCGGCCGGAAGACGTTAATAATGCCGTTTGCTGTCGTTCTATTTTAGGCGTTGAGCAGGGACGTTTACAACCTAGCAGAACCACAAACACAAGATGATGGTGAATTTGTCGATTTGGGTAGTTCTAAACGGGAAAAAACCTTGGATGGCGAAGAGGAAGATGTTGGAAGTGCAATTGCAACCGAGCAGCATCAAGACTGGTTTGAAAAACAGTGGTTCTCCTTTGCCGATTCCATTCAAGATATTCAACACTAAGACATCAACTTGTATTACATCTCCCCGGACAATACACACGCGGATGTGATGCTTTACGCATTGAAAGGATTGTTTGCTTTTCGTGGTCGGACAAGTAAACTGGAAATACTGGGGAAATTCCGATCAAGTTAAGAAAGCAGAAGAATAGCGGAAGAAGAAGAAACAGTTTTTTTTTAGGTCGGGCGTTTTTTTTTAAACTGCCGAAAGCAACCCACAGATTATTATTAACTTGTCAAAAAAATTGGATTAAATAGAATGAATTATATGCGTCTCTTGGATCGATAACGGTAATAACACGTTTCTGCCCCCTTTGTTAAGTGGAGTTCACTTGAAGTTGTACTTTATGTTTTGTCTGGGTGAACACGCGAAGAGTTGTGCCAAAAGATGCAGTACGTAAGCTGCTGAATTATTTGACCCTGGATCTCTACATATTTACGACGGAATGGGTTCGGGGGTTCCAAAGAACAGGCTCGCGGTAGTGAGTAGCATTTTAAAAAGGATGTCCTTTAGAATATAGAACAAACGAAATTGAAAAATGTCGAGAACTTGAAAGAGAAGAGAGGACAAGACAAGACGACGTGGTTGCTGACGCGTCGTTTCTTCATTTCTTTTCTTTTTATTCTTTTTATTCCTTTTTTTCTTAATGGCTCTTGTCGTACGAGTTTTTGTTGCCATAACCTTGGACGTAACCGGAACCGTCAGGCTTGTCTCTCCTCCCTTCAATGCCGCGACCGCGCCCGCTCTCGTCGAACCGCATCCTCTGTTGGATCGAAATAAGATGTCAAACATTAATCGGATTTGTTGTGGATGCCACCACGGCGGTTGCATAGTCTAGTAATAAATACGCACGTGAGAACCGGTGTATTTGGCCGAGTCGGTCAGCCGGTCGACGGCGGCCGTTTTGACGGCGGCCTGCGTTTTTTCGCGAAAATCAAAGAAAACATAAAGTCGCTAGTTGACATGAAAGATGTTCTCTAGTGTCAACGAGGATCTACCGTACGTACCGTAGTTCCGGTGGTTCCCGGCGGGCCGCACTGGATCATCTTGTCTCGGATCTCGGCCAGGTCCACCTTCTTGGCTTTGGCCAGTTCTTCGAGAAACTTTTGGTAGTCGGCCAAGCCCAACTTGAGAGACCTATAAGTGCCAAAGCCACAGAGCGTGAATACCGAGTTACGTGTAGAGACAAATGAGCCGCTGGCGTGGTCTATTGACAAATGGATCGCGGCTGCCGGCCTTTTCCCCTTAAAAGGCACTATTTCTAGTACCTACTACGCTAGCCCGCGAGTTAATCAAACTCTTCAACTGTATAAAGTAGTAGCGTGCCAGTCATCATTCCGTTTCCAAAAGTTCAGAGCTATTAGGTTTCCCCTATTGAATAGCCGACCGGCAGACTCCGAAATGACTCGATTGAATTCAATTTAGTGATCACAAAGGCAATTTTCCATAGAATGTTTACTTGTGCTTTTTAAAGTAGATGCCGGTGTCGGTGGCGGTGATTTTCTTGCCGTCGATGACTTTGGCTTGCTTCATCCTGCGACCAACAACACAATGAGACATCGTGAGTCGGCTATTTTTCGTTTGTTAGAAGATGTAATGACGTTACCATTTGTCGCTTTGTGAGAGCGAAATAACCTTGCCGTCCGCTTTGATGTCGCCGAATTTGGCGAAAGCCCGGAAGAGTTCGGCCAACGGGCTCTTGGTCGACGAGGGACGCGGAGACGGCGGCACGGAATTGGTTGTCGGTGGAGCTGCTGGAGCAACATCGGGCAGGGCTTCTTTGAGCGATTGAAGTGGTTGTTCCCCATTCAATCCATCGGCCGGCTCCGACTCGGACTTGTGGTTGTCAACATCAGCCATATCTAAAATTAGAGTGGACAGGTCACGCCATCGCAACAATACAAGGAAGTCGTTAATAACTTTAAGAGAAAACAAAACGAATTAAAAAGAAGAAAAGAACCAAAAAAAAAAGTTATATTCCGTCTCTCGTAAAAAGACACGCTATATCGACTTGACCGCAGGTGGAAAAGAAAACGTGTCTACCCATATTTCTCAGTGTGCGTTAGAATGCACGTCGGATAACTAGGGGATGGTCGCTGGCCACTTCACGGTGTAGTGAGCACGCAAGGTAGTTTCGTGATGTGGCGCCTGAGTAAACAGTGACTAAGCGACAGACTTGTTGTATCCCTTTTGTCCCCTTAGCGTACTACGTACACTAACGCAGTTACTAGATTGTATATATACAGACTTTTTCCCCGTTTTCTAGACACACACAGCACACCCAACACATATGCTGCTTTGCTGGCCAGAATCGTTCAGAACGTTTCAACGATCCCAGTTAGAAGGAAACAAATAGCTCACGCTCTGAAACTTAACCGTGTCGAGACGTTCTTCCATCCGGAATCGCCCGGACTTTCTTCGAAATTCCTTCAATTCAATTTTCTTTCCATGCATCCTTAAAGAAAATATACTTTGTACACATACCTTATGGCTATTTGCTTTTGTTGCTATCTCTCGTCTTACTATACACCGTCCATTTTCATCGGTGAGCTCATTTTCTCTCACCTCTTTTCTTTTTTTTTGGTTTAGCGGCCGGGCTGTAATCCCGACAACCGAGAAAAAAGCCCGTCTCTGCTGGTGCGCGTAAATGCACCGGCTCTATCTATTTATGTGCGGAACAACATCCGCTGTAGGTCTCGCGATCAAGGCTCGCCGACGTTCCGAATGCGCTGCATTATTGCGGAAAGGGACACTTTGGTTTCGCTGCCTTATGACCATAGCGTATATTGTGTCGAGTGTTGTACTTTTATTCTCTCTCTCTCTCTGTTGTCCGGCAGCTGTCGAAAATGTCGAAACGGCGCGACGGAGGTGATCTCATCGTTGACAGAACCCGGATAAAAAGATGATGAGAAAAATCGGCGCGCTCTACGACCAGCTATCATCCGACCCCAATCAATACATCGGAGAGAGCATGCGCTCAACATCCCAGGCGTCGCCCTTTGACGCCCCGTTTCCCGCCATTCTTTTTACCCCTCAGCTTTTTCTGCATCGGAGTTTGTTTTGCCGTTTCCGCATTTTGACAATTGTACGGTGAACACGAACAATGGGTGACAATTGAGCGATAGTCAATGTCGATCATAAATAGAAATGATGATTTGAGATAGAGAAATATCCCAGGTGGTGATGGACTTACTGCTCTGTGATTTGTTGTCTCCCTCGGCGAATAAACGAAACAAAAGACTCGCGGAGTGGTGGTGTGCGGTTGGAACAAACGAACGCAGATGACGGACGACCAGGACACACAGACACACAATATAACCGCACGAGCTGACGATTGGCAATGACTTCTTTTTCTTTTCTGTGTACTTTTGTACGAGGGCGGGCAGGGGGGAAGACAAGGGAGTCTGATGTTGTTGTTGTTGTCCTATTGGGATGGATGGGATGTCGGACGAAGACACGAAAACCGCACGGAGGTGGCCTTTTGTTGTTGTTGTTGTTATCGCTGCCCGTTCGGGATTGAACGCGTGTCGTCGACTCTGCGCCCGTACGACACCAACACGCCACTCTTTCTTCGTATGCGTCGGGGTCCTGGTAGACAAGTGGTGGAAGCTCCGAACGGACGGAAATGGGACCAACAGTCCCGCACACACAGCAGCTTTCTTCTTCTATATGTTCTCCACTGACTCCCTCTTTCTTCCTTGGTGGCGCCATCGCTAGATGGCCTCGCCATCCTCACATTCGTCCACCTGCTCCGTCGGAAATAATCTCACGGAATCGTTATCAGCCCTACAAGACCGAAATGTCGGAAATGTTTTGAGACCCCCTACAACTTTCTACATTTTTTCTTTGTTGGTGGGAAGACGTCAATTGGAGGCCTGATTGATTGACGCCGGCCTGAGCTCGAAAATCAAAAAAAATCCAAATGAAAAATTAAAGTAAGAAAGCGTCAGAAAAATTCTCTCTTGACGGGCTTCCATTTCCTTTTCGCCCCATCTCGACTCTATTAAAGGAATCAACTGGCATCGTCGCGTGTAAAGAATAACATTTCCCTTTTCAAACGGATGTCAGGAGAATCCGCACCATCGATCCCCCCCCAAAAAAAAGATCCGCGCGTTGTTACATCGCGGATGGACTCTAATACACATTCTGTGATACCAAAAAAAAAGTACGTGACACAGAAGGAAACTTTTTCTTTTTGGAGTACTGCATTACATCTTTTTCGCGCTGGATGGTATATATTATATATTTTCTTTTTCACCCGTTGAACCGTTACCGGACGTGTCTGTGTGTCTGTGCGCGCCGTGATCGATGAGCAACCCCTCCTCAAACCAAAAAAAAAAGAAAGATGAGGTGGACATTTGGATGTTTCCGTATGAAATACAAAAAATAGTCATATATATATATACTGCGACGGAGAGGAGGAGAAAACCGCACCGATCCGAATCAGACTCGTTTTCTTTTACACGTCCGATACAGACCTCTCGCCTGTTACGTCGTGTATTGTGCGGCGCTCGATATTTTTATTTTTATTTTTTTTCTCCGTCTCGACGCCAGAAAAAAAATACAACTTGTAAGGATTTATCATCATTTATTACTTTTGATGCTCTATCTATTTTCAGTTTGGGTTGGGGAGGGAATCCGTGGAAAAGTCCGGATGACGCCCATCCGCCAGGAGCTATACTGCTCTGCGCGCAGCGGGGAAAACCAAATAAACGGCTACATTGTACGCTGGAAACAAAAGACGGCCAACTTTTCTCTGCCGGCCCTGCCCCTGCGCCGTTTCTCTCCTCGGAGAGAAGAAGAAGAGATGGAAGAAAGATTTTCGTATCGACAAGAAAAAGAGAAAAAAGGGAAAGGAAATTTGAAAATGTGAGACGATTCTTGCGGTTCAGTGCCTTGAATGATTATTAGGAGAAAGATAGGGCCTCCTCCTCAAGTTTACTGTGTCGGCGTGTCTCGTTTCCCGCGCGCCGAATCTCTAGAGTGGTATATACGGGCCAATCGATGTCTCGGATAAAATTGTAGGCGTACGAGCGTGCTAGATGGGGTGTCTCTCCGATCTTCGCCCGACGACTCTCTGGCGCTCACGGGCTAGTCACCTTATGACATTTCGCACGCAACCAAAGAGAAAGAAGGAAAGGAAAACCAAACGGGAGAGGGGACTACGGACCCCCCTCACTAGCTAGTGTTGTTAGTATAGAGTAGTAGTATATATATGCTTTAGTATAGTACTAGCAGTCTTGTCGGTCTAGATAATCCCATCAGAAAGGATATGACTGCCAGAGCCCCTCGAAAAAGGTTTTTCTCTTTGTCCGAAGCAAGCAGCTATATAGCAGCACCCCCAGTATTAGAAATAGGCTACAGCTCGACCGAGAGAGAGAGAGAGAGAGAGACAAAAGCTGAAGCACTTGGTGGCCTTACTTGAATAAGGCCCTTCCCCTTGGCCATTGATCCGATTCCTTGGTCTATCCATGGACTCTGACGACGATTCGCCCCCACCAATTTCTTAGACGTTGCAGCCCGAGCCGCCGCACACATCAAGTCCAGGGAATTGCGGGACGGGACCAGGAGAAAAAAGTTTTGGCGAGCACGTGCGGCTATTTGTGTCATCACACAACTATGTGCGCTATCCGACATTAAGGGCAAAAAGTCAAAGAGAGAATGTAGATAGCGACTACTTTTATTTTGGTTTTCTTATTTTGTTTCTTCCTATCACCGGGCGACGATAGAGCCCCAATCCCGCCATCGGAATGCCCCTAATAAATCCGAATCAAGTTTGAACGCTATCTTATAGCCCAAGTCAATTGATGATGACGTTTCCTATCGGCTTTATGTGATTATATTCCGTCTAATGAGGACGTAAAGCCCCGTACCTGACAGGGCCAATAGCTTCGCCGTGGAAAAGGCCAATCCAATTATCTTGTATATCGAGTTGGGTCGAGGGGGAGGGAAATTTCGTCGTTCCGACCCCCGAACGTAGTAGAGTAGTAGGCTACTATATATATACACGCGGCTATCAAATACTGGCGGGAAAGAGTGGAGAGAAAAAAAACTTTTTTTCCCCGTTTTTCTAAGTGGAATAAATTAGGCTAATTTTCTCGTCAAAGTTGAGGCGGTCGGTGCAATAGAGCAGCCGCCTTTCATTGGCCATCGAGTCGTTGGCTCCTTCTCGTTGCCCTCTAATAAATCTAATAAGACGGTACTTAGTAAACAGAACCTTTCGCCCGTAAGTTGGTTATTCGTTTTCCTCTCCAACTAACTCGTCAAAACGAATCACAACAACATTCTCCAGGGAGGAATCGAATTGGGTCGCCAGGTCCGCGGCGACGACGCGGGACGTCTCTAATAGCCGACGACGTGCGATCCGACGTGTCTCTCCAAATCTCTGCACTGTATATACTACAACAGCGGTGGCCAGCAACAGCAGACGCCTACGGCTAGAAAACTGCAGCAGAACAAAAATCCCACACAGTTGGATCCCTCTCGTTGACCCGTTTCGTCCCACGCAGCATCACATCGTCGTGCGGAAATGCCTTGGAAATTCATTCAACTATTCATCTAGTCATTTGTTGCTGGAGGACGACGTCGCGGTGATCCTGGGCGGAAATAACCTTACATATCCCGCGCCACGTGTTGTTGTATAGATGAGTAGTATGGATCGGGTCGTTAGTCGTTTCGCGCGAATCCGAATATCCATCCCAATCCATCCGAAAACCGTCTCTCGTGTCGGGGGCAATAACAAACAAACAGCTGACATATATCTTCCATCTCTCTCTATGGTGCGTATATATAATATATATATTGAAGAGCGGCGGAGAGAGAAGGACGACGAGGAGGAATTGGAGGCGCGATGGCATTTTCCAACATGTCTATGGATGACAAACAGCACAGCGACGAGTCGGGATTGAAAGAGGAGAGTTGTGTGTGCGCGAGCTATTGATGCTGCGCGAGAGCGCCTCTCGCGTATTTCTTGCGGGAGAAAAGACGTTGAAGAGAGAGATTCTGACGAATAGAATGCCGTCGCTCTTGTCTGAACCTCTCCTCTCTCTCTCTCTCTATTTCTATATAGGTACTAGACTAGGCTATGATATGCTGCCGTTCTTGCTAGCTCCCGTGTGCCTCGCGCCCCTCTAAAGAAATCTAGCCTTTTCTCTCCGACGACGGCGGCGACGGCGGCGACGTATTCTATGCACTCGCAGCTATATGTACTATGGGGAAGCGGAGCGTCTGGCCAGGGACGATCCGGCCCACTCCTCTTTCCTACCCTACCCCTGAAGGTAAAGAAGATCAATACCTGCTGCTATACAACCGGTCGCGCACTAGCTAAAGCAGCTGCTGCTCCGTATTTCTCTACAAGTATTATATGGCTCCTATAAGTAGAATAATAGGCGCGCCGGACGGACGGAGCGGTTTTTTTTTTCTTCCCGTACCGCCTTCCACATCAGCAGGAATTAATATTTGCGTCCGCAGAGGCCACATCCATCTCTCGGGCCGATCGGTCAAGATGTCGACGACGCCCGAGCTTTTTTAGTCGCGCGGCGCCCAGAATAATATATTATTCTCTCGGCATCTTCCAGGGATATCATCGTCCTATTGACCTTTGTTTGGCCGTCTGTGCCGCGATTGTTTATTATTACCGCAAGCTCTCCTTTATCTTATTCCAGCGCAGTACTACCGCCGGATGATTGAACGGCGCTGATGCGGAGATGGGGAATCTTTGCGGCTAATTTGGCTCGTTTTTTTTGTTGTTGTTGTTGTTGTTGCAAATGAGCCCGGTTCCTTTTTTCCCTCTCAATGTGTTGTTGTTGTTGTTGCCTGTATGGGCCGCTCCATCGACTGGAAGCCAGAAGAAAGAAGAAAATGATGATCGGCACAAACACGAAGGAGGAGCGCTTCTTGGCTCTGTTGCCAATCTTTTTTTTCTTTCTCTTTCTCTGATAGAGATGGGAGCCGATCGACTGGGTCTTTGGACCACTTTAGACGGGCAAAAGCGGCATCGGGATCTTCATCCAATCTTGGCCCCTGACGAAGCCCGAAAGCCAATGGGAAACGCTTCTCTTTCTCATTTGGGTGCGCAACACTCGGTTCTGTGTACTCCGCCATGGAAATTCCGCTATGAAGTTCCTCTCTAGACGCGCGGTTTGGGGAGCAGCAGAGCTGGAAATCCAAACTCTTCATATTATGAATTGAAACTTGAAGCTACAGTATATATACTGTTGCTGCCGCGCGCTCTTGCAGTCTACCTCATATTGACTACCTCAAGTTGCCCGGTATATCCGACCGAAAGTCAAAGAGCTAACGGACGGGCGCGGTAGCTCGACGACGACTTTATTCACATAATGCTAGAGGATGCGAAAAGAAAGATGGGGGAAAGAAAAAAAGAGGATCGTGAACCACCTAGAGCGGTCTTCGTGCAGGGCGCGCAGCACACAGCACGCTGATCTCATTAGCGTCTCGATGAAACCAACTTTGTCAAGGGAGACTGTTTGTAGCCGCACGCGCGCAATATAGCGCTCCGCCTTCTTTGCCCGGGCCAAGTTGGCCGTCTGAGGAGCAAGACGAGCCGGCATCAGACGGAGAGAGAAGAGTCAATCCGCATAGAGAACAGCTCTAGAACAGCTCTTGGAAAAGGATTATATAATGGGACGCCTGGAATCTTGTTTTGTGTCAACAAGACGCCTCTCTATTCTTTCTTTTTTTAAATTGTAACTCTTTGGCCTCTTTACCTGACAAACGTCATTCGTTTCAAACGAGGCGACGGGCCAAGATTTACATATTTCACCCCCTCTCAGCTGCTCTAGATCTCGAGTGTCTGTAAATTGGAGCGGAGCTGGAGAGAGTTGGATGGGCTTTTCACACCGAAAATCCTTTGAAAATCCGCCTTTGCTGTTGCCTCAATTACTCTTTGAATCGCAAATTGGAATCAATGTTAATGAAAGCAACGGCTTTGTAAGGTGCTGCGGCCTTTCGCCAAACTAATATACGGCCTCTTTTAAGTCGTCGTCGTCGCCGCTCTAGCTCATTTATTGTACACGGCCGCCGCTGCCGCCGTCGTCCTTACTTAGCTCACCGCTAATGCCATGCAGCTCCGCATACTGATGGTGATAAGTGTCTTACTCGCGACGGTGTAGGAGCAGAGCAGCACGGACGGCGAAAAGGGTTGATTGTATCGAATAATCGCCAGCGCTCGTCTGTCTCGCTTCCGCCGGAGCGTGATAAGAGTTGACCGGGGCGGAATCGACGGCCGTCTGACGGCTCCAGACGAATGATGATGTGTGTGTCTATACTATATCTATGTATACTATGTCTCTCTCTCTCTGTGCGCAACGGAGAATACCCGAAAAGAAGAAGAGAAAGAGTAGAGAGGTAAAGAGAAGCCAATCGAAGGGGACGGCCTGGGGCTTTTCGGTGTGTTTGTCGTCGTCTTGGGTTCCAAACGGCACGGACAGCTGGTATGATGATGGCCGTTGGAAAGCAAAAGAGAGAAAAAGAATTCTTTCGCCTCGTCGTCGCTCTTTTCACGCACATCATTGCCTTCGATTTGACGGCGAAGAAGAATAGAAAAGGCGAAAAGCGGCAATTTAAAAAAAGAGAGAAAAAGAGAAGCTTATATTCGTTTTTCTCTCGCTCGTCTCACTGTTTCCCTCTCTCTCTATACTCCGGAGAGAGAGAGGAAGAGGAAGGAGCTTATATCGATTGGGCGGACATGACGAACGACAGAACCCCGAGAGTTTCAACTTGCGTGCTGCGCGTCTCTAGCTCCTCTGCATGTCGCCTCATAAATTTCGACAATGCCGCGCAAGAACTCGCGGTCGCAACCCGAGTCTGAAAAAAAACAAAAAAACAAATGCACCCGGACTCAATGAGAGAGGGAAAATGCCCCGGCAATGTTTCCCAAGAGATGTATAAATACCCGCACCACCGTCTCTATAATACTAGCCATGCAGTTTTTTTTTCTCTCTTTCCCGTCTGTCCGTTTTTCGGTTGTATTATGCATGTAACGATGCCGACTATACAAGCTGTATAGCCAGGCTCCACCTCATTCCGGAAGTATGCCACCGACGCCCACCTCCTTTCCTAACGGAGGGAGGAAATATATAAAACATTCCTCCATTTGAATATCGAGTGGCCTCCACTGTGTATACATACAATATCGACTGACGGAAATTCTTCTTCTTCTTTCCCCGAAAAGAGCGGCCTAACAAGGAGAGAGGGAGATTGTTAGAGTCCTAGACGTTATATATTCCGTATGGATCTTACACGCTACAACAGTTCCGTGACACAACTGAACGCTAGTTTTTTTTGTGTATTTTTCCAAGAAGAGAAAGAAATAGATATCGATTGGAGGAATGTTGTCGGTCATGCCGGAGAACCGCACAAACGAATATCTTGACGCGTCGCAGACAATGACACATCGTTGGGTCCGTCTGGGCAGTCCGGCCGCTGCTGCGTAGTAGGCAGCCAGTCGTCTAGTAGTACCGTAGTAGTTTTTGATATTTACATAAAAAAAGATGGAAAGCTTTAGACATAAAAGACGGTTCTTTTCAATATAAAGATATCTATTGGTATCCAGCACAAGACTTTCTCTATAATAACCAAACAGAGGAGGATTCGCATCTAGATTGCTTCCGACTGCCGCCTTCTTCTTCTCCGAGATCCTCCTTCTTATGGGGGTAGACGCTCGCTTGATTGGGTCGCAGAGATTTGGCTGTGACCCGAGGATGGAATAAAGAGAGGAGACTTGTGTCATTCGTGGAAGAAAGACGATGACCACCACAGCCAATGGTCCTGACGTCATCGATGTAGAGTCCATTCGTCTTCTTGTTTCTTTCTTCCCCCCAGCTCCTCCATTTGTTTCCATTTATTTCGGCTCTTTGTTGTTTGACACGGCGTATTTGAAAAGGTCGTCGAGCAGCACTTGCTGTACTATATATGTAGCCAGCAGAGCTATAAAGGGAAGAGAGTGTAGGCGAGTTAGTAGCAGCAGCAGCACTCGCCGAGAATCAAAATTCAATCCCGAGTGGACCATGCGCGACGAAAGGGGACTTCCTCTCTCTCTGTTCTGTTCTGTTGTTGTTGTTCCAAATCGTACTCGAAAGTCAGTCTTGCGCCCGGATGAGGAACGACGTACGTAATGCAATTATGAACGGGCGATTCGAGCAAGTGGAAATGCGATGCTCTCTGCTGCTACAACAACAACAGCAGTCGCCGCCAACACAACGAAGAGAGTGAGACTCTGCAGGCTGGCTCTCGATCCTCCTCCCTCGAGATGCGCCGTCTGGCCAGAATCGGCTTCATTGCGCATCGTGTAGCCCTCCTTCGCTGTCAAGTGAAAATAAGAAAAAAAGGGGAAAAAGGGGATAGAAAGAAAGATAGAGGAGGGCTTTCTGCAGCGGACTTGGTTGCACTGGCAACAGTCGGTAGACGACACGAGCTGAAAGCGGTCGTGAGTGGAGGCGCGTGACACGACAACAACAACAGCTCCAGACGAAATTACGGGCCTCTCTATTAGACGGTCTCTCGCGTTTGGAAAGCTTCTGGTGGCTTGAGTCTGGGCGATGTGTTGCCGCCCACTGTTTTCAGTGTGATAGATCGTGTCCGGATCTAGGTGAAATTTTCAGGTTGGCGGAGGGAAAGGTCGACGACGCCTGGAATAGAAAAGCGACGGAAGACTCGTTAATCATGAATGGGACGAACCACTGTTGCTGCTGCTGCCGCCGCCGTCGACTCTGTCGTCGTTAAGGACGAATCTCTCACTCCTCCAGTTTCACCTGCCTTGGTGATCACCAGCACAGTCCCCCTCTACGCTCGTGGCTGAGAGTTGTTGTTGTTGTTTGCTCAAGAGGATAGCCTGCTGGAGCTGGAGTTTCTCCTGCCCACCTGCGATTCCACCATCCAGACCACAGAGCAGCTCACCGGACTGAGGAGATGATGGTACATCTCTGTCCACTGCTGGAAGAATCATTATGGGTGATCTGCAAGCAACGCTAGAGCTCTTTGTGGAGTTGAACAAATTCTACAATGTTGACCTCTTCCAACGAGGGTGAGTTGCCAATCACCAGAAAGAACTCAAACAATATCTGGTCCTCCTGAGTGCAGGATAGTCTCTTGGGCTCCTACGGGGAATGACAAATGGGTGCTGTTGGTGGTGTGAGTTGACTGGTCTGGTGCTCGTGCTGCGAACCCCAGCTGCATCCACTCATTTCTAATGTGAAAGCAAACCCTATCCCTTTGCCTGCAACCTGATACTAGTCGAAGAGAGCTCCCGTGTAACCACCCCTGACGCGGACGTTGCTCTTCCTTTATTGATTGGACGCGCCTTGAACACTGGGCTGGCGCTTTCCCTCGACTTAAACGTAGCTTAGGTACATGATCTCTGTAGCTTACAAACGTCTGGAAAAAGAACGGATTTGGGGCGGAAGGAGAGCCCTGGACAAGGAAACGTCCGACACCCGCAAAACCACCAAAACCCAACAAAACAAAACAAAACAAATCAGACGGGGCTGAGAGCAGCGTCCTGTCCACTCCGAGTGTGTTGACTCTCTCCGTCTCAGACTTATTCTCAATGTCTCACGGTTTGTCCGTCTCTCTTTTTTTCTTTTGCCAACAACAGAATATATCAAGTGCGGGGCCACTTGAGGACGTCGCCCAAGATCGCCGTCAAAGTGGAGGGATCGCTGTACCATCGGTCGGCCAACAACGGCAACGGAGCCGGTGCGGGCAGCAGCAGCAACAGCCAACAGCAGCCAACAGCGGCCTCTACGGCCAACATCGTCCACCCGGCCTGCGTTCTCAACGGCTCCTTCATCAGTCAAACATTCCAAATCCTTTACCGCAACGAAGACGTCTTCCTGGCGGACATGGCTCAATTTAGACTCCACGTCCTAGTGGACAGCCACAAGGTTAGAGTCTCTCTCTTTCTCTCTCTACACTACAGTATATACAACTCACCTCGTCGCTGGCTTTGCCCTTCTTTACTATTGATTTTTTTCTCCCTCCCCTTCTCTCTTTCTCTCTCTCTCTCTCTCTCTCTTTGCCTTCGTCGTCGTCGTCGCGACGCCCTTTCTCTCTCTCTGCCTATTCCCACCTTCTCTCTCTCTCACTCTCTTTCGTCTCTTATTTTTCTCTCCCCCGAGAGAGTGTAGCCGTGTTGTTGATCATTCGGTTTCTTTTTCGTCCGATTAGATTGAGGAGACGCTCGAGCGGCTGGATTTGCATCTGGTGATGGAGTTGTGGTTCAGCGACCAGGGATACAGCCTCGGAGAATCCGGCCTGGATTCGCAGGAGCGCTTCAGCAACGGCAGCGGCGGAGGTGGCGGAGGCAACGGGATCTTGTGCGTTTCGAGCCGGACCTTGCAGCTCCACTTCTCGCCAACGCGCGGCCTACACTACCACCTGCCCGTCCTCTTTGACTATTTCCATCTGGCCGCCGTCACGGTCACCGTCCACGCTTCGCTCATCGCCGTCCACCAACCTTACATCAAGTACGTCATCTCTTATCTTGCCCGCTCGATTCTATACGCCGGCCAGCTCGCCTACTGCTGCTCCGACTGCTCCCAGTTATTAAGAACGGGCAGAGAGAGAGGGCTGGCCGGGACACCGCATTCTTATTAGACCGTGAATGTAAACAGTCTGCTGTCAAGTTTGCTGGGCCACCGAGCGGCAACTCTATATAGTTTTTGTATGGTCTGGAGACCAGCCACAATAAGACGAACTAAAGGCCAGCTGTTGTGTTGTCTAACAAATAAACAACAGAGGAGCAGCGGAGAATGTGTGAGAGAGCAACCACCAGCCCAGCCGTATTCAGGGAGCTCTGCTTTCTTCCTCTGCTGATGTTTAGGATCAAGTAAAGCCGGGCGGGTCCCCGACAGTGGCTCTCTACTACTACTACACCACCACTAGTACATAGTAGTAGTAGTATAGACTACGGGATTTTGTATGGTTGTTTTTCGTCTGCGATCAGAAAAACAGACGTCCGCTTTCTACTCCCACGCTGATTGCTTGCTCGCATTCATTCCCAACCTGTCTTGAGGTTCTTTTCTCGTTCCACCATTCCTTCCTTCTTTTATTTACTCCGTGAAAAGGCTCGGCTCTTAAGCTTGTAGTGCGGTAGGTAGGGGCAACGGTGACCAAAGCCCCTTTTTTTCCATCATTCTTCCCCCCTTCAATGATGGGTTCGTGTCTTTCCGTGTTATTCGATCGCTTTCTCCTTTTTTACCCGTCTTCGCTCACTACTTCTCCTCGGTGGAGGATCAGAGCGCCGATTGCTATCGATCCAGGCCGTTAAGTTTCATTAGAAAAGGGAAATGGAGGAGCCCCCCTCCTCCCCCACAGGAAAAAAGGGGGGAAGAATATATATAACCCGGAAGAGTCCCCTCCGCCTCTTACTATAAAGCCCGGTGGCGGTAAAGAACGACGACGGCGGCAGAAACTCGTCAGGCTAATGGATTCTCAATCTGGTTACGTCAATTTCACCATCGTCTCTTACCATTATTTCTCTTGATTCCTTTTTCTTTCTCGCTGCCTATTTTTATTCGGCGATCGCACGAAATCGCGTCGAATAAAAATCAAAAAAAAGGAGGAGTATGAAACACCTGGTGCAGAGCTGGTGAGTACAAGCGACCATGACAGATGGCCTTCCAATATAAATATCTCGTGCGACTTTTGTTGATGGACGTTATTCTTCTCCGGTTGTGCGCGACAGTCTCATTATCGCCTCCGTTTGTTATGCCCGTCGTAATACTTTTTTCTTATCTTTTATCTTTTTTTGGCCACGTTTCACAGCGCTCCGAGAAGTGGCCGTTCGCGGATGGGCAACAATGCCCGCACGTCGCATTCCCGTTACGACGAATCATCCTTCGATAGTTTCTTCTTCCCTGGAGGGGTAAGGAGCTCTTTCTTCTCTCTCTCTCTTTCGACCACCCATCCGAGTTTAGTGTATAGCGCATAAAAATGGTTGCCCGTCGAGCCCGGGCTGGCGCATAGCCTCCTGACTTGGTTATGGCATCGGTTTGTTTGTCCTCTTGATTGATGTTTCGTTCGTTTTCTTCTCTTTTTCTTTCTTCCTCTTTCTCTTCTTCTTCCTTCTGCGTCTTTATCGACTCTCCAAAACTGCTCCTCGCTCCACCCCGCCGGCCCCTACCGACGATCGATACAAACCATCCCGGTTCTTCTCTCGTTCTCTTTTCACTTCTCCTTCACCGATCCTTTGATCCTCTTGCTTTCGGGGAACCCAGACTGGAGTCAAGTCGACAGGTCATGCCGGTTGGCGGTTGGCTCAAGCCCGACAGGTCCACCGGGATGTCTGCAGTTTGCTCTCGGCGTCGGCCGAATCGCTGCGCTCCGCCCGTCGACGCTTCTTGCACGAGATGCCCGAAGAGGAGGAGCGCTCCAGGCGCAGTTTGGGCGGAGGTGGAGGAGGAGGCGTCGATGAGACAATACCGCCGTCCACGTCCCAGCTGGCCCTGTCGCTGGACGGACACGCCGCCGACTGCGAAGAGGAATTTGTGGCGGCCGCCAACAACGAGATCGGCCAGCTCTGCGCTCAGAACGTTCTCCTCTGGAGGCAGTTGCTGGACGTCTTTGCCGGAAGCGAGCCCGTCCGTTTGATGCTGGCCCAGCAGCATCATGCATACAGAGTCAGACGATTCGCCGAGGCCTTCTACGTCGTCAACCACCCGCGGCCGGCCATGGCCAACTGCAACGATGCCGATGTCCACACTTATCTCTACGTGACGGAGGCTCTCCGCAAATCCAGGTGACTTTTGACTTGACTTGACTCATCGACGTTCGTGCCCGTCTCACTTACCCTCTCTTTTGTTCCTAGGTATCTGGCCAGCTTGCCCCCACTGCCCGTCGAATGCCTGGAAATGAACGGCGACCTCAACACTTTGCCCATCATTTTCGAGGACCGCTACGAGCCGGCCAACATCAACACTGGCTCGACCAAAAGGAGATCCACGGCCGCTAATCCTCAGCCCAAGCCGACGACACCGCAACAGCCGGACGGACAGGATTTCCAGCAGCCCATCTACGAGGAGATCAATCCACAGGTGAATCAATCGACTCGACTCGTCGCCGTTAGTGCTCGAGGCTCTTACTTTTTTTGTTGTCCTTACTTGACGTCTGTCTGTTTTGTTGACGTCGCTTGATGAATGATTCAGACGCCATCCGGCAACAAGAATCTCTTACAGCATCATCATCATCATCAGCAGCAGCAACAGCAACAACAACAACCCCAACAGTCGTCGCGACAATCGGCTCCTGCTACGTTGGTCGTGAATCACGTCTATCGATCGTTGCCTCAGACGCCGCTCATCAGCGGCACTTCGCCGTCCGTCCCACACACGCATCCCCTCGCTCAGCAAGAATTTCTACTGGGAGATCACAGACGACGCTCGTATGGCGGCGAAAAGGGCCAACTTCAAGCGGAATTAGCGCGCGAACCAGCGTCGGCGGCTGCCGGTTCCTCATCACGTCCGGCCGCAGCAGCCGCCGCCTCCGCCGAAGACGACGACGACGAAACCGGGGAGAGTCGCGATGTCGACGACGTCATGGACCACTCAAAGGACAATGGTAACTCGGCAAGCGGATCACGTTTCAAATTCCGGCCGTTGGCCACGAGTAAAAGCTCGGAGAACTTTCATCAACTTAGACGCGTCGCCATGGCAACGGTAAATCGGATTCGAGAAAATGATTTATGCTGTCATTTTGGGTCCAACTCGCCCGGCGCTCATTCGATTTTGGCTCTCCGTCCTCCTTACTTAACTAGGCTGCCAGACGAAATCCATCTCTTCCGGTCAAATTACTCGGATACAAGCCCCTGGTGGAGTGTAGCAGCAGCGGCTCGGCTAATCCGCCGCAGTCCAACAGCGAGTCCCTTCCGGATCTGAAATGCGCCTCGCCCAGCCGACAGGCCGTCTCCCACCAGCAGAGCAGGAGGCCGCCGTCATCCGAGCTGGCGTTCGGTCACAGTGTCTCGGACCCGGCTCTGGTCCGCGATGCCAACGGACGGACTCTGAAGACGGGCGACGCCATGTCCAAGGGCATGATGCCCACCAGTCCGCTCATCGAGCGTCTCCGAGCCGACGGATTGAACTCGTCGGCCAGCGACTGCAGCGACCAGAGCGGATGGGTCTCGTCGACCGTGTCGAGTCGTCACAGCAGCCCGCCGCCAACGGCCCGTCACCGTCACCAGTGCGACGACGAGCCCACCTACCCTGAACGTTACCCCGAACTGGAGCCCGTTCCGCTGGCTCCGCCGGAAGAGTTTCAAGTATTTTGATACCTACCTACGTACCTACGTACCTACCTCATATTCCCGGCCTCGTCTCGGTCGCGTTTGAATGCTGCAGTGCTCCTGCTTCTGACTGCTGACGCATCCATAACTGGATATCTAATTGACAGTCTTTGTCTGATTCGCAGGATCCGCCGCGGCTGAGGAACTTTGCCGCCAAACGGTTCAACCTGAACTCGATGCTCATTTCACCCAGGCGAGACGCTCCACCTGAGGGCACTCGTGGGACATTTCGCAGCCTCGGCGAGGACGTCAGCGGCAGCGGCAGCGCCAGCGCCAGCAACGGCAATCAACCTAATAGGAACAAGCCGCGCCCACTCAGTCAAGAAGTTTGTGTTTGACAACTTCTATATCTATATATCACACAACTTTTCGTTATATTAGAGTCGAGTTGAATCGATAGGTTCAGTCGTCTAATCTCCCTTTGGTTTCTCCATGCAGGAACTCCGTTTGCTGCAATTGCTCTTGTATGAAATGTGCCGTCCTGGCCAGCCAAATCCGCTCATTAGAGCCTTGTCTCATTCCCTTTACGAGTCGCTGGCCGTTTCTTTGTAAGTTTGTCCGCTCGGACGTATTAGTTGCGTGTAGTAAGAAGAAGTAGTAGTAGTAGTAGTAGTAGTACTGCCGCTTTGCTGTCTATCGGGAAGCCACTTCTAATGGTTAAATAATGATGGGTCTTAGGTCCTTGACATCCAACAATCCTGCCGGCCAGAATTACAAACTGCTTGAACCAAACGTTTCCCATTCAACGTCTCTGCCGTGCCTCATTAAAAATCATGATGACGAGACGCTGGACTTGCACCCTCTGCATTCGCAATACCAACAAAATCAACGTCAACTACAGCAGGAGCAGCAGCTGCACCAACAGCAGCACGTCCAGGAGCAAAGGGCCCCACTCAATCCCACGATACAGCAACGATCCGTTTCGCTATCGACTCTGCAGCCCAAAGTAGCCCGAGACGAGACTTTCTTCCTTTTTTCGCATTTGTAAACATGGGAATCGATCTAAAAGGAAGTCTATTTTTTAGGAAGAGAAGCCGGAAACGGAGGGTGAAGAACTCCTGCAGCAGAAACTGGTGTCGATGTTGGGCGACGGCACACTATCCTTCCTCAAAGCCAAGGAAGATTTCAAGCGACAGATTCACTTTAACGGCACACTTTACTCGGATATTCACCCGATCAATTCGACGTCGCCTTATTTCCACGTGGCTGAGGAGTTGAGACCCTTCTCACCCGAAGGACTGCATTTGATCGTCTGCGTTCACGGACTCGATGGCAACTCGGCCGATCTCCGATTGGTCAAAACTTATCTGGAACTGGTCCTGCCTGGCTCAAACTTGGATTTCCTCATGTCCGAACGCAATCAGGTACCTAAACAAGGCCTCCAATTTTTTTAAATTTTTTTTCTCAAACACCAAATGGAGCGCCGGATCGTTAATCTTTCGGGAATCGCTCTTCAGGGTGGAACCTTCAGCACGTTCGACGCCATGACCGACCGACTTGTTTCTGAAATCTTATGCTACCTGGAGGGCAATAATCTCAATCCAAAGAGGATCAGTTTCGTCGGCCATTCTCTGGGCACCATCATCATACGATCGGCACTCACTCGCCCGCAGATGCGACCTCTTTTGCCCAAACTCCACACTTTCCTCTCGCTCTCTGGCCCTCACTTGGGCACGCTCTACAACTCCTCCGGATTGGTCAATATGGGTTCGTTTTCGATAGTGCCTTTTTTTATTGACGACCAGCACCGAGCGTCATTGTTGTTGTTGTTTTATACTTTCCGTACAGGTTTGTGGCTGATGCAGCGTTGGAAAAAGTCGGGCTCGCTGCAGCAGTTATCCTTAAAGGATGCTGAAGATCCGCGCAATTCCTTCCTCTACCGATTGGCACGGAGCTCCGAACTGCACCATTTTCGTTACGTCATCCTGTCCGCATCGGCTCAAGATCGTTACGTGCCGCTCCATTCCGCCCGCATTGAAATGTGTCGAGCCGCCGTCAAGGATCCGACCGTATTAGGTAATTGGGTAGAAAGAGATGAAAGGGCAAATCAAAGACGAAAAGGATTGCATCTCGTTGTAATTTACCCACCCATTCACAGGCACTATCTACCAAGAAATGGTTCACAACATCCTCGGCCCATTGATGAACAATGACAAAGTCACGGTGGTTCGTTACGACATCCATCACGCACTGCCATCGACGGCCAACGCTCTGATCGGCCGTGCCGCGCACATTGCCGTACTCGATTCAGAGCTCTTTATTGAAAAATTTCTGCTCGTCGTCGGTTCCAAGTACTTTCAATGATTCACGATCTCACTCAAGTCCTCCGCCCGCCCAGTCGTTAGCGTTCTCCAGTTGGTCCGAGAAAGAAAAAAAG
The DNA here is from genome assembly GCA_022539655.2 of Ceriodaphnia dubia. Taxonomy (NCBI): domain Eukaryota; kingdom Metazoa; phylum Arthropoda; class Branchiopoda; order Diplostraca; family Daphniidae; genus Ceriodaphnia; species Ceriodaphnia dubia. The sequence goes on along the minus strand of JAKUCG020000230.1, from coordinate 142,030 downwards.
GAAGAAAGAAAAGAAGAGAACGAAATAAGATGGTCCACGGAAACGCCTTGCTGGAAACCTAGTTTAATCTCGTTTGTACAGTTCAACTTGACTCAAAACAAAAATGAACCTCTGGAAGGAACAAAAAAACAAGAACAAATATTGAAGTGGAGCAAAAAAGAATCTGGTCAACCGTCCAATGCTACAATAAGAAGACGCGAAGAAAGATGAGAGACAGTCAGACTCTCCCTCAATCGTACTAATCGTGTACATAAGATTTGACAACAAAATATCTATCTTTGACGAAAGTTTTTGTTCCCTGTTGCACGGTTGAAAATCTAATCCCTGTTTCTTTCCATTCTGTCGCTATTGAATTTGAATTATTTTGTTTTCTGTTATGAAGTTTGATGCAATCACCATGTCTTGCTGGTCTTCCCAGTGAATAATTAACTTTGTAGAGAGGATTGGGGACTAGTTTGGGGATGTTGTAGAGGATTGGGGTTCGGTTAAAACCAAGCTTCAAAAAATATCAAACGATTTCAATTATTGAACCAAATTTTTTCTCAAAACAATACCAGCATGTTGTCTAAAGATAGAAAAAGTAAAGAAACCAAAACCGCTCATACTTTTGCACTCGTCAAGAAAGTTGAATGGGCCATCAATTTTTCTGATATCATGTAATCTCGTCCTAATCAGTTCTAATCTCTTGAACCTCTTTGACATTTTGTTCAATTGTTGTTCCGTCTGCCTGAGCCAATCGACCTGAAAAAAACTAATTGTACTCTTTTTCATGCGCCCAACAGTCGTGCAATATCTGCTTGTTCTCTACATATGACATTGCTCTTTTCATTTCAAATCTTTATACCGCTGTTGCCCGTCACAGCAGCGCTTCGTTTGCGTGGGTATAAAAAAACATTACTTTAAATAGTAGTATAGTGTCGTCTTTCGACTCGATTCGCTCCAAAGAACTAATTGTTCTTTGGTTAGCCAGAAGGAAAGAAAACTCGCCAACTGTGTATCCACTCATTTCTTTCCTCTGTCCAACTGGCTCAGAGCGTGTTTGGGTGAAATTACACAAGTTGGAGTTGACGGCTGTCGACTCTCCACATCGTAAGCAACCTCTTTTTTTCCTTTTTCAACAACTTTACAACGCCTTCAAAGTTAACAGCATTCAACACACAGCTCGTTACTCTCGATGAACTCTACAAATTAGGGGAGAGCGGACCCAAATTGGACAAAAAATTTTTTTGTCCATAACTCGAAAAAATGTTGGGTTACAGATATAAAAATTATGCAAGATTGCAAAGTGTGCTTTGTTTTATCTTCTTGAATTTTTCCAACGATATCCATATAGTACGATAGGAAGAATCGATTTTAGAAAAAAAATGGAAAAAGTGGGAGAGGAGGAAAAAATTGGGGGAGAAATAGGACAAGGGGTGTACGAGATTGGACATGTTGAATAACAATTAAAATATAAATTAGTGACCCCTTTAAAAATATAGCTGGTACCTTATTCATTAACCAATAACTCCGTGAAAAGAAAAATTCCAAAAACCTTTTAGTGTTCGAGAAAAATGAAGTTATGAGTGAAGGGGGGAGAACGAACCGAGAACTGGACAAGCTTCAATTTCATTGGTCGAAAAAATTTAAGTAGGAGGGGCTTCCGCTGGCTAGGACCTAATACAGGTCCAGTTTCATCCCGAAAAGCGTGTCCCAACTGACCCACCAAAAGGCCTTTTTTTAAATCGACCACAGTTAAGATTCTTAACTTAAGAAACTAAGGATTTGAAAATTAAGAATGAACATGGAAATTGTTGATTAATGAATGTTCTACAATGTGCAATCAAGAGAATAATTTTTCATGTCTTATTTGCTTTGCAATCAGAAAAATAGGGGGATGAGACGGGAACGATTTGGGCCCCCTTTTTCGCTTTTACCGTTTATTTAAACAACTATCATATATATTTTATTGAGAAATTTCATCCCCAAATGAGGTTTTATTTTCCGAATGCACCTTAATTTTTTGAATCGGATTAAAGGAGAACTCTTCTCGTTATTGCGTTTGCCCAAGTTGGTACTTGTCCAATTTGGGTCCGCTCTCCCCTTTACCTACTCTAAATGGCACCTCGAGCGTACAGCGTCAGCATTTTCAAAAAAGGGAAAAAGTTGGACCCTTGAGTGACGTATGGAAAAAGAATACGTAACTTGATGAACCACTTGTCTCGAAAGGTGTTTTTATGTAGTTCACGCGTCGAAATTTTCGAAATAAATCTAATCAATCCCATATTAACCACGTTAATTCAATTTAACTAAATGACTAATACATGCAATCAAAGAATGAATCGTTTTTTCTTTATTCCCCTAATTTTCAGAAACTAGTTATTTTTCACTGTTTTACGAACGCACCCTGATTTCAATGTTTACAATAAACAAATAACAAAAAAAAGTGGAATCAAAGATGGCCGCTTTTTCGTCTTTTTTTGAGATGGAAATAGCATAAATGTCAAAAAGGTTTGACATTTTATTGTGCCAAAAGGTGCTTAACGTTAATTAGTAGCTTTGTCATTACATAGTTAAATAAATTTTAATTCAACATAGAATATTTGGTAATTTATCACGTTCCCGTCTATCCTATTGGTGGAAATTGGCGACAATAAAGCTTTTTGGGGGACCTCAGAGAGAGCGGAGCCTATCACGTATCGCGTTAAAGACCCCTAAACCTTTGGTTGATTTTGATTACAAAATCCCTCAGGGATAATTGCCGATAATTCTTTTTACAATCAAAGCTGAACGCAAGTCCAGTTTTCCTGTTTACCCAGGCAGCACTAGTATATTCGGTGGGATATCCATAGGATATGCCAAAAATTAAGCCGGATATACGTTTTTCATCCAAAGGGATAATCGAGGAATATCCCAGGGATATCCATAAGTCGCTTCCGTAAATGCCCTTACTACAATATCCATTGGATATCCACCCAAAATGGGAAAAGAGTAAACGGTTATGAAAATATCTTTCTTCAGCCCATATATCACTTACTCCAATCTACGATTATTTCTATGTCTCCATCCGGGATCGAACCATGGACCTCTTGACTGGCTTGCCGCAACCTTAACCACTACACCATCAAGATCTCAATTATGCCAATAATAGAAGTATTTATATATCAACACGTGACTTTGTAAAAAAAAAAAACGTTAGACCAAAACCAAATTGCCAACAAGCATCCCATTTGTATTTATTTCTGTATCTGTTACTACATTATTTCCTATTAGGCCATTGTTGTAAATCTTTAACACCCCAATTATTTAGTCATATTAAGTTAACATTAAATATGAAATACACTATTTTAATGTTAGCTTTAAGGATTATATATTTAACATGGAGCTAATTATTTTACAAGAAATACGAGATTTTTTTTAAACAAAGAGACATTAATAAGAGTAGGGGAGAGCGGGCCCAAACAGTGGACGAAACAAATTATTTTGTCCGTATCTCAAAATAATAGAACTAGGGAAACAAGTAATAAAATACATTTGTAGAGCGTATTTTATTCCACGACCAAAAATTTCTGAAAATAAGTATCTTAAATAGAGTAATCATAAGTGAGTTTTAAAATTGCGAAAAATGTTAGGAGGGTCTCTTACTTGGGGGGAGGGGCAGGATAAGTGGGGGACATAGTTAACTCTCTAGTTAACTGTGTTAACTAATTAGCTAAATCTCCAAAACGAAAGAGAGAATAATTTGAAAAAACAATGGTTTGGTACATTATTTATCATACGCGAAAACACCCAGAGCCGGCTGTGACATGTCGCGGATTTGGTTTAGATTTTAAGAATGGGTTCTCTATAGGTTCAATTAAAGATGTACCAAAGGATTTTTTTTTTAATTTTATTGGGTTCGACTTTTATCGATTGTCAAAGTTACGAATTTTTAATAAAAGTCCGAAAAGGGTTAATTTTATAAATAATTATTTAAACTGAAACGAGTTTGAGAATTGTTCAATATTATAAATGTAACAGGCTAATATTGTCCTAAACTTAATTTTAACTTTCCTTGAATCGGTATATTGTATTTAGTTCTTATCACATTTTGAAAGTTTGACGATAATTTAATTACATTTTAATTGGAGATAAGTAATTGATAATAAACACATATCAATCCTTAAACAGGTACTTCAACAGAAATGAAAAGGAAATAATAGCAAATATATTGGCAGGATAGTTATGTAGCGACGTCCTTTTCAAGTCACAAATTTTATCAACTGAGGTTTCAAAAAGAGAAATATTATTGATGTCCAGAGAATAAACAATTTGAATATCCAACGAATATCGCTATCGGGTTATTCTCGGAATATCCAACTACCATCAGAGTGGATAGTGATTGCGAACGCATTAAGGGTATGTCCCTTGGATATCCTAAGAATATACTGTGCTGCCTGGGATTAGCCAATATTTGCATCATTTTCCATCAGATATCCTATACTTATTGAAATCCGGTCCAATTTGAAGCTCTTGAAATCTTTAACGTGCTCCATTAATATCATTGTGTGGTTTTGCCTCTGAGAAAAGCTAGGACGATTTGGATATGGAGTATGTTTTTTTTAAGGTCTGACGGGCGTACTCAGGTTTGAGTAATGCCCCACTTTATTGTAGCATATTCGGTTGATTTTCACATACATACATACGTCATCGCATGGACGCGCCATCGCAGGTTTGCGGGAACTAGCTGGGGGGGGGGGGTTTATATGATACATTTTGTTCATGGAATATACTGGATAGATGTTTGATGGGACTGATAGATATGATAGATGTTTGATGGGACTGAATTTGGTGAGTTACACAGAGCATGAAGGGGGGAGATTAACAGGATGTAATAGGCAAACGAGCAGACATATGGAGATGATAATCGGGACTAGGTGATTATAGCTTATGTTCTATCAACAATTTCGATAGCCGCTTAGCATAGTCAAATTTATATTTTCCTTCCTTTGTTTTTCATATTTCATGGACATTTTCCTTCAACTTCAGACTAGGTTTAACAGAGAACGTGAGATGATAAAAGGACGTATTTGGTCCCAATTTGAATCGTTTGATCTCTTTTATGTGCTCCCAAAATATCGTGGTGATGTAAGGCCCGTGAAACGTGCAGCAAAGATTATAATATGTTCGAAATTTCACCGACACTTTCCTTCAACTTCCGACTGGGTTTAACAGAGGATGTGATATGATAAAAGGACCTACTTGGTGCCATTTCGAAGCTCTTGATCCTCTGCACTTTCTCTAGAAAAATCATTTGTTGGTCTTGCCTTCGGGATACACTGAGACAACTGGAGTATGTTCCATCAACAATTTTTTCGTCTATCAACTTCCGAATGAGGTTCATCCTGAACACAAAATTGCAAAAGGTCGTGCTTGGTCCCATTTTGAACCCCTTGATCTCCTCTACAGTGTGGTTTCCATACGCGAGCCACTTGGTGCAGTGGTTTACATATCAGATGGCTCGGTTTGCGAGCAAGGGAGAGCAACGCCACCTAAGCTATTATTTTCAAAAAACCTATTTTTTTAGACAAAAGTCTATTGAAACTAAGCCCATTCGTCGTCTGAAGCTCATCCTAGTAACCCACACACTTTAGACTTTGAAATCATGAGGCTGGACAAGTTAAATGAACGCATTTCACTTTGGCGCGCATAGATCATAGGGAGAAGTTCAGATTTTGACCAGCATGGCGATGAAAGTGGTGCGGACCGAAAAGTGGCTCGCATGTCGAATTGGCTCGCTTGGTGGGTGGCTCACATATTGAATCCGCACTGTACTTGCTTCATAAATTTTGTGTTGATGGCTGGTTATTTAAGGTAGTTTAAGAACGATTTTACACAATTTATCGTCTTATCACCACCTAGGATCAAACTCCATTAAAATTGATGACGATTTTCGTAATCTACGAGAAATTTGCCACCAAAATGTGGTATTTAAAGGGAAAGTTTAATAATCATCAAAAATCACAAAAATAGGAAGTCTATAGTATGGAAATTTTTTTTGAATAGGCTAAACATCAACACAGCAGATCAAGGGGTTCAAAATGGGACCAAGCACGACCATTTTTAATCTCGCGTTCGTTTGTAGCGTTAATGTTATGGGTTTGAATTAAGATTTAGGTTATTAAATTACTCTGTAAATGAGCGGGAGATAAACAATATCCAATCTTTAGGTAGCAAAGGGAGGGTATCATTTTTAGGTGAAAAATGAAAGTTTGTTTTTTGGAACTACTTATAATCAATCCCCCTTTAAAATAACCTTTGCCTCGTTTACTGGCTCAACATCTATTTTACTTAAGAAAGAATTCAGATATTCTAAAGGATTCTGAATTCAAAATTAATGTTCCTAGGTTGCCATATCGATAGTGCTTCGAGCGCCCATCAACTGATAACGAGTTCGATCCTAGGCAGCGACATATTAATAAAGTCTATCAAATTTTACTTGCTACCTTTAAGTGAAACAAAAGACGGGCGAAAAACTAAGACTAAAACCAAAGACGAGTGAAAAATGTGCAAGTGATGGAAAAAGTCTAAAAAAGCCATCTGTTGAGCCAGGCCGTAACGAATTTTAGCATTAAACCATTAAGAGCCCCCTCATCGCCGGAAGCTACGGGAACTTAATAACTTCGGTATATTCATAAAAATGAATATTACCCTCAGGGATAAAATATGGAGTTAGAAGGATCATTTTGAGACTTTGTTCGACCTTCTAGCGTCTTTCGTTTTTGAGAACATCGAGTTGGAAGATCTTCACCAGTTTTTCGGCAATACCATATTCCTTTCTAATGGCCATGGGTTCTTCAATCGGAAAGACCAACCAGATCTCTAACTATATTAGAAAAAGAGGAGTTAGAAGGATCACATAGAGACCGTTCTTCTACATCATAGACATCGTTCTTCAACTTCTGACGCCAATTTAAAGAGAAGGCGAGGAGATAAAAAGACGTACTTGATCTCATTTTGAAGTCTTTGTTTTCATGTATCTGCTCAAATGATATCGTGCGTATGTAAAGCCCGTGGTACGCTCAGAAAGGATTGGAAAGTTACTTGTTTCATATAGACCGTTCTTTAACTTCATAGACACAGTTCTTCAACTTCTGACGCAGATTAACAGAGAAGGCGAGGAGATAGAAAGACGTACTTGGTCTCATTTTGAAGTGTTTGTTTTCTTGTATGTGCTCCTAAAATATCGTGCGTATATAAAGCCCGCGGTATGCTCAGCTAGGATTGCAAAGTTACTTGTTTCATAGAGACCGTTCTTCAACTTCTGACGGAGATTAACAGAGAAGGCGAGGAGAAAGAAAGACATACATACTCAAAATCATCCTTTAGACTCCCAATTAAATAATATGGCAAGAGATCTGGGTTGTATTACCGATTAAAAAAGCAATGGCCGTTGGAAGTTCAATGGCATAATTGTAAACTGTCGTATAGCGCCCACCTGGTTTTCCTAGTTATCGCAATCCGCTAGAAGGTCGTACAAAGTCTAAAAATGATCATTTAGACTACCAATAAAATAATATGGCAAGAAATCTGGGTTTTATTACCGAGTAAAAAAGCAATGGCGATTGGTAGTTCAATGGCATATTTGTAAACTGTCGTTTAGCGCCTATTTGAATTCTCTACAGATCGCAATCCGCTAGAAGGTCGTGTAAAAATTCAAAATGATCCTTTAGACTCCGAATTAAATAATATTGCCAGAAATCAGGGTTGTATTACCGATTTAAGAAGCAATGGAAATTGAAAGTTCTATGGCATATTTGTAAACTGTCGTTTAGCGCCCATTTGAATTTTCTACAGATTGCAATCCGCTAGAAGGTCGTACAAAGTCTCAAAATGATCCTTTAGACTCCCAATTAATTAATATGGCAAGAAATCTGTGTTGTATTACCGATTAAAGAAGCGATGGCAATTGAAAGTTCTATGGCATATTTGTAAACTGTCGTTTAGCGCCCGTTTGAATTCTCTACAGCTCGCAATCCGCTAGAAGGTAGTACAAAGTCTCAAAATGATCCTTTAGACTCCCAATTAAATAATTTGGCAAGAGATCTGGGTTGTATTACCGATTAAAGAAGCAATGGCCATTGGAAGTTAAATTGCATAATTGTAAACTGTCGTATAGCGCCCACCAGGTTTTCCTAGTGATCGCAATCCGCTAGAAGGTCGTGAAAAACTCAAAATGATCCTTTATATGGCAAGCCGTTCGTATCACTTTTAATGGGGGAAATTTAATCGTAATCGTAAGTCCTGGGTTCGCCTCTGACTATACCCATGATCCTGCGTATGCATTGTTCCCATGCTTACGTACCCAATACTCAGTCCCCTGAACAGCAATTAACTCGCCGGTGCGCAAGGACCTTGCAGGTCCAGATTTCTGTGTAATACTCAAAAATACAGAAGCACCAAAAAATTACCAATACCAATACCAATACCAAAAGAAGGTATCTCTTAATTTATTGTCCATTGCAATTCTTCCTTGCCGAAACCGCATGCGGTTCCCTCCCACCATAGATGGCACGTGATGACATGCCCAGGGCTGGGTGCTGAAGGGGTGGTGGGAGGGAATCGCAGGCGGTTTCAGCAAACGAAGAATTGCAATGAACAATAAATTGTGAGAAAACTTCTTTTTAAATTAACGATTAATCTTTAGGTTGGAAAAGAAATAAAAAGGCTATTTAAATAAGAAAAAAAAATTGCATTGCAATTCCCATTGTAATAGAAGACCCAAATAAGCATTTAAATAGCAAAGCTTCAATTACATTGACCTTTACCTTGTCCTTTACGGGAAGCATTGCCATTAAGATTACCATTACATTGCTGTTTACTAGGCCCATTAGGATGCCGATTACGATTAACTTTTGCCCATTAAAAGTGATACGAACGGCTTGCCATTCCTTTAGACTCCCAATTAAATAATATGGCAAGAGATCTGGGTTGTATTACCGATTAAAGAAGCAATGGCAATTGATAGTTCTATGGCATATTTGTAAACTGTTGTTTTGCGCCCATTGGAATTCTCTACAGATCACAATCCGCTAGAAGGTAGTACACAATCTCATAATGATCCATTAGACTCCCAATTAAATAATATGGCAAGAGATCTGGGTTGCATTACCGATTAAAGAAGCAATGGCCATTGGAAGTTCAATGGCATAATTGTAAACTGTCGTATAGCGCCCACCTGGTTTTCCTAGTGATCGCAATCCGCTAGAAGGTCGTACAAAAACTCAAAATTATCCTTTAGACTCCCAATTAAATAATATGGCAAGAAATCTGGGCTGTATTACCGATTAAAGAAGCAATGGCCATTGGAAGTTCTCTGGCATATTTGTAAACTGTTGTTTAGCGCCCGTTTGAATTCTCTACAGATCGCAATCCGCTAGAAGGTCGTACAAAAACTCAAAATTATCCTATAGACTCCCAATTAAATAATATGGCAAGAGATCTGGGTTGTATTACCGATTAAAGAAGCAATGGCCATTGGAAGTTCAATGGCATATTTGTAAACTGTCGTTTAGCGCCCATTTGAATTTTCTACAGATCGCAATCCGCTAGAAGGTCGTACAAAGTCCCAAAATGATCCTTAAGACTCCCAATTAAATAATATGGCAAGAGATCTGCCATATAAGAGATCTGGCCATTGCTTCTTTAATCGGTAATACAACCCAGATTTCTTGCAATATCATTTAATTGGGAGTCTATAGGATCATTTTGAGTTTTTGTATGACCTTCTAGCGGATAGCGATCTGTAGAGAATTCAAATGGGCGCAAAACAACAGTTTACAAATATGCCATAGAACTATCAATTGCCATTGCTTCTATAATCGGTAATACGACCCAGATCTCTTGCCATATTATTTAATTGGGAGTCTAAAGGATCATTTTGAGACTTTGTACTACCTTCTAGCGGATTGTGATCTGTAGAGAATTCAAATGGGCGCAAAACAACAGTTTACAAATATGCCATAGAACTATCAATTGCCATTGCTTCTTTAATCAGTAATACAACCCAGATCTCTTGCCATATTATTTAATTGGGAGTCTAATGGATCATTTTGAGATTGTGTACTACCTTCTAGCGGATTATGATCTGTAGAGAATTCCAATGGGCGCAAAACAACAGTTTACAAATATGCCATAGAACTATCAATTGCCATTGCTTCTTTAATCGGTAATACAACCCAGATCTCTTGCCATATTATTTAATTGGGAGTCTAAAGGATCATTTTGAGTTTTTCACGACCTTCTAGCGGATTGCGATCACTAGGAAAACCTGGTGGGCGCTATACGACAGTTTACAATTATGCCATTGAACTTCCAATGGCCATTGCCTCTTTAATTGGTAATACAACCTAGATCTCTTGCCATATTATTTAATTGGGAGTCTAAAGGATCATTTTGAGACTTTGTACTACCTTCTAGCGGATTGTGATCTGCAGAGAATTCAAATGGGCACTAAACGACAGTTTACAAATATGCCATTGAACTTCCAATGGCCATTGCTTCTTAAATAGGAAATACAACCCAGATCTCTTGCCATATTATTTAATTGGGAGTCTAAAGGATCATTTTGAGTTTTTGTACGATCTTTAAGCGGATTGCGATCTTTAGAGAATTTAAATGGGCGCTAAACGACAGTTTACAAAAAAGGAAATTGAACTTCCAATGGCCATTGCCTCTTTAATCGGTTATACAACCCAGATTTCTTGCCATATTATTTAATTGGGAGTCTTAAGGATCCTTTTGAGTTTTTGTACGACCTTCTAGCGGATTGCGATCTGTAGAGAATTCCAATGGGCGCTAAACAACAGTTTACAATTATGCCATAGAACTTCCAATGGCCATTGCTTCTTTAATCGGTAATACAACCCAGATCTCTTGCCATATTATTTAATTGGGAGTCTAAAGGATAATTTTGAGACTTTGTACGACATTCTAGTGGATTGCGAGCTGTAGAGAATTCAAACGGGCGCTAAACGACAGTTTACAATTATGCCATTGAACTTCCAATGGCCATTGCCTCTTTAATTGGTAATACAACCCAGATCTCTTGCCATATTATTTAATTGGGAGTCTATAGGATCATTTTGAGTTTTTGTATGACCTTCTAGCGGATAGCGATCTGTAGAGAATTCAAATGGGCGCAAAACAACAGTTTACAAATATGCCATAGAACTTCCAATGGCCATTGCTTCTTTAATCGGTAATACAACCCAGATTTCTTGCTATATTATTTAATTGGGAGTCTAAAGGATAATTTTGAGTTTTTTTACGACCTTCTAGCGGATTGCGATCACTAGGAAAACCAGGTGGGCGCTATACGACAGTTTACAATTATGCCATTGAACTTCCAATGGCCATTGCTTCTTTTATCAGTAATACAACCCAGATCTCTTGCCATATTATTTAATTGGGAGTCTAATGGATCATTTTGAGACTTTGTACGACCTTCTAGTGGATTGCGAGCTGTAGAGAATTCAAACGGGCGCTAAACGACAGTTTACAAATATGCCATAGAACTTTCAATGGCCATTGCTTCTTTAATCAGTAATACAACCCAGATCTCTTGCCATATTATTTAATTGGGAGTCTTAAGGATCCTTTTGAGTTTTTGTACGACCTTCTAGCGGATTGCGATCTGTAGAGAATTCCAATGGGCGCTAAACAACAGTTTACAATTATGCCATAGAACTTCCAATGGCCATTGCTTCTTTAATCGGTAATACAACCCAGATCTCTTGCCATATTATTTAATTGGGAGTCTAAAGGATAATTTTGAGACTTTGTACGACATTCTAGTGGATTGCGAGCTGTAGAGAATTCAAACGGGCGCTAAACGACAGTTTACAATTATGCCATAGAACTTTCAATGGCCATTGCTTCTTTAATCGGTAATACAACCCAGATCTCTTGCCATATTATTTAATTGGGAGTCTATAGGATCATTTTGAGTTTTTGTATGACCTTCTAGCGGATAGCGATCTGTAGAGAATTCAAATGGGCGCAAAACAACAGTTTACAAATATGCCATAGAACTTCCAATGGCCATTGCTTCTTTAATCGGTAATACAACCCAGATTTCTTGCTATATTATTTAATTGGGAGTCTAAAGGATAATTTTGAGTTTTTTTACGACCTTCTAGCGGATTGCGATCACTAGGAAAACCAGGTGGGCGCTATACGACAGTTTACAATTATGCCATTGAACTTCCAATGGCCATTGCTTCTTTAATCAGTAATACAACCCAGATCTCTTGCCATATTATTTAATTGGGAGTCTAATGGATCATTTTGAGACTTTGTACGACCTTCTAGTGGATTGCGAGCTGTAGAGAATTCAAACGGGCGCTAAACGACAGTTTACAAATATGCCATAGAACTTTCAATGGCCATTGCTTCTTTAATCGGTAATACAACCCAGATCTCTTGCCATATTATTTAATTGGGAGTCTAAAGGATCATTTTGAGTTTTTGTATGACCTTCTAGCGGATAGCGATCTGTAGAGAATTCAAATGGGCGCAAAACAACAGTTTACAAATATCCCATAGAACTTCCAATGGCCATTGCTTCTTTAATCGGTAATACAACCCAGATTTCTTGCTATATTATTTAATTGGGAGTCTAAAGGATAATTTTGAGTTTTTGTACGACCTTCTAGCGGATTGCGATCACTAGGAAAACCAGGTGGGCGCTTGTTATGTATTGTCTGCTATTGCTCTCGGCACTTTCCCCTTCCCTACGAGGTATGCTCGTACGGGAAAGACCGCGCGACACTCAATACAGTACTTTGTCTCAATCGGCTCGGTCGAACCTATTCTCACGTTACAACAAAGTGGCGCAGATGGTAGGGTTGGAAATTCAATTTTTCACAGATTGTATCCGTCTATATCTTTCCAATCTTTTGTCGTGAGTGAATTTAACCTAGTGTTTTCTCAAGTACTATTTTCGCTAGTGTTAATTATAAGCAAATTGAGCCATTCTAGCCTGGTAAAAACAGTGTTAGTAGCCCTTTTGTCTGTAGTATACTCACGTGTTCAGTACGTAAGTGTGAGATATTCGATCATTCTAATTGTGCTTCAACGACCGCAACCATGGGCGATGATGCTGCTGCAGCTGCGGCTGCCGCCGCTGGTGTCATCGCGGCCCGGATGTTGAACCATTTTCCCGTCAGCCGATTTGAACCTTTCAACTCCTCTCTCATCACCTGGGACGCCTACAAAGAGCGACTAGAGCAGTTTTTCATCGCTAACGATATAACCGACGAAGTCAAGAAGAAGGCCCTGCTAATAACTTCCCTGTCAGCTGATCATTACAAGTTGCTGACCAATTTCTTTTCTCCTGCCAGCCCTACATCCAAGACCTTTGATGAGCTGTGCGCTCGGTTGAAAACCCATTTTGTTCCTGAAAAGGTGGAGATTGCTGAGGTAAATCGTTTCTACCGTCGTAAACAGAAAGGTACAGAATCAGTGACAGACTTCTTAGCCGATTTACGTCAGCTGGCCAAGGATTGCAACTTTGGAGACTTAAATAGAGCCCTTCGTGATGCCTTCGTGCTGGGCATCTTTGATCCACGCATCCAGTCGAGGCTTCTTTCTACCCGTAATCTAACTTTGGATACCGCTCTCGACACCGCCCAAAGCATGGAGGCCGCTGCCTTACAAACCAAGCAGCTGAGACAACCCGATTCCCCAGCTGGTGATGAAGACGACGATATCCACTACATGAAGCAAAGAGCAGCCGATCAGAAGAAGAAGAAAGCTGCCCCGAAATGTTTCCGTTGTGGTAATCCAGACCACCTTGCACCGGATTGCCCTCACATCGACAAGATTTGCTCTAACTGCAAAAAGAAGGGCCATCTTTCTTCGGTTTGCCAGGGTGAACATCGAGAATCACCGCCACGAAGTGACTCATCCTCGAGAGGTCGCCGGCAGAATCCACGTGGTAGCCGGGTGAATAATTTGGAGCCAGAGGAGGAGCTATTCGATATGCTCTATCACCATGAGGACCAGAATAACTTCGCTTATTCCCCGCGAGTTAAGCCGTTCATTCAACCTGTCGTAATTGACACTCTCTCAGTCGACATGGAAATCGACACTGGATGTTCCGTTACGCTGTTACCCAAGCGTCTTTGGCTGGAATTGGGATCACCCGATCTCAGTTCGTCTACCCTTCGCCTCCGCACATACACCGGAGGTAAACTTAATATTCTTGGTGAATTTGTATCCCCCGTAACCATCAATGGAGAAACCAAATCCATGTTGGTCACTGTCGTTGACGGAGACGGCCCGGCACTACTAGGAAGGAACTGGCTGCTGCAGACCAGGCTGAACTGGCAATCCATGTACCGGATGGGCGACCCCGAGGATTCTGTTCCGGCCGCCATCAGTGACCGGCTCCGTCTATACCGGGACGTTTTCACTGGTGAATTAGGACTTATCAAGACTACCCCTATTCACCTTGATCTGAAAGCGGATGCAGTTCCGAAATTTCATCGGCCTAGACCGGTACCTTTTTCCCTGCACGATCGAGTGAAGATGGAGCTAAATCGTCTAGAAAAGACAGGAGTACTGAAAAAGGTGCAGCATAGTGAGTGGGCCGCTCCTATCGTAGTTGTGGACAAACCAGACGGAGGTACCCGGATCTGCGGAGATTATAAAGTTACCATCAACGCCAACATGCGAGTGGATCAATACCCATTGCCTAGACCAGATGACATCTTCGCTTCTCTTCAAGGCGGAGTTTATTTCAGTAAGCTAGACCTCTCTCAAGCTTATTTTCAACTGGCGCTGGACGAAGATTCACAAAAGTTGGTGACCATAAACACGATTCAAGGATTATATCAGTATACACGTCTTCCATTTGGTGTTGCCAGTGCTCCGGCAAAATTTCAACAGGTCATGGACAACTTGCTTAGTGATCTGCCAGGTGTTCGTGTTTATTTAGACGACATATTGGTGTTTGGTTCCAGTTTGGAAGAAATGTGGAAAAATGTGTGTGCTGCATTACATCGCCTACAGTCGTCAAATGTCCGCTTACAGTTATCTAAGTGCCAGTTCGCCGTCACGAAACTTCCCTTCCTTGGACACGTGATTGGCAAAGATGGATTAGCAACGGATCCGGAGAAAATTAAAGCAATCCAGCAAGCCCGCCGACCTACTTCCGTATCGGAACTTCGATCTTTTCTGGGATTGGCCACCTACTATGGCAAGTTTGTTCCAGCCTTGTCAGCCGTCACTTATCCCCTTAATCAATTATTGAAAAAAGAGAAAGCGTGGAGTTGGAGAAAAGAAGAAGAGGTGGCCTGGTGTAAACTTAAAAACCTTTTGAGTTCAACTACTACCTTGTGTCATTTCTCCCCGGACCTTCCGTTACATCTTGCCTGCGATGCTTCGTCGTATGGTATAGCAGCCGTACTCTCTCATCAGTTTCCGGATGGGTCTGAACGTCCTTTGGCGTATGCATCACGGAGCCTGACATCAGCCGAGAAGAATTATTCCCAATTGGATAAAGAAGCTCTTTCAATAATTTTTGGAGTAAAAAGGTTTCATAATTTCATCTATGGCCGCAAATTTCTTCTACAGACGGATCATAAGCCCCTTCTGGCCATACTTGGCCCTTACTCCGGCATTCCGCCACTTGCAGCCGCAAGAATGCAGCGGTGGGCTATCATCCTAGCGGCCTATGATTACCAAATTGTATTTCGATCTACCACGGACCATGGAAATGCGGATGCCCTCTCGAGATTTCCACTAGAACAAGTTTCATCCGATTCGGCTGGTGCCTTCTGTCATTCCATTGACCTGTTCGAGGGAGCGAATACACCTATAACATTCAGCGACCTGCGTCGAGAAACAGCCATGGACCCAATTTTATCACTGGTATTACAGCGACTCAAAGAGAAGTGGATCGACGTCGATTTCGTTTCGGAATTGACTCCCTTCGCTAAGAGGAAACTGGAACTATCAATTGATCAAAATGTTCTACTTTGGGGACGGCGAGTCATCGTACCAAGTAAGCTGAGAGAAAAAGTTCTAAAATTATTACACGAAGACCACAAAGGCTTGTCACGTATGAAAAGTGTAGCCAGGAGTTACGTCTGGTGGCCTGGAATGGACTCTCATCTCGACCAGATCGTCAAAAATTGTGAAAGTTGCATTTCAACCCGAAACAATCCAGCCAAACTGAAAGATGCTACCTGGCCTATACCAGCCGAGCCATGGAGTCGAGTACATGTAGATTTTGCCGGGCCAGTTCGTGGGAAAATGCTGCTCATTCTTGTAGATGCAACTTCCAAATGGCCTGAAGTGGTGCCCCTGTCAACCGCCACTACGGAAACTACAATCCGTGCACTCCGCTCGATTTTCGCCAGAAGAGGGATTCCATTGCAGTTAGTAAGCGATAATGGGCCACAATTTACTTCGAAAGAGTTTGCCAAGTTCATGCTGTCAAACGGAATTATTCATCAAATGGGGGCGCCATATCACCCCGAAACAAATGGCTTAGCAGAACGCCTAGTACAAACTGTTAAAAAAAGTCTAGGAAGGATGGAAAGTGAGCCCGGTGACTTGATGACCAAAATTAATCGATTCTTGTTGGGTTACAGAAATACCCCACACTCGGCTACTGGGCAGTCTCCGGCCATTCTACTTACAAATCGCCCTTTACGTTCGAGATTGGATCTTCTTTTACCACCTAAGCCGAAAGAAGAGGAATCAGCAGATGGCAGTCAACCGAAATTTCTAATTGGCCAACCGATACTCTCAAAAGATTTCCGTCCGTCGGGTAGCTGGCAACAAGGAATCATTTCAAAACAACTGGGTAAATTCCTTTACGAAGTGAAAGTGGGCAACATGGCTATGAAAAGACACGTTGACCAGCTTCTTCCGGCCTCAAACCGCCCTCCGCTAAAAGCCGATACCAAACTGACTCCAGCACTGATGATCAAGAAAGAAATACCAGCTATTCCAGTTATTCAACTAGACACCCCACTTGCCGAACAGCCGCCTAATCTTCCGCTTAGTACACCAGCATCGGTGGAAGTGGAGCCTCTGCTTGGAAGCAGTGTTGGATCGACTATACCTTTATCACCAGGAGTTAATGCACCGGCCGCAGAAGGACCAACAACAACTAGATATGGACGCGTCATCCGCCGGCCACTACGCTACCGTGATGAAGCTAAAGACGAAACCACTGGAGAAGCAACGCAATAATTTTTTTTTGTCTTCTTTTCTCCCTGTGTGTGTGTTATCATCGCCCTGAACAAAGCAATCATATTTTTTTTTATTATGATGTAGAATTTTGCTTGGGTGAGGGTGTTATGTATTGTCTGCTATTGCTCTCGGCACTTTCCCCTTCCCTACGAGGTATGCTCGTACGGGAAAGACCGCGCGACACTCAATACAGTACTTTGTCTCAATCGGCTCGGTCGAACCTATTCTCACGTTACAAATGCGCTATACGACAGTTTACAATTATGCCATTGAACTTCCAATGGCCATTGCTTCTTTAATCGGTAATACCACCCAGATGTCTTGCCATATTATTTAATTGGGAGTCTAAAGGATCATTTTGAGACTTTGTACTACCTTCTAGCGGATTGCGATCTGTAGAGAATTCAAACTTGCGCTAAACAACAGTTTACAAATATGGAGTCTAAAGGATCATTTTGAGTTTTTGTACGACCTTCTAGCGAATTGCGATCTGTAGGACTTCCAATGGGCGCTAAACAACAGTTTACAAATATGCCATAGAACTTCCAATGGCCATTGCTTCTTTAATCGGTAATACAACCCAGATTTCTTGCCATATTATTTAATTGGGAGTCTAAAGGATCATTTTGAGTTTTTTCACGACCTTCTAGCGGATTGCGATCACTAGGAAAACCAGGTGGGCGCTATACGACAGTTTACAATTATGCCATTGAATTTCCAATGACCATTGCTTCTATAATCGGTAATACAACCCAGATTTCTTGCCATATTATTTAATTGGGAGTCTAAAGGATCATTTTGAGACTTTGTACTACCTTCTAGTGGATTGCGATCCGTAGAGAATTCAAACGGGCGCTAAACGACAGTTTACAAATATGCCATATAACTTTCAATTGCCATCGCTTCTTAAATCGGTAATACAACCCAGATTTCTTGCAATATTATTTAATTGGGAGTCTAAAGGATCATTTTGAGTTTTTGTGCGACCTTCTAGCGGATTCGATCTGTAGGACTTCCAATGGGCGCTGAACAACAGTTTACAAATATGCTATAGAACTATCAATTGCCATTGCTTCTTTAATCGGCAATACAACCCAGATTTCTTGCCATATTATTTATTTGGGAGTCTAAAGGATCATTTTGAGTTTTTTCACGACCTTCTAGCGGATTGCGATCACTAGGAAAACCCGGTGGGCGCAATACGACAGTTTACAATTATGCCATTGAACTTCCAATGGCCATTGCCTCTTTAATCGGTTATACAACCCAGATTTCTTGCCATATTATTTAATTGGGAGTCTTAAGGATCATTTTGAGTTTTTGTACGACCTTCTAGCGGATTGCGATCTGTAGAGAATTCCAATGGGCGCTAAACAACAGTTTACAATTATGCCATAGAACCTCCAATGGCCATTGCTTCTTTAATCAATAATACAACCCAGATCTCTTGCCATATTATTTAATTGGGAGTCTAAAGGATAATTTTGAGACTTTGTACAACCTTCTAGTGGATTGCGAGCTGTAGAGAATTCAAATGGGCGCTAAACGACAGTTTACAATTATGCCATAGAACTTTCAATGGCCATTGCTTCTTTAATCGGTAATACAACCCAGATCTCTTGCCATATTATTTAATTGGGAGTCTATAGGATCATTTTGAGTTTTTGTATGACCTTCTAGCGGATAGCGATCTGTAGAGAATTCAAATGGGCGCAAAACAACAGTTTACAAATATCCCATTGAACTTCCAATGGCCATTGCTTCTTTAATCGGTAATACAACCCAGATTTCTTGCTATATTATTTAATTGGGAGTCTAAAGGATAATTTTGAGTTTTTGTACGACCTTCTAGCGGATTGCGATCACTAGGAAAACCAGGTGGGCGCTATACGACAGTTTACAATTATGCCATTGAACTTCCAGTGGCCATTGCTTCTTTAATCGGTAATACAACCCAGATGTCTTGCCATATTATTTAATTGGGAGTCTAAAGGATCATTTTGAGACTTTGTACTACCTTCTAGCGGATTGCGATCTGTAGAGAATTCAAACTTGCGCTAAACAACAGTTTACAAATATGGAGTCTAAAGGATCATTTTGAGTTTTTGTACGACCTTCTAGCGAATTGCGATCTGTAGGACTTCCAA
Source organism: Ceriodaphnia dubia (assembly GCA_022539655.2). NCBI lineage: Eukaryota > Metazoa > Arthropoda > Branchiopoda > Diplostraca > Daphniidae > Ceriodaphnia > Ceriodaphnia dubia. The sequence goes on along the minus strand of JAKUCG020000230.1, from coordinate 122,657 downwards.
TGGGCGCTAAACAACAGGTTACAAATATGCCATAGAACTTCCAATGGCCATTGCTTCTTTAATCGGTAATACAACCCAGATTTCTTGCCATATTATTTAATTGGGAGTCTAAAGGATCATTTTGAGTTTTTTCACGACCTTCTAGCGGATTGCGATCACTAGGAAAACCAGGTGGGCGCTATACGACAGTTTACAATTATGCCATTGAATTTCCAATGACCATTGCTTCTATAATCGGTAATACAACCCAGATTTCTTGCCATATTATTTAATTGGGAGTCTAAAGGATCATTTTGAGACTTTGTACTACCTTCTAGTGGATTGCGATCTGTAGAGAATTCAAACGGGCGCTAAACGACAGTTTACAAATATGCCATATAACTTTCAATTGCCATCGCTTCTTAAATCGGTAATACAACCCAGATTTCTTGCAATATTATTTAATTGGGAGTCTAAAGGATCATTTTGAGTTTTTGTGCGACCTTCTAGCGGATTCGATCTGTAGGACTTCCAATGGGCGCTAAAAAACAGTTTACAAATATGCCATAGAACTATCAATTGCCATTGCTTCTTAAAGCGGCAATACAACCCAGATTTCTTGCAATATTATTTATTTGGGAGTCTAAAGGATCATTTTGAGTTTTTTCACGACCTTCTAGCGGATTGCGATCACTAGGAAAACCCGGTGGGCGCAATACGACAGTTTACAATTATGCCATTGAACTTCCAATGGCCATTGCCTCTTTAATCGGTAATACAACCCAGATTTCTTGCCATATTATTTAATTGGGAGTCTTAAGGATCATTTTGAGTTTTTGTACGACCTTCTAGCGGATTGCGATCTGTAGAGAATTCCAATGGGCCCTAAACAACAGTTTACAATTATGCCATAGAACCTCCAATGGCCATTGCTTCTTTAATCAATAATACAACCCAGATCTCTTGCCATATTATTTAATTGGGAGTCTAAAGGATAATTTTGAGACTTTGTACGACCTTCTAGTGGATTGCGAGCTGTAGAGAATTCAAACGGGCGCTAAACGACAGTTTACAAATATGCCATAGAACTTTCAATGGCCATTGCTTCTTTAATCGGTAATACAACACAGATCTCTTGCCATATTATTTAATTGGGAGTCTATAGGATCATTTTGAGTTTTTGTATGACCTTCTAGCGGATAGCGATCTGTAGAGAATTCAAATGGGCGCAAAACAACAGTTTACAAATATCCCATAGAACTTCCAATGGCCATTGCTTCTTTAATCGGTAATACAACCCAGATTTCTTGCTATATTATTTAATTGGGAGTCTAAAGGATAATTTTGAGTTTTTGTACGACCTTCTAGCGGATTGCGATCACTAGGAAAACCAGGTGGGCGCTATACGACAGTTTACAATTATGCCATTGAACTTCCAGTGGCCATTGCTTCTTTAATCGGTAATACAACCCAGATATCTTGCCATATTATTTAATTGGGAGTCTAAAGGATCATTTTGAGACTTTGTACTACCTTCTAGCGGATTGTGATCTGCAGAGAATTCAAATGGGCACTAAACGACAGTTTACAAATATGCCATTGAACTTCCAATGGCCATTGCTTCTTAAATCGGTAATACAACCCAGATTTCTTGCAATATTATTTAATTGGGAGTCTAAAGGATCATTTTGAGACTGTGTACTACCTTCTAGCGGATTGTGATCTGCAGAGAATTCAAATGGGCACTAAACTACAGTTTATAAATATGCCATTGAACTTCCAATGGCCATTGCTTCTTAAATCGGTAATACAACCCAGATTTCTTGCAATATTATTTAATTGGGAGTCTAAAGGATAATTTTGAGACTGTGTACTACCTTCTAGCGGATTGCGATCTGTAGAGAATTCAAACTGGCGCTAAACGACAGTTTACAAATATGCCATAGAACTTCAAATGGCCTTTGCTTCTTTAATCGGTAATACAACCAAGATCTCTTGCCATATTATTTAATTGGGAGTCTAAAGGATCATTTTGAGACTTTGTACTACCTTCTAGCGGATTGCGATCTGTAGAGAATTCAAACTGGCGCTAAACAACAGTTTACAAATATGCAATAGAACTTTCAATTGTCATTGCTTCTTAAATCGGTAATACAACCCAGATTTCTTGCAATATTATTTAATTGGGAGTCTAAAGGATCATTTTGAGACTTTGTACTACCTTCAAGCGGATTGTGATCTGCAGAGAATTCAAATGGGCACTAAACGACAGTTTACAAATATGCCATTGAACTTCCAATGGCCATTGCTTCTTAAATCGGTAATACAACCCAGATTTCTTGCAATATTATTTAATTGGGAGTCTAAAGGATCATTTTGAGACTGTGTACTACCTTCTAGCGGATTGCGATCTGTAGAGAATTCAAACTGGCGCTAAACGACAGTTTACAAATATGCCATAGAACTTCAAATGGCCATTGCTTCTTTAATCGGTAATACAACCCAGATCTCTTGCAATATTATTTAATTGGGAGTCTAAAGGATAATTTTGAGACTTTGTACTACCTTCTAGCGGATTTCAATCTGTAGAGAATTCAAACTGGCGCTAAACAACAGTTTACAAATATGGAGTCTAAAGGATCATTTTGAGTTTTTGTACTACCTTCTAGCGGATTGCGATCTGTAGAGAATTCAAACTGGCGCTAAACAACAGTTTACAAATATGCAATAGAACTTTCAATTGTCATTGCTTCTTAAATCGGTAATACAACCCAGATTTCTTGCAATATTATTTAATTGGGAGTCTAAAGGATCATTTTGAGACTTTGTACTACCTTCAAGTGGATTGTGATCTGCAGAGAATTCAAATGGGCACTAAACGACAGTTTACAAATATGCCATTGAACTTCCAATGGCCATTGCTTCTTAAATCGGTAATACAACCCAGATTTCTTGCAATATTATTTAATTGGGAGTCTAAAGGATCATTTTGAGACTGTGTACTACCTTCTAGCGGATTGCGATCTGTAGAGAATTCAAACTGGCGCTAAACGACAGTTTACAAATATGCCATAGAACTTCAAATGGCCATTGCTTCTTTAATCGGTAATACAACCCAGATCTCTTGCAATATTATTTAATTGGGAGTCTAAAGGATCATTTTGAGTTTTTGTACTACCTTCTAGCGCATTGCGATCTGTAGGACTTCCAATGGGCGCTAAACAACAGTTTAAAAATATGCCATAGAACTTCCAATGGCCATTGCATCTTTAATCGGTAATACAACCCAGATTTCTTGCAATATTATTTAATTGGGAGTCTAAAGGATCATTTTGAGTTTTTTCAAGACCTTCTAGCGGATTTTGATCACTAGGAAAACCAGGGGGGCGCTATACGACAGTTTGCAATTATGCAATTGAACTTCCAATGGCCATTGCTTCTTTAATCGGTAATACAACCCAGATCTCTTGCCATATTATTTAATTGGGAGTCTAAAGGATCATTTTGAGACTTTGTACTACCTTCTAGCGGATTGTGATCTGCAGAGAATTCAAATGGGCACTAAACGACAGTTTACAAATATGCCATTGAACTTCCAATGGCCATTGCTTCTTAAATCGGTAATACAACCCAGATTTCTTGCAATATTATTTAATTGGGAGTCTAAAGGATCATTTTGAGACTTTGTACTACCTTCTAGCGGATTGTGATCTGCAGAGAATTCAAATGGGCACTAAACGACAGTTTATAAATATGCCATTGAACTTCCAATGGCCATTGCTTCTTAAATCGGTAATACAACCCAGATTTCTTGCAATATTATTTAATTGGGAGTCTAAAGGATAATTTTGAGACTGTGTACTACCTTCTAGCGGATTGCGATCTGTAGAGAATTCAAACTGGCGCTAAACAACAGTTTACAAATATGCCATAGAACTTCCAATGGCCATTGCTTCTTTAATCGGTAATACAACCCAGATTTCTTGCCATATTATTTAATTGGGAGTCTAATGGATCATTTTGAGACTTTGTACTACCTTCTAGCGGATTGTGATCTGTAGAAAATTCCAATGGACGCTAAACAACAGTTTACAAATATGCCATAGAACTTCCAATGGCCATTGCTTCTTTAATCGGTAATACAACCCAGATCTCTTGCCATATTATTTAATTGGGAGTCTAAAGGATCATTTTGAGACTTTGTACTACCTTCTAGCGGATTGTGATCTGCAGAGAATTCAAATGGGCACTAAACGACAGTTTACAAATATGCCATTGAACTTCCAATGGCCATTGCTTCTTAAATCGGTAATACAACCCAGATTTCTTGCAATATTATTTAATTGGGAGTCTAAAGGATCATTTTGAGACTTTGTACTACCTTCTAGCGGATTGTGATCTGCAGAGAATTCAAATGGGCACTAAACGACAGTTTATAAATATGCCATTGAACTTCCAATGGCCATTGCTTCTTTAATCGGTAATACAACCCAGATTTCTTGCAATATTATTTAATTGGGAGTCTAAAGGATAATTTTGAGACTGTGTACTACCTTCTAGCGGATTGCGATCTGTAGAGAATTCAAACTGGCGCTAAACAACAGTTTACAAATATGCCATAGAACTTCCAATGGCCATTGCTTCTTTAATCGGTAATACAACCCAGATTTCTTGCCATATTATTTAATTGGGAGTCTAATGGATCATTTTGAGACTTTGTACTACCTTCTAGCGGATTGTGATCTGTAGAAAATTCCAATGGACGCTAAACAACAGTTTACAAATATGCCATAGAACTTCCAATGGCCATTGCTTCTTTAATCGGTAATACAACCCAGATCTCTTGCCATATTATTTAATTGGGAGTCTAAAGGATCATTTTGAGACTTTGTACTACCTTCTAGCAGATTGTGATCTGCAGAGAATTCAAATGGGTACTAAACGACAGTTTACAAATATGCCATTGAACTTCCAATGGCCATTGCTTCTTAAATCGGTAATACAACCCAGATTTCTTGCAATATTATTTCATTGGGAGTCTAAAGGATCATTTTGAGACTTTGTACTACCTTCTAGCGGATTGTGATCTGCAGAGAATTCAAATGGGCACTAAACGACAGTTTATAAATATGCCATTGAACTTCCAATGGCCATTGCTTCTTAAATCGGTAATACAACCCAGATTTCTTGCAATATTATTTAATTGGGAGTCTAAAGGATAATTTTGAGACTGTGTACTACCTTCTAGCGGATTGCGATCTGTAGAGAATTCAAACTGGCGCTAAACGACAGTTTACAAATATGCCATAGAACTTCAAATGGCCATTGCTTCTTTAATCGGTAATACAACCCAGATCTCTTGCCATATTATTTAATTGGGAGTCTAAAGGATCGTTTTGAGACTTTGTACTACCTTCTAGCGGATTGTGATCTGCAGAGAATTCAAATGGGCACTAAACGACAGTTTACAAATATGCCATTGAACTTCCAATGGCCATTGCTTCTTAAATCGGTAATACAACCCAGATTTCTTGCAATATTATTTAATTGGGAGTCTAAAGGATCATTTTGAGTTTTTTACGACCTTCTAGCGGATTGCGATCTGTAGAGAATTCAAATGGGCGCTAAACGACAGTTTACAAATATGCCATTGAACTTCCAATGGCCATTGCTTCTTAAATAGGTAATACAACCCAGATTTCTTGCAATATTATTTAATTGGGAGTCTAAAGGATAATTTTGAGACTGTGTACTACCTTCTAGCGGATTGCGATCTGTAGAGAATTCAAACTGGCGCTAAACGACAGTTTACAAATATGCCATAGAACTTAAAATGGCCATTGCTTCTTTAATCGGTAATACAACCCAGATCTCTTGCCATATTATTTAATTGGGAGTCTAAAGGATCATTTTGAGATTTTGTACTACCTTCTAGCGGATTGCGATCTGTAGAGAATTCAAACTGGCGCTAAACAACAGTTTACAAATATGCCATAGAACTTTCAATTGTCATTGCTTCTTAAATCGGTAATACAACCCAGATTTCTTGCCATATTATTTAATTGGGAGTCTAAAGGATCATTTTGAGACTTTGTACTACCTTCTAGCGGATTGCGATCTGTAGAGAATTCAAACTGGCGCTAAACAACAGTTTACAAATATGGAGTCTAAAGGATCATTTTGAGTTTTTGTACGACCTTCTAGCGGATTGCGATCTGTAGAGAATTCAAACTGGCGCTAAACAACAGTTTACAAATATGCAATAGAACTTTCAATTGTCATGGCTTCTTAAATCGGGAATACAACCCAGATTTCTTTCAATATTATTTAATTGGGAGTCTAAAGGATCATTTTGAGACTTTGTACTACCTTCAAGCGGATTGTGATCTGCAGAGAATTCAAATGGGCACTAAACGACAGTTTACAAATATGCCATTGAACTTCCAATGGCCATTGCTTCTTAAATCGGTAATACAACCCAGATTTCTTGCAATATTATTTAATTGGGAGTCTAAAGGATCATTTTGAGTTTTTGTACGACCTTCTAGCGGATTGCGTTCTGTAGAGAATTCCAATGGGCGCTAAACAACAGTTTACAAATATGCCATAGAACTTCCAATGGCCATTGCTTCTTAAATCGGTAATACAACCCAGATCTTTTGCCAAATTATTTAATTGGGAGTCTAAAGGATCATTTTGAGACTTTGTACTACCTTCTAGCGGATTGAGATCTGTAGAGAATTCAAATGGTCGCAAAACAACAGTTTACAAATATGCCATAGAACTATCAATTGCCATTGCTTCTTAAATAGGTAATACAACCAAGATTTCTTGCCATATTATTTAATTGGGAGTCTAAAGGATCATTTTGAGACTTTATACGTCCTTCTAGTGGATTGCGATCTGTAGAGAATTCAAACGGGCGCAAAACAACAGTTTACAAATATGCCATAGAACTTCCAATGGCCATTGCTTCTTTAATCGGTAATACAACCCAGATTTCTTGCAATATTATTTAATTGGGAGTCTAATGGATCATTTTGATACTTTGTACTAACTTCTAGCGGATTGTGATCTGTAGAGAATTCCAATGGGCGCAAAACAAAAGTTTACAAATATGCCATAGAACTATCAATTGCCATTGCTTCTTTAATCGGTAATACAACCCAGATTTCTTGCCATATTATTTAATTGGGAGTCTAATGGATCATTTTGAGTTTTTGTACGATCTTTTAGCGGATTGCGATCTTTAGAGAATTCAAATGGGCGCTAAACGACAGTTTACAAAAAAGGAAATTGAACTTCCAATGGCCATTGCCTCTTTAATCGGTTATACAACCCAGATTTCTTGCCATATTATTTAATTGGGAGTCTTAAGGATCCTTTTGAGTTTTTGTACGACCTTCTAGCGGATTGCGATCTGTAGAGAATTCCAATAGGCGCTAAACAACAGTTTACAATTATGCCATAGAACTTCCAATGGCCATTGCTTCTTAAATCGGTAATACAACCCAGATCTCTTGCCATATTATTTAATTGGGAGTCTAAAGGATCATTTTGAGACTTTGTACTACCTTCTAGCGGATTGAGATCTGTAGAGAATTCAAATGGTCGCAAAACAACAGTTTACAAATATGCCATAGAACTATCAATTGCTATTGCTTCTTTAATCGGTAATACAACCCAGATCTCTTGCCATATTATTTAATTGGGAGTCTAAAGGATCATTTTGAGACTTTGTACTACCTTCTAGCGGATTGCGATCTGTAGAGAATTCAAACGTTGCTAAACAACAGTTTACAAATATGGAGTCTAAAGGATCATTTTGAGTTTTTGTACGACCTTCTAGCGGATTGCGATCTGTAGAGAATTCAAACTGGCGCTAAACAACAGTTTACAAATATGCAATAGAACTTTCAATTGTCATTGCTTCTTAAATCGGTAATACAACCCAGATTTCCTGCCATATTATTTGATTGGGATTCTAAAGGATCATTTTGAGTTTTTTCACGACCTTCTAGCAGATTGTGATCACTAGGAAAACCAGGTGGGCGTTATACGACAGTTTACAATTATGCCATTAAACTTCCAATGGCCATTGCTTCTTTAATCGGTAATACAACCCAGATTTCTTGCCATATTATTTAATTGGGAGTCTGAAGGATCATTTTGAGACTTTGTACTACCTTCTAGCGGATTGCGATCTGTAGAGAATTCAAACTGGCGCTAAACAACAGTTTACAAATATGGAGTCTAAAGGATCATTTTGAGTTTTTGTACGACCTTCTAGCGGATTGCGATCTGTAGGACTTCCAATGGGCGCTAAACAACAGTTTACAAATATGCCATAGAACTTCCAATGGCCATTGCTTCTTTAATCGGTAATACAACCCAGATTTCTTGCCATATTATTTAATTGGGAGTCTAAAGGATCATTTTGAGTTTTTTCACGACCTTCTAGCGGATTGCGATCACTAGGAAAACCAGGTGGGCGCTATACGACAGTTTACAATTATGCCATTGAACTTCCAATGGCCATTGCTTCTTTAATCGGTAATACAACCCAGATCTCTTGCCATATTATTTAATTGGGAGTCTAAAGGATCATTTTGAGACTTTGTACTACCTTCAAGCGGATTGTGATCTGCAGAGAATTCAAATGGGCACTAAACGACAGTTTACAAATATGCCATTGAACTTCCAATGGCCATTGCTTCTTAAATCGGTAATACAACCCAGATTTCTTGCAATATTATTTAATTGGGAGTCTAAAGGATCATTTTGAGACTGTGTACTACCTTCTAGCGGATTGCGATCTGTAGAGAATTCAAACTGGCGCTAAACGACAGTTTACAAATATGCCATAGAACTTCAAATGGCCATTGCTTCTTTAATCGGTAATACAAACCAGATCTCTTGCCATATTATTTAATTGGGAGTCTAAAGGATCATTTTGAGACTTTGTACTACCTTCTAGCGGATTGCGATCTGTAGAGAATTCAAACTGGCGCTAAACAACAGTTTACAAATATGGAGTCTAAAGGATCATTTTGAGTTTTTGTACGACCTTCTAGCGGATTGCGATCTGTAGAGAATTCAAACTGGCGCTAAACAACAGTTTACAAATATGCAATAGAACTTTCAATGGCCATTGCTTCTTTAATCGGTAATACAACCCAGATCTCTTGCCAAATTATTTAATTTGGAGTCTAAAGGATCATTTTGAGACTTTGTACTACCTTCTAGCGGATTGAGATCTGTAGAGAATTCAAATGGTCGCAAAACAACAGTTTACAAATATGCCATAGAACTATCAATTGCCATTGCTTCTTAAATAGGTAATACAACCCAGATTTCTTGCCATATTATTTAATTGGGAGTCTAATGGATCATTTTGAGACTTTGTACTACCTTCTAGCGGATTGTGATCTGTAGAGAATTCCAATGGACGCTAAACAACAGTTTACAAATATGCCATAGAACTTCCAATGGCCATTGCTTCTTAAATCGGTAATACAACCCAGATTTCCTGCCATATTATTTGATTGGGATTCTAAAGGATCATTTTGAGTTTTTTCACGACCTTCTAGCAGATTGCGATCACTAGGAAAACCAGGTGGGCGTTATACGACAGTTTACAATTATGCCATTGAACTTCCAATGGCCATTGCTTCTTTAATCGGTAATACAACCCAGATTTCTTGCCATATTATTTAATTGGGAGTCTGAAGGATCATTTTGAGACTTTGTACTACCTTCTAGCGGATTGCGATCTGTAGAGAATTCAAACTGGCGCTAAACAACAGTTTACAAATATGGAGTCTAAAGGATCATTTTGAGTTTTTGTACGACCTTCTAGCGGATTGCGATCTGTAGGACTTCCAATGGGCGCTAAACAACAGTTTACAAATATGCCATAGAACTTCCAATGGCCATTGCTTCTTTAATCGGTAATACAACCCAGATTTCTTGCCATATTATTTAATTGGGAGTCTAAAGGATCATTTTGAGTTTTTTCACGACCTTCTAGCGGATTGCGATCACTAGGAAAACCAGGTGGGCGCTATACGACAGTTTACAATTATGCCATTGAACTTCCAATGGCCATTGCTTCTTTAATCGGTAATACAACCCAGATCTCTTGCCATATTATTTAATTGGGAGTTTAAAGGATCATTTTGAGACTTTGTACTACCTTCAAGCGGATTGTGATCTGCAGAGAATTCAAATGGGCACTAAACGACAGTTTACAAATATGCCATTGAACTTCCAATGGCCATTGCTTCTTAAATCGGTAATACAACCCAGATTTCTTGCAATATTATTTAATTGGGAGTCTAAAGGATCATTTTGAGACTGTGTACTACCTTCTAGCGGATTGCGATCTGTAGAGAATTCAAACTGGCGCTAAACGACAGTTTACAAATATGCCATAGAACTTCAAATGGCCATTGCTTCTTTAATCGGTAATTCAAACAAGATCTCTTGCCATATTATTTAATTGGGAGTCTAAAGGATCATTTTGAGACTTTGTACTACCTTCTAGCGGATTGCGATCTGTAGAGAATTCAAACTGGCGCTAAACAACAGTTTACAAATATGGAGTCTAAAGGATCATTTTGAGTTTTTGTACGACCTTCTAGCGGATTGCGATCTGTAGAGAATTCAAACTGGCGCTAAACAACAGTTTACAAATATGCAATAGAACTTTCAATGGCCATTGCTTCTTTAATCGGTAATACAACCCAGATCTCTTGCCAAATTATTTAATTTGGAGTCTAAAGGATCATTTTGAGACTTTGTACTACCTTCTAGCGGATTGAGATCTGTAGAGAATTCAAATGGTCGCAAAACAACAGTTTACAAATATGCCATAGAACTATCAATTGCCATTGCTTCTTAAATAGGTAATACAACCCAGATTTCTTGCCATATTATTTAATTGGGAGTCTAATGGATCATTTTGAGACTTTGTACTACCTTCTAGCGGATTGTGATCTGTAGAGAATTCCAATGGACGCTAAACAACAGTTTACAAATATGCCATAGAACTTCCAATGGCCATTGCTTCTTAAATCGGTAATACAACCCAGATTTCCTGCCATATTATTTGATTGGGATTCTAAAGGATCATTTTGAGTTTTTTCACGACCTTCTAGCAGATTGCGATCACTAGGAAAACCAGGTGGGCGTCATACGACAGTTTACAATTATGCCATTGAACTTCCAATGGCCATTGCTTCTTTAATCGGTAATACAACCCAGATTTCTTGCCATATTATTTAATTGGGAGTCTGAAGGATCATTTTGAGACTTTGTACTACCTTCTAGCGGATTGCGATCTGTAGAGAATTCAAACTGGCGCTAAACAACAGTTTACAAATATGGAGTCTAAAGGATCATTTTGAGTTTTTGTACGACCTTCTAGCGGATTGCGATCTGTAGGACTTCCAATGGGCGCTAAACAACAGTTTACAAATATGCCATAGAACTTCCAATGGCCATTGCTTCTTTAATCGGTAATACAACCCAGATTTCTTGCCATATTATTTAATTGGGAGTCTAAAGGATCATTTTGAGTTTTTTCACGACCTTCTAGCGGATTGCGATCACTAGGAAAACCAGGTGGGCGCTATACGACAGTTTACAATTATGCCATTGAACTTCCAATGGCCATTGCTTCTTTAATCGGTAATACAACCCAGATCTCTTGCCATATTATTTAATTGGGAGTCTAAAGGTTCATTTTGAGACTTTGTACTACCTTCAAGCGGATTGTGATCTGCAGAGAATTCAAATGGGCACTAAACGACAGTTTACAAATATGCCATTGAACTTCCAATGGCCATTGCTTCTTAAATCGGTAATACAACCCAGATTTCTTGCAATATTATTTAATTGGGAGTCTAAAGGATCATTTTGAGACTGTGTACTACCTTCTAGCGGATTGCGATCTGTAGAGAATTCAAACTGGCGCTAAACGACAGTTTACAAATATGCCATAGAACTTCAAATGGCCATTGCTTCTTTAATCGGTAATACAAACCAGATCTCTTGCCATATTATTTAATTGGGAGTCTAAAGGATCATTTTGAGACTTTGTACTACCTTCTAGCGGATTGCGATCTGTAGAGAATTCAAACTGGCGCTAAACAACAGTTTACAAATATGGAGTCTAAAGGATCATTTTGAGTTTTTGTACGACCTTCTAGCGGATTGCGATCTGTAGAGAATTCAAACTGGCGCTAAACAACAGTTTACAAATATGCAATAGAACTTTCAATGGCCATTGCTTCTTTAATCGGTAATACAACCCAGATCTCTTGCCAAATTATTTAATTTGGAGTCTAAAGGATCATTTTGAGACTTTGTACTACCTTCTAGCGGATTGAGATCTGTAGAGAATTCAAATGGTCGCAAAACAACAGTTTACAAATATGCCATAGAACTATCAATTGCCATTGCTTCTTAAATAGGTAATACAACCAAGATTTCTTGCCATATTATTTAATTGGGAGTCTAAAGGATCATTTTGAGACTTTATACGTCCTTCTAGTGGATTGCGATCTGTAGAGAATTCAAACGGGCGCAAAACAACAGTTTACAAATATGCCATAGAACTTCCAATGGCCATTGCTTCTTTAATCGGTAATACAACCCAGATTTCTTGCAATATTATTTAATTGGGAGTCTAATGGACCATTTTGATACTTTGTACTACCTTCTAGCGGATTGTGATCTGTAGAGAATTCCAATGGGCGCAAAACAAAAGTTTACAAATATGCCATAGAACTATCAATTGCCATTGCTTCTTTAATCGGTAATACAACCCAGATTTCTTGCCATATTATTTAATTGGGAGTCTAATGGATCATTTTGAGACTTTGTACTACCTTCTAGCGGATTGTGATCTGTAGAGAATTCCAATGGACGCTAAACAACAGTTTACAAATATGCCATAGAACTATCAATTGCCATTGCTTCTTAAATAGGTAATACAACCCAGATTTCTTGCCATATTATTTAATTGGGAGTCTAATGGATCATTTTGAGACTTTGTACTACCTTCTAGCGGATTGTGATCTGTAGAGAATTCCAATGGACGCTAAACAACAGTTTACAAATATGCCATAGAACTTCCAATGGCCATTGCTTCTTAAATCGGTAATACAACCCAGATTTCCTGCCATATTATTTGATTGGGATTCTAAAGGATCATTTTGAGTTTTTTCACGACCTTCTAGCAGATTGCGATCACTAGGAAAACCAGGTGGGCGTTATACGACAGTTTACAATTATGCCATTGAACTTCCAATGGCCATTGCTTCTTTAATCGGTAATACAACCCAGATTTCTTGCCATATTATTTAATTGGGAGTCTGAAGGATCATTTTGAGACTTTGTACTACCTTCTAGCGGATTGCGATCTGTAGAGAATTCAAACTGGCGCTAAACAACAGTTTACAAATATGGAGTCTAAAGGATCATTTTGAGTTTTTGTACGACCTTCTAGCGGATTGCGATCTGTAGGACTTCCAATGGGCGCTAAACAACAGTTTACAAATATGCCATAGAACTTCCAATGGCCATTGCTTCTTTAATCGGTAATACAACCCAGATTTCTTGCCATATTATTTAATTGGGAGTCTAAAGGATCATTTTGAGTTTTTTCACGACCTTCTAGCGGATTGCGATCACTAGGAAAACCAGGTGGGCGCTATACGACAGTTTACAATTATGCCATTGAACTTCCAATGGCCATTGCTTCTTTAATCGGTAATACAACCCAGATCTCTTGCCATATTATTTAATTGGGAGTCTAAAGGTTCATTTTGAGACTTTGTACTACCTTCAAGCGGATTGTGATCTGCAGAGAATTCAAATGGGCACTAAACGACAGTTTACAAATATGCCATTGAACTTCCAATGGCCATTGCTTCTTAAATCGGTAATACAACCCAGATTTCTTGCAATATTATTTAATTGGGAGTCTAAAGGATCATTTTGAGACTGTGTACTACCTTCTAGCGGATTGCGATCTGTAGAGAATTCAAACTGGCGCTAAACGACAGTTTACAAATATGCCATAGAACTTCAAATGGCCATTGCTTCTTTAATCGGTAATACAAACCAGATCTCTTGCCATATTATTTAATTGGGAGTCTAAAGGATCATTTTGAGACTTTGTACTACCTTCTAGCGGATTGCGATCTGTAGAGAATTCAAACTGGCGCTAAACAACAGTTTACAAATATGGAGTCTAAAGGATCATTTTGAGTTTTTGTACGACCTTCTAGCGGATTGCGATCTGTAGAGAATTCAAACTGGCGCTAAACAACAGTTTACAAATATGCAATAGAACTTTCAATGGCCATTGCTTCTTTAATCGGTAATACAACCCAGATCTCTTGCCAAATTATTTAATTTGGAGTCTAAAGGATCATTTTGAGACTTTGTACTACCTTCTAGCGGATTGAGATCTGTAGAGAATTCAAATGGTCGCAAAACAACAGTTTACAAATATGCCATAGAACTATCAATTGCCATTGCTTCTTAAATAGGTAATACAACCAAGATTTCTTGCCATATTATTTAATTGGGAGTCTAAAGGATCATTTTGAGACTTTATACGTCCTTCTAGTGGATTGCGATCTGTAGAGAATTCAAACGGGCGCAAAACAACAGTTTACAAATATGCCATAGAACTTCCAATGGCCATTGCTTCTTTAATCGGTAATACAACCCAGATTTCTTGCAATATTATTTAATTGGGAGTCTAATGGACCATTTTGATACTTTGTACTACCTTCTAGCGGATTGTGATCTGTAGAGAATTCCAATGGGCGCAAAACAAAAGTTTACAAATATGCCATAGAACTATCAATTGCCATTGCTTCTTTAATCGGTAATACAACCCAGATTTCTTGCCATATTATTTAATTGGGAGTCTAATGGATCATTTTGAGACTTTGTACTACCTTCTAGCGGATTGTGATCTGTAGAGAATTCCAATGGACGCTAAACAACAGTTTACAAATATGCCATAGAACTATCAATTGCCATTGCTTCTTAAATAGGTAATACAACCCAGATTTCTTGCCATATTATTTAATTGGGAGTCTAATGGATCATTTTGAGACTTTGTACTACCTTCTAGCGGATTGTGATCTGTAGAGAATTCCAATGGACGCTAAACAACAGTTTACAAATATGCCATAGAACTTCCAATGGCCATTGCTTCTTAAATCGGTAATACAACCCAGATTTCCTGCCATATTATTTGATTGGGATTCTAAAGGATCATTTTGAGTTTTTTCACGACCTTCTAGCAGATTGCGATCACTAGGAAAACCAGGTGGGCGTTATACGACAGTTTACAATTATGCCATTGAACTTCCAATGGCCATTGCTTCTTTAATCGGTAATACAACCCAGATTTCTTGCCATATTATTTAATTGGGAGTCTGAAGGATCATTTTGAGACTTTGTACTACCTTCTAGCGGATTGCGATCTGTAGAGAATTCAAACTGGCGCTAAACAACAGTTTACAAATATGGAGTCTAAAGGATCATTTTGAGTTTTTGTACGACCTTCTAGCGGATTGCGATCTGTAGGACTTCCAATGGGCGCTAAACAACAGTTTACAAATATGCCATAGAACTTCCAATGGCCATTGCTTCTTTAATCGGTAATACAACCCAGATTTCTTGCCATATTATTTAATTGGGAGTCTAAAGGATCATTTTGAGTTTTTTCACGACCTTCTAGCGGATTGCGATCACTAGGAAAACCAGGTGGGCGCTATACGACAGTTTACAATTATGCCATTGAACTTCCAATGGCCATTGCTTCTTTAATCGGTAATACAACCCAGATCTCTTGCCATATTATTTAATTGGGAGTTTAAAGGATCATTTTGAGACTTTGTACTACCTTCAAGCGGATTGTGATCTGCAGAGAATTCAAATGGGCACTAAACGACAGTTTACAAATATGCCATTGAACTTCCAATGGCCATTGCTTCTTAAATCGGTAATACAACCCAGATTTCTTGCAATATTATTTAATTGGGAGTCTAAAGGATCATTTTGAGACTGTGTACTACCTTCTAGCGGATTGCGATCTGTAGAGAATTCAAACTGGCGCTAAACGACAGTTTACAAATATGCCATAGAACTTCAAATGGCCATTGCTTCTTTAATCGGTAATTCAAACAAGATCTCTTGCCATATTATTTAATTGGGAGTCTAAAGGATCATTTTGAGACTTTGTACTACCTTCTAGCGGATTGCGATCTGTAGAGAATTCAAACTGGCGCTAAACAACAGTTTACAAATATGGAGTCTAAAGGATCATTTTGAGTTTTTGTACGACCTTCTAGCGGATTGCGATCTGTAGAGAATTCAAACTGGCGCTAAACAACAGTTTACAAATATGCAATAGAACTTTCAATGGCCATTGCTTCTTTAATCGGTAATACAACCCAGATCTCTTGCCAAATTATTTAATTTGGAGTCTAAAGGATCATTTTGAGACTTTGTACTACCTTCTAGCGGATTGAGATCTGTAGAGAATTCAAATGGTCGCAAAACAACAGTTTACAAATATGCCATAGAACTATCAATTGCCATTGCTTCTTAAATAGGTAATACAACCCAGATTTCTTGCCATATTATTTAATTGGGAGTCTAATGGATCATTTTGAGACTTTGTACTACCTTCTAGCGGATTGTGATCTGTAGAGAATTCCAATGGACGCTAAACAACAGTTTACAAATATGCCATAGAACTTCCAATGGCCATTGCTTCTTAAATCGGTAATACAACCCAGATTTCCTGCCATATTATTTGATTGGGATTCTAAAGGATCATTTTGAGTTTTTTCACGACCTTCTAGCAGATTGCGATCACTAGGAAAACCAGGTGGGCGTTATACGACAGTTTACAATTATGCCATTGAACTTCCAATGGCCATTGCTTCTTTAATCGGTAATACAACCCAGATTTCTTGCCATATTATTTAATTGGGAGTCTGAAGGATCATTTTGAGACTTTGTACTACCTTCTAGCGGATTGCGATCTGTAGAGAATTCAAACTGGCGCTAAACAACAGTTTACAAATATGGAGTCTAAAGGATCATTTTGAGTTTTTGTACGACCTTCTAGCGGATTGCGATCTGTAGGACTTCCAATGGGCGCTAAACAACAGTTTACAAATATGCCATAGAACTTCCAATGGCCATTGCTTCTTTAATCGGTAATACAACCCAGATTTCTTGCCATATTATTTAATTGGGAGTCTAAAGGATCATTTTGAGTTTTTTCACGACCTTCTAGCGGATTGCGATCACTAGGAAAACCAGGTGGGCGCTATACGACAGTTTACAATTATGCCATTGAACTTCCAATGGCCATTGCTTCTTTAATCGGTAATACAACCCAGATCTCTTGCCATATTATTTAATTGGGAGTCTAAAGGTTCATTTTGAGACTTTGTACTACCTTCAAGCGGATTGTGATCTGCAGAGAATTCAAATGGGCACTAAACGACAGTTTACAAATATGCCATTGAACTTCCAATGGCCATTGCTTCTTAAATCGGTAATACAACCCAGATTTCTTGCAATATTATTTAATTGGGAGTCTAAAGGATCATTTTGAGACTGTGTACTACCTTCTAGCGGATTGCGATCTGTAGAGAATTCAAACTGGCGCTAAACGACAGTTTACAAATATGCCATAGAACTTCAAATGGCCATTGCTTCTTTAATCGGTAATACAAACCAGATCTCTTGCCATATTATTTAATTGGGAGTCTAAAGGATCATTTTGAGACTTTGTACTACCTTCTAGCGGATTGCGATCTGTAGAGAATTCAAACTGGCGCTAAACAACAGTTTACAAATATGGAGTCTAAAGGATCATTTTGAGTTTTTGTACGACCTTCTAGCGGATTGCGATCTGTAGAGAATTCAAACTGGCGCTAAACAACAGTTTACAAATATGCAATAGAACTTTCAATGGCCATTGCTTCTTTAATCGGTAATACAACCCAGATCTCTTGCCAAATTATTTAATTTGGAGTCTAAAGGATCATTTTGAGACTTTGTACTACCTTCTAGCGGATTGAGATCTGTAGAGAATTCAAATGGTCGCAAAACAACATTTACAAATATGCCATAGAACTATCAATTGCCATTGCTTCTTAAATAGGTAATACAACCCAGATTTCTTGCCATATTATTTAATTGGGAGTCTAAAGGATCATTTTGAGTTTTTTCACGACCTTCTAGCGGATTGCGATCACTAGGAAAACCAGGTGGGCGCTATACGACAGTTTACAATTATGCCATTGAACTTCCAATGGCCATTGCTTCTTTAATCGGTAATACAACCCAGATCTCTTGCCATATTATTTAATTGGGAGTCTAAAGGTTCATTTTGAGACTTTGTACTACCTTCAAGCGGATTGTGATCTGCAGAGAATTCAAATGGGCACTAAACGACAGTTTACAAATATGCCATTGAACTTCCAATGGCCATTGCTTCTTAAATCGGTAATACAACCCAGATTTCTTGCAATATTATTTAATTGGGAGTCTAAAGGATCATTTTGAGACTGTGTACTACCTTCTAGCGGATTGCGATCTGTAGAGAATTCAAACTGGCGCTAAACGACAGTTTACAAATATGCCATAGAACTTCAAATGGCCATTGCTTCTTTAATCGGTAATACAAACCAGATCTCTTGCCATATTATTTAATTGGGAGTCTAAAGGATCATTTTGAGACTTTGTACTACCTTCTAGCGGATTGCGATCTGTAGAGAATTCAAACTGGCGCTAAACAACAGTTTACAAATATGGAGTCTAAAGGATCATTTTGAGTTTTTGTACGACCTTCTAGCGGATTGCGATCTGTAGAGAATTCAAACTGGCGCTAAACAACAGTTTACAAATATGCAATAGAACTTTCAATGGCCATTGCTTCTTTAATCGGTAATACAACCCAGATCTCTTGCCAAATTATTTAATTTGGAGTCTAAAGGATCATTTTGAGACTTTGTACTACCTTCTAGCGGATTGAGATCTGTAGAGAATTCAAATGGTCGCAAAACAACATTTACAAATATGCCATAGAACTATCAATTGCCATTGCTTCTTAAATAGGTAATACAACCCAGATTTCTTGCCATATTATTTAATTGGGAGTCTAATGGATCATTTTGAGACTTTGTACTACCTTCTAGCGGATTGTGATCTGTAGAGAATTCCAATGGACGCTAAACAACAGTTTACAAATATGCCATAGAACTTCCAATGGCCATTGCTTCTTAAATCGGTAATACAACCCAGATTTCCTGCCATATTATTTGATTGGGATTCTAAAGGATCATTTTGAGTTTTTTCACGACCTTCTAGCAGATTGCGATCACTAGGAAAACCAGGTGGGCGTTATACGACAGTTTACAATTATGCCATTGAACTTTCAATGGCCATTGCTTCTTTAATCGGTAATACAACCCAGATTTCTTGCCATATTATTTAATTGGGAGTCTGAAGGATCATTTTGAGACTTTGTACTACCTTCTAGCGGATTGCGATCTGTAGAGAATTCAAACTGGCGCTAAACAACAGTTTACAAATATGGAGTCTAAAGGATCATTTTGAGTTTTTGTACGACCTTCTAGCGGATTGCGATCTGTAGGACTTCCAATGGGCGCTAAACAACAGTTTACAAATATGCCATAGAACTTCCAATGGCCATTGCTTCTTTAATCGGTAATACAACCCAGATTTCTTGCCATATTATTTAATTGGGAGTCTAAAGGATCATTTTGAGTTTTTTCACGACCTTCTAGCGGATTGCGATCACTAGGAAAACCAGGTGGGCGCTATACGACAGTTTACAATTATGCCATTGAACTTCCAATGGCCATTGCTTCTTTAATCGGTAATACAACCCAGATCTCTTGCCATATTATTTAATTGGGAGTTTAAAGGATCATTTTGAGACTTTGTACTACCTTCAAGCGGATTGTGATCTGCAGAGAATTCAAATGGGCACTAAACGACAGTTTACAAATATGCCATTGAACTTCCAATGGCCATTGCTTCTTAAATCGGTAATACAACCCAGATTTCTTGCAATATTATTTAATTGGGAGTCTAAAGGATCATTTTGAGACTGTGTACTACCTTCTAGCGGATTGCGATCTGTAGAGAATTCAAACTGGCGCTAAACGACAGTTTACAAATATGCCATAGAACTTCAAATGGCCATTGCTTCTTTAATCGGTAATTCAAACAAGATCTCTTGCCATATTATTTAATTGGGAGTCTAAAGGATCATTTTGAGACTTTGTACTACCTTCTAGCGGATTGCGATCTGTAGAGAATTCAAACTGGCGCTAAACAACAGTTTACAAATATGGAGTCTAAAGGATCATTTTGAGTTTTTGTACGACCTTCTAGCGGATTGCGATCTGTAGAGAATTCAAACTGGCGCTAAACAACAGTTTACAAATATGCAATAGAACTTTCAATGGCCATTGCTTCTTTAATCGGTAATACAACCCAGATCTCTTGCCAAATTATTTAATTTGGAGTCTAAAGGATCATTTTGAGACTTTGTACTACCTTCTAGCGGATTGAGATCTGTAGAGAATTCAAATGGTCGCAAAACAACAGTTTACAAATATGCCATAGAACTATCAATTGCCATTGCTTCTTAAATAGGTAATACAACCAAGATTTCTTGCCATATTATTTAATTGGGAGTCTAAAGGATCATTTTGAGACTTTATACGTCCTTCTAGTGGATTGCGATCTGTAGAGAATTCAAACGGGCGCAAAACAACAGTTTACAAATATGCCATAGAACTTCCAATGGCCATTGCTTCTTTAATCGGTAATACAACCCAGATTTCTTGCAATATTATTTAATTGGGAGTCTAATGGACCATTTTGATACTTTGTACTACCTTCTAGCGGATTGTGATCTGTAGAGAATTCCAATGGGCGCAAAACAAAAGTTTACAAATATGCCATAGAACTATCAATTGCCATTGCTTCTTTAATCGGTAATACAACCCAGATTTCTTGCCATATTATTTAATTGGGAGTCTAATGGATCATTTTGAGACTTTGTACTACCTTCTAGCGGATTGTGATCTGTAGAGAATTCCAATGGACGCTAAACAACAGTTTACAAATATGCCATAGAACTTCCAATGGCCATTGCTTCTTAAATCGGTAATACAACCCAGATTTCCTGCCATATTATTTGATTGGGATTCTAAAGGATCATTTTGAGTTTTTTCACGACCTTCTAGCAGATTGCGATCACTAGGAAAACCAGGTGGGCGTTATACGACAGTTTACAATTATGCCATTGAACTTCCAATGGCCATTGCTTCTTTAATCGGTAATACAACCCAGATTTCTTGCCATATTATTTAATTGGGAGTCTGAAGGATCATTTTGAGACTTTGTACTACCTTCTAGCGGATTGTGATCTGTAGAGAATTCAAACTGGCGCTAAACAACAGTTTACAAATATGGAGTCTAAAGGATCATTTTGAGTTTTTGTACGACCTTCTAGCGGATTGCGATCTGTAGGACTTCCAATGGGCGCTAAACAACAGTTTACAAATATGCCATAGAACTTCCAATGGCCATTGCTTCTTTAATCGGTAATACAACCCAGATTTCTTGCCATATTATTTAATTGGGAGTCTAAAGGATCATTTTGAGTTTTTTCACGACCTTCTAGCGGATTGCGATCACTAGGAAAACCAGGTGGGCGCTATACGACAGTTTACAATTATGCCATTGAACTTCCAATGGCCATTGCTTCTTTAATCGGTAATACAACCCAGATCTCTTGCCATATTATTTAATTGGGAGTCTAAAGGATCATTTTGAGACTTTGTACTACCTTCAAGCGGATTGTGATCTGCAGAGAATTCAAATGGGCACTAAACAACAGTTTTTTTAAATATGCAATAGAACTTCCAATGGCCATTGCTTCTTTAATCGGTAATACAACCCAGATCTCTTGCCAAATTATTTAATTGGGAGTCTAAAGGATAATTTTGAGTTTTTTTACGACCTTCTAGCGGATTGCGCTCTGTAGAGAATTCAAACGGGCGCTAAACGACAGTTTACAAATATGCCATAGAACTTTCAATTGCCATTGCTTCTTAAATCGGTAATACAACCCAGATTTCTTGCAATATTATTTAATTGGGAGTTTAAAGGTTAATTTTGAGTTTTTGTACGACCTTCTAGCGGATTGCGATCTGTAGAGAATTCCAATGGACGCTAAACAACAGTATACAAATATGCAATAGAACTTCCAATGGCCATTGCTTCTTTAATCGAGAATACAACCCAGATTTCTTGCAATATTATTTAATTGGGAGTCTAAAGGATCATTTTGAGTTTTTGTACGACCTGCTAGCGGATTGCGATCTGTAGAGAATTCCAATGGGCGCTAAACAACAGTTTTTTTTAATATGCCATAGAACTTCCAATGGCCATTGCTTCTTTAATCGGTAATACAACCCAGATTTCTTGCAATATTATTTAATTGGGAGTCTAAAGGATAATTTTGAGACTGTGTACTACGTTCTAGCGGATTGCGATCTGTAGAGAATTCAAACTGGCGCTAAACAACAGTTTACAAATATGCCATAGAACTTTCAATTGTCATTGCTTCTTAAATCGGTAATACAACCCAGATTTCTTGCCATATTATTTAATTGGGAGTCTAAAGGATCATTTTGAGTTTTTTACGACCTTCTAGCGGATTGCGATCTGTAGAGAATTCAAATGGTCGCAAAACAACAGTTTACAAATATGCCATAGAACTTCCAATGGCCATTGCTTCTTAAATCGGTAATACAACCCAGATTTCTTGCAATATTATTTAATTGGGAGTCTAAAGGATCATTTTGAGACTTTGTACTACCTTCTAGCGACGGGCGCAAAACAACAGTTTACAAATATGCCATAGAACTTCCAATGGCCATTGCTTCTTTAATCGGTAATACAACCCAGATTTCTTGCAATATTATTTAATTGGGAGTCTAATGGATCATTTTGATACTTTGTACTACCTTCTAGCGGATTGTGATCTGTAGAGAATTCCAATGGGCGCAAAACAAAAGTTTACAAATATGCCATAGAACTATCAATTGCCATTGCTTCTTTAATCGGTAATACAACCCAGATTTCTTGCAATATTATTTAATTGGGAGTCTAAAGGATAATTTTGAGACTGTGTACTACCTTCTAGCGGATTGCGATCTGTAGAGAATTCAAACTGGCGCTAAACAACAGTTTACAAATATGCCATAGAACTTCCAATGGCCATTGCTTCTTTAATCGGTAATACAACCCAGATTTCTTGCCATATCATTTAATTGGGAGTCTAAGGGATCATTTTGAGTTTTTGTACGACCTTCTAGCGGATTGCGATCTGTAGAGAATTCAAATGGGCGCTAAACGACAGTTTACAAATATGCCATTGAACTTCCAATGGCCATTGCTTCTTAAATAGGTAATACAACCAAGATTTCTTGCCATATTATTTTATTGGTAGTCTAAAGGATCATTTTTAGACTATGAACGACCTTCTAGCGGATTGCGATCACTAGGAAAACTAGGTGGGCGCTATACGACAGTTTACAAATATGCCATTGAACTTTAACGAATAGTTCATTTGAGTTTTTGAGTCATTTGAGTTTTTGTACAACCTTCTAGCGGATTGCGATCTGTAGAGAATTCAAACTGGCGCTAAACAACAGTTTACAAATAAGCCATTGAAATTCCAATGGCCGATTTGAGACTTTGTACGACCTTCTAGCGGATTGCGATCTGTAGAAAATTCAAATGGGCCCTAAACGACGGTTTACAAATATGCCGTAGAACTACCAATGGCCATTGCTTCTTAAATAGGTAATACAACCAAGATTTCTTGCCATATTATTTTATTGGTAGTCTAAAGGATCATTTTTAGACTATGTACGACCTTCTAGCGGATTGCGATCACTAGGAAAACTAGGTGGGAGCTATACGACAGTTTACAAATATGCCATTGAACTTCCAATGGCCATTGCTTTTTTAATCGGTAATAAAACCCAGATCTCTTGCCATATTATTAAATTGGGAGTCTAAAGGATCATTTCGAGATTTTTTACGACCTTCTAGCGGATTGCGATCTGTAGAGAATTCAAATGGGCGTTAAACAACAGTTTACAAATATGCCATTGAACTTCCAATGGCCATTGCTTCTTAAATAGGTAATACAACCAAGATTTCTTGCCATATTATTTTATTGGTAGTCTAAAGGATCATTTTTAGACTATGAACGACCTTCTAGCGGATTGCGATCACTAGGAAAACTAGGTGGGCGCTATACGACAGTTTACAAATATGCCATTGAACTTTAACGAATGGTTCATTTGAGTTTTTGAGTCATTTGAGTTTTTGTACAACCTTCTAGTGGATTGCGATCTGTAGAGAATTCAAACTGGCGCTAAACAACAGTTTACAAATAAGCCATTGAAATTCCAATGGCCGATTTGAGACTTTGTACGTCCTTCTAGCGGATTGCGATCTGTAGAGAATTCAAATGGGCGTTAAACAACAGTTTACAAATATTCTATTGAACTTCCAATGGCCATTGCTTCTTAAATCGGAAATACAACCCAGATCTCTTGCCATATTATTTAATTGGGAGTCTAAGGGATCATTTTGAGTTTTTGTACGACCTTCTAGCGGATTGCGATCTGTAGAGAATTCAAATTGGCGCTAAACAACAGTTTACAAATATTCTATTGAACTTCCAATGGCCATTGCTTCTTAAATCGGAAATACAACCCAGATCTCTTGCCATATTATTTAATTGGGAGTCTAAAGGATCATTTTGAGACTTTCTACGACCTTCTAGCGGATTGCGATCATTAGAGAATTCAAATGGGCGCTAAACAACAGTTTACAAATATGCCATAGAACTTCCAATTGCCATTGCTTCTTAAATCGGTAATACAACCCAGATTTCTTGCCATATTATTTAATTGGGAGTCTAAGGGATCATTTTGAGTTTTTGTACGACCTTCTAGCGGATTGCGATCTGTAGAGAATTCAAATGGGCGCTAAACAACAGTTTACAAATATGCCATTGAATTTCCAAGGGCCATTGCATCTTAAATCGGTAATACAACCCAGATTTCTTGCCATATTATTTAATTGGGAGTCTAAAGGATCATTTTGAGACTTTGTACTACCTTCTAGCGGATTGCGATCTGTAGAGAATTCAAATGGGCGCTAAACGACAGTTTACAAATATGCCATTGAATTTCCAATGGCCATTGCTTCTTAAATCGGTAATACAACCCAGATTTCTTGCCATATTATTTATTTGGGAGTCTAAAGGATCATTTTGATACTTTCTACGACTTTCTAGCGGATTGCGATCTGTAGAGAATTCAAATGGGCGTTAAACAACAGTTTACAAATATGCCATTGAACTTCCAATGGCCATTGCTTCTTAAATAGGTAATACAACCAAGATTTCTTGCCATATTATTTTATTGGTAGTCTAAAGGATCATTTTTAGACTATGAACGACCTTCTAGCGGATTGCGATCACTAGGAAAACTAGGTGGGCGCTATACGACAGTTTACAAATATGCCATTGAACTTTAACGAATGGTTCATTTGAGTTTTTGAGTCATTTGAGTTTTTGTACAACCTTCTAGTGGATTGCGATCTGTAGAGAATTCAAACTTGCGCTAAACAACAGTTTACAAATAAGCCATTGAAATTCCAATGGCCGATTTGTATGGCAAGCCATTCGTATCACTTTTAATGGGCAAAAGTTAATCGTAATCGTAATCCTAATGGTCCTTGTAAACGGCAATGTAATGGTAATCGCAATGGGAATGCTTCCCGTAAAGGACAAGGTAATGGCCAACGCAATTGAAGCTTTGCTATTTAAATACTTATTTAGGTCTTCAATTACAATGGAAATTGCAAAGTCAATTGCAATGCAATTGTTTATTACTATTTAAATAGCCTTTTTATTTCTTTTGCAACCTAAATGTTAATCTTTTATTTAAAAACAAGTTTTCTCTCAATTTATTTTCCTTGCAATTCTTCGTTTGCCAAAACCGCATGCGGTTCCCTCCCAACATAGATGGCCCGTGATGGCATGCCCAGGACCGGGTGCTAAAGGGGTGGTGGGAGGGAAATCGCAGGCGGTTTCAGCAAACGAAGAATTGCAATGAACATTAAATTGTGAGAAACTTCTTTATAAATTAACGATTAATCTTTAGGTTGGAAAAAAATGACAAGGCTATTTAAATAAGAATAAACAATTGCATTGCAATTCCCATTGTAATTGAAGACCCAAATAAGCATTTAAATAGCAAAGCTTCAATTGCATTATTGGCCATTACCTTGTCCTTTACGGGAAACATTCCCATTGCGATTACCATTACATTGCCATTTACAAGGCCCATTAGGATTACGATTTCGATTACCTTTTGCCCATTAAAAGTGATACGAACGGCTTGCCATAGATTTGAGACTTTGTACGTCCTTCTAGCGGATTGCGATCTGTAGAGAATTCAAATGGGCGTTAAACAACAGTTTACAAATATGCCATTGAACTTCCAATGGCCATTGCTTCTTAAATAGGTAATACAACCAAGATTTCTTGCCATATTATTTTATTGGTAGTCTAAAGGATCATTTTTAGACTATGAACGACCTTCTAGCGGATTGCGATCACTAGGAAAACTAGGTGGGCGCTATACGACAGTTTACAAATATGCCATTGAACTTTAACGAATGGTTAATTTGAGTTTTTGAGTCATTTGAGTTTTTGTACAACCTTCTAGTGGATTGCGATCTGTAGAGAATTCAAACTGGCGCTAAACAACAGTTTACAAATAAGCCATTGAAATTCCAATGGCCGATTTGAGACTTTGTACGTCCTTCTAGCGGATTGCGATCTGTAGAGAATTCAAATGGGCGTTAAACAACAGTTTACAAATATGCCATTGAACTTCCAATGGCCATTGCTTCTTAAATCGGAAATACAACCCAGATCTCTTGCCATATTATTTAATTGGGAGTCTAAAGGATCATTTTGAGACTTTCTACGACCTTCTAGCGGATTGCGATCATTAGAGAATTCAAATGGGCGCTAAACAACAGTTTACAAATATGCCATAGAACTTCCAATTGCCATTGCTTCTTAAATCGGTAATACAACCCAGATTTCTTGCCATATTATTTAATTGGGAGTCTAAGGGATCATTTTGAGTTTTTGTACGACCTTCTAGCGGATTGCGATCATTAGAGAATTCAAATGGGCGCTAAACAACAGTTTACAAATATGCCATTGAATTTCCAAGGGCCATTGCATCTTAAATCGGTAATACAACCCAGATTTCTTGCCATATTATTTAATAAACCCTACGGTTAAGGCCTTCGGTCTGAGGAGTAGTAATCGTCAATCGAGCTACTTTTTTTAGTATTAGGGTTGGTTTAATGCTTGGGACTGTGACGCAACTTTGTGTTTCGTGTCGCATCGGCCGTTGGCCTTAAAGATCCCAGTGGTTGGGATTATAAAGGCAGTTTAAATATTATTTGTGACAAGACCCATCCGTCACTTTTCTCCGGCATTTCGCGGGTTACATATTTTTTTTTCCTCGGCTGCCGATTGTAAAATATTCGAAACGTTCGTATTTTCTTCCAAATATCACGGCTAACTATATTAGATTAAATATCAGACTTTCCAGTGCCCTCATGTTTGCACATACATTTTTTCTGCGCATGATGATATGTATGTGCGCTGTAAATAAGGCCCACCCCCCAAAAAAATTAAGAGCTGAAACGTCTATTATTCTAACGAATGGCATACTGTTTCATATTGTTACGTTCCTCTCAATAAGTTGAATCGGAAACTTTCAACTATAATCAACGAAATATGCACCCACAGCGAGAAAGCGGCGAGCAACTATTCTATTTCTAAGAATTGTTCCTATGGGATTTCCTCTCTCACCAGAAATCCAATTGAGATTTACCAGTTAGATTTCTTTGGATTTTTCCTATCGTGAATACATAATCAATTAGAAAAAAATACTATAGTGTTTGGTAAGGGGGAAAAGTAGAAAAAATTTTAAAAATGATAGCAGTTGCCGATTTTTAATAGGACGTTCCGTTTTCAACGAGTAGGGCGCACAAAATTTTTGATATTCGGAGAAAATCAGTGGTTTTCTCCGAAAATCCTTAGCCTCAGGCGTAGACCAAAAGGTGGAATAAAGATCTACGCGAGTCCTGTGCGGGGCTAGTGCTGTCTTCCATTGCATTAAAGACCGCTAGGCCTTCGGCTGAGGACTACGTCCTCAGACCTCAGGGATTGGGAGTCTAAAGGATCATTTTGAGACTTTGTACTACCTTCTAGCGGATTGCGATCTGTAGAGAATTCAAATAGGCGCTAAACGACAGTTTACAAATATGCCGTAGAACTTCCAATGGCCATTGCTTCTTAAATCGGTAATACAACCCAGATCTCTTGCCATATTATTTAATTGGGAGTCTAAGGGATCATTTTGAGTTTTTGTACGACCTTCTAGCGGATTGCGATCTGTAGAGAATTCAAATGGGCGCTAAACAACTGTTTACAAATATGCCATTAAATTTCCAAGGGCCATTGCATCTTAAATCGGTAATACAACCCAAATCTCTTGCAATATTATTTAATTGGAAGTCTAAGGGATCATTTTGAGTTTTTGTACGACCTTCTAGCGGATTGCGATCTGTAGAGAATTCAAATGGGCGCTAAACAACAGTTTACAAATATGCCATTGAATTTCCAAGGGCCATTGCATCTTAAATCGGTAATACAACCCAGATTTCTTGCCATATTATTTAATTGGGAGTCTAAAGGATCATTTTGAGACTTTCTACGACCTTCTAGCGGATTGCGATCTGTAGAGAATTCAAATGGGCGCTAAACAACAGTTTACAAATATGCCGTAGACACTTTCAATTGCCATTGCTTCTTAAATCGGTAATACAACCCAGATTTCTTGCCATATTATTTAATTGGGAGTCTAAGGGATCATTTTGAGTTTTTGTACGACCTTCTAGCGGATTGCGATCTGTAGAGAATTCAAATGGGCGCTAAACAACAGTTTACAAATATGCCATTGAAATTCCAAGAGCCATTGCATCTTAAATCGGTAATACAACCCAAATCTCTTGCAATATTATTTAATTGGGAGTCTAAAGGATCATTTTGAGTTTTTTACGACCTTCTAGCGGATTGCGATCTGTAGAGAATTCAAATGGGCACTAAACGACAGTTTACAAATATGCCATTGAACTTCCAATGGCCATTGCTTCTTTAATCGGTAATACAACCGAGATTTCTTGCCATATTATTTAATTGGGAGTCTAACGAATCATTATGAGACTTTGTACGACCTTCTAGCGGATTGCGATCTGTAGAGAATTTAAATGGGCGCTAAACGACAGTTTACAAATATGCCATTGAACTTCCAATGACCATTGCTTTTTAAATCGGAAATAAAACCCAGATCTCTTGCCATATTATTTAATTGGGAGTCTAAGGGATCATTTTGAGTTTTTGTACGACCTTCTAGCGGATTGCGATCTGTAGAGAATTCAAATGGGCGCTAAACAACAGTTTACAAATATGCCATAGAACTTCCAATGGCCATTGCTTCTTTAATCGGTAATACAACCCAGATCTCTTGCCATATTATTTAATTGGAAGTCTAAGGGATCATTTTGAGTTTTTGTACGACCTTCTAGCGGATTGCGATCTGTAGAGAATTCAAATGGGCGCTAAACAACAGTTTACAAATATGCCATTGAATTTCCAAGGGCCATTGCATCTTAAATCGGTAATACAACCCAGATTTCTTGCCATATTATTTAATTGGGAGTCTAAAGGATCATTTTGAGACTTTGTACTACCTTCTAGCGGATTGCGATCTGTAGAGAATTCAAATAGGCGCTAAACGACAGTTTACAAATATGCCGTAGAACTTCCAATGGCCATTGCTTCTTAAATCGGTAATACAACCCAGATCTCTTGCCATATTATTTAATTGGGAGTCTAAGGGATCATTTTGAGTTTTTGTACGACCTTCTAGCGGATTGCGATCTGTAGAGAATTCAAATGGGCGCTAAACAACTGTTTACAAATATGCCATTGAATTTCCAAGGGCCATTGCATCTTAAATCGGTAATACAACCCAAATCTCTTGCAATATTATTTAATTGGGAGTCTAAAGGATCATTTTGAGTTTTTTACGACCTTCTAGCGGATTGCGATCTGTAGAGAATTCAAATGGGCGCTAAACGACAGTTTACAAATATGCCATTGAACTTCCAATGGCCATTGCTTCTTTAATCGGTAATACAACCCAGATCTCTTGCCATATTATTTAATTGGGAGTCTAAGGGATCATTTTGAGTTTTTGTACGACCTTCTAGCGGATTGCGATCTGTAGAGAATTCCAATGGGCGCTAAACAACAGTTTTTTTAAATATGCCAAAGAACTTCCAATGGCCATTGCTTCTTTAATCGGTAATACAACCCAGATTTCTTGCCATATTATTTAATTGGGAGTCCAAAGGATCATTTTGAGACTTTCTACGACCTTCTAGCGGATTGCGATCTGTAGAGAATTCAAACTGGCGCTAAACAACAGTTTACAAATAAGCAATAGAACTTTCAATTGTCATTGCTTCTTAAATCGGTAATACAACCCAGATTTCTTGCAATATTATTTAATTGGGAGTCTAAAGGATCATTTTGAGACTGTGTACTACCTTCAAGCGGATTGTGATCTGCAGAGAATTCAAATGGGCACTAAACGACAGTTTACAAATATGCCATTGAACTTCCAATGGCCATTGCTTCTTAAATCGGTAATACAACCCAGATTTCTTGCAATATTATTTAATTGGGAGTCTAAAGGATCATTTTGAGACTGTGTACTACCTTCTAGCGGATTGCGATCTGTAGAGAATTCAAACTGGCGCTAAACGACAGTTTACAAATATGCCATAGAACTTAAAATGGCCATTGCTTCTTTAATCGGTAATACAACCCAGATCTCTTGCCATATTATTTAATTGGGAGTCTAAAGGATCATTTTGAGACTTTGTACTACCTTCTAGCGGATTGTGATCTGCAGAGAATTCAAATGGGCACTAAACGACAGTTTACAAATATGCCATAGAACTTCCAATGGCCATTGCTTCTTAAATCGGTAATACAACCCAGATTTCTTGCCATATTATTTAATTGGGAGTCTAAAGGATCATTTTGAGACTTTGTACTACCTTCTAGCGGATTGAGATCTGTAGAGAATTCAAATGGTCGCAAAACAACAGTTTACAAATATGCCATAGAACTATCAATTGCTATTGCTTCTTTAATCGGTAATACAACCCAGATCTCTTGCCATATTATTTAATTGGGAGTCTAAAGGATCATTTTGAGACTTTGTACTACCTTCTAGCGGATTGCGATCTGTAGAGAATTCAAACTGATGCTAAACAACAGTTTACAAATATGCCATAGAACTATCAATTGCTATTGCTTCTTTAATCGGTAATACAACCCAGATCTCTTGCCATATTATTTAATTGGGAGTCTAAAGGATCATTTTGAGACTTTGTACTACCTTCTAGCGGATTGTGATCTGCAGAGAATTCAAATGGGCACTAAACGACAGTTTACAAATATGCCATAGAACTTCCAATGGCCATTGCTTCTTAAATCGGTAATACAACCCAGATTTCTTGCCATATTATTTAATTGGGAGTCTAAAGGATCATTTTGAGACTTTGTACTACCTTCTAGCGGATTGAGATCTGTAGAGAATTCAAATGGTCGCAAAACAACAGTTTACAAATATGCCATAGAACTATCAATTGCTATTGCTTCTTTAATCGGTAATACAACCCAGATCTCTTGCCATATTATTTAATTGGGAGTCTAAAGGATCATTTTGAGACTTTGTACTACCTTCTAGCGGATTGCGATCTGTAGAGAATTCAAACTGGTGCTAAACAACAGTTTACAAATATGGAGTCTAAAGGATCATTTTGAGTTTTTGTACGACCTTCTAGCGGATTGCGTTCTTTAGAGAATTCAAACTGGCGCTAAACAACAGTTTACAAATATGCAATAGAACTTTCAATGTCCATTGCTTCTTTAATCGGTAATACAACCCAGATCTCTTGCCAAATTATTTAATTTGGAGTCTAAAGGATCATTTTGAGACTTTGTACTACCTTCTAGCGGATTGAGATCTGTAGAGAATTCAAATGGTCGCAAAACAACAGTTTACAAATATGCCATAGAACTATCAATTGCCATTGATTCTTAAATAGGTAATACAACTAAGATTTCTTGCCATATTATTTAATTGGGAGTCTAAAGGATCATTTTGAGACTTTATACGTCCTTCTAGTGGATTGCGATCTGTAGAGAATTCAAACGGGCGCAAAACAACAGTTTACAAATATGCCATAGAACTTCCAATGGCCATTGCTTCTTTAATCGGTAATACAACCCAGATTTCTTGCAATATTATTTAATTGGGAGTCTAATGGATCATTTTGATACTTTGTACTACCTTCTAGCGGATTGTGATCTGTAGAGAATTCCAATGGGCGCAAAACAAAAGTTTACAAATATGCCATAGAACTATCAATTGCCATTGCTTCTTTAATCGGTAATACAACCCAGATTTCTTGCCATATTATTTAATTGGGAGTCTAATGGATCATTTTGAGTTTTTGTACGACCTTCTAGCGGATTGCGATCTGTAGAGAATTCCAATGGGCGCTAAACAACAGTTTTTTTAAATATGCCATAGAACTTCCAATGGCCATTGCTTCTTTAATCGGTAATACAACCCAGATTTCTTGCCATATTATTTAATTGGGAGTCTAAAGGATAATTTTGAGTTTTTTTACGACCTTCTAGCGGATTGCGCTCTGTAGAGAATTCAAACGGGCGCTAAACGACAGTTTACAAATATGCCATAGAACTTTCAATTGCCATTGCTTCTTAAATCGGTAATACAACCCAGATTTCTTGCAATATTATTTAATTGGGAGTTTAAAGGTTAATTTTGAGTTTTTGTACGACCTTCTAGCGGATTGCGATCTGTAGAGAATTTCAATGGACGCTAAACAACAGTATACAAATATGCAATAGAACTTCCAATGGCCATTGCTTCTTTAATCGGTAATACAACCCAGATCTCTTGCCAAATTATTTAATTGGGAGTCTAAAGGATCATTTTGAGACTTTGTACTACCTTCTAGCGGATTGAGATCTGTAGAGAATTCAAATGGTCGCAAAACAACAGTTTACAAATATGCCATAGAACTATCAATTGCCATTGCTTCTTAAATAGGTAATACAACCAAGATTTCTTGCCATATTATTTAATTGGGAGTCTAAAGGATCATTTTGAGACTTTATACGTCCTTCTAGTGGATTGCGATCTGTAGAGAATTCAAACGGGCGCAAAACAACAGTTTACAAATATGCCATAGAACTTCCAATGGCCATTGCTTCTTTAATCGGTAATACAACCCAGATTTCTTGCAATATTATTTAATTGGGAGTCTAATGGATCATTTTGATACTTTGTACTACCTTCTAGCGGATTGTGATCTGTAGAGAATTCCAATGGGCGCAAAACAAAAGTTTACAAATATGCCATAGAACTTCCAATGGCCATTGCTTCTTTAATCGGTAATACAACCCAGATCTCTTGCCATATTATTTAATTGGGACTCTAAAGGATCATTATGAGACTTTGTACTACCTTCTAGCGGATTGCGATCACTAGGAAAACCAGGTGGGCGCTAAACGACAGTTTACAAATATGCCATAGAACTTTCAATTGCCATTGCTTCTTAAATCGGTAATACAACCCAGATTTCTTGCCATATTATTTAATTGGGAGTCTAAAGGATAATTTTGAGTTTTTTTACGACCTTCTAGCGGATTGCGCTCTGTAGAGAATTCAAACGGGCGCTAAACGACAGTTTACAAATATGCCATAGAACTTTCAATTGCCATTTCTTCTTAAATCGGTAATACAACCCAGATTTCTTGCAATATTATTTAATTGGGAGTTTAAAGGTTAATTTTGAGTTTTTGTACGACCTTCTAGAGGATTGCGATCTGTAGAGAATTCCAATGGACGCTAAACAACAGTATACAAATATGCAATAGAACTTCCAATGGCCATTGCTTCTTTAATTGGTAATACAACCCAGATTTCCTGCCATATTATTTGATTGGGAGTCTAAAGGATCATTTTGAGTTTTTTCACGACCTTCTAGCGGATTGCGATCACTAGGAAAACCAGGTGGGCGCTAAACGACAGTTTACGAATATGCCATAGAACTTTCAATTGCCATCGCTTCTTTAATCGATAATACAACCCAGATTTCTTGCCATATTATTTAATTGGAAGTCTAAAGGATCATTTTGAGACTTTGTACGACCTTCTAGCGGATTTCAATCTGTAGAAAATTCAAATGGGCGCTAAACGACAGTTTACAAATATGCCATAGAACTTTCTATGGCCATTGCTTCTTTAATCGGTAATACAACCCAGATTTCTTGCAATATTATTTAATTGGGAGTCTAAAGAATCATTTTGAGACTTTGTACTACCTTCTAGCGGATTGCGAGCTGTAGAGAATTCAAACGGGCGCAAAACAACAGTTTACAAATATGCCATAGAACTTTCTATGGCCATTGCTTCTTTAATCGGTAATACAACCCAGATTTCTTGCAATATTATTTAATTGGGAGTCTAAAGAATCATTTTGAGACTTTGTACTACCTTCTAGCGGATTGCGAGCTGTAGAGAATTCAAACGGGCGCAAAACAACAGTTTACAAATATGCCATAGAACTTCCAATGGCCATTGCATCTTAAATCGGTAATACAACCCAGATTTCTTGCAATATTATTTAATTGGGAGTCTAAAGGATCATTTTGAGTTTTTGTACGACCTTTTAGCGGATTGCGATCTGTAGAGAATTCCAATGGGCGCTAAACAACAGTTTACAAATATGCCATAGAACTTCCAATGGCCATTGCTTCTTTAATCGGTAATACAACCCAGATCTCTTGCCAAATTATTTAATTGGGAGTCTAAAGGATCATTTTGAGACTTTGTACTACCTTCTAGCGGATTGAGATCTGTAGAGAATTCAAATGGTCGCAAAACAACAGTTTACAAATATGCCATAGAACTATCAATTGCCATTGCTTCTTAAATAGGTAATACAACCAAGATTTCTTGCCATATTATTTAATTGGGAGTCTAAAGGATCATTTTGAGACTTTATACGTCCTTCTAGTGGATTGCGATCTGTAGAGAATTCAAACGGGCGAAAAACAACAGTTTACAAATATGCCATAGAACTTCCAATGGCCATTGCTTCTTTAATCGGTAATACAACCCAGATTTCTTGCAATATTATTTAATTGGGACTCTAAAGGATCATTATGAGACTTTGTACTACCTTCTAGCGGATTGCGATCACTAGGAAAACCAGGTGGGCGCTAAACGACAGTTTACAAATATGCCATAGAACTTTCAATTGCCATCGCTTTTTTAATCGGTAATACAACCCAGTTTTTTTGCCATATTATTTAATTGGGAGTCTAAAGGATCATTTTGAGTTTTTGTACGACCTTCTAGCGGATTGCGATCTGTAGAGAATTCCAATGGGCGCTAAACAACAGTTTACAAATATGCCATAGAACTTCCAATGGCCATTGCTTCTTTAATCGGTAATACAACCCAGATCTCTTGCCAAATTATTTAATTGGGACTCTAAAGGATCATTTTGAGACTTTGTACTACCTTCTAGCGGATTATGATCTGCAGAGAATTCAAATGGGCACTAAACGACAGTTTACAAATATGCCATTGAACTTCCAATGGCCATTGCTTCTTTAATCGGTAATACAACCCAGATTTCTTGCAATATTATTTAATTGGGAGTCTAAAGGATCATTTTGAGTTTTTGTACGATCTTTTAGCGGATTGCGATCTTTAGAGAATTCAAATGGGCGCTAAACGACAGTTTACAAATATGCCATTGAACTTCCAATGGCCATTGCTTCTTTAATCGGTAATACAACCCAGATTTCTTGCAATATTATTTAATTGGGAGTCTAAAGGATCATTTTGAGTTTTTGTACGACCTTCTAGCGGATTGCGATCTGTAGAGAATTCCAATGGGCGCTAAACAACAGTTTACAAATATGCCATAGAACTTCCAATGGCCATTGCTTCTTTAATCGGTAATACAACCCAGATCTCTTGCCAAATTATTTAATTGGGAGTCTAAAGGATCATTTTGAGACTTTGTACTACCTTCTAGCGGATTGCGAGCTGTAGAGAATTCAAACGGGCGCAAAACAACAGTTTACAAATATGCCATAGAACTTCCAATGGCCATTGCTTCTTTAATCGGTAATACAACCCAGATTTCTTGCAATATTATTTAATTGGGAGTCTAAAGGATCATTTTGAGTTTTTGTTCGATCTTTTAGCGGATTGCGATCTTTAGAGAATTCAAATGGGCGCTAAACGACAGTTTACAAATATGCCATTGAACTTCCAATGGCCATTGCTTCTTTAATCGGTAATACAACCCAGATTTCTTGCAATATTATTTAATTGGGAGTCTAAAGGATCATTTTGAGTTTGTGTACGACCTTCTAGCGGATTGCGATCTGTAGAGAATTCCAATGGGCGCTAAACAACAGTTTACAAACATGCCATAGAACTTCCAATAGCCATTGCTTCTTTAATCGGTAAAACAACCCAGATCTCTTGCCATATTATTTAATTGGGAGTCTAAAGGATCATTTTGAGACTTTCTACGACCTTCTAGCGGATTGCGATCTGTAGAGAATTCAAATGGGCGCTAAACAACTGTTTACAAATATGCCATTGAATTTCCAAGGGCCATTGCATCTTAAATCGGTAATACAACCCAAATCTCTTGCAATATTATTTAATTGGGAGTCTAAAGGATCATTTTGAGTTTTTTACGACCTTCTAGCGGATTGCGATCTGTAGAGAATTCAAATGGGCGCTAAACGACAGTTTACAAATATGCCATTGAACTTCCAATGACCATTGCTTTTTAAATCGGAAATACAACCCAGATTTCTTGCCATATTATTTAATTGGGAGTCTAAAGAATCATTATGAGACTTTGTACGACCTTCTAGCGGATTGCGATCTGTAGAGAATTCAAACTGGCGCTAAACAACAGTTTACAAATAAGCAATAGAACTTTCAATTGTCATTGCTTCTTTAATCGGTAATGCAACCCAGATTTCTTGCAATATTATTTAATTGGGAGTTTAAAGGATCATTTTGAGTTTTTGTTTGACTTTCTAGCGGATTGCGATCTGTAGGACTTCCAATGGGCGCTAAACAACAGTTTACAAATATGCCATAGAACTTCCAATGGCCATTGCTTCTTAAATCGGTAATACAACCCAGATCTCTTGCCAAATTATTTAATTGGGAGTCTAAAGGATCATTTTGAGACTTTGTACTACCTTCTAGCGGATTGCGAGCTGTAGAGAATTCAAACGGGCGCAAAACAACAGTTTACAAATATGCCATAGAACTTCCAATGGCCATTGCTTCTTTAATCGGTAATACAACCCAGATTTCTTGCAATATTATTTATTTGGGAGTCTAAAGGATCATTTTGAGTTTTTGTACGACCTTCTAGCGGATTGCGATCTGTAGAGAATTCCAAGGGGCGCTAAACAACAGTTTACAAATATGCCATAGAACTTCTAATGGTCATTGCTTCTTTAATCGGTAATACAACCCAGATCTCTTGCCAAATTATTTAATTGGGAGTCTAAAGGATCATTTTGAGACTTTGTACTACCTTCTAGCGGATTGCGAGCTGTAGAGAATTCAAACGGGCGCTAAACGACAGTTTACAAATATGCCATAGAACTTTCAATTGCCATCGCTTCTTTAATCGGTAATACAACCCAGATTTCTTGCCATATTATTTAATTGGGAGTCTAAAGGATCATTTTGAGTTTTTGTACGACCTTCTAGCGGATTGCGATCTGTAGAGAATTCAAATGGGCGCTAAACAACAGTTTTTTTTAAATATGCCATAGAACTTCCAAT
Source organism: Ceriodaphnia dubia (assembly GCA_022539655.2). Classification (NCBI taxonomy): domain Eukaryota; kingdom Metazoa; phylum Arthropoda; class Branchiopoda; order Diplostraca; family Daphniidae; genus Ceriodaphnia; species Ceriodaphnia dubia. Next base: position 84,390 of record JAKUCG020000230.1, on the reverse strand, counting down.
GGCCATTGCTTCTTTAATCGGTAATACAACCCAGATTTCTTGCAATATTATTTAATTGGGAGTCTAAAGGATCATTTTGAGTTTTTGTACGACCTTCTACCGGATTGCGATCTGTAGAGAATTCCAATGGGCGCTAAACAACAGTTTACAAACATGCCATAGAACTTCCAATAGCCATTGCTTCTTTAATCGGTAATACAACCCAGATCTCTTGCCAAATTATTTAATTGGGAGTCTAAAGGATCATTTTGAGACTTTGTACTACCTTCTAGCGGATTTCGAGCTGTAGAGAATTCAAACGGGCGCAAAACAACAGTTTACAAATATGCCATAGAACTGTCAATTGCCATTGCTTCTTAAATAGGTAATACAACCAAGATTTCTTGCCATATTATTTAATTGGGAGTCTAAAGGATCATTTTGAGACTTTATCAACCTTCTAGTGGATTGCGATCTGTAGAGAATTCAAACGGGCGCAAAACAACAGTTTACAAATATGCCATAGAACTTCCAATGGCCATTGCTTCTTTAATCGGTAATACAACCCAGATTTCTTGCAATATTATTTAATTGGGAGTCTAATGGATCAATTTGATACTTTGTACTACCTTCTAGCGGATTGTGATCTGTAGAGAATTCCAATGGGCGCAAAACAAAAGTTTACAAATATGCCATAGAACTATCAATTGCCATTGCTTCTTTAATCGGTAATACAACCCAGATTTCTTGCCATATTATTTAATTGGGAGTCTAATGGATCATTTTGAGACTTTGTACTACCTTCTAGCGGATTGTGATCTGTAGAGAATTCCAATGGACGCTAAACAACAGTTTACAAATATGCCATAGAACTTCCAATGGCCATTGCTTCTTAAATCGGTAATACAACCCAGATTTCCTGCCATATTATTTGATTGGGATTCTAAAGGATCATTTTGAGTTTTTTCACGACCTTCTAGCAGATTGCGATCACTAGGAAAACCAGGTGGGCGCTATACGACAGTTTACAATTATGCCATTGAACTTCCAATGGCCATTGCTTCTTTAATCGGTAATACAACCCAGATTTCTTGCCATATTATTTAATTGGGAGTCTAAAGGATCATTTTGAGACTTTGTACTACCTTCTAGCGGATTGCGATCTGTAGAGAATTCAAACTGGCGCTAAACAACAGTTTACAAATATGTAGTCTAAAGGATCATTTTGAGTTTTTGTACGACCTTCTAGCGGATTGCGATCTGTAGGACTTCCAATGGGCGCTAAACAACAGTTTACAAATATGCCATAGAACTTCCAATGGCCATTGCTTCTTTAATCGGTAATACAACCCAGATTTCTTGCCATATTATTTAATTGGGAGTCTAAAGGATCATTTTGAGTTTTTTCACGACCTTCTAGCGGATTGCGATCACTAGGAAAACCAGGTGGGCGCTATACGACAGTTTACAATTATGCCATTGAACTTCCAATGGCCATTGCTTCTTAAATCCGTAATACAACCCAGATCTCTTGCCATATTATTTAATTGGGAGTCTAAAGGATCATTTTGAGACTTTGTACTACCTTCTAGCGGATTGTGATCTGCAGAGAATTCAAATGGGCACTAAACGACAGTTTACAAATATGCCATTGAACTTCCAATGGCCATTGCTTCTTAAATCGGTAATACAACCCAGATTTCTTGCAAAATTATTTAATTGGGACTCTAAAGGATCATTTTGAGACTTTGTACTACCTTCTAGCGGATTGTGATCTGCAGAGAATTCAAATGGGCACTAAACGACAGTTTACAAATATGCCATTGAACTTCCAATGGCCATTGCTTCTTTAATCGGTAATACAACCCAGATTTCTTGCAATATTATTTAATTGGGAGTCTAAAGGATCATTTTGAGTTTTTGTACGACCTTCTAGCGGATTGCGTTCTGTAGAGAATTCAAATGGGCGCTAAACGACAGTTTACAAATATGCCATTGAACTTCCAATGGCCATTGAATCTTTAATCGGTAATACAACCCAGATCTCTTGCCATATTATTTAATTGGGAGTCTAAAGGATCATTTTGAGACTTTTTACTACCTTCTAGCGGATTGAGATCTGTAGAGAATTTAAATGGTCGCAAAACAACAGTTTACAAATATGCCATAGAACTATCAATTGCCATTGCTTCTGTAATCGGTAATACAACCCAGATTTCTTGCCATATTATTTAATTGGGAGTCTAAAGGATCATTTTGAGACTTTGTACTACCTTCTAGCGGATTGAGATCTGTAGAGAATTCAAATGGTCGCAAAACAACAGTTTACAAATATGCCATAGAACTATCAATTGCCATTGCTTCTTTAATCGGTAATACAACCCAGATCTCTTGCCATATTATTTAATTGGGAGTCTAAAGGATCATTTTGAGACTTTGTACTACCTTCTAGCGGATTGCGATCTGTAGAGAATTCAAACTGGCGCTAAACAACAGTTTACAAATATGGAGTCTAAAGGATCATTTTGAGTTTTTGTACGACCTTCTAGCGGATTGCGATCTGTAGGACTTCCAATGGGCGCTAAACAACAGTTTACAAATATGCCATAGAACTTCCAATGGCCATTGCTTCTTTAATCGGTAATACAACCCAGATTTCTTGCCATATTATTTAATTGGGAGTCTAAAGGATCATTTTGAGTTTTTTCACGACCTTCTAGCGGATTGCGATCACTAGGAAAACCAGGTGGGCGCTATACGACAGTTTACAATTATGCCATTGAACTTCCAATGGCCATTGCTTCTTTAATCGGTAATACAACCCAGATCTCTTGCCATATTATTTAATTGGGAGTCTAAAGGATCATTTTGATACTTTGTACTACCTACTAGCGGATTGTGATCTGCAGAGAATTCAAATGGGCACTAAACGACAGTTTACAAATATGCCATTGAACTTCCAATGGCCATTGCTTCTTAAATCGGTAATACAACCCAGATCTCTTGCCATATTATTTAATTGGGAGTCTAAAGGATCATTTTGAGACTTTGTACTACCTTCTAGCGGATTGCGATCTGTAGAGAATTCAAACGGGCGCTAAACGACAGTTTACAAATATGCCATATAACTTTCAATTGCCATCGCTTCTTAAATCGGTAATACAACCCAGACGTATAAAGTCTCAAAATGATCCTTTAGACTCCCAATTAAATAATATGGCAAGAAATCTTGGTTGTATTACCTATTTAAGAAGCAATAGCAATTGATAGTTCTATGGCATATTTGTAAACTGTTGTTTTGCGACCATTTGAATTCTCTACAGAACGCAATCCGCTAGAAGGTCGTACAAAAACTCAAAATGATCCTTTAGACTCCCAATTAAATAATATTGCAAGAAATCTGGGTTGTATTACCGATTAAAGAAGCAATGGCCATTGGAAGTTCTATGGCATATTTGTAAACTGTTGTTTAGCGCCCATTTGAATTCTCTACAGATCGCAATCCACTAGAAGGACGTATAAAGTCTCAAAATGATCCTTTAGACTCCCAATTAAATAATATGGCAAGAAATCTGGGTTGTATTACCGATTAAAGAAGCAATGGCCATTGGAAGTTCTATGGCATATTTGTAAACTGTCGTTTAGCGCCCGTTTGAATTCTCTACAGCTCGCAATCCGCTAGAAGGTAGTACAAAGTCTCATAATGATTCTTTAGACTCCCAATTAAATAATATGGCAAGAAATCTGGGTTGTATTACCGATTAAAGTAGCAATGGCCATTGGAAGTTCAATGGCATATTTGTAAACTGTCGTTTAGCGCCCATTTGAATTCTCTACAGATCGCAATCCGCTAGAAGGTCGTGAAAAACTCAAAATGATCCTTTAGACTCCCAATTAAATAATATGGCAAGAGATCTGGGTTGTATTACCGATTAAAGAAGCAATGGCAATTGATAGTTCTATGGCATATTTGTAAACTGTTGTTTTGCGCCCATTGGAATTCTCTACAGATCACAATCCGCTAGAAGGTAGTACACAATCTCAAAATGATCCATTAGACTCCCAATTAAATAATATGGCAAGAGATCTGGGTTGTATTACTGATTAAAGAAGCAATGGCCATTGGAAGTTCTATGGCATATTTGTAAACTGTTGTTTTGCGCCCATTTGAATTCTCTACAGATCGCTATCCGCTAGAAGGTCATACAAAAACTCAAAATGATCCTATAGACTCCCAATGAAATAATATGGCAAGAGATCTGGGTTGTATTACCGATTAAAGAAGCAATGGCCATTGAAAGTTCTATGGCATATTTGTAAACTGTCGTTTAGCGCCCGTTTGAATTCTCTACAGCTCGCAATCCACTAGAATGTCGTACAAAGTCTCAAAATTATCCTTTAGACTCCCAATTAAATAATATGGCAAGAGATCTGGGTTGTATTACCGATTAAAGAAGCAATGGCCATTGGAAGTTCTATGGCATAATTGTAAACTGTTGTTTAGCGCCCATTGGAATTCTCTACAGATCGCAATCCGCTAGAAGGTCGTACAAAAACTCAAAAGGATCCTTAAGACTCCCAATTAAATAATATGGCAAGAGATCTGGGTTGTATTACTGATTAAAGAAGCAATGGCCATTGGAAGTTCTATGGCATATTTGTAAACTGTTGTTTTGCGCCCATTTGAATTCTCTACAGATCGCTATCCGCTAGAAGGTCATACAAAAACTCAAAATGATCCTATAGACTCCCAATTAAATAATATGGCAAGAGATCTGGGTTGTATTACAAGTTACTTGTTTAATAGAGACCGTTCTTCAAATTCTGACGCGGATTAACAGAGGAGGCGAGGAGATAGAAAGACGTACTTGGTCTCATTTTGAAGCCTTAATTTAAATGTATGTGCTCCTAAAATTTCGTGCGTATGTAATGCCCGTGGTATGCTCAGCAAGGATTGCAAAGTTACTTGTTTCATAGAGACCGTTCTTCAAATTCTGACGCAGATTAACAGAGAAGGTGAGGAGATAGAAAGACGTACTTGGTCTCATTTTGAATTCGTTGTTTTCTTGTATGTGTAACTAAAATATCGTGCGTATGTAAAGCTCTTGGAATGCTCAGCAAGGATTGCAAAGTTACTTGTTTCATAGAGACCGTTCTTAGTTTTCATAGACACCGTTCTTCAATTTCTGACGCAGATTAACATAGAAGGCGAGGAGATAGAAAGACGTAGTTGATCTCATTCTGAAGTCGTTGTTTTCTTGTATGTGTAACTTGATTTTGGTGCGTATGTAAAGCCCGTGGTATGCTCAGCAAGGATTGCAAAGTTACTTGTTTCATAGAGACCGTTCTTCAAATTCTGACGCGGATTAACAGAGAAGGCGAGGAGATAGAAAGACATACTTGGTTTCATTTTGAAGCCTTAATTTTAATGTATGTGCTCCAAAAATATCGTGCGTATGTAAAGCCCGTTGTATGCTCAGCAAGGATTGCAAAGATACTTGTTTCATAGAGACCGTTCTTAATTTTCATAGACACCGTTCTTCAACTTCTGACGCAGATTAACAGAGAAGGCGAGGAGATAGAAAGACGTACTTAATCTCATTTTGAAGCCTTTGTTTTCATGTATGTGCTCCTAAAAGATCATGCGTATGTAAAGCCCGTGGTATGCTCAGCAAGGATTGCAAAATTACTTGTTTCATAGAGACCGTTCTTAATTTTCAAAGAGACCGTTCTTCAACTTCTGACGCGGATTTACAGAGAAGGCGAGGAGATAGAAAAACGTACTTAATCACATTTTGAAGTCTTTGTTTTCTTGTATGTAATCCTAAAATATCGTGCGTATGTAAAGCCCGTGGTATGCTCAGCTAGGATTGCAAAGTTAGTTGTTTCATAGAGACCGTTCTTCAAATTCTGACGCGGATTAACAGAGAAGGCGAGGAGATAGAAAGACATACTTGGTTTCATTTTGAAGCCTTAATTTTAATGTATGTGCTCCAAAAATATCGTGCGTATGTAAAGCCCGTAGTATGCTCAGCAAGGGTTGCAAAGATACTTGTTTCATAGAGACCGTTCTTAATTTTCATAGACACCGTTCTTCAACTTCTGACGCAGATTAACAGAGAAGGCGAGGAGATAGAAAGACGTACTTAATCTCATTTTGAAGCCTTTGTTTTCATGTATGTGCTCCTAAAAGATCATGCGTATGTAAAGCCCGTGGTATGCTCAGCAAGGATTGCAAAATTACTTGTTTCATAGAGACCGTTCTTAATTTTCAAAGAGACCGTTCTTCAACTTCTGACGCGGATTTACAGAGAAGGCGAGGAGATAGAAAAACGTACTTAATCTCATTTTGAAGTCTTTGTTTTCTTGTATGTAATCCTAAAATATCGTGCGTATGTAAAGCCCTTGGTATCCTCAGCAAGGATTGCAAAGTTACTTGTTTCATAGAGACCGTTCTTCAAATTCCGACGCGGATAACAAGAGAAGGCGAGGAGATAGAAAGACGTACTTGGTTTCATTTTAAAGCCTTTGTTTTCATGTATGTGCTCCTAAAAGATCGTGCGTATGTAAAGCCCGTGGTATGCTCAGCAAGGATTGCAAAATTACTTGTTTCATAGAGACCGTTCTTAATTTTCATAGAGACCGTTCTTCAACTTCTGACGCGGATTTACAGAGAAGGCGAGGAGATAGAAAGACGTACTTAATCTCATTTTGAAGTCTTTGTTTTCTTGTATATTATCTTAAAATATCGTGCGTATGTAAAGCCCGTGGTATGCTCAGCTAGGATTGCAAAGTTAGTTGTTTCATAGAGACCGTTCTTCAACTTCTGACGCATATTAACAGAGAAGGTGAGGAGATAGAAAGACGTACTTGGTCTCTTTTTAAAATTTTTGTTTTCTTGTATGTAATTCTAAAATATCGTGCGTATGTAAGCCCGTGGTATGCTCAGCAAGGATTGCAAAGTTAATTGTTTCATAGAGACCGTTCTTAATTTCATAGACACCGTAATTCAATTTCTGACGCAGTTTAACAGAGAAGGCGAAGAGATTGAAAGAATTGCTTGGTCTCATTTTGAAGTCTTAGTTTTCATGTATGTAATCCTAAAATATCGTGCGTATGTAAAGCCCGTGGTATGCTCAGCAAGAATTGCAAAGTTACTTGTTTCACAGAGACCGTTCTTAATTTTTATAGACACCATTCTTCAACTTCTGACGCAGATTAACAGAGAAGGCGAGAAGATAGAAAGACGTACTTGGTCTCATTTTGAAGTCTTTGTTTTTTTGTATGTAATCCTAAAATATCGTGCGTATGTAAAGCCCTTGGTATGCTCAGCTAGGATTGCAAAGTTAGTTGTTTCATAGAGACCGTTCTTCAAATTCTGACGCGGATTAACAGAGAAGGCGAGGAGATAGAAAGACGTACTTGGTCTCATTTTGAAGCCTTTCTTTTTATGTATGTGCTCCTAAAAGATCGTGCGTATGTAAAGCCCGTGGTATGCTCAGCAAGGATTGCAAAATTACTTGTTTCATAGAGACCGTTCTTAATTTTCATAGAGACCGTTCTTCAACTTCTGACGCAGATTAACAGAGAAGGCGAGGAGATAGAGAGACGTACTTGGTCTCATTTTGAAGTCTTTGTTTTCATGTATGTAATCCTAAAAGATCGTGCGTATGTAAAGCCCGTGGTATGCTCAGCAAGGATTGCAAAGTTACTTGTTTCATAGAGACCGTTCTTAATTTTCATACAGACCGTTCTTCAACTTCTGACGCGGATTTACAGAGAAGGCGCGGAGATAGAAAGACGTACTTGATTTCATTTTGAAGTCTTTGTTTTCTTGTATGTAATCCTTAAATATCGTGCGTATGTAAAGCCCGTGGTATGCTCAGCTAGGATTGCAAAGTTAGTTGTTTCATAGAGACCGTTCTTCAACTTCTGACGCAGATTAACAGAGAAGGCGAGGAGATAGAAAGACGTACTTGAACTCATTTTGAAGTCTTTGTTTTCTTGTATATGCTCCTAAAAAATCGTGTGTATGTAAAGCCCGTGGTATCCTCAGCAAGGATTGCAAAGTAACTTGTTTCATAGAGACCGTTCTTAATTTCATAGACACCATTCTTCAACTTCTGACGCAGATTTACAGAGAAGGCGAGGAGATAGACAGACGTACTTGGTCTCATTTTGAAGTCTTTGTTTTCATGTATGTAATCCTAAAAGATCGTGCGTATGTAAAGCCCGTGGTATGCTCAGCAAGGATTGCAAAGTTACTTGTTTCATAGAGACCGTTCTTCAACTTCTGACGCAGATTAGCAGAAAAGGAAAGGAGATATAAAGACGTTATTGGTCTCATTTTGAAGTCGTTGTTTTCTTGTATGTGTAACTAAAATATCGTGCGTATGTAAAGCCCTTGGTATGCTCAGTAAGGATTGAAAAGTTAGTTGTTTCATAGAGACTGTTCTTAATTTTCATAGACACCGTTCTTCAACTTCTGACGCAGATTAACAGAGAAGGCGAGGAGATAGACAGACGTACTTGGTCTCATTTTGAAGTCGTTGTTTTTTTGTATGTGTAACTAAAATATCGTGCGTATGTAAAGCCCGTGGCATGCTCAGCTAGGATTGCAAAGCTAGTTGTTTCATAGAGACCGTTCTTCAACTTCTGACGCAGATTAACAGAGAAGGCGAGGAGATAGAAAGACGTACTTGGTCTCATTTTAAAATTTTTGTTTTCTTGTATGTAATTCTAAAATATCGTGCGTATGTAAGCCCGTGGTATGCTCAGCAAGGATTGCAAAGTTAATTGTTTCATAGAGACCGTTCTTAATTTCATAGACACCGTAATTCAATTTCTGACGCAGTTTAACAGAGAAGGCGAAGAGATTGAAAGAATTGCTTGGTCTCATTTTGAAGTCTTAGTTTTCATGTATGTAATCCTAAAATATCGTGCGTATGTAAAGCCCGTGGTATGCTCAGCAAGAATTGCAAAGTTACTTGTTTCACAGAGACCGTTCTTAATTTTTATAGACACCATTCTTCAACTTCTGACGCAGATTAACAGAGAAGGCGAGAAGATAGAAAGACGTACTTGGTCTCATTTTGAAGTCTTTGTTTTTTTGTATGTAATCCTAAAATATCGTGCGTATGTAAAGCCCTTGGTATGCTCAGCTAGGATTGCAAAGTTAGTTGTTTCATAGAGACCGTTCTTCAAATTCTGACGCGGATTAACAGAGAAGGCGAGGAGATAGAAAGACGTACTTGGTCTCATTTTGAAGCCTTTCTTTTCATGTATGTGCTCCTAAAAGATCGTGCGTATGTAAAGCCCGTGGTATGCTCAGCAAGGATTGCAAAATTACTTGTTTCATAGAGACCGTTCTTAATTTTCATAGAGACCGTTCTTCAACTTCTGACGCAGATTTACAGAGAAGGCGAGGAGATAGACAGACGTATTTGGTCTCATTTTGAAGTCTTTGTTTTCATGTATGTAATCCTAAAAGATCGTGCGTATGTAAAGCCCGTGGTATGCTCAGCAAGGATTGCAAAGTTACTTGTTTCATAGAGACCGTTCTTCAAATTCTGACGCGGATAACAAGAGAAGGCGAGGAGATAGAAAGACGTACTTGGTTTCATTTTGAAGCCTTTGTTTTCATGTATGTGCTCCTAAAAGATCGTGCGTATGTAAAGCCCGTGGTATGCTCAGCAAGGATTGCAAAATTACTTGTTTCATAGAGACCGTTCTTAATTTTCATAGAGACCGTTCTTCAACTTCTGACGCGGATTAACAGAGAAGGCGAGGAGATAGAAAGACGTACTTGGTCTCATTTTGAATTCTTTGTTTTCATGTATGTGCTCCTAAAAGATCGTGCGTATGTAAAGCCCGTGGTATGCTCAGCAAGGATTGCAAAATTACTTGTTTCATAGAGACCGTTCTTAATTTTCATAGAGACCGTTCTTCAACTTCTGACGCGGATTTACAGAGAAGGCGAGGAGATAGAAAGAGGTACTTAATCTCATTTTGAAGTCTTTGTTTTCTTGTATGTAATCCTAAAATATCGTGCGTATGTAAAGCCCGTGGTATGCTCAGCTAGGATTGCAAAGTTAGTTGTTTCATACAGACAGTTCTTAATTTTTATAGACACCATTCTTCAACTTCTGACGCAGATTAACAGAGAAGGCGAGAAGATAGAAAGACGTACTTGGTCTCATTTTGAAGTCTTTGTTTTTTTGTATGTAATCCTAAAATATCGTGCGTATGTAAAGCCCTTGGTATGCTCAGCTAGGATTGCAAAGTTAGTTGTTTCATAGAGACCGTTCTTCAAATTCTGACGCGGATAAACAGAGAAGGCGAGGAGATAGAAAGACGTACTTGGTCTCATTTTGAAGCCTTTCTTTTCATGTATGTGCTCCTAAAAGATCGTGCGTATGTAAAGCCCGTGGTATGCTCAGCAAGGATTGCAAAATTACTTGTTTCATAGAGACCGTTCTTAATTTTCATAGAGACCGTTCTTCAACTTCTGACGCAGATTTACAGAGAAGGCGAGGAGATAGACAGACGTATTTGGTCTCATTTTGAAGTCTTTGTTTTCATGTATGTAATCCTAAAAGATCGTGCGTATGTAAAGCCCGTGGTATGCTCAGCAAGGATTGCAAAGTTACTTGTTTCATAGAGACCGTTCTTCAAATTCTGACGCGGATAACAAGAGAAGGCGAGGAGATAGAAAGACGTACTTGGTTTCATTTTGAAGCCTTTGTTTTCATGTATGTGCTCCTAAAAGATCGTGCGTATGTAAAGCCCGTGGTATGCTCAGCAAGGATTGCAAAATTACTTGTTTCATAGAGACCGTTCTTAATTTTCATAGAGACCGTTCTTCAACTTCTGACGCGGATTAACAGAGAAGGCGAGGAGATAGAAAGACGTACTTGGTCTCATTTTGAATTCTTTGTTTTCATGTATGTGCTCCTAAAAGATCGTGCGTATGTAAAGCCCGTGGTATGCTCAGCAAGGATTGCAAAATTACTTGTTTCATAGAGACCGTTCTTAATTTTCATAGAGACCGTTCTTCAACTTCTGACGCGGATTTACAGAGAAGGCGAGGAGATAGAAAGAGGTACTTAATCTCATTTTGAAGTCTTTGTTTTCTTGTATGTAATCCTAAAATATCGTGCGTATGTAAAGCCCGTGGTATGCTCAGCTAGGATTGCAAAGTTAGTTGTTTCATACAGACAGTTCTTAATTTTTATAGACACCATTCTTCAACTTCTGACGCAGATTAACAGAGAAGGCGAGAAGATAGAAAGACGTACTTGGTCTCATTTTGAAGTCTTTGTTTTTTTGTATGTAATCCTAAAATATCGTGCGTATGTAAAGCCCTTGGTATGCTCAGCTAGGATTGCAAAGTTAGTTGTTTCATAGAGACCGTTCTTCAAATTCTGACGCGGATTAACAGAGAAGGCGAGGAGATAGAAAGACGTACTTGGTCTCATTTTGAAGCCTTTCTTTTCATGTATGTGCTCCTAAAAGATCGTGCGTATGTAAAGCCCGTGGTATGCTCAGCAAGGATTGCAAAGTAACTTGTTTCATAGAGACCGTTCTTAATTTCATAGACAACATTCTTCAACTTCTGACGCAGATTTACAGAGAAGGCGAGGAGATAGACAGACGTATTTGATCTCATTTTGAAGTCTTTGTTTTCATGTATGTAATCCTAAAATATCGTGCGTATGTAAAGCCCGTGGTATGCTCAGCTAGGATTGCAAAGTTAGTTGTTTCATAGAGACCGTTCTTAATTTTTATAGACACCATTCTTCAACTTCTGACGCAGATTAACAGAGAAGGCGAGAAGATAGAAAGACGTACTTGGTCTCATTTTGAAGTCTTTGTTTTTTTGTATGTAATCCTAAAATATTGTGCGTATGTAAAGCCCTTGGTATGCTCAGCTAGGATTGCAAAGTTAGTTGTTTCATAGAGACCGTTCTTCAAGTTCTGACGCGGATTAACAGAGAAGGCGAGGAGATAGAAAGACGTACTTGGTCTCATTTTGAAGCCTTTCTTTTTATGTATGTGCTCCTAAAAGATCGTGCGTATGTAAAGCCCGTGGTATGCTCAGCAAGGATTGCAAAATTACTTGTTTCATAGAGACCGTTCTTAATTTTCATAGAGACCGTTCTTCAACTTCTGACACAGATTAACAGAGAAGGCGAGGAGATAGAGAGACGTACTTGGTCTCATTTTGAAGTCTTTGTTTTCATGTATGTAATCCTAAAAGATCGTGCGTATGTAAAGCCCGTGGTATGCTCAGCAAGGATTGCAAAGTTACTTGTTTCATAGAGACCGTTCTTAATTTTCATACAGACCGTTCTTCAACTTCTGACGCGGATTTACAGAGAAGGCGCGGAGATAGAAAGACGTACTTGATTTCATTTTGAAGTCTTTGTTTTCTTGTATGTAATCCTTAAATATCGTGCGTATGTAAAGCCCGTGGTATGCTCAGCTAGGATTGCAAAGTTAGTTGTTTCATAGAGACCGTTCTTAATTTCATAGACACCGTTCTTCAACTTCTGACGCAGATTAACAGAGAAGGCGAGGAGATAGAAAGACGTACTTGAACTCATTTTGAAGTCTTTGTTTTCTTGTATATGTTCCTAAAAAATCGTGTGTATGTAAAGCCCGTGGTATCCTCAGCAAGGATTGCAAAGTAACTTGTTTCATAGAGACCGTTCTTAATTTCATAGACACCATTCTTCAACTTCTGACGCAGATTTACAGAGAAGGCGAGGAGATAGACAGACGTATTTGGTCTCATTTTGAAGTCTTTGTTTTCATGTATGTAATCCTAAAAGATCGTGCGTATGTAAAGCCCGTGGTATGCTCAGCAAGGATTGCTAAATTACTTGTTTCATAGAGACCGTTCTTCAAATTCTGACGCGGATAACAAGAGAAGGCGAGGAGATTGAAAGACGTACTTGGTTTCATTTTGAAGCCTTTGTTTTCATGTATGTGCTCCTAAAAGATCGTGCGTATGTAAAGCCCGTGGTATGCTCAGCAAGGATTGCAAAATTACTTGTTTCATAGAGACCGTTCTTAATTTTCATAGAGACCGTTCTTCAACTTCTGACGCGGATTAACAGAGAAGGCGAGGAGATAGAAAGACGTACTTAATCTCATTTTGAAGTCTTTGTTTTCTTGTATGTAATCCTAAAATATCGTGCGTATGTAAAGCCCGTGGTATGCTCAGCTAGGATTGCAAAGTTAGTTGTTTCATAGAGACCGTTCTTAATTTTTATAGACACCATTCTTCAACTTCTGACGCAGATTAACAGAGAAGGCGAGAAGATAGAAAGACGTACTTGGTCTCATTTTGAAGTCTTTGTTTTTTTGTATGTAATCCTAAAATATCGTGCGTATGTAAAGCCCTTGGTATGCTCAGCTAGGATTGCAAAGTTAGTTGTTTCATAGAGACCGTTCTTCAACTTCTGACGCAGATTAACAGAGAAGGCGAGGAGATAGAAAGACGTACTTGAACTCATTTTGAAGTTTTTGTTTTCTTGTATATGCTCCTAAAAGATCGTGCGTATGTAAAGCCCGTGGTATGCTCAGCAAGGATTGCAAAATTACTTGTTTCATAGAGACCGTTCTTAATTTTCATAGAGACCGTTCTTCAACTTCTGACGCAGATTAACAGAGAAGGCGAGGAGATAGAAAGACGTACTTGGTCTCATTTTGAAGTCTTTGTTTTCATGTATGTAATCCTAAAATATCGTGCGTATGTAAAAGCCCTTGGTATGCTCAACTAGGATTGCAAAGTTAGTTGTTTCATAGAGACCGTTCTTCAAATTCTGACGCGGATTAACAGAGAAGGCGAGGAGATAGAAAGACGTACTTGGTCTCATTTTGAAGCCTTTCTTTTCATGTATGTGCTCCTAAAAGATCGTGCGTATGTAAAGCCCGTGGTATGCTCAGCAAGGATTGCAAAGTAACTTGTTTCATAGAGACCGTTCTTAATTTCATAGACAACATTCTTCAACTTCTGACGCAGATTTACAGAGAAGGCGAGGAGATAGACAGACGTATTTGATCTCATTTTGAAGTCTTTGTTTTCATGTATGTAATCCTAAAATATCGTGCGTATGTAAAGCCCGTGGTATGCTCAGCTAGGATTGCAAAGTTAGTTGTTTCATAGAGACCGTTCTTAATTTTTATAGACACCATTCTTCAACTTCTGACGCAGATTAACAGAGAAGGCGAGAAGATAGAAAGACGTACTTGGTCTCATTTTGAAGTCTTTGTTTTCATGTATGTAATCCTAAAAGATCGTGCGTATGTAAAGCCCGTGGTATGCTCAGCCAGGATTGCAAAATTACTTGTTTCATAGAGACCGTTCTTAATTTTCATAGAGACCGTTCTTCAACTTCTGACGCAGATTAACAGAGAAGGCGAGGAGATAGAGAGACGTACTTGGTCTCATTTTGAAGTCTTTGTTTTCATGTATGTAATCCTAAAAGATCGTGCGTATGTAAAGCCCGTGGTATGCTCAGCAAGGATTGAAAGTTACTTGTTTCATAGAGACCGTTCTTAATTTTCATAGAGACCGTTCTTCAACTTCTGACGCGGATTTACAGAGAAGGCGCGGAGATAGAAAGACGTACTTGATTTCATTTTGAAGTCTTTGTTTTCTTGTATGTAATCCTTAAATATCGTGCGTATGTAAAGCCCGTGGTATGCTCAGCAAGGATTGCAAAGTTACTTGTTTCATAGAGACCGTTCTTAATTTTCAAAGAGACCGTTCTTCAACTTCTGACGCGGATTTACAGAGAAGGCGCGAAGATAGAAAGACGTACTTGATTTCATTTTGAAGTCTTTGTTCTCTTGTATGTAATCCTTAAATATCGTGCGTATGTAAAGCCCGTGGTATGCTCAGCAAGGATTGCAAAGTTAGTTGTTTCATAGAGACCGTTCTTCAACTTCTGACGCAGATTAACAGAGAAGGCGAGTGGCGAGGAGATAGAAAGACGTACTTGAACTCATTTTAAAGTCTTTGTTTTCTTGTATATGCTCCTAAAAAATCGTGTGTATGTAAAGCCCGTGGTATCCTCAGCAAGGATTGCAAAGTAACTTGTTTCATAGAGACCGTTCTTAATTTCATAGACACCATTCTTCAACTTCTGACGCAGATTTACAGAGAAGGCGAGGAGATAGACAGACGTATTTGGTCTCATTTTGAAGTCTTTGTTTTCATGTATGTAATCCTAAAAGATCGTGCGTATGTAAAGCCCGTGGTATGCTCAGCAAGGATTGCAAAGTTACTTGTTTCATAGAGACCGTTCTTCAAATTCTGACGCGGATAACAAGAGAAGGCGAGGAGATAGAAAGACGTACTTGGTTTCATTTTGAAGCCTTTGTTTTCATGTATGTGCTCCTAAAAGATCGTGCGTATGTAAAGCCCGTGGTATGCTCAGCAAGGATTGCAAAATTACTTGTTTCATAGAGACCGTTCTTAATTTTCATAGAGACCGTTCTTCAACTTCTGACGCGGATTAACAGAGAAGGCGAGGAGATAGAAAGACGTACTTAATCTCATTTTGAAGTCTTTGTTTTCTTGTATGTAATCCTAAAATATCGTGCGTATGTAAAGCCCGTGGTATGCTCAGCTAGGATTGCAAAGTTAGTTGTTTCATAGAGACCGTTCTTAATTTTTATAGACACCATTCTTCAACTTCTGACGCAGATTAACAGAGAAGGCGAGAAGATAGAAGGACGTACTTGGTCTCATTTTGAAGTCTTTGTTTTTTTGTATGTAATCCTAAAATATCGTGCGTATGTAAAGCCCGTGGTATGCTCAGCAAGGATTGCAAAGTTAGTTGTTTCATAGAGACCGTTCTTAATTTTCATAGAGACCGTTCTTCAACTTCTGACGCGGATTTACAGAGAAGGCGCGGAGATAGAAAGACGTACTTGATTTCATTTTGAAGTCTTTGTTTTCTTGTATGTAATCCTTAAATATCGTTCGTATGTAAAGCCCTTGGTATGCTCAGCTAGGATTGCAAAGTTAGTTGTTTCATAGAGACCGTTCTTCAACTTCTGACGCAGATTAACAAAGAAGGCGAGGAGATAGACAGACGTACTTGGTCTCATTTTGAAGTCTTTGTTTTCATGTATGTAATCCTAAAAGATCGTGCGTATGTAAAGCCCGTGGTATGCTCAGCAAGGATTGCAAAGTTACTTGTTTCATAGAGACCGTTCTTCAACTTCTGACGCAGATTAGCAGAAAAGGCAAGGAGATATAAAGACGTACTTGGTCTCATTTTGCAGTCGTTGTTTTTTGGTATGTGTAACTAAAATATCGTGCGTATGTAAAGCCCGTGGTATGCTCAGCAAGGATTGCAAAGTTACTTGTTTCATAGACACCGTTCTTCAATTTCTGACGCAGATTAACAGAGAAGGCGAGAAGATTGAAAGACGTACTTGCTCTCATTTTCAAGTCTTTGTTTTCTTGTATGTGCTCCTAAAAAATCGTGCGTATGTAAATCCCGTGGTATGCTCAGCAAGGATTGCAAAGTTACTTGTTTCATAGAGACCGTTCTTAATTTTCATAGAGACCGTCCTTCAACTTCTGACGCGGATTTACAGAGAAGGCGAGGAGATAGAAAGACGTACTTGGTCTCATTTTGAAGTCTTTGTTTTCTTGTATGTGCTCCTAAAATATCGTGCGTATGTAAAGCCCGTGGTATGCTCAGCTAGGATTGCAAAGTTAGTTGTTTCATAGAGACCGTTCTTCAACTTCTGCGCAGATAAACAGAGAAGGCGAGAAGATAGAAAGACGTACTTGGTCTCATTTTGAAGTCTTTGTTTTTTTGTATGTAATCCTAAAATATCGTGCGTATGTAAAGCCCGTGGTATGCTCAGCTAGGATTGCAAAGTTAGTTGTTTCATAGAGACCGTTCTTAATTTTTATAGACACCATTCTTCAACTTCTGACGCAGATTAACAGAGAAGGCGAGAAGATAGAAGGACGTACTTGGTCTCATTTTGAAGTCTTTGTTTTTTTGTATGTAATCCTAAAATATCGTGCGTATGTAAAGCCCTTGGTATGCTCAGCTAGGATTGCAAAGTTAGTTGTTTCATAGAGACCGTTCTTCAACTTCTGACGCAGATTAACAGAGAAGGCGAGGAGATAGAAAGACGTACTTGAACTCATTTTGAAGTTTTTGTTTTCTTGTAGCTGCTCCTAAAAGATCGTGCGTATGTAAAGCCCGTGGTATGCTCAGCAAGGATTGCAAAATTACTTGTTTCATAGAGACCGTTCTTAATTTTCATAGAGACCGTTCTTCAACTTCTGACGCGGATTTACAGAGAAGGCGCGGAGATAGAAAGACGTACTTGATTTCATTTTGAAGTCTTTGTTTTCTTGTATGTAATCCTTAAATATCGTGCGTATGTAAAGCCCGTGGTATGCTCAGCAAGGATTGCAAAGTTACTTGTTTCATAGAGACCGTTCTTCAACTTCTGACGCAGATTAACAGAGAAGGCGAGGAGATAGAAAGACGTACTTGAACTCATTTTGAAGTCTTTGTTTTCTTGTATATGCTCCTAAAAAATCGTGTGTATGTAAAGCCCGTGGTATCCTCAGCAAGGATTGCAAAGTAACTTGTTTCATAGAGACCGTTCTTAATTTCATAGACACCATTCTTCAACTTCTGACGCAGATTTACAGAGAAGGCGAGGAGATAGACAGACGTATTTGGTCTCATTTTGAAGTCTTTGTTTTCATGTATGTTATCCTAAAAGATCGTGCGTATGTAAAGCCCGTGGTATGCTCAGCAAGGATTGCAAAGTTACTTGTTTCATAGAGACCGTTCTTCAAATTCTGACGCGGATAACAAGAGAAGGCGAGGAGATAGAAAGACGTACTTGGTTTCATTTTGAAGCCTTTGTTTTCATGTATGTGCTCCTAAAAGATCGTGCGTATGTAAAGCCCGTGGTATGCTCAGCAAGGATTGCTAAATTACTTGTTTCATAGAGACCGTTCTTAATTTTCATAGAGACCGTTCTTCAACTTCTGACGCGGATTTACAGAGAAGGCGAGGAGATAGAAAGACGTACTTAATCTCATTTTGAAGTCTTTGTTTTCTTGTATGTAATCCTAAAATATCGTGCGTATGTAAAGCCCGTGGTATGCTCAGCAAGGATTGCAAAGTTACTTGTTTCATAGAGACCGTTCTTAATTTTCATAGAGACCGTTCTTCAACTTCTGACGCGGATTTACAGAGAAGGCGCGGAGATAGAAAGACGTACTTGATTTCATTTTGAAGTCTTTGTTTTCTTGTATGTAATCCTTAAATATCGTTCGTATGTAAAGCCCTTGGTATGCTCAGCTAGGATTGCAAAGTTAGTTGTTTCATAGAGACCGTTCTTCAACTTCTGACGCAGATTAACAAAGAAGGCGAGGAGATAGACAGACGTACTTGGTCTCATTTTGAAGTCTTTGTTTTCATGTATGTAATCCTAAAAGATCGTGCGTATGTAAAGCCCGTGGTATGCTCAGCAAGGATTGCAAAGTTACTTGTTTCATAGAGACCGTTCTTCAACTTCTGACGCAGATTAGCAGAAAAGGCAAGGAGATATAAAGACGTTCTTGGTCTCATTTTGAAGTCGTTGTTTTCTTGTATGTGTAACTAAAATATCGTGCGTATTTAAAGCCCTTGGTATGCTCAGTAAGGATTGAAAAGTTACTTGTTTCATAGAGACCGTTCTTAGTTTTCATAGACACCGTTCTTCAATTTCTGACGCAGATTAACAGAGAAGGCGAGGAGATAGAAAGACGTACTTGGTCTCATTTTGCAGTCGTTGTTTTTTGGTATGTGTAACTAAAATATCGTGCGTATGTAAAGCCCGTGGTATGCTCAGCAAGGATTGCAAAGTTACTTGTTTCATAGACACCGTTCTTCAATTTCTGACGCAGATTAACAGAGAAGGCGAGAAGATTGAAAGACGTACTTGCTCTCATTTTCAAGTCTTTGTTTTCTTGTATGTGCTCCTAAAAAATCGTGCGTATGTAAATCCCGTGGTATGCTCAGCAAGGATTGCAAAGTTACTTGTTTCATAGAGACCGTTCTTAATTTTCATAGAGACCGTCCTTCAACTTCTGACGCGGATTTACGGAGAAGGCGAGGAGATAGAAAGACGTACTTGGTCTCATTTTGAAGTCTTTGTTTTCTTGTATGTGCTCCTAAAATATCGTGCGTATGTAAAGCCCGTGGTATGCTCAGCTAGGATTGCGAAGTTAGTTGTTTCATAGAGACCGTTCTTCAACTTCTGCGCAGATTAACAGAGAAGGCGAGAAGATAGAAAGACGTACTTGGTCTCATTTTGAAGTCTTTGTTTTTTTGTATGTAATCCTAAAATATCGTGCGTATGTAAAGCCCGTGGCATGCTCAGCTAGGATTGCAAAGTTAGTTGTTTCATAGAGACCGTTCTTCAAATTCTGACGCGGATAACAAGAGAAGGCGAGGAGATAGAAAGACGTACTTGGTTTCATTTTGAAGCCTTTGTTTTCATGTATGTGCTCCTAAAAGATCGTGCGTATGTAAAGCCCGTGGTATGCTCAGCAAGGATTGCTAAATTACTTGTTTCATAGAGACCGTTCTTAATTTTCATAGAGACCGTTCTTCAACTTCTGACGCGGATTAACAGAGAAGGCGAGAAGATAGAAAGACGTACTTGGTCTCATTTTGAAGCCTTTGTTTTCATGTATGTGCTCCTAAAAGATCGTGCGTATGTAAGGCCCGTGGTCTGCTCAGCAAGGATTGCAAAATTACTTGTTTCATAGAGACCGTTCTTAATTTTCATAGAGACCGTTCTTCAACTTCTGACGCGGATTTACAGAGAAGGCGAGGAGATAGAAAGACGTACTTAATCTCATTTTGAAGTCTTTGTTTTCTTGTATGTAATCCTAAAATATCGTGCGTATGTAAAGCCCGTGGTATGCTCAGCAAGGATTGCAAAGTTACTTGTTTCATAGACACCGTTCTTCAATTTCTGACGCAGATTAACAGAGAAGGCGAGAAGATTGAAAGACGTACTTGCTCTCATTTTCAAGTCTTTGTTTTCTTGTATGTGCTCCTAAAAAATCGTGCGTATGTAAATCCCGTGGTATGCTCAGCAAGGATTGCAAAGTTACTTGTTTCATAGAGACCGTTCTTAATTTTCAGAGACACCATTCTTCATCTTCTGACGCAGATTAACAGAGAAGGCGAGAAGATAGAAAGACGTACTTGGTCTCATTTTGAAGTCTTTGTTTTCATGTATGTAATCCCAAAATATCGTGCGTATGTAAAGCCCGTGGTATGCTCAGCTAGGATTGCAAAGTTAGTTGTTTCATAGAGACCGTTCTTCAACTTCTGCGCAGATTAACAGAGTAGGCGAGGAGATAGAAAGACGTACTTGGTCTCATTTTGAAGTCGTTGTTTTTTTGTATGTGTAACTAGAATATCGTGCGTATGTAAAGCCCGTGGTATGCTCAGCAAGGATTGCAAAGTTACTTGTTTCATAGACACCGTTCTTCAATTTCTGACGCAGATTAACAGAGAAGGCGAGGAGATAGAAAGACGTACTTGGTCTCATTTTGAAGTCGTTATTTTTTTGTATGTGCTCCTAAAATATCGTGCGTATGTAAAGCACGTGGTATGCTCAGCAAGGATTGCAAAGTTACTTTTTTCATAGACACCGTTCTTAATTTTCATAGACACCATTCTTCAACTTCTGACGCAGATTAACAGAGAAGGCGAGGAGATAGAAAGACGTACTTGGTCTCATTTCGAAGTCGTTGTTTTCTTGTATGTGTAACTAAAATATCGTGCGTTTGTAAAGCCCGTGGTATGCTCAGCAAGGATTGCAAAGTTACTTGTTTCATAGAGACCGTTCTTAATTTTCATAGACACCAGTCTTCAACTTCTGACGCAGATTAACAGAGAAGGCGAGGAGATTGCAAGACGTATCTGGTCTCATTTTTAAGCCTTTTTTTCATGTATGTACTTCTTTAATATCGTGCGGATGTAAAGCCCGTGGTACTTTTAGCAAGGATTGCAAAGTTACTTGTTTCATAGACACATTTCTTCAACTTCTGACGACGAATTACAGAGAAAGAGAGAAGATAGGAGGAAGTTCTTGGTCTCTATTTGAAGCACTGGGTCTCTTGTATGTGCTCCTTAAATATCGTGCGTATGCAAAGCCCGTGGTAGGCGCAGCAAGGATTGCAAAGTTACTTGTTTCATAGACACGGTTCTTCAACTTCTGACGACGAATTACAGTGAAGGAGAGATGATAGAAGGACCATCAGCAATTTCTCGTCAATCAACTTCCGAATACGTTTCATTCTAAACGCGAGATAACAAAAGTTCCCAATTTGAAGCTCTTTATCCCTTTTACTTGCTCCTAAATTTTTATTTGGAAGTAATGCCTCTGGGATACACTGGGTTGATTTGAGTATGTTGTTTGTTCCATCAGCAATTTCTCTTCTATCAACTATCGAATACTTTTCATTCTAAACGCGAGATTACAAAAGGTCCCAATTTGAAGCTCTTCATCTTCTTTACTTGCTCCTAAATTTTCATTTGGAAGTAATGCCTCTGGGTTTTCTGCTGTCGAGAAATTCGAGCACTGAAGCTGTATCGCGGTAATGAACGCTCTTAACCAGTTTTTCGCCAAAACCATACTCCATCTAATGGGTTCTTCAAACGACAAGACAACCAAGAACGCTAACTATATTATTGAAGAGGGAGTTAGAAGGATCATATTTAGACTTTGTTCGACTTTCTAGCGTCTTTCGTAGTTGAGAAAATCGAGCACTGAAGCTGTAACGCGGTAATGAACGCTCTTAACAAGTTTTACGCCAATACCATACCCCTTTTAATGACCCAGGGTTCTTAAATCGGAAAGACTACCAAGATCTCTGACTCTATGATTAAAGGAGGAAATAGAAGATTCATTTTGAGACTTTTTTCGACCTTCTAGCGTTTTTTTTATCGAGAAAATCGAGTTGGATGCTTTTTACCAGTTTTTCGGCAATACCAAGGTCTTTCTAATGGCCAAAGGTTCTTTAATCGGTTTTACCACCCAGATCTATTAATATTATTATTATATTATTATTATTTATTATTAAAGAGGGAGTTAAAAAGATCATTTTGAGAGTTTGTTCGACCTTCTAGCGTCTTTCGTTCTCGAGAAAATCGAGCACTGAAGCTCCCAAAATATCGCTGTAAAGCCTGTGGAACGCGCAGCAAGGATTAAAATATGTTCCTACATAAACAACAAATTCCTTTAACTTCCGACTGGGTTGAACAGACAACGCGAGATGATCAAAGGACGTACTTGGTCTCAATTCGAAGCCTTTGATCAATTTTATGTGCTCCCACAATATCGCGGTTGTGTAAAGCCCGCGGAACGTGCGGCATGGATTAAAATATATTCGATATTTCACATACTCCATGTTCCAGTCGTGGCAGCTTTTTGAATAGGCTAAACATCAACACGAAATTAATGAAGCAAGAAGAATAAATCAAGGGGTTCCAGCACAAAACCAAATGGGACCAAGCACGACCATTTTTTATTTTGCATTTTGGATAAATCTCATGCGGAAGTTGATAGACAAGAAACTGTTGTGGAAACATACTCCATGTTCCAATCGTTGCTGCTTTTTGAATAGGCTAAACATTTACACGAAATTTTTTGAAGCAAGTAGAGGAGATCAATGGGTTTAAAATGGGTTCAAGCACGACCATTTGTAATCTCGCGTTCGGATTTAATCTCACACGGAAGTTGAAAGACAAGAAATTGATGTTGGTACATACTCCATTTTCAAATCGTTGTGTCTTTTTGAATAAGCTAACATCAACAAAAAATTTATGAAGCAAGTAGAGGAGATCAAGGGGTTCAAAATGGGACCAAGCACGACCATCTTGTAATCTCACTTTCGGGATAAATCTCATGCGAAAATTGAAAGACAAGAAGTCCTTCAAATTCTGACTAAGTTTTACAGAGGACACGAGATTACAAGTTCCTGATTGGCGTAGAGCCCGGCAGCCATTTCCAAAGTAGGTTTGTAAAATTTCTAAACGTTTTTCTTAAATTAAGAGAACTTTCGGTGGTAATGTTACAGACAGAGTAATTAAATAGAGAAGACAAGGTTAGCAACGATTGTAAAGAGATGTATTTTCCAGTGCGGGCGGCCAGACGGGTATCAGAGCCCACTCTTTTGTTTATTTCACACAGAATCCCGGTCGCGACTCAAACTCAACAGACTATAATTGGGGGGCGTGTGACTGATGTTGCCTCGGTCGGGCGC
Organism: Ceriodaphnia dubia; assembly: GCA_022539655.2. Taxonomy (NCBI): domain Eukaryota; kingdom Metazoa; phylum Arthropoda; class Branchiopoda; order Diplostraca; family Daphniidae; genus Ceriodaphnia; species Ceriodaphnia dubia. The sequence goes on along the minus strand of JAKUCG020000230.1, from coordinate 61,079 downwards.
ATGAGGGGGTGTACAACGAGAGGGAGGGGAAAATAGCCAGGGGCCGTAACAGTAAGATATTGTGAGATTTTTTTTTTGGAGGGGGGGGTGACTAATTGCGACAAGGCGAACACTGCTCATGTAAAAAACCTTTTGTTACAATCAGTTCCCAAAAAAAAATTTTATTTTTCGTTTTTTGACTATACTATTCATACACCTCGCGACGGAAAGTCGCTTGCCAAAATCAAATTTAGATTTTTCAAATTTGGGATTTTCGAACAACAATGTAGTTTGGTTGAGCTAAACAGCAAATCTAGTTGAAGCCCTTTCTCTGAACAGTTTCGTCTGCTACACTGCTGGAAGGTAGAAGGTAGGGGCGGAGGTAGAGGCAGAAGAAGGGCTGAAACAACTACATTACTTACACTTACACATGAGATTGTTTTTCTCAACTTTGTCCAAACGAATTTCTTAGCCACAAAATGTTTCCAACGAGTGAGCATAGCTACGGTTTTTACGAATTTCATTGTGTTTACAGTCTTTTGTTTTTAAAGCATTTATTGTGCCGGAAAAATTATCTAAACGTCTCATTTCATTTTGTAATTAGTTTACTAATTACTACTTTTTCTTTAGGACTGTTAAGACCTGCTTATTCTGGAATGATTATTCAAGTGTCTGGAATGAAAAACTTTACTCCTCCTCCAAAATATGACCGTAACTTTCATGTTTAAATTAATCTTTAGAAAAAGTTGAATAACATCATTTCCACTGGTAGACATATCCTTGCCAGAGAAACCTAAACTTCACTTCATGGATAAAGTACCCACATATGCTGCCAATTTAAAACCTCCCAAAATGGCAAAACGGTTGACTTTGATGAGAGGACCTGAGCCAATTCATAACCAATTAATTCACCAACAGTATGGCATTGTGGTAACAGATCACATTTTATTACCTTATCAAACAGTGAAACAGAGTTTCTGCTAGGCATTGTGTGGAGGAAGGTTACACTCTGGTCATATTGAAATGATTCGTATGACCATTAACAGAAAAATGGATGCTAGTAAAATGTTTGCTATTTGGAGGATTGATCCACCCTGGCAGCCTCTTACACGCAAGGTATGAAACTATAAAATTTATTTTTCCCTTATACACTGTTGTACTATTCTTTATATAGGGTCAAGGAAAACGCATGGGAGGAGGTAAAGGCGCAATTGACCATTATGTCACACCTATCAAAGCTGGTCGTGTTATCGTAGAGATAGGTGGTAAATGCGAATTTCAGCAAGTTTATACTTTCTTGCACGAAGTTGCCGAGAAACTCCCCTTTAAAGCCAAGGCCACAAGTTATGAGCTAATGAAAGAAGAGAAAATCAAGGAACAAGAGTTGGAACGTACCAACATAAATCCATATACAGCTGAATATGTTATTAAAAACAATTTGGGAGGTTGCCACCAATGGATATCTCTGTATGATAAAAGGTGGTTTTTCAAACATGTCTAGCAAATTTTTGATTCAGTCAATATACAATTAGAAAGTTTATGTGTATTCCCAACAAGAAGTTATGAGTTGATGACTTGAACTAATGCTGAGACGAGATCACCCTTGTTCTCTCTCAAGATTCTTTCAGCTTTTGACCTGGGAATTTCAGTTTCCTTAATCTAGAAATAAATATTATTTTTAAATGAAAGTCACTGGAATTAAGTATTAAAGGAATGGTTACCAAAACTTCAACATCCTCTTTCTTAATTGAGACTTTGGCCAACTCTCTCTCTTTAGCCAAACGCTCTGCTGCTTCTTTATTTCTCCGACTGTCAATTAGATTGATAGCCTGTGTAATAGAAACACAGGTTGTTTGAATGTTTGGGACACAAATATGTCAGAACACAAATGCAATTTAACGCGTTACCCCAGTAATGTCCTGAGACAAGACGACACGTTCTTCTTCATAGTCAGTCACTTTTTCCAAATCAGCGGCTCCGCCATCGTGTTGCCTAGTGGACTTTTTTTGGCCCTTCGAATCTTGCGGTTTATCTACATCATTCTCGTCCATTATGTTAAGAATCGTGAAAATAAGCCGGTAACTGCCTTGACAACAATTTACTGCAACGCAAATGCAAGTTATACCGCGCTGTTGATTAGCAGACGACTTGCAAAACTCTAGTGTCTGTCATCCAGTTATGGCTGTTATGGCGACAAATGGCAACGTTGTAACGTTGGTAACAAAAAAGTCTCTTGTTGGTATGATACAAACAAAAAAAATAATAAGGCTAAAATCAGAAATAAGTTTTTTATATATGACTAGGTTACATAGTTTCGTTACATTTTCGCGTGCGTTAAGAGCGCTTCAAACGCAGCATGAACGAACAGGTAGACGACAGATGGCGCTGATTGGACTGACTTCAAAACACAATTTTCACTTTTTGAGCAACAAACGTGTATGTGGGTCAAGAGAAGGACTTGAAAAGAAAAACATCTTATGTCTGGAGGGGATGATTCAAGTCATAAAAATATGACTGTAGAAACTCTTACGTCGTCCAGTGTCTAAGTGGTTGCTGGGACAATCCAACGTGTCGCTGGTTCAGCTGGTGAGTAATATTTAGATGTCTGTCGACCACTCAACAGTTGGTTGAAAATTAAGTAAACTAACAGGATGGACCACCAATTCTTGTAAAATCACTTATGCTACTTGAATAAAAGCAGTCGTTTTTTATTCTTGACTTCCCTATCCAAATCTTTATCCTAAAAAGTGTTCTACAACAGTCATTCAAATGACTAGTTTTCCAAGTAAATTGTAAACAATGCCTATGTCCAAAATTTTTGCCTCTGTAGACCTAGCCAACAGAAAACTTATGATTGCTCTACATTGTTCTTATGGTCAATGTGTCACACTACAATGATTATTGGTACATTTGGTTAGTGTTATCTCTCAAGGCATCAATGGTTATCTAATCCATGCTGCTTAACCACCTTATCTTGAGCTAGGTAGCTCATCAATAGTCAGCCTTTGCTTGCTCACAGAGAGAGAAGTGAGCTGGCTTTCTCCCGGAAAATGGCTAGCAAACGAGCCGACGGACACTCGAAACGGTCATCGTCAGCTGGCCGGAAGTTAGTAGCCTCCGTGGATTTTGGTACGACTTCGGTTCGTTGTTTCCTCTTCGATCAGCAAGGGCGTGTACGCTCTAGCGCTTCAACAAAGGTGCCAAGGAAACTTACTTCAGATTGTTACATACAATAGATACGGTGTCGAGCCTTTAATTTTCAAACTCTATTCTAAATTTAGGTCAGCCAAATTTACCCGCAACAAGGTTGGAACGAAATCGATCCCGAGGATGTTTGGACAAAATTTCAATCCGTCTTCAAAATCGCATTAGAGAGTACGTCATCCAGCAATGAGTTTATTTGATCCTCAACGTGGCTTTCTTTTAAATAGATGCCGACGTCGAGGCGTCTGACGTCAAAGTTTTTGGTTTGTCAACACAACGAGGTTCGTTCGTGACGTGGGACAAACGAACAGGAAAGCCATTTCACAATTTTATAACGTGGAAAGACTTGCGAGCCGATCACCTTGTCAAATCGTGGAATCATTCTTGGACCATTCAAGTACCAGCCTTGTTTGTTTAAAAAAATGTCTTTAACTTCATTGATTTTATTGAAACAACACAAATAGGGCATCCGTTTAGGTTCTACCGTCCTCCACTATGTCACTCGAAATAAACGCTATTTCGCTGGGAGTGCTTTTAAATTCATGAACAGTTTAGTATCTCTTCGTCTGCGTTGGGCTTTGGATCATTTCGAAAACCTACGCCGGGCAGCTGAAGAAGGTCACGCCCTGTTTGGAACTATTGAAACGTTTCTCTTGTATCGGTAATTGCTTTGGTCGCAATTGTAAAGTATCTACAAATCTTTTAACGTTTATTTGACACCAATAGAATGACTCGAGGCAACCTTCACGCGACGGATTACAGCAATGTGTGTGTCAGCGGACTGTGGGATCCATACACATTTCAATGGGTAGATTGGCTCATCAATTTGCTGGGTATTCCTAAATCGATGTTGCCCGAAATTAAGGATTCTTGTGGTGAATGGGGTTCTATCCATCCGAGTATTTTTGGAGCCGAAATTCCGATTCGTTGTGTTGTATGTTTGCAGTTCGCATGGTTGTGCTCTTACACTGCAATAATTCCATGTTTCAAAAATTCCAAGGTATCGGATCAAGGTGCTTCGCTTTTTGGTTCGCTCTGCTTCGAACCAGGGGATGTCCGGTTAACAATGGGAACTGGCTCGTTTGTGTCCTACAACACAGCCGAGAAACCCCACGCCTCCGTCTCCGGTCTCTATCCAGTTGTGGGCTGGAAGATTGGGACTGAAATCGTGTTCATCGCTGAGGGTCATTCTAGCGACACGGCCACCGTAATCGAATGGTGTCGAGACATTGATCTCTTTGAAGACTACGATGACATTGAGAGGATAATCACTTCCATCTCAAATAGTGACGACGTTTTCTTTGTTCCGGCTTTCAGTGGAATCCAGGTGATTTTACTTTTACATGAAAAATCGGCTTCCACCTTTCGATTTGTATTAATGAACTGCTTAAATTGAATAGGCGCCAATCAACGATGAAACTGCCGCAACAGGATTCATTGGAGTCAAACCGTCCACCCGGAAAGCTCATCTTCTGCGAGCAGCTATCGAGTCTTTAGCTTTCCGGGTTTATCAAATGTGTCAGTTGATGTATCAGGAAACTGGTCAAGTGGTCACGCAAATGCGCGTTGATGGTGGTGTCTGCCGCAATGATTTCCTTATGCAGCTCATTTCCGATTTGACAATGGTCACCATCGATCGTCCTGTGTTTACCGAAACGGCGTCTCTTGGTGCTGCCATGATGGCCGGACTACAAGCCGGTAAGGATCTGTACAGTCTCATAAGAAAAACCCCTATGTATACTTAAGGCGTTATTGGTACGTAGGTGTTTGGAAATCACGGAATGAACTGAAATCAATGCGCCAGACGGAACGTGTATTTTCTCCAGTTGAAAATCGCTGGTAACCCCTTATCAGAGATGCATCTTATTTACTTTTAGTTTTATTGGAGTAAATTATAATGATGACTATTTTCACAATAGGCTGGATTACGCTCCTCTTTACAGTTCATGGAAAAATGCCGTCCAACGACTCTGTCATTGGTATTAGATGAATACCAAGGTGGAAGTAAATCTAAGAACATATCACATTTTCCTGATTCTATTCAAAATTTTAAAATGGATCAGAGACTTAACCAGTTTTTTTTTCTAACTGGAACGAAAAGCTATGCTATTTTAGATTTATCAAGTTTGCAATGATTTCTCTCGACGCATTCTTCTCCAGAAGGAAAAGTCAAAGTTTTTTTCTAAATTTTAAGTGGTGTTAATAACTGTTTAACAGGATAAACGAGATTTCGCCTTTTATTCGTGTATCGCTCAATTACTCCAAATCCACCACACAAAATGAATATACTCGGGCATATTTAAAATATATACGTCCACCAAGGCACTTTGTTTCGATCTATTACCTTTTAATAGCCCATAATACCGTTGTTCAGTGGGCGTAGACCTTGTTTCTGCGCATTACGCTCTTTCCGCAGTTCTCGTTTTGCTGTTCACTATAAAAGCTTTTACTAATGTCTTTTCGCTCATGGCATTTCTTGATATGATCCTGTTAAGTTCTTTTCCTAGCCGATGAAAATAGTGAGTCGTGTTGGTCGCACATAAAGCTATCAAATATTGTTCGTAATTTAACTTTTCTCTTACGCCCCGGTACCATGTTTCCCTGTTGCAAAACAGAATTTGAACAATCATTGTTCAAATTGTGTTTGAACCAGAAGCGGCATTGTTCAACAATGCCGCTTCTTTTTCTTGCCGTCTACCTTTTTTGCCGGACGGGAGTTTCGTCGATGCGGCCTAGCAAAAATGACTTGAACGGCGTGCATTTGACATTGGCAACCTATCATGTAAGTTAATTCAGAGTGTATAGGGAGCACAAGTTTTTAACGTCTTACAAAATCAATTTGAAAAAGATTCCACCTTTTGACTTGCTGGTTTTGGAGCCCGACGGAAATTACTCATACTCAGGCAGTTCTCCATTAACTCAGGAATGGCTCGCTGCAAGGCTTAGTTTCACGTATTTTAAACGGAGTTTTGCTACTTTTTTCGCTATCCTGTATGCGCATGTTGGATGAAGAAAAGTAGAGATGTCCTTAGTTATTAGGCCTACCTATCAGTAAAATGATTTTGTATTCAGTGAGACTACTGTTTCTCGCCTCGTGTCTCCTGTCTCGAGTTTGACACGCAGCATGAGCATGTAATACTACACCAATTTAAATTCTGGTTGTTTAATATGGCAATATTTATAACTAGTCACAGTTTCAGCTGCGTAATACATCACATATGTTTGCCATTTATTTAACGAAAAGGAAATCGTACATATTTCTCGACAACACGACCACTAAAAGTTTTGCTTCCACAACTGATCATGCTCTGCTTCTTCTAGCGAACAAGGTAACAGAAAAAAACTTATTTATCTAATTTTTGAGTAAAAGTAACGAACATCTAAGAAAATGAACCAACTAATATGAAGAACTAAGTATAACCCGCTTCGCTCGACAGGTTTCTAATAGGAACTCTGTAAAATTAATTTAATTATTGTGAGAAACCGAGAGAAAAGGGGGGCTTGGCACGGAGAAAGAGAGTTGATGACCGGGGAAGGCCGTTGAACGATGAAAAATAAAGCCGTCTAGTTTAAATTACCAATAAATAAATATAGAATATACTAATAGACGGCATAGCCAAAACAATCGATAACTAGATATCAATCTGTGCTCAAGCCTCAAATAACAGACCGCCTGGCAGATATTAAAGTGGGCGCGAGATACAAATCTTTGACTGCTTCTTTAGATTCGACTGAACTACTCCCTCACCTAGGAATAATAGGTTTCACATTTCAAAATCCTTCCCGAATGTGGTGTTTTTTTCCTGTGGTTACTTCCTGTAGTCATAAGAGAAAAACGATAAAATCTCTATCGGGAAACTTGCGTTACATCCGTTCTTTAAACAAAAGTAACCCAAGAGGAAATCAAAATTCAGTCGTCACATTTTATCTTCGTATTTTGGTGGGCTGAAAAAGGAAATCGACGCAATAGCCACGGGTTTGGTTGCCACTCCCGAAAGGAAGAAGAATATGGACTTTGCCTACTTGTTGTGGGGAGAGCCCTACGTTATGATAGTACCTCAACCGGGAGAAGAACCTCGTCTTTTTGCCATCATCAAACCTTTTCAACCATTGGTGATGAATAGTTGACTAATTAATTAATAAAAACAATATCTTAAGGTTATTTTTCTATTGTCAGGTGTGGCTACTTATCTTAGTGTCCGGATTCGTCACGGTGAGTTCACTTAGCATCTTTTCCTGGTTTTACTCATCTAGCGTCATGAACACCATCGCAGAAATTGTTCCCAATACGAAACGTCGAGATATTAGTATGTTCAGTTACATCAGTGCGTATACGATGTACATCGTAAACATCATGACAAATCAAGGCAATATACATATTTCTTACATACAAACTTTTTTGAAAAATAAGGATTAAGAACAAATTTCTATTAAGTTGACATTGTTTTGTTTGTTGAATGATTGACCATTTGTGATTCAATCTAAAATTTTAATTAGGATTGCCAATTATGTATCCTATCGATCGATTATCGTTCCGCTTACTTGTTGTTGGCTGGCTGTTGATCGCCATGGTACTGGTCAATAGCTATTCAAGTACCATCATTTCATATTTGTCGGTAGCCAAAATGAGGCCAAGTATTAACACATTCGAAGATATAGTAAAGAGTCAAGATGTAGGCATCATACTTCGAAAAGATTACGTAATAGGAAAACAGATACTGGCAAGTCGTCGTCACTTTTAGTTACTATAAGCATATTTATGTAGTACTCCCGACAAATTGAAATTGTTTCCCGTATTTTTAAAATACTATATAGGAAGCTACTTCGGGCGTTCTTAAGGCTGTTGGCGATCAAGCCCGACAAAACCCCGACCGGTTATTTACAGATATGGAAAAACTCAACGCTAAATTGGATACAGAACGCTTCGCTTATCCATTTGTACGTCATGAAATTTAAAAATACAGAATTTCATCAATAGGCTAAAAGGCATGCTTAAAACCCCGCGAAAATCTTTTCAGGTCAAAGCGTACTGCAAGTTCTTTGTCGCCAATAAATTTAAAGAAGACGGGAAGTGTCGTTTTAGAATCACCGATCCTCTGCCTGTATTTGGAGAATGGTCATTAGCTTTGCAGAAGAACAGCAAGTACACACAGGCAATCAATGATGCGTACGTATGTTCACTATAGCGGTTACAGAAAAAGAATTCGAATTTTACGTCACGTCATTTTTAAAACGATATCTCTGAACAGATTGATTGAGCTTTGGGAGAGTGGGCTGCCTCCTTTATGGGTGCAGAACCACATACCACAAGCCCCGCAATGCTTTGCCAAAATCAAACCTAGGACGCGCCAAGTAGCCATACGATTAATCGACCTGTTGGGGGCTTTTTCTATTTTTAGTCTTGGTATCAGTCTAGCGGCGATTGCCTTTGTCTCCGAGTTGGTAGTGCGATGTGCTTTTAAATTTCGACACATGCCCAATACGGTAACAATATTAGTAATACCAGCTCATCATGATGTAATTACTCTTTAGAGAGGTTCCATTTCATCAATATGCATAGGTGTTGGGTCATAGGCCACCATCTCATATCCCTGACTGGTTCCTATGACTAATAATACCATAGCATATAGAATCAAAAAAAATCAAAACGAAGTTTTGCACGGATGATTCAGAAAGGCTCCCTGTGACTTTATATATTAAAGTGCAACCAGCCATAGCAAAGCAACTTTTAAAAATTATCTTGAAATCATCGATGTTTAATTAATACTGTAACTCTATACCGAACAGAAGTCTTTTGGGAATTAAATGCAACCAATTATATAGTTATATATAACAGCTGGTTTGTTTGTATAAGTGTGTTTGTATAAGTGTCTATTAACGATTTCCATGCGATGCATTAGCCTAATTTATTGAATCTATTGTTATCTTAACATAAGTGGCCGGAGCAAACTAGCCAGCAAGTTGCTATACGTATCGAGATTTTGACGGATTGATATTCATGTACAGCTTATTGCATTTATTGCCGCAACTAATACACGAATCGATAATTTAGATGCGTTCGGTGGTGCAAGTGATGTTTGGCAAGAACCAAAAGTATAAAATATATTAGGGTTTCTATTCTTGAGTGATACCAAGGAAACGCCAACAACGATATCGAAACTATGTAGCCTCGCGGTAGACTAATATATGGATTTGTGAAGGTTCCGTACTTTTCCGTTTCCCCTTTCACAATCCCAGATCGCACCCAAATGGCGAATAAAAATAACTTCAAACTCAAGGATTTTTGGTTGCATATAGTAGTTTCGACAAAGATATGTCGCATGTCCTTATGTCCCATGTTTATTGCCGTTTCTTCAACCGTAATATACTCTTACTTTCAATTTATAGAACAACCACAAGTCCACAACCTAGCTTCGTGTCGACACAGGTGCAACAGGGTGAGTGCAACAAAGGAAAGCTCGGTTCCGTTTTCAAAGAAGAAACTATCAGTTGGAAAGAGTGAGTTGCACTACTCCGCCGTCGTCGGTTTTATTCGCCGTACTGTTACGATGGTTGGAGATTTTCGTTGGTTTAATCGAAGAGCCCTTTACCTGTTAGTCGTGTTCCTTTTTTACGCACTGTTGACTAGCAGTTATAACGTCTCCTGGTCGTTGCTAATATCACCCGTTCACTCAACCTATCCACGAAATCATTCAACGTACACACGTCCAACTAGTCCGTTTAAAAGGATTTTTCTTTGGAACAGTCCTCATCGGATTGAAGCCAGCGCATTCGGTACAGGCCACCGCGCTTTTGTTGACGCCGAGTGTCCGGTTACTGATTGCCTAATTGTCGCCAACTCTTCTGACTTCTGGAAGATGGTACTGGAATCCGAATTCCAGCTGTTGGAGGATTTTGACGCGGTGCTGTTTAACGTGCACGAACTATGGCTTTCGTCGCTCCCTCCGCAATGGTACCGTAAGCCGCCATATCAACGGTTCGTCTTCTTCACACAGGAATCTCCGCAATCAATGACGGCACTCCAACCAGAAAAGTTTGACAATTTCTTCAACTGGACCATGACCTACAGGCTCGATTCCGACGTGCAATTGCTGTATGGTCGGCTCCGTTCTATTTCAAACAAAACCATCATCCACGAACATATTAACCAATCAGAGAAGCTTAAGCAACAGCGAAGTAAAAAAACAAAGAAAATTGCCTGGATGGTCTCTCACTGCAACACGGCTAGCAAAAGAGAAGAGTACGTTCGCCAGTTACAGGAATACATTCCGGTGGATATTTACGGGGGATGCGGAACGTTCAAATGCGCCCGGAACAACACACACTGGCTGTCCAGTCCTGAATGCTACGTCCAACTGGCGAAGGAATACAAATTTTATCTATCGTTTGAGAATTCCCTTTGCTACGATTACGTCACGGAAAAGTTTTTTAGTGTTCTTCAGCACGATCTATTGCCAGTCGTCTTAGGTGCAGCCGATTATTCTTTGTTCGCTCCACCGCACTCTTACATCAATGTGGCACAGTTCAGTTCTCCGGCCGACCTGGCCGCTTACCTGTTAAAGTTAGACAGCGATGACGAGCTTTACGAGCGATATTTTGATTGGAAATCGCAGTATAGAGTGGAGGCCGGAGCAAGCCAAATGTCTCGGCACGCCTTTTGTGATTTGTGCGCTAAGCTTCACATGAATGAAACCTCCAAGTCATACACCTCCATAGTGAATCAATGGTCGCCTACAAACCAATGTGTTAATTAATATCAGAGGCATAATATATTGTTTGTCTAACTTGATTTCAGTATGCTGCTGAGGCAGACGATTGTGCTGTCACATGCTGTGTCTTGTATAAAATGCTATGACTGTATTTACAGCATAACTATTTCAAAATGGTGCACCTGGTGTGCAGCAGGTGCACATTTTGTAAATCAGGAGTCCAGACCTCAGAACTTACTAGTACGCTACCGATAAAAAAAATTATTAATGGTTCCATGCGTTATGGAATCCGTTTTGGGTCCATATCAAAAATCAATACATTCATTCTTCCAAACTCATATTAAGTGTTCACATGAAATATGTATTATTCTCATTGAAAGGCGGGGGATGCCTGTTCTGAAAGCGGCTTTTCACCATTCCGCGTAATTTCAACATTTCAAATATCCAGCTGTTCCTATTTAGTTTTATAAGAGCATTTTCAATTTATCAATTTATTTTTACCTGGTATTGTGGAATGATTAATAGATCTATTAAACATTTATGGAAATTTGAGCGGTTAAATATTCATATGTTGCCCCGGCCCTTTGTTGAAGGTAACCAAATAGTCCAACGCGTACGTACTTATAACTGGGGTTCCTGGTGAATTATTAATGTTTAAGTTAGCATACAACGCTCACCCATCCTATATTGTCTCGGTCGTATTCAACGGTGTCCATTTTATTTTACTATCTTCAAATATAATGTCCGTTATTACGATTTGATGTGTTCATATATATCAACAGTTTACGTCCATTACACTTGGCTAAATATCGCACAGTGTCCATATTACACATTTTCATGGTCATCGCACTATTAGACACGTTTCTCTAGTTATAGAAGAGGAAGCAAGGTTCTTTGATTCAGGCACAGCAGTTTTGTGCCTTGAACAGTTTGCCTAACATGTTGTCGCCCATTTTGTCAACGATTTTTTTGGTTGTCAACTTTTGTTCAGCAGGTTCTGCAAAATTGCTCCGCAACAATGATTTAACTGGTGCGCAATTGACATTCGTAACTTACAATGTAAGTATTTTGTATACGCTACCATATGTAAATATTTTCACTAAAAAGCTCTAAAAACTAGCTCGATAGCTCGATTATATTATAGAATGACAATAAATTTCTTGCGGATATTTCCTAGAAATAAAACATAGAATTCATTGACTCCACACTGTCATACTTTTCAAATGTCTTTATTTCTTATTGAAACCAAATCAATGAACAAGGTTCCACCTTTTGACTTGGTGATTGTGAAACCTGACGGAAACTATACCTACGCCGGCAGTTCCCCACTAATTCACAACTGGCTCGCAAGCAGGCTCAACTTCAAGTACAGTGTAGCTTAGATACAGTATTTTTAAAGAACAAATATTTTGTAAATGCTACTATTGTTGTAAAAAGAATTAATGTTAGAATTCTCACCGAACAAATCAGCGAAAGTATGGGTCCACCACTGAACATGCCTTACTCCTCGTCGCCAATAAAGTAGGCCTAGACTAAAACGCGTATTAGTCTATAGAATTTTTCTGAGCTTTCCAAACATAGGAAGTGGACGCAATAGCTACGGGCATAATTGCCACTCCGAAGAGAGCGAAAAAAATGGATTTATTCGCGTACTTTATGTGGACGGAACCGTACGTAATGATAGTACCTCGGCCAGGAGAGGAATCGCGTCTTTTAGCCTTCATTAAGCCTTTCCAGCCAACGGTGAATTCTCTGTTATTAAAAATATTTCATGCCTATCAGGCTAGGCACAGCACTTCGAGGCTTCATCTTTGTTAAATATATATTTTAGTTAATGGGGAATAATGTTGAAAATAGTAGACATAACCAAGGGATTAGCCTTCCTTAGGGCACAACATGTCTTTGTATTTATCTTTACCTTCTCTGATTCACTTGGATAGAAGGGTTACACAATGCCGTCTCGGTGCAAACGAGGGCCTGGTGGTGTTCAATACAACCCACCGACAAATATCCTGATTACAAATACATAGATATTGAATACGTGAGTAGGGTCACGACATTAATGAAAGGGATCTTTATACTTACTATCAGATATCAATAATCCGAGTTAAGACGCATACACTAGAGAGAAATAAAATCGTCTAGAGTAGAGAGAGAACAAAAGGATATAACTCTCTTCGAAATTAACATCACTACAACGTGAGTACTACGAACATTTAAAACGCGACGACTGTCTGACAACAAAAAGGGTCAGGAAACAAAAGACAGACGAAGTGCGACGTGTTTGGTTTGAAAATCCAACAAATAAACCATATTCATCAGTACAATTATTTCTTCCGTCGTATAAATAACCGAAAATCTAAATAATGTTCCATTTCGATTTTTTGTGTTATTTTTCTTATATTTAGGTGTGGCTGCTCATATTAATTGCCATAATCGTCATGGTGGTCCTAATGTGTCTTTTTTCAAATATGATCTCCTATTATTCGGTGGCTATTAGTAAAACCCTAGATATGATTATCAATCATCGAGACTGGACATCATTCGATTACATCGGTGCCTACCTAATATACATCATAAACACTCTGACCAATCAAGGGAATTAAAGCTCATTTCTACTAGATTGTTCCTCTACTACGCGCATGCTGTCAAACGTTCGCCCAACTTTCATGCCATTATTAAGTAACTCGTCCTTCTCAGAAGAATCCATTCTAGCTAAATCTAACAGCTTATCCTCGAGCTTTACTTAATATCAAACGGCAAACTATTTCAACAAATGAACAATTGTAAAAACCAAAACAAGATAAACGTAAATGCAAAAAAATGTAGATCGCATAAGCGATAGTCAGAGTAAATAATAACTAATAGGAAATACTAAATAAACGACAAACATCCATTTAGCCTTTGGAATCGAAAAGTAAATTGTCACTTGAGGGGAGATGTAGCACACATGGCTGACGATGAGACACTAAATTCAGGTGCTTAGTATTGTTAAGGGATGGGTCTAATTCATCTAAAGTAATTAAATTTAGTTGTGTTCATAATGTCTACACTCCAGGGCATTCAGACAAATTTTGCCGCGCTACTGGTGCGCCTCACTATACCTTTACTTTACCGGTTTTTTCAATGTTAAATGACTTTGAACGATTATAAAACGTGTATTTTTATCAACGTATCGACAATATACACGCATCAAAAGCGGAAAATACATTCAAATAACAGTGTTTATAATAATACAAGACTTTACTGCGCGCATATAGGTCGAGAATATATAGGTACTAGTGCAACTTTAAGCCGCGATGGCAATATCACATATTGGAATAATTGCCATCGCGGAGCGCTATGGCAATAGAATTTTCGGGCTAATTTGGGGATTAAACACTTAACTTTAACACTTTAAAGTGAAAAAAATACAAGTCGTGACGAAAAAATAAGAAGGACAAGTTGAGGAGATTTTAACGCGAGATAATTTTAATGCGTTCAATGTTTAAATGAACTTAAATTTATCTGGAGAACACAAGCATCACAGTAAAACAACAATTCCAAGTCTTGACGCAAAAATAAGGCACAACCAAATGCAAACAACTAATAAATAAAAATGAGAACCCGAGTACCTTACAAAAGCGCTAAGCGCTAAGCAGAGCAGACGAAAGGCAGGGTCGTCTACAACGTCATCTAACGGCACGCTCAAAACCTACGCGAAAAATACCGTTACCAGCACTGACTTCCCTCGCTCGCTGGGAGGATCCCGAAGGGATGCTTAAAATCATTTATCAAATTATTATCATGGTCATAGTAGTCAATAATAATAGTGTCGATATGGTGTTTTTGTTATGCTGCGTACGCACTCAGCACAACAGTGCCAATTAGGACAGCGCCCGGAAGATCGGTGGGCTGTTTATGCTACCGATCTAGATTCACGTACCTGAAAATTAGCAAATAAAGAAACGGGGTAAATCTATTAATGACACAATTTATACGGGGATTTCCCGGGTAATGTACAGATTTCTCAAATATTTGACTTAATAATAATCCAATGTCACGGAAGAGCAATTACGTACATTCATACAAAGGAAATTTTTATACGACGTTTCTTTATATTAGGAATAAATATCGGATTTTACTGTTGGGCTTAAATAAGTAATTGCCCACTCAAAAAGACAAATTGAATTGGACGCGGATTCTTCCGTTTTTTTCCAATTGTACATAAATTTTTTATCACAAAATCCGAGTATTAACAGTAATTGTATTTTTTTTTAATTGTTGAACTTTTGTCGACGTATTGCAATGTATATTACGTAAACCTGTGATATGGGATTTTCGCGGAGCAATAAAGAAAGAAGTCGAGGTCCTCACGTCTAACTTTCTGGGTCAAATATCGAGATCTTGAAAAAAAAGGAATGGATTGAACGAGTCGAGCACCGGCTCGAATCGACCTTGAAGTATTCGGAACCGTCAAACATTAACCGACGCGTACATTTTTAGTAAAGTTGCAAATTCAGCTAAATCTCTCAGTTTACAAGGCCGGGTGATCGGTTCAGCCGATTCTTAGCCTGCCTCATTATAATTTGTATCTGATGGTACTAGCCTACTTAAATTGAAAACTTTTCTCGCAATACAAGTAGTTCAGGGGAATACACGTAGTCTACGTGGTATAGTAGTCTTAGCTGAAGAATGATGTGTTATACATATGCGGTATATGTGTTGTACACCATACCTTATTAAAACATGACTGTAGTTAATTCCCTCAATTGAAGGCTTCCGTTTAGATAATCTTTGTCGATTATGAGTTGGAATAATACTAACAAGTCATATTCGTAAGAGCCGTAATTTCTTTAGTTACGTATATCCAAGAAAATCTCTTAGTATAGGGTTACATGCGGATCGTACATATGAACCGTGTCGTGAAAGTCGCAGATGTTCTATAAAAAAGGAAATATCTACTGTATAAGTCTCGATTTTTTTAAGATAGGGAAATTTCGGATTGTGGACTATCAAATCATCTCTAGTAACATACAAGACGGCTACGATACAATAAGACAGCATCTAACTAAGAAGAATTGACTGGATAAGCCGCCTCTAATATCATCGCTGCATACTGTTTGAACACAATTCCTGAGTACAGGATTCTCATAACGACGTTAAAGACGGGAAATGTTTTGCAAGTTAAAGTGGGTCACTACTAGAGACTTGAATGTCGCAGACTGTCCTTGTCTCTTTTAACCATTTAGATGCCGCGCTTAAGAAAAAAAGGAAAAAAACATTTTATTTGCCACAGCTGTTTCACTTTTTCTTTTTCTGATTTTGTCCCCTATTTTCAAATATTTTCAGACGGTGAATATAGTGACATATTGAACCAATAAGAACTTGAAAATTATCGAATAGTTTACACGTCGGTATTATTCAAGTTTCGGGAAAAGCAGTGTAGCAGGGCGTACCGGTATAATAGGCAGTTGACAATTCAGGGGATGAAAAGTGTTAATTTTCTTTGCATAT
This sequence comes from Ceriodaphnia dubia, assembly GCA_022539655.2. Taxonomy (NCBI): domain Eukaryota; kingdom Metazoa; phylum Arthropoda; class Branchiopoda; order Diplostraca; family Daphniidae; genus Ceriodaphnia; species Ceriodaphnia dubia. Next base: position 44,691 of record JAKUCG020000230.1, on the reverse strand, counting down.
TACTCAAAAAATCATTGGAACTGTATAGTGATGATCAGTCTATTTTAATGTAGAAGTAGGCTACACTTAAATTGTAGTTATAAAAAATCTTGAAAAGAATAGGCTAATAAAATCGTTATTTTCCAAATAACATAAAAATATTTTTCAATTGCTCATCGAATATTAAGCGCTGTTAGTATAGTCGGTTGTTTGTATTATTTATAGAAATATTGAATCAAAGTCATCCGTCAAATGACAAAACAAGAGAACACCACAAAAAAGCTACAGACACGCCACGAAAAACAAAACATTGGCCAAGGTTGAATGATCTTCAAACAGGTTCGCTCCCGATTCCTAACGGTCAATGCACGAAAGTGTTCTAGAAGAATGAATTGTGGAAATTCCCATACTACGTGAAAAGCTGAGAGCAGTTTGTTGGAAAAACCCAAGCCCCTGACATAAGAACTGTGGAAGCAGCCTTCGTCGTTGTTTTTATTTACGTAAGATATGCGATATAAGGGACGGTGTTGAAATATATTTTTGACCTTGGTACATCATAATGTATTTAAAGTTAAATATCCTCTGCTATGGCAAATGAACTCGATTAAAAACTGCAATAAACTTTGATGTTCTAGAAAAAGTTGAAGCCCAGACACAGACAGCTATGCAAGAGCGGATATACGACGAAACATCGCTGTTGCTATGCGACTTTCCCCTGCTGGACCTGTACGTTGAAGCCAAATTTCATTGGAAGACGCATAAAAAACTTGTCCATCTCTTTCGACCGGATTCGGCCGGACTGAGGTAGTAGTTTTGTTTGTGCTCCAATTGAAATCAACTGCGCGGCTTTCTACATGGAGGTATCACAAACTTTGGTTTTTCCATACCTTGAAGGCTGAAGCCCTGAAGATTCTGTGAGCAAAAAGGTTACGATGAGATGGTATATAAAACGCGCTGAAACCAGGCAGAAAATCAAGCAGTCGTCTACAATCAACCTAGCATCAACACATGCTAAAACTTATGCGAAACTTTAATCTTACCTTCCCTCAACGATGAAGATTAAGGTATTGTTTTTTTTTTTACTGCTCCAATAACGTTTACCGTGATCTGTGTCGATCATTAATACAAAAGCCAACTAGTTTTGTAGTCAACTGTAAACAATTCAATTAATTTAATTACTTAGATTCTTCTGATTTCCTGCCTATCTGCACTGACGTTTGCTGCTCCTAATGCCTATCGAAAGACTCCTGGAGACTTGGACGTCGCTGAGGCTCGTGGTGGAACACGTTACTGGAACAATCGTTACGGCCGATCAATCCCACAAGATCTAGAGGTTGCTGAGGCTCGTGGCGGAACACGTTACTGGAACAATCGATACGGCCGATCAATCCCGCAGGATCTGGAAGCCGCTGAGGATCGGGGTGGAACACACTACTGGAACAAACGCCATGGTCGATCAATCCCGCAAGATCTAGAGGTTGCCGAGGCTCGTGGTGGAACACGTTATTGGAACAATCGTTACGGCCGATCAATCCCGCAGGATCTGGAAGTCGCTGAGGATCGGGGTGGAACACACTACTGGAACAAACGCCATGGTCGATCAATCCCGCAAGATCTAGAGGTTGCCGAGGCTCGTGGTGGAACACGTTACTGGAACAATCGTTACGGCCGATCAATCCCGCAAGATCTAGAGGTTGCTGAGGCTCGTGGCGGAACACGTTACTGGAACAATCGATACGGCCGATCAATCCCGCAGGATCTGGAAGCCGCTGAGGATCGGGGTGGAACACACTACTGGAACAAACGCCATGGTCGATCAATCCCGCAAGATCTAGAGGTTGCTGAGGCTCGTGGCGGAACACGTTATTGGAACAATCGTTACGGCTAAACAGTCATTCTAGACCAAGATGCCGATATGGGCCTGAAAATCACGAAAGGCGATACGGAAGGCAACACCACCACACTTTCTACATGGCTGACATTTTGGATCCTTGGTTAACTAATTTTCCAATCTTTTTCGCAAAGTCGCATCCAAATTAATATATTGTTGTACATTTTTATAACGTTGTGTAACTCGACCAATAAAATTCTTCTTATGAACATCATGCCCTGTATTACTATTAAAGTTGGACAACACTTTTCCCTTTTTCATAAAGAGAAATTAACGAAAAAATTTTTGATATAGCTGATATAACCACTGGGCAGCGCTCCTACAGAGTACGCCCATTAAAACATAAAAAAAATATAGTTTTAATAGAGAATACTTAGTTAAACTGTATTAAAGTGACTAGATTGATAATGCTGATTGGGAAATCAATATGCCGGAAAGATAAATTATTCAATTAGCCGATCCTTAGAACTTATTTACAGTTATATAAAACAGGATTCCGATCGGCAAATAGAATGTACACGCTAACTAGGTCAGAAGCCAGCCGGCAGCTTCGGGAAAACCAGAGAGCCATCGTAGTTACGTGGCAATAGAAGGAAATCAAGCTAGAAAAGTTTCGACTTTTTGGTTAGACACAAAACAAAACTAGTCTCCTGGGTGTGTACGTGATAACCCTGATCACGTGTACACCCATATTATAATGCCATCAAAAAGAAAGAGAAACGGGAAGAGAAGAAAGTGAACGTTTGATTACCGGTCTTTGGAGTCTTATATTGGTGTGAAGGGATAGCTCTCTCTTCCTGTATCTACGTTCTAGCTATCCGCCCTTTCAATTTTCTGCACATTGAAGGTAGAAAATCCAGTGCTTCGCCAAACTTGGAACAGTTCTGACTATAACAACGACAGGAAAAGATTTTAAGGTTTCAGTTTCGTTGTTCTTTAGATTCCTTCTGTTCTCTGGCATAACTTTAAGTGACCCGTTCGCTTACAACTGCTGTCTACAATGAAGATTACGGTAAGCTTCATTTTTTTTAAACACTCATATTCCACAACCATCACCAGTCAAATCCCAAATAATTCTTATAAATTACAACTGATTTTTATTTATAGATTGTGATGGGATGTTTGATGGCGTTGGTTGTTGCAGCCAATAGCCAAGCAATCTCAGGCGGAGTGGAAAAGGATAAATTCGGCCGAGTGTTCCGCATCCGCACGGCCGAGGTCAAACCTGAAGGGGAAACTAGCGTCAAGCAAAAAACTGAACAACGGGTTCGCACTGAAGAAGCACCACGGCTTCGCGGTAAACAAGCGACCCGAGTTGAATCAACAACCACAGCTTCAACGGTAGCACCGTCTGTTGCTCCGACAGTAGCCTCGACCTCAGCACCGACCTCGGCACCGACAGAATCTCCAACTTCAACGTCGACAGAAGCCCCGACTCCAGCACCGACATTAGCCTCCACTCCAGCACCAACCGTAGCACCGACCGTAGCACCGGCCACGCGTACCAGGTCGACCACTGCTCAACCAATCCGCATAAGAGGCCGCACGGAGACTAGAGATGGTGAGAGAGTTCGCATTAGACAAAGAACTGAGCAAGTAGCTTCATCAACAGCAAAGACTGTAGAGGAATCTCGCGTTGAGACTCGTGTTCGAAACGGTCAGCAAGAAACCCGCGTAAGGAATCGATTTCGTGGAGAGAGTCGAGTCTGAACCGTTGAATAAACTACAAAAAAGGCATGTCGTTGAGTCATTTACTGCATAATAGCTTGCAAAAATGATAAAAGAATCTCTTGTCTATCTACCGGCCATAATAATAATCACGGTTGTCACTTGCAACACCTGCTTGAACAATTTTGTGAACATTCTTCTTCCTGAGCAATTTACTACTTTCTTTCCTTTTTTGCCGGATTTCGTGGTGATTTTGTCGTTTGTAAAGTTACATGCAATAAACAATTTAAGTATCAGATACAGGGCGTTTTCCCTTTATTATTTTAAGTGGTAGATTTCTTACGTTAACCACAGCAGTTTTCAAAAATTCTGTATTAGGAATCTATAGGTAAACGAACTAAGAACTGTTCTATCTAAAATCATGCTTTCTGTTCATTTGGGCGTACTACGTTTTCATGTTGGGCTGGTTTGGTTTGGCTGTTTAGAGTTCCAGGAACGGTGAAAAATCGAGTTCTTCCTTTCCAACATCGCTTTTTTGTGGGTCAGACTAAACGGACCGGTATTTATTTATTGAAATCCTTTGGACATTTTGGAATCTCTCATGGGTTTAATTTTCCCTTTCTCCGAGTTCACACTACCGGTTAGCGGTTACATGATAATTTATAAGCTATTGATATTCATCCAAGAGCTGTGTTCTCTGAAATACCGAATCGAGATGTAAAACCGGAATGGAAAGAGCTAAAAAAAAAAAAAACTAATAATGTGCAAACTGCTATTTTGTATCTGTATATTGATTTAAAATTTTTCTAGTTGAAAAGTAAATTTTATTTATTAAATGGCCCCACGTCGTTTTTATTTTATTTTCTGGTGTAAATTCACTTAAATAATCACTTCAGCCCTTAATTACCTTTGATGTTTTACTTAACTGCAGGCTGCAGCAGTTGAATATACTTTATGAGTACCTAAATTGGTGACTCATTCAACAACATACGTTCAAGCAAAACTAGTGCCCGTGTTCGTGAAGGTCTCGACTGTCCTTTGTATGGATTGTTGGGAAAACGTTAAGTGAAATAGCTTAATTAAAATCTGGGGTACTTCTAAATAAGTTACACTTTTCTTCATTTTTATATTCCACATAGCGCAAAAGGTTAATAGGAAGGTGGAACTGCGTTTCTTGGGAGAGCGATAAAAAAAACACATTGTTAAAAAAAATTGTTGTTGGTCTTATTTTAGCGTGCGACTGCTGTTGCACCTTGCTTATTAAATCCTTGTTCACTCAGTTAAAACGTCATGGTTTAATCTGAGACTCTTTACGCCATGGATGATTGGTCCACCACTTTTATTATGCGGTCGGCAAATAAAAGTATAGTGACAATGAAAATAGCGAAACAATTACAATCGAAAGAAAATTTGGTATTTTCTACAAAGAGTCACATTCACGGTTGAGGATTCATCATTGCTTTGGTAATTAACTACAGTCTAGAGGAGATGCAAACGGTCTGAACCTTAAGTCCTATTAATAAACTCGAATAAACTTTTGATTGGCCTTCGGTTTATTATCCTAGACCGATGGTTTCGGATCTCTAGGAACATAATATAAATATATTTGCTACCAAGGAAAGTTATGGTGTAATTCGAATGAATGAGTAGTATTTGTTCTCCAGTCTATTCCGGATCCATTTTTCCTGTCTTTGCCTTCAGTTACCGAGTTTTAAATATCGTTAGATTTACCAAGAGACTTACGGTAATTTATTTGTTCTTTGATATAAAAGGGATAACTGTTTTTTTACGATGAAAGAATAGCAAGTAATTTGAATAGGCATCCAATTATGCTTATGCATTGCAAAAAAAAAAAGAATCTCGCAATTTATGAGCCACAAATTTAGTTTTAAGCGCGGTTTAATAACTTATTATTTGGCCGTGGAAAACCCGCCACATGTTTGCGGGAGCGCATCGGTGCGAAAGGGAAACTGAGAATGGATTTCGACAATAATTTGGGACATGCCTGGAAGCTCGCCTAATCTAATAGTCGAAGTATTCTCACTTTTAGAGAAACGCAACCAGAGGCAATAACAAATTATGTACCATATACTTCGATTTAAAAAATTATGACCGGAATTCCATCTTTCCGTGTTCTTTAAAGTTCAACTTACTCTTCAAGGAAGTAGTTTTCTATTGTAGTCCCAGTCGTTGAACCTCGCACCAAGAATGTATTGGGGCTATATATAGCAATACTTTTGTAACTGGTTTATCTTCAGACTGGATTTCTTCTTCCCAATATTGTTTAGTTATTTCAAGTTTCCTTTTAGTTTTAGCTCTCTTTTAATTGGATTACATCAGAGCCTTCATAGATTTCCTTATATGAAGTGTGATGCAACCGACGGAAACGCGTCTTTTGGGGATTTCTATAAAAAGGGAATCGACACGACGAAAAAGCAACAGTCATCATCGCCACACACCTGTCAAGGCATCTGAATCATCGGCATAGGCATACTTAACAATGAAAATTGTGGTAATTATTTTAATGATCCATGTTGCGTCTAAAATAGTAGTGACGGATACTTCATTTATTGATTGGTGTCAATTTCTTCTAGATTTTGTTAGTATCTTGTGCCTTCTGGCTAGTGATGGCGGCCGCAGAGGAAGCTTTCCCAGTCATAGTTCACTTTGCCGTTGCTGAGCAACACAACGGAGGCTACTATGGCAGTCATTTCGGTGGACACTTCAATGGTCCTTATGGCCATTACGGTCATCACAGTCATTACGGAAGCCACCATCCCGGTGAATATGGCCGTCGCCGTGGAACTCACTTCTGGAGTCACCGTTACGGTCGGGCCATTCCCGACGACTTATTGCGTACAGAAAATCGTAACGTCAAATATTACTGGGGCAATTACGGAGGGGTATCGCAGTTACCACTTCGGTAATCATCGCGTAGGATATTGTCGCGGTGGCCATTTCAGCAGCTATATCGGAAGCTACTTTGGTTAACTGTTTAGGCCAGCTGTTGTGAAATGTTAAAAGAACTCTCTAAACTGTTACATCCTGCCTTTTACGTGATTTTATTCTCATTTCTTTTTCTATTTTCTATTAATATCAATATTTCATTAACTATGCGTTATGTGTATCTTCAACGTAACATAAGCATGAACGGCTTTTAGACTATAAAATGCACAAAGAGCTTTATAGCGAGAGCTGCGCTGAGAATTTTCTACATCTTTATCAGAAATTCTGAGAACAAAGACAGAAAAGTCTGTCTGTCTAGCACTTTTATTGTTTGTTTCTTTGATGTAAGAAAAGTAAGATTATTGACCAAGACTGATACTGTTGATCTGCCATCATTAGGAAAATACCAAAAGCCGGATGGTGCAATATATTCATTTCGAAGAGAGCGCATTTCTTCGTTTATTGTAGAACACTACAAATGTTTATTTGTATTCCCAACTCTTGCTACTGAAATCGATCCTTAACCATTATTCTACTAAAACTCTAATTAAAATTTATTATTCGATCCGTACATTGGTAAGCATTAAGTCATGTATAACGTACGGTAAGCATTTCGGTATTTTATCGTTTTTTATTCAAGTGTTTAAGTTTTTAGAGGAGGTTTCCTCATCACTTTAATGAATGAAGCGGGCGTGGTTACATAAAAAGGCTAGATGGTTGAAGGCCGCTCTTGCGCACGAGTGCACGATCTGACTCGTTCGTGCTCTGGTAGACACCTGAGCGCTTCACGTCAAAATAGGGGCTATAAATAATAGTTCAGCACCAGATATAGCAACGGAGGAGGCGGTAACACGATGAATCAACTCGTACACATCCGCAGTGGAACGTTGACATGAAAAATGGTTATATTTTGGGAAATGCACGTCATTTCTCATTATGGAGAAACCGCAAGCATACTAAGGAATTAAAGGTATACAATCATCAAGCGTCTATTGTCTGATGCGAGATGTCACAAATGTTTACCTTCACATACCTCCAACTGAAAAGCAAACAAAACTCTTACATCCGTGATGATGTTCCAATAAATCATCCTGAGCAAACTAACGATTGTGATTTTCTTAGAAACGTATCATCTCTTGAGCTAGATCATTCGGAAAAACTTTATTTTCAATAAATACCGATATTATGTACTAAGCTGACCCTTTCGTTCTTCCTTGTGGAAAGAAACTGCGGTGTATGACTGAGAATCTACTCTGCTGTTTACCTTCCGATTGAACTCGTAGTGAGAGCTGTTGGCGAACTACGCATCAAGCTTCCTCATATATTTTATTGGGAGCCATTTATGCGCACCTGATGCGTGCTGGGACACGGAGATCAGCCAAGCGGACCTGTCCAGCATGAAGGGCAACTTAGTTTAATTGTTGTCTGTGTTCCAAAGTCAACATACTGAGAAAATATCGACACCATGCGGCAGTCACGCTCGATTTCTTCCTCGACACATGTGTCCTAGACGCGCCCATTTTGTTTCCACTTTTCTCAATTTTGTGTTCTGTCTAGCCTACAATTTGTCTGTTTTTATCTTTAACATGCAGCAATGAACTTCTTTTTCCAAGGTCTTATATTTTCCGAAGTTCGCAATGGCTTCTTGCATTTGTCTTCAAGGCGCGGCATTGAAGAACCGGGTATAAAAAGGTTGACGAGAGGCTCAATTGGCATCAGTTCCTCAACTGACCAGCTCAAGCTCGCAGCTTATCTCATCTTTTGTGGTCTAAAATGAAATTCGCGGTGAGTTCATTACAAATAAATTTTCTTTTAAAGTTTTCCCTTCTACTTACAATGTTTACATTGATATCTCTTTGTGTATCGTATAGATTGTATTGGCTTGTTTCGTGGCTCTGGCCGCCGCTGCCGCCGTGGAGAACAAACAACCGGAAGCGGATACCTCTACCAACGTTGAGGTGACCGACCAGGACGCTGCCGAGTATTACGATCGTGGCTATTACGGTGGTTACTACAATCCCTACGGCTATCGCAGCTACGGCCATTATCGCGGCAACTACTATGGCGCTGGCCATGGACACTGGCGTGGTCGCCGTTCCGCTCCGGAAGATCAGACCGCCGAGGAATCTGACTACTCCGGTTGGGGACACCACGGATACAACCGCGGATACCATTATGGTGGCTATCCGTCCTACCGCCATTCCTACTACTACAACCCTTACCCATCTTCTTATTCTTATTCTTACCGTAACCACTGGTGAAAAATGTACCCTTTTACAAGGCCTGCCTTCTTTGCAAAGTTTTCATGACCTCTGCTCAAAAGAGAGCGTTCTTCGTTTCGACCACTACTTTACTGGCTAGAACTTTTTTATGGGATCAACATTTTTGTAATTTTATTTTTCTTTTGGTACAATTTCGCGGCTAAATGGTTCAATAAATACCTGATTTTTCATTCCAACTTGAATTGTCTAAAAAATTGTTTGTTGGTAGCACTCCATTGCAAGAATAATTATGCGTTATCATACACAAATATAAATATGAGTTTAACGGAAGAGAAAATGAAAAAATAAGAACATGTATTAGGTAAAGTAGGTTTCTTACGACAATCCTTACCAGCGCATGCACGATATTGCTTTTCAGCTTTACTTCGATTTTGCATCCACAGCTATCTGAAATTCGGTTTGAAAGAACTCTTTCCCAGTTATGAGCCCAATGTAACTTTTTCGTGAGGGAGAGGAACGGGAATCGGTTAAATAGGAGTACTGATAGATGATAGTTCTGTCATAAATTCTCATCTTCTTATTATAAATAGAGTTTCATAATTTAGAGCGGATCAGTAGGTTCGTCGGATTGGCTCGCACTGTTTATAGTCAGCCTTTTAGCTCCATAACAATTTTGAAATTCTGAGCTTATGCAATTATAGCGGACAAATGTTAAGGGCTCATCTCTAGAGGTTTTGGTTAGAGAAAGTGATTGGAAATCGAACGCATCAATTTAAAACACACTACGTCTCTGACATAGATTTTTAATGATTGCCCAATCGAAGATATTAAATAATTACGTGTCTTAAATTATATCGACCCAAAGGAAGTTCTTTAGTTTTTACATAATTTAGATCGACTCGCGTACGTATCCTTGGAAAGAATGCAATTTAAGATTTTTCGTGGAAGTCCGTGTTGGGTCAGATATTAATGGATTTGAATTGTAGCCTAGTTATGTTTATCCAACTGCAATTAGCATTCGACGTCATCATCAGACCTCACGATCTTGATACCGAGGTTCCGTTTCAACCTTGCTCTCAAACGTGGAACTCAAGTCCAAATATGAAATCTTATACGGAAATTCGGAACCCTGCTGTGTGTGAGGTATCTTACACGGACCATAGTCCCGCCCATTAATTTCTTCATCTTTCATGTTCGTTCTCGGAAGGAGGATGTGTTTTCCCGAAAATGCAATGAACTCCTATACTTTCAAGGTTGATCGTGTGAGAGTTCTCCAAAGGCGTGGCATTGGGTAAGCCAGTATAAATAAGCTCAAAAAAGGACCCATTTGGCATCAGTTCCTCAACTGACCAGCTCAAGCTCCCAGCTTATCTCATCTTTGCGATCTACAATGAAATTCGCGGTAAGTTAATTAGAAATATTGTTTGTCTTTATAAATGTTTTCTCGTTTATACTAGAATGGCAATTAAAATTAAAAGGCTTATTACTTACATTGATATTCGTTTATTTATCGTACAGATTGTATTGGCTTGTCTCGTGGCTCTTGCCGCTGCTGTCGAGGAGAAACAACCGGAAGCGGATGTTTCTAGCAACGTCGAGGTGACCGACCAGGACGTCGACGAGTCGCACGGCCATCGCTATTATGGTTACTATAATCCCTATGGCTACCGCAACTATTACCGCGGCAACTACTATGGTAAACATTGGCGTGGCCGCCGCTCCGCTCCGGAAGACCAGGCCCCAGAAGAATCGTCTTACCCCGGTTGGGGATACTCCCACGGATACCACCGAGGCTACTATTATGATTATCCTTCTTACTATCGCCCTTATTCCTATTACGGCAGACACTACCCGTCTGCGTCTTACTCACATCGATATTACTAAAAGCAAAACCTGAATAATTGCACGCAAGCACGAAGGATTTCATTGATTGGCATGACTGGCATTGCGCTTTACTCGCTAGTGACGTTATGCGTTACTTTACTTTTTTTCAACTACAACTACCTGATTCTTAAAAGTCTTTCTGGCTTCCATGGTTGAAGAATATTTGCATTGTATCCAAATACTCCCAGTAATCGAAACCTTGCAATAAACTTTTGGTTTTGTCGATAGTCTCGATACATTCAGTCTCATACATTCGTTCATAGTCGAGTCACTCGAGTGATCTAATGGCTCTTACCCTGGTTAATTTTCATCTTTCTACAAATACCCTTGAAGGTTTTCGTGTGTTGCTTGTTTCTTTCATAAGCTATAATTTGACGTTGGCGTAGCTTTCCGCTTTTTGTAATAGGAAATAGTTTATGCCTCATTAAACTTGAGTTTAAACAAGTGAGTTTTCTACAAAATCGCAGAAAGTTATGCTTGAATGAACGTGACAAAGACACCAATGCGATCCTCATTCTTGCAGAACACCAAGTCTCGATCGGTAAAACTTCAGGATTGTTGCAGCCTAGATAAGGTACGGTAGACTATCGAGACCTACCACGGTGGCAAGTCGGTTGCTTGCTTGCGCTATTGGAGCAAAATCGGTCAACAGAATCCCATTCGATCTCTCGTAAGACGGCCGTAATGAACGGCTTCCGCAATTAACGTGCTACTAGCCATAAGCTGATGGCTAGTCAATAGTTGGCGAGTTTGAGACAACCACATACGTGTTAAACGGATCTGAACGAGATTCTTGGCTGAAGTCGGATGATTTGGCAGCCAGTTCATCTCGGATATCCTATTCATATGTTGGCTGCTTACCATCCCATTTTTTGTTTTTTCTATCAACTTAATAATATATATGACTGACCAGATACTACCCTTTATTCAAAATTTATTCTAAATCAATTTCCACTAATAATTCGTGTTCAACAAAAGTTTTTGTGGTATAGTACTCTAAAGGTACGTTTCCATGATATAAATACAACAATTCATCTATTATATGGATACTACGCGACGATACTACGATACTACGATTGTATTGAAATATTGCCAGAATCAGGAGATACCTGGACATCAACGCAACACGGACGCTGGTACAAGCGCTGGTGATATCGACTTACGAATTCATCTGCCAGAGAGTTATTGGAAAGCTGCAGAGAGATACTAATTCTGCGCGGCTCCGGTTAAGAGAAGAATTGAATTCAAGGTCCTGTACTAGTCTACCGCTGTCTGCACAAGCTGCGCGACTCGACTGTACTGACCAGATCGGCAGGTGCAAAACATCTGTTGGTGCCGAAAACAAGAACAGCGCACTATGGGGATCGTGCTTTCTGCAGAGTTGGGCCGGTCCTCTGGAACAACCTGCCACCGAATATTAGAACCAAGGAGTCACTATCAACTTTTAAATCCGCCCTAAAAACCCATCTGTTTAACTGTCCCCGCTGATGCAAAACTGTACTGTTTCCCTGGCCATGAAAATGTTAGCGCCTTTGATCAAGTCTTGTTTAAGGGCGCTATATAAATGTTAAATATAATAATAATAATAATACGCGTCAAGAAAGTGCTTGTAATAAAAGCTGCTAATGGTTATAATATAGAAGCTACTATCGATCGCCGCAAACTCTATCAACTGATTAAAACTTCATCATCATCAGTCTTGGCTAGGTAACGGAATCTATCATTTTCGCACTAGGAAAGTGCATCTTTGCGTGACTTTAAAGGATGTTCTGAATTTTTGAAATGAGAACAATTACTTGGCTAAATAAATTATTTCGGAGACTTCCGTTGCCCAACACGCTCCTCATTTGTGTGCGAGAATAGTAATAGAGAACAAGATTAGCTAATATATGTGTGTCTAATCTAATTAAAAAGTTCGGGAGTACTACAACAATAAATGCGGACGAGAAGTTTATTGACTAATATATGGTGTGGCTTGTAAACAGGAATTCGGTTCGCTTCCCGATTCCCGATGGAAAAAAAGAGATGGGTATTATGTTTGTCATCGCAAGTTTCGTCCAGTCACTGTTGCCATCTATTGGCTGAACGGCGCCAAAATATTTATTAAAAAAAAAACGTAAAAAACCCGCCTTTGTAGTCTAGACTCTCCGACGAAATAGTTGGTGGTGCCACTGGATTCGAGTGAAACTACCTGGAATAAAACATCCGTACTTCCGATACCCGAGACCAGATTGAACCGGCTAATTTGACATTTACATTTTGCCGTCGAAATGGAGACGCTGCAGAGGAACTTGCTTCCATGTAACTAATCCTGAACTTCTGTTTCCGCCAAGAAACAAGAATCGAATCTCAAGAAGTTGTTGTAAATGCACGAATACAAAAATAATACCACATGTAACCGAAAGGTCATTCAACGGCAGGATTTCCTGTCTATTTCAAGGATTCACAGACAATTTGGCAAAAGGTTACAACAATCTCCAATATCCAGTGTAGAAGGAAAAAAATGTGAAGCAAGAAAAATATCCTTCATTAGTTATTACGAAATGTTCATGTCAACTAAAAGACTGTGATGATTCAACAGGTATAGAAGAAACCACGGCAACTGAAACAGCTTATCCGCCTACACAAGTCGACCTATAGGACGAAATCTAAATTTATCAAAAGAAAAAGGCAGCCCCATCCAATAAAAGACGATTGGGGTGGGGACTTCTAGGAAAGCCGTCATTGACATTTTTACTTTTTCAGTCTCTCCTACGAAAATAACTAAAAGAACATATTTATGCCAGCCAACTATTATACACTCCGCTGACAACAACACATGCTCATTTTGTCGCCGGTCGTGAGTGAAATGTCGTCTATAGAGCAGAACCGTCATCCGCTGCAACCATAGATCAATTCTAGTGACGCAGGTTGTCGAATTGATTTGTTATTGAATATTTTTTCTCTCTCTCTTCTACTAGCCTAATGCTACTGTTGCTATAACCACTCCTTTTTTTTCATTTGATTTTTACTGCTTTGTTGTAAGCGAATGCTCGTTTTTATGGAATAACCATGGCGACGAACTCTGGTCCGCGCAGCTGCACGATTTCTTTATAGGCGAAAGCAGCAATAACAAAAGGAAGACAAATGTCTCTTTATACTGCGTTGCGTCAGCAGGTGACAGCATCAGACGTTGAATTGTTTTCGACGTCATTAACGTCCCCAGTGGAGGCTGGTTAATGTTGCGCGCGCAGCTTCTAGACGCCCGCTCCTTCTATTAGACTCGGTAAGCAGGGTGGTGGAAGAGGAGCAGTGACATAAAACAATTGCGAAACGTCGCGGTTATTGCGCGGCGTCTATTAAAAAAGGCGAATAAATAAGCGCGAGCACGCACCGCCCTGACAAAAACGGATGATGATGAAAGAGGAAAGACCGCACACTTTTCCCCTTACGAATAATCTGCGTAACCAGTGATGGCGCCGTGTGGTATCTGCGATTCGCACCCAACACTTTGCCGGCTGCCACGGCCGCATCTGCATATCAAGTTAGACTATTTGTTGTTTGTGCCGTGTGCTGCTGCTGTTTGTGTGTATGTGTTTTTTTTAAATTTATTTTTGTCGGTTTTCTTTAGAAAAGGTCAAAAGTCTTAGCTCCGTCGGCCACTGACGTCGGCACGTAAGCTCCACAATTGTTATTCATGTGTGTGCGTAATTCCGCGCTCCTCTTCCTCTTCTGTCTACCGAGATAACGACGAACCAAATGCTTTGGGTCCTCCCTTCTCTCTCTCTCTCTCTCATTCGCTCTAATTCTACCTCGACGTCCTTTTGTTAGAGCCGACCGGCTCCTTTCTCTCTCTCTCTCTCTACTCCGTTCAACTTCCTCGTCGTCGTGTCGGAATCAGCCGGAAATGAATAATCAATACCGCCCGGCCGCTCCGCAGCGATGATTTCTATCCATTCGGCGTGCGGACCCGTTTCTTTTTTTTTTCTTTTCTTCTTCTTCCTCGCTGCCGCTTTTGCTGAATTCGTTCATCCATTTCTGGCTAGACTACCCCACACACAGTAGGCTAGCCGATTTCTTCTTATATTATGGCCAGCTCCCTCCCGCTATATATATATATATACGGAGGAGAAACTTGAGCATTCACAGCCTACAAATGCGACACGACTCTTGGGGTTTGAAAAACTTTTTCGAGGGCAACGTCGCTATATCTATCGATCGCCTTATACCTTCGTGTTCTTCTTCTGTATATACAACCGCCGCCGCCGCTGCCACTCTTCCGCTTTCCTTTTTCTTTGATATTCGGCAAGTTTATATTCGTAATCCATGCCGTGTGCGCTGCGCTGCTCTGCCGCTAGCTCCGTCGTATTTGCTGATGTAGTCAATATGTCTTTGGCGACAAAACCGACGATGAAGAACTGAAACCGTCTTGTCTAAGGGTCTCGTAAGGCGCGACGAGTTTTATTTATTCGCGGCAGCAGCGCCATACCGTCATTCAAACCCGTCGTGTAATAACCAAATCTGCTCCACAGGAAATGCATGTATATACACATACGGACGCACCGGGGATCGCTAGCGTTTGGAGTGCGCCCGGTGCTGCCATATATACAATAAGGACGCACGCTGTTATAAAATAACAAGGAGCTCTCTTGCTGCCTCTTGCTGCCGGGCCCTTTCTCAATAGGCCAACGGCACCACTGGGGCCACGACGACGCCATTCTTTCATATATAAAGTTATGGGTGGCATTCCTCACGAGCTTTGGCGGTTGGGGTAAGGTTTTTTCTTTTCAAAAAGAAAAGTTGAAACTGTTGGCGGCGGACGGCATGCTACTACAATATAGAGAGACCTTGACTCTCTCTCTCTCTCTGTGGATCTAGAATCGATAAACCCCAAAGCTTTTCCCTGCACCGCTGCTCCTCTATAGGCCTTCCGCATAATAGACGACCAAATAATAAGTAAATACATGTACCGAGGCTTAGAGTAGATGCGCTAGCGAATCCCGCATCACCTTGTCGGTTTTTCATCTTCCTTTTGGACGACGTTCGCTCCAACAACAGCCCATTTCTTCCTGCTAGACTCGCTATGCAAACGTATAGATAGTCTCTGTTTGTATTGTGAATGCCCGGTCTGAAGAGGAGGGCCGAGAGAAAAGAGAAGCTATATAGAGAGAGGGGGAAAAAAGAAAAGGAAAAAAAAATCGATCGTCCCGTTGCGTTCCGGGACCTGTGCTACTACGACCAAAAACGCCGTCGTCGTTGGGAGCCCCGCCTGATGGGAGGCGCGGGAGGAGTTAATATCTGGAGCTGAGAAGGAAAGGACAAGGCGGAGGGTGGCAGAGGGCAGCAGCGGCGTTATAACAGGAGCGGCGGGATTTGGAGAAGAGAAAGGCGCCCAGCGACTCCATTCGTATCCCAGTTGCTCACCAGACGTCCGAGTCATCGCAACCCAACGGGCTTATACTGTCCTAGCGCATCATTCAGACGTGCATTGTTTCTTGCGTCCGGCCGCTGTCCAGTGATCCGCCGTTTGTTATTCGTAAAGGGTTTTACTATATACATCCATAGTGTTGTGCTGTCGTCCTTGGCCATTGTCCATCCGTCAGAATTTCCGGGGCTTGCTGTCGCCGCACGCCAGAAACAAAAAAAAAATCGCCCACCAACCGCGTGGATGGATAACACAACCGGATTTCTTTCAACTTGAATCGTGCCAAAAATCTATCGTTTCGCTTGATTAGGCAAGTAGTATTTCATTGAATAGCAACAATGTTCCGCCACCGCTTTCCGCTTTATAAATCAAAACTCGGCGGAGCTGTCCAGTCCATCCATTACGCATTTAGGCTATATCAATAATGTGGTTGCCTCCTCTAGATAAAAATGACAATCATTATTCTACGGTTGGTAATAACAGGAATCGGAGCTCATAAAGAACGACGGACAGTTGTTATCGTCGACCCAGCTGGATTGAGCGATCACCAGCGCGCATTCA
The DNA here is from genome assembly GCA_022539655.2 of Ceriodaphnia dubia. Taxonomy (NCBI): domain Eukaryota; kingdom Metazoa; phylum Arthropoda; class Branchiopoda; order Diplostraca; family Daphniidae; genus Ceriodaphnia; species Ceriodaphnia dubia. The sequence continues at coordinate 28,136 of JAKUCG020000230.1, read as the reverse complement.
GTGCCCGCATCAGTGGTCTCCTTCTTCTTCTTCTTCTTCACATATCGGTCGTCGTCATCGTCGACGGCGGCGGCGGCATTTGCTATATATCGACATTGTCATCGGCAGAATGCCGGAGCAAAGCAACGACTACCGGGTTGTGGTGTTTGGAGCCGGCGGCGTCGGCAAATCCTCGCTCGTCTTGCGCTTTGTCAAGGGCACCTTCCGCGAGTCTTATATTCCCACCGTGGAGGACACTTACCGCCAAGTAAGCCAAGTCGTGCGCACACACCATCCTTGTATATATCCCATATCGCTGGCCGATATGTGCCCCTACCCATCATATAAATAGACTATAAGCTAGAGACACTACAACTACAACTACTATAGGCCTATCGGCCCTTCCCGAGAATAGTTGCGCTGTCTCGTCATCTCGCCGACTACAAAGCGAGTTCATACTTTATGTGGAGAGAGGCGAAACTCTTGATATTAATAAGGTTGAGGTTGGGCGGGTGCGATGGTAGCCTATAGAGAAAACAATGGGGAAACAATAAGAAGAAAGGCAAAGAAAGAGAAAAAGAAAAAGAAAGCGAGAGAGAGTCTTGGGTCGTAGTTGTCGATGAATGGGGTTGCTCCTTCTTGCCCAGACGACTGATCTATACTATACGCTGATGGTATTGATCCGGGGGCGCTGCGCCGCGCTCTGCTTCTCTCTCTTGCTCTCTTCATGTATAGCAGTACACACTCAGACTCGCATAGAAGTAGGAGCAGATCCACACACACAGTGAGAGACAGACACTCTTCTTCTTCTTCTTCTTCTTCTCAGCTGGGCTCCTTTATAAGAAAGAGACAGAGACAGTAGAGGCAAGTGCGTGAGAGTGCTGCCTGCCTTTGGTGAGTCGAGTTTCATCCGTTTGAATCAACGGACAGAGAGAAAGAGAGACTGACGTCACGACGCACAGCTGGATAGCTCCTCGCTGGTTGTGCAACGAAAACTAGCGACGAGTTCAAAAAGGGCGGCTGAGGAGCGCTGGAGAGTTTGATTGGGTACTTTGAGCCGCGCTCCTGCTTTTCGCTCCTCCTCCTACTCTCTCCCATTCTCATTCTCTAGGCCTCTAATCCAACACGTAGATGCCAACGGCCCGGCTCCTCCTGCTCACGATCTCACGTCCATCCATTGTTTAATAGCACTATTAGTGGGCCTATATATATTGCCTAAAGTTGCCGCTTTCGGATCGCACAGCAGTTGAATATGCTAAATAGATGCTATACCCATACCCGACAGCAGCCGGATCGTCGTTAACTTTCTATAGAGAGAACGACAATTGTCTCGCCGTTTTTTTGCCATATAATAGTTGTCGTCGACCGTTTGGCCCATTGACAAGTCAAAAGAGGCGTCGGATTAAACTGAATCAAGACGCTAGCTGCTTGCTTGGATGAGAGAGTGAAGGCTACGAGTGCAGAAGAGAGGATTGGGTGCTGCTCGGGTTGTACCCATTAAAAAAGAGCGGAGAGAAAAGGATCGCAGCCGAAAAGAAAAGAGAAATGGAGTGACGGCTGAAATTGGGAGAACAAGAATGGAAATAATGCATGATGACAGCACAGCGGACTTGTGCGCGCTAGCTTCACTCTATTAGACGGCGGCGACGACGCCATTGAGCAAAACGACGGCGTCGGGGGTTCGTTTCGGCGACAATTCCCGTGTTGGAACACATTACACATGTCAACGAGCAAAACATGAATTCTGGGGAAATTCGGGGCGGCCGATTTCGCTCCAGTTATCATCCCCGATAGCGGCGGTGACTTGTTGAAACGCAAGGTATTTTACAGTGTTGGCCCATAAAAACGTGAACCATTCATAGCCTGTTATTAGCTATATCCATCATGGCATCTACCATACTACTACTGCACTAGTAGGGCTTTGTCGAGTGATGACGCGTTAATCAAACAGCAGTTAGGACGTGGCAACAAACCTCGCTAATGGTTTAACCCTTTTCGGATTCGTCTTTTGTAGCTTTTTTAGGGTTGTTGCCTACTATATATAGAATCCTGCATCGATTTGTAGCTAGCTAGCAGCCCCATCCATTAGGTTGTTTGTTGCCCTCTGCTGTCGTGGTTCTTTCAGTGCTTCTCAGTCAGACGCTCCTGTCCGGCAGCGAGGGGCCGGGTCTATCTGTATCCATCAAATACGGTCGTCTCGCTTGGCTTTGAAGAGCCTTGCACTTGTTCTCCTCGTTGTTTCCTTCGGCGAATAGCTTTCGAGATCTCCTGCTTGCTGCACATTCTCAGATATATACACTCCATCTTCCTTTTCTTTCTCCTCGTTTTAATGCTAGCTCCAGCGTCGTCATCATCATCGCCCAACTTGTTTTTTTTTTCTTTCCCTTTTCTTCGTTTGGCTTTTAGATTTTCTCCTCTTTGTTTCGCTTCTCTCACTCGGTTCCGACCTCTATCTCATTCTACTACTCCTAGCTCAGAGAATAGGCTATTGCACATTACGTTCTACTTAATCTTCATTTTCTCGTCCAATCAGGCGGCGGCGGCGGCCGCCCATTTTAGTTTTGCTTATATACACATTCTTCGTTCTTGGTTATAAGCTTTTTCTTTTCTTTTATCTTGTATAGGCATAAGGAATGGTAGGGAGTAGAAAAAAAGAGGGAAAGAGAATGTTCCATTATCCTATAGTAGGCTGGTCTACGTAATATCGACTGGTGGGCGCGCGCTACGGGTCCAGCAGCAGCGAGTTTTGCAGCAGCTGTAATAGGGGGCTGCCTTGTGCAACTCTGGAGCGAGAGACGCAAAAATGGAATGGTGTATTGATAGGACTAAAAACACAACAGAGAGAAAAGGGAGCGAGGGAGAGAGAAAAAACCCAGCGGGAAATAAGAAGCGACTAGCTAGATTGAATGTCGTGTCCTAGGCAGTGATGTACGTTCGACGCGGATCGATCGAGCCGCGCGCTCGCTAGCTGTCCGTCTCTCTCTCTCTCTATGGATCCAACGTCAAAATGTGCCAATATTTCGTCTGTATATATATACTACTGGTCGTTGACTGACGAACGGTCCAACTAGTCGACCGCTGGCCACAACCACTTTTCTTGGCTGCGAGTCAAACAAGACCGAAAAGGCAGCGACAGGGAACAGACGAAACTGGTGGTTTCTCATCGATCAAAGTCTCGTCGACTTTGAATTGCGCTCCATTTTCATTCGTCGTCTCTTTCTGCTCGACCCGAGACCTCTATAGTACAAAACACCAGTTTGACTTTAGAGTGTCTAAATGGCGGATTGAGCCCTCTAGCAGGAGCAAGCTCTCAAAAGTTGGCTTTTAAATCTGGTTATTGCTGCCATTCAGGCTACATGTCGCGTCGAACTATAACGTATTTAGAATCGTACATGGAATACTCGGAGCGCGGCCCGCGAGTTTCAAATTCCCGCTCGTCGTCGCCCACCGCGCTCTGCGACGTTCGAAGTTTCTCTCGCATGATGAATAATACTACAAGTTGGCCATCGCCCCTGCTCGTCTCGCCGTCTAGGAAAGTAAAGATTCACAACAGCCTAAATCGGATCTAATATCACGGAATCGTAGCATCTCTGTGAGACGAAAACAGGATCAGCGCTTAGCGACAGATGCTTTCAAAAAGGAACTGATGCTTGTGGGAGTAGTACTGCGAACCCCCCTCGCCTTCCTTCTTTTTGTTGTTGTCCGGACGCATTGGCACCCACTCGATTTTTTGACGACGGGAAATATCAAGTCAGGCGGGCGTCTGCTGCTCCAAGACTTTTTATTTTTTTATATAATGCCTGGAGCAGACAGCAGCGGCTAAAGAACGGTCTATAATGCACGCTTTGCTGCCGTCGCCGTGGCTGGTGCCGCCTTCCGTGTGTTCGCGTTCACGGATCCGCTCCCGCGATCAACTTTTGGCTCCTGGGCTGTCCCGGGAGCCGGCGCTGCTGCATCCGATTCAATAGGCCTATGCACAACACAATGTAGTGTAAAGATACATAGGATAGGACAATAGGCAAACGGCAATATAGAAGAAGCCGAAAGAAAAGAAAACAAAAAACCTTCTTCTCTTTTCTATACTTGTGTAGATAAACGCAACGCACGACGAAACTCCCCAGAAGAGCCAAGAAAGAGCAGGCGGGATGAGGAGAGAGGAGCTATATAACCAACTGATGATGCTTCGGCGTAGGAGGGCAATCAGGAGAGGCTTTTGTTGCGGCTGGATGGTCTTTCATGAGCAACGAGTTCTCTCAGTTCTCACCGGCTGATGTCAGTTTTGCGCTAGGGATTACTCTTGACGGCCAAATAAAACGCGCGATATATATATCTATATATAATAAGGATGACGACAATGAAGAAAACGGGATTAAATAACGCTACCACACCCAATGTCCCGTTGATTCCCTCTCGAAATATAAGGATTCAGAATAAAAACCATCAGCCGTGTTGATGCTTTCAAAAAAAAAGAAAAGAAAATGGCACCATAGGCAGCTGGCAGTTTATAAAGGGCGCGGCTATCACGCCGGAGACAGCTATAATAATGGGCCGAGAGAGAGAAAGAGAGAGGCGATCCTATAGGTCCTATATCCGGCTCACGGTCACAGCGAGCTTCTGCTGCTGCTGCTGCCGTGGACTATAGCGGCGTAGTAGAAAATAGGGAGAGGTCGCGGATCGATGAAGGAAACTGGCGCACCGGGCGCCAATGGCCGCGCGGCCGGGAGTGTCTCGTCTCTCACTCTATTTCCCGCCGTTTCCTCTCTTCCGCATCGAGTGTTGACGTCTACCGATTCGCAGAACGGCATCACCGGCTCCTGCGGCTTTTGCAGCCTCAGCAGCTGCGCGCTATTCCATCCATATAGGATCTACAGTATCTCTATAGACATGTATACTAGGAAAAGCAGGAGCAGCAGCGGTAGGAGCTACTCTAGGAGCCACGTGAGGGTTAGGCTACCCTTTGCGTCTATCGCCTAGATATTACTTGATGCGAGCACGTCGTATTCTACGCGCTTTACTGTTTCCAGTGCTCTCCGCTTCTCTCTAGAGACAACTCGCAAACGCACGACTTACCATCGGCACGTGCTGTTGTGCGTCGCCGCGACTCCGCTCCTCCGGCACCGTATCGTCAGGCAGCCGGCGAAAAGCATCGATCGTCACGCGTTCCCCTTGTGTATGTTATGTGCATATACATGCCCATGTAGAAATGCGCTAGCGTCTTTCTTCATCTATAACTATCTGTTGTCTGCCTCGTTTCCCTCCCGGACACAAAACCACACGAGCTCAAGTACCGAGGAACCTTATTTCTCTCTTTTTTCTTTCATTTTGACGAATGCCAATCTCTGATTTCGTTGTCTCTCTGTCTTTTGATAGGTCGTTTCTATTTCTACAAGAGCTTTTGTTGCCAGACTTATATATATATTTGGAGAAGGCCAAAGGTTCTGTCGAGTGGCGGAAAAATGGCACGAATAATCTATGGGAAATGTTACAATACATGAGGGTCGCCTCGTGACCGAGAAAACAAAAAAAGGAAAGAAAATGTCTCTTAGAGAGAGACCTTGGTTGTCCTCCTGGAACTATGCTCTACTTTAACCATCATTTATTGATCAAGTCGCTGTCCATAGCTTCTTCTTTTATGGATGTAGTCGACGGCGTTTCTTTTAAGTTTAATGGACGTCCCTGCTGGCTTCTTAGCCGAAGCTATATAACATATTAAATAGAAAGAGCAAAGTCTTTTTATATCTTCAAGAGAGAATATAGACTGCTCGGTTATTACAATCGTCTCTTTTCTTCTTCTTTTTTATTTTTGGCTTGTTCTATTACCGCTGTCTTATCGCCCGACCAGGTGATAACGTGCAACAAGAACTCTATCTGCACGCTTCAGATCACCGACACGACGGGCTCTCACCAGTTTCCGGCCATGCAGCGGTTGAACATCTCCAAAGGTCACGCCTTCATCATGGTCTACTCGATCACGTCGAGGCAGTCTCTGGAGGAGCTCAAGCCCACGTGGGAAATCATCCGCGAAATCAAAGTAAAGATGAGACACACTACTACTGCATGTACTACCGTACTAGAGTCTGCTAGTCGTTGTATACATACCGAATGGGTTCCAGCAACTCGGCCGACACATACGTAAATGGTAGAGATCGAGCGCTCCGACTGATGTGTACACATCCTTTACGGTCGCCGACGACACGGCACTCCTCCCTCTTCTCTAATCAATGGAGCATTCAGATGTCATAGGCTATTGACTGTTGGCTCTCTCTTGAACTTTGATCGTTTTCATCTGCACACAACAACAAGCTCGCTATCCTTTCTAATCCTCGTCCAAACTTTATTCCCTCTGTTCCTGCTGCTGCTGCTGCTGCTCCTCTGGTCGGATGACGTCGTTGTTCGTCTTCCCAAACTGGTACTGACCACTCGACTCGGACGTCATCGGGCGCACAACAAAAGGGCTCATTAGAGAACGTGCCTCTGATGCTCGTTGGCAACAAATGCGACGAAACGGAGGCGCGTGAACTGACGGCAAAGGAAGGCGAAGAGCAGGCACGCCGGTGGTCATCCCACTTTATGGAAACTTCGGCCAAGACCAACCACAACGTCAAAGAGTTGTTCCAAGTAAGTAATGACGTGCTAGACATCAGCTAACTCACATCATTTGCAAGAGTTTCGGCCTTACATTAAAGTACCTCGGGCCAATGGCAAAGGTTAACTGCCATTTGCAGAATTTGAAAGAGATTCTTATAAAGTTTAAGTAAATACGTAGGCTATATAGTAGGTCTAACGAATACATCTTGGTGTGGTTTCTCTTGTTCTGTAATAAGGAGCTTTTGAGCCTGGATAAGAGCAGAGCCATGTCCCTACAGGCGGATTCCAAGAACAAAGCTAGCCGGTCTGCTTCAGCTCCAGCCGGCGCAGGGGGCGGATCTTCATCAGAGAAACTCAAAGACAAATGCAACGTTATGTGAAAAATTGAAGAAAACAAAACAAAACAAAAATGATATACGAAAAAAAAACCAAGCACCGATCTCTCAAGAATCAATTACAACAGCAGCCACAATGAGTTTATTCAAATTACCTGTACATCACATTGACGTCATCACGCGTAGTGCTCCTTTGCCTACTGTTTCATTCCTGTTGTCTTACCCTTTGTACATTTCTCGATACTGTTTCTGTTGTTCATTTGTCTCTCTCTCTCTCTCCTACAATTATTATAGGTCTCTATCATCAAGCATATATACACCGTACATAATTTCGAAAACATTTCAATTTTGATAGGTAAATAGAGGGCAGGCTCCTTTTCTTCCTCTCAACAACAAACCCGATGTCGTATCATCCATCCCTCCTCCTCCTCCTCCCTCTTACACTACATCTCTTTATCGATTGTCATATACTCTTGTGAATAGGCTTGTATAACTCAAATGACGGAAATCGATTCGGATGCCAACATCGTCGTACGACCTTTTCTCGGCTTATAAAACCCACCAGCCGCCTACCTCTCCTTCACTTCCAGGAAAGAATAAGATTGTACATCTCTCTAGACACAAAAGGCTGAAGCACTATATATCCATTTTCTCTGCTGCATTCGATATTCTGTCGACATGTTCTCACATTTTTTTTTGTCTACAATTTTTTTTCCTCTCTCTTTTTCTCTCGATTTCTTCCTCTATAATTCATTACGAAAATCATATAGCCTGTCTACATTATTACAGTATATATATATATATAGATATATTACCACAGCTATACGTTACGTATAAAACCCCGCAAGTTCGATTGCGTCATAATACTCCCGTTCCACCTTTTTAAACAAAAATAAATATAAACAGCCCACGTTGTAAATTTTTTTTGCTATCTTTCCTTCTACCTTTCTTTCTCTCTTTCCATCTTTTGCGGTTCCTGTTTAATCTTTTTTCCCTCAAATCCGTGTAACCGCAAGACTGGAGCCAGGCGGTCGACTCGTCCGTTGGGTCTTTTGTAAGTTTTCCATTTACTTTTTAGATTTTATTTTTGGAAGAAAAAAAAGAAACAAAACAAGAGATTCAAAACCGCGCCTCTGAGATTACAAGGGGATAACAAATGGACAAAGAAACCAATCGGTTGAGATTGGCGATTGACAACGAACATTTCAAAGAGGAAGCAAGATAAAAAAAGGGATTATTACCAAAAAAAAGAGGACAATTTTGTACAACCAAAAATAAAACCTGAATCTAATCTCTATTACAAAACTATCATTTTTTATCGATTTTCCCTGATATAATAATTTCTAAAAAAGAGACGAGGAGAATATCCTATATCGTCACTCTCTTTTGTATGTCATCATGAAGACACAAGTACATTCATTATACTCTCTCGATCGTGATAAATTGGTGGCCAACAGCGCGAACTTGGCGTATCGGATCTCTTCGTTTCCTCCTTCACTGTTGATTGTTTACACCGGAAAATTCAATAATTTCGTGAATCACTTGACAAGTTCTCTCTCTGTTGCTTCACGACAACAAAGAAGAAACGACGGAAATTCTTCTCAGTCTCTCTCAAAATTGCTGATCGTCGGCTATCTTTTTGTTTCTCTTTTTTACGTCAACACAAACACATTATATAAACTATATCATCTTTATTATTACTATATACAATTCCCATTCAAATTCTATATGCCAGTTGGTTTTCTATTCCATCAAAACGCTGTAATATTATCGAAACGATCACGAATCTGCTGGTCGGCATGTTTTGTTATATCCATTTTTCCTTTTATTTCTCGTGTTTTATTGATCTTGACTCGACGGAAGTTATTAAAAAACAAAAAGAATGGAAACGGAAATACATACGCAGACGACATGTGACGTCCCGATATCGCGCGTTCATCTTTAAATCTTTACTTTTTCGATGAAAGACACAAATCCGGAAATAAATGAATAAGAGAATAGTCGCGGATTTAGCCGACGTGCAGAGTTAATCTGCGGAATAATTTATTAATTCCTCCATCATTGATGAATGGTACAGATGTTGCAAGTCGGTCGGGGTACTACTTATTTATTATGGCGACCACGATATATATCGCGAATTCTATAAATTAAAAGTACCGTAAATTATCTATCGTGATGGCGACACTGCATTTTAGCCGACCATTGAGGGAGCAGTGAGGCGTACGAATGGTAAGGTTCCCCAGAGGCGTGAAGTTTGGCGCACAAATCGCAAAAAGCGTGTCTCGACATCTGATCGACTCCGGCCTCGACGACAAACTGCGTTTTCCAATCAAAGTACCGCTGATAGAGCTCATCGTCTCCGTCCAACTTCAACAGGTAAGTGGCCAAATCGGCGGGAGACGTGAACTTTGTCGCGTCGATGTAAGAATGCGGAGGAGCTATGGAGGGGTAATCGGCTCCGCCCAGGACGATTGGCACGAGATCGTGCTGCAGAATGCTGAAGAATTTCTCCGTCACGTAGTCGACGCAGACGGAATTCTCCAGTGCCAAGTAGAATTTGTATTTGCCGGCTAATTTGTCGTAGCATTTCGGGTCGGACAGCCAGTGACTGCTGTTCCGGGCACACTTGAACTTTCCGCATTCGCCGTAAACATCCACGCGGATGTGTTTTTGCAATTCCCGGACGAACTCTTCCCTTTTGCTCGGCGTTTGGCAATGCGAGACCATCCAGGCGACTTTCGCCCTCTTCTTTCGTCGTCGCAAAGAATCGCCAACTGATTGCTGATTCGCATCAACGGAACGACGGAAGAACCGACCGTAAAGTAACTGAATATCCGAATCACGTCTGTAGCTCATCGTCCAGTTGAAGAAATTGTCGTATTCTTCCGGTCGGAATGCTATCATCGATTCCGGTGATTCTTGAGTGAGCAAGACGTAACGTTGATGCGACGGTCTCCGGTAAGACGGCGGGGGTAGCGACGACATCCAAAGTTCGTGAACGCTAAAGAGTACAGCGTCGAATGTCTGCAATAGACGGAAGTTGGACTGGAGGAGCCTGGCCCGGAAGTTGGAAGAATTGGCCACAATCAAACAATCGCTCACCGGACATTTGGCGTTGAAAAATGCTCGTCGACCTGTACCGAATGCGGCCGCTTCGATCCGGTGGGGACTGTTCCACAAAAGAATCCTTTTGACCGTCCTTGGCTGTTGCTGCTGCGGTGGACGAGCTATCGAGTGTCGGCCGTTTACCGACATGAAGGATGCCCACGTTATGTAACTTGCAGCGATCAATAAGACCCAACCGAAAGGGAAGGAGCGGGCTCTTACGTCGAGCCATCGGAAATCTCTCACCATCATCGTAGCAATTTAGCAACTGCCATGATTTTAATCAAGTAACTCTGCCATCATAGTCTTAATTCTTCATTTGCACAGCCAGGTATTACACCCCTCCCTCACCCATCCGTTCCGCATTCGGACTTGACTGTTACGCAAGGCCTCCGATATTCAATGGAGAGAGACACGGATGGCGGCCCTCCATTCAAAGAAGATTTGGAAATTCAACGTTGAAAACATCATAGAATTTCGTCAAGTTGCCTAGAGACTCGTATTGATTAATGTTTGCTATTTTCGTCTTGATTAAAATCCGAAGCAAACAAATCCCAGTCTTAAGATGAGAGTACGTGCTGACTATCGTGCGAGGTAAGATTTCTTGGTAGGTCTACATGGGCCTCTCTAATAGAAAATCCTTCTACAAAAAGAAAAAAGATTCTTTGATATTGTGTCCAGCAAATCACTTCAGGCGTCGTCAGTAGAGCGCAACTCGACGCTCCGTTGATTCGCTCGAAAAAAAACAAAACAGAAGGAACTCTTATTCCGCCTCCGGGTCCATTTCAATAGTGCTGCTGCTCTTTTTTGTTAGACTGAAACACACCAAATGGGAGATACGGCTCTCTATGAAGAAGGCCCACGTTCAAGTCTTTTCTCAACTTTGAATAATGCGGCCAAGTATTCAAAGCTCTCGGCAGTAGTCGAAAGGGCAACCAGTTGCTCGTCCTAGACGGTGAAGAGATGAGACGGATCAGGAAGCTGCGAGCAGCACTCGCCGGTTGGGCCTTTTTAGTTGTCACCGGCGTCTTAATATGGGCGTCGCAGCATCGGAACGAGATCGCCGAGACTAAACCGTCGCGTCAACAGCATCAGAGATTGTTGTGCTTTGTGCCGGCCGATCCGAATCGAGTTTCATCTTCGCTCTCGGTCAAGGAAACGTGGGGATCTCGTTGCGACGCTCTTCTCTTTTTCAGGTCAGATAATAGTCGTCGTGCACGTAGATACCCTGAGTCGTTTGTTGACATTCACCCACTACCAGGAAATCATACTGTATAATGTTAAAAGGACGACCAAACTAGATGTACTATCGTCGTCCTTGTCTCTTTTCTCTTTTTTCCCCCCTTTTGGATGGACCAAAAGGCCCCGTGTGACGTCTATACGAGTGAATACACAGCAGCGTCGGCTCATATCGATCGAGGCCGCCTCTCGCCTTGTAGAATAAAAATTCAATAGGCGGCCAAACAAAATTGTTCGGGGCGTCCTCGCGGAAAAAAAGTGGAGAGATGGTTTAAGCTTTCATGTAGTGTAGTAGTAGTCTGAGATCTGAAGAGTTCCTTTTCCATTTCAAGTTGAGACGAGTACATATATATCTATAACTGATGATGTAGTATATATGTACATATACTCTATATATATATGTTTCTGTGTTTTGTTGTACTACTACCCCAAAAGTTCCAAGGCTATTCCACAACTGATGCCCAACGTTGTCGTCTTGACGGACCGGAGCGAGGGCTACTATCGACTGTGGGGTAAAGTGCGAGGCATATGGAAGCACTTGCGCTCTCAACATCTCGACGACTTTGATTGGTTCCTGAAAGCCGACGACGACACTTATATCGTCGTCGATAATTTAAGGAGTTTCCTGGAACGAAGACTCTCTTCTACTAATGCTATTGCAGAAGGCGTCTGGTTCGGCGCCAGACTGAAGAACCCTAAAGTAACCGGTGGTTATCATTCGGGCGGCGCCGGCTACGTGCTGAGTCGGCGGGCGTTGGAGCTCTTTGACGACGGACGCCACTGCAGTCAAATGAATTTCGGATACGAAGATTTAGAAATGGGTGAGTCGCCGTTGTTCGATGTTTGTCTTTTGACGTGTTTTTTCTTCTTCTTCTTCTTCTTCTTTTGGCCACCCTTTCGCGTGTCGACATGGTCCTTCTACCAGCATCGAAAGCGGAATCACAAATCCAATTACATCAGCTCAGGCAGGGAGCGGCGGTGGCAGGAGCAGCATCGGATGCGCGCCCATAGGAAAGTGCATGGTTATTGCAACGGGGAAAGAAGTCAAGTAGTACATCCACGGGTCTATATAGCTAGACGTTATATATATGCGCTTTATTTTAAGATCCTTCCCCTGGATAGACTCTGCCTCATCCTCTTTTCCGTCTATTCCGCGCATCTTCTTGATGTTCGAGGTGACCTTTGATGCCATCCGACATCGTTGGGGAAGGTTCCTGAATCACTTGGCTTGATTGGGTTCGTGGCGGCGGGCATCAAAGATAACGCGCCGCCGATATACTCAGTCGACTGTGTTTCGGTCCTCTATCTATCGCTAATGTGATCGATTCCACGTGAATTCGATTCCCCCATTCTTCTTTGGCGCAGCAAAAAAGACGGCGAAAAGAGGATAATTCGACCGTGGCACACTATTCTAATCTTTCCCTCGGTCGATCAGCCATGAAGGATCGGTTTACAGCAGTGACGGCTTTTGTAGGATTTCGGGTGGAGCCAGCTAGCTACTACCAGTGTCGTGATGGTCAATCGTTTATTCCACGCTGCAACTGTTTTCCAATTGATTTCGATTTAGCGAATCGCCACTGACCGTGTTGTCTAATCCGGAATTTCTCTTTGTTTTGTTTCGCCGATGTATATATATAGGGCGTTGCTTGGAGAAAGTGGGCGTCCAAGTGGTCGACACGCGAGATTCGACCGGTCTTGCGACTTTTCTACCTTTTTCGCCCGAAGAGCTGCTACTTCCACGTCGACCCGACAACATTCGTTTCAACGATCCTCTCGGCAATGGCGACAGTTGGTATTGGAAAACTGTCTGGTGGCCTCATCAACTGGTAATGTAACGAGCGGAACGGATCAAGTCGTGGAAAACAAGAGAAATAGAGAGAAGTCGAGCCGAGTTTTATGGCTCAAAGCTATATATAATATCTCCTCAAAGTCGTCGTCGTGCGGCGGCTAAAACTTGCCACTTTGACTGACGCGACCAACAACGGCACACAAAAACTTTTTCAAGGTTTTATCATTCGAACACGTTTTACGACGCCAAAAGTCGTTGTTGGCGACCGCGTTCGCGTGCTACGTACGTAGTTTCTCTGTTTGTTTTGATTTGAAGGCGCGACGTCTGGCGGCGGTCGCCATATCGCTAACATGCCTGGTGTCGGGGCGGTCGACTTGCTAATCGATCAAAAGCGACGAGAGAGAGAGAGAGAGGCCGGAAACTGTACACCGCTTCAGTGCCCCCTCTAATCAGAAAAGAAACGGAGAAGCGCCAGGACAGAGTGACGGGGCCCGACGCCGAGGCCGCACACAGCCGTCAGCATAACCAAGTTCTCTCCTAACATCCAATCGGATTTTTTTTTTTTTGGCCTCGTCCCTTCTCTTCTTTCTCGTCTTCATCTGACGCCATCAGCCAGTCGTAATATATAAAGAATGCCGCGCGGAAAAGACAGGCAGTAATGATCTATGTGTAAGGCCGCCGCGCAATTGCATTCCGCGCCACCAGTCCATTCCTCCATCGCTCCTCTCTCTTTTCTTTTCCTTTTATTTTTTATTTTTTTTTTCAGCGCTGCCAATTCTATTTACAGCGTAGTTCGTACGTAGCTCGACGTTACGTATATCTAGTACTGTATATTGATTGTTGGGTGGGATTGTTTATTCCATTCCACGCCGTTCGCAAGGAGACGCTGGAATGGATGGCAACTGTACGTAGCCAAAGCAAATCAGCGGAGAGACGAAGCGATCGTTGACGCGAACCCCAGCACCATGTTACAGTTCAGCAGCAGCAGCTAGTGCTATAATATTCCTAGCTATAACTGTCGTAACGACCGACTTTCCGTCTTATTGCGCCAAAAGGCCAAGAAAATGCCCGTCACTCGAATACGCAACTACTGCATGCGGCGAATATCAAATAAGGCGCGTCTGAGATGCTCTCGAAATAGAAGCCAAAGATTCGGTTGCTACATACAGATGACGTGGTACCCGGATGACGGACTGTTGTGAGTTATTTACGAGTTGAAATATACAGAGAAAGAAATTCATTTATTGACTTATCGATCCGTCAATCTCAAGACTCGACGAACCCGCGGCGAAAAGGGCGAATATTTTTCAAAAAAAAGAATAATAATATAAAATATTCACAATATCGACGACAAAGCTGTGACGTCTTTGACAACATGTCGCCCGCGTTCCTCCTCTCTTTCTCTAATGAATTTCACATCATTATCCATTTTTCTATTGCATTTTTTGGGCGTATTATTTTGTTTGACGAACAGGGACGGAATTGCTGCAGTTCGCACGTCATTTCCTTCCATCACGTTAAGCCGAAAATGATGTACGCCATGGATTTCCTCATCTATTCTCTCAAACTCGATCGGTAGGAGGAGGAGGAGCGCCCGCCAAGGTTTTGCCTCGAATAAGCCCGTCCGCTTCGCCGTCGTCCTTATCGACACCGTCCGAAATCTCCGAATCCTGTTGCCACATCAACCAAAAATTGTTCTTATTAGATTGATGATTAGCTGGGAAGCCGACGACGTCACTGTCGCTGATGAAGGAAGGACGCGCTGGCGTCCCTGCATCGATGCCAAAAGTGATACGATCTTCGTCGACTAAGCCGCGCGCACAGCACAATGGCGACGAGCTCCAAATATACTCAGATTCACACTATCAGATGTTAACAAGTCAAGTTGAATTGATACAACTCTACGATATACAACTGTCAATAGAAATTTTTTTTTTGTTGGATATGCGAGAAATGAGCTCGACATTGTCTTTGCGTCTGCATCATAGTTGGAGTAGTACATCGCGTGCCATTTTTACCTCGGTGACAGTCGCCGGAGAGACCACGACGCGTAACAATCCGACGGCCTTCAAGCACTCGGCAGCTTTTGTTCTGTAGTCGCCGTGACCTGTTTCTCAGACCATTGACATTCGCACGCAATTCGATATCCATCATTGAGTCGTACACGACGAGTTGTACATTTTTCATAAGTTGAGAAAGAGCCAGTCAACAGCCCACTCTATCACTTACCGCTTATCAATTCAGAGAGATTGATGTTGACAAGTCTTTGGTGCTCGACATTGATAGCCTGCAGGCCGGCGATGTCGTAGGCGGCCGACGCCGTCCGGTAGATAATTTTCAACACCCAATCATTCCTTTGTGAATAGGGGCGGTGGAATCAAGAGTGATTAAGACAAGCGATAAAGCAATAACAATTATTAGATTAGGTACTCTGAATAGGCGTTGACCAGTCGGCCGGCTACAACTTCCAGTAAGGTCCTCCATTCAGTCGGGTTGCCCGTGACGGGTGTTCCAATAAGAATTGCGTCCTGAACGATGCCGCGTCCACTTCTACCCTTTCGCTGCAGTGCCTATTGCGACGGACGGACGGTGGGAGGTACAGGATCAAGTTCCATTCACTTAATACCAGAGCAGCAGCAAGAAGCAGCAGGAAGCAAAAGAATTGGAAATCTATTTAAGCTCTAAAGCAGTGGGTGGAGTGATGGACGGATAGACGACCAAGGTCGTTTTTTTTGTGCTCTCCGTACAAGGTTCCGCTTAATGGAACCCACGTGCTGTGTACATAATAGACGGACGGGGACAAAAGCGAAGAAGCGTCCAAGACAAGGAAACGGGGAAAAAGTCTACGTCTCTAAATTGAAAAAGAAAAGTCTGGGAAAAGTGAAAGAAGGAAGGAGGAGGACACTTTCTTCTTCTTCCTCGTTTCCTTGTGCCGAATCAAGAAGAAGAAAGAGGATGGATGGGCCGGCAGCAGGAAGAAGAAGAAGAAGCAACGCAGTAATAGCTATAGTACTGGCCCTTTACTTTGAGGCAGAAATAAACGACTCGGGCACCCAAGCTGAATCCGCAGAGAGTGACGGGCCGGCGTCCAAAGGTGCCATCCATCAGTGACTCGGCCAGCATTTCTCCAACCTACAACACGGAGCAGCCACATCAGGAAAAGATATCAGCGTCGTATACATTCATTACAATGAGATATATAGTGCGGCGGCCACATCGTCCGTCCCCTAACCACCCCACAAAGTCTCAATCAAGCTTGCTTTAGTCCTTTGTTTGCTTGTGCCAACGACGGCGGGTTCCCCCTCTGCTGCTGCTAATGGGTATAGCCTAGCTTATACGTATATATATATATATATATGCCGACTTTTCTTTCTTTTGTTGTTTGTTGTTTAATTTTCAAAGCCGCAAAGCCTATATGGCAGCCCAGGGAGAGATCCTCGGGTGTGCGTTAGAGATAAATAAAAGAATCCTGATATCTTCTCTCCTTGTATTAGCGCGCGCAGCAAGGCCTTTTCGTCTTCTTCTTCTTTTGTCTATAAGGTTTCTTTTCTAGCCTAGCGCGATGTCGCAGCACGTGTCAGCCTTACGTTACCATCAGAAAGAGGAAGAAGAAAAAGTCTGGAACTGAGCCGAGCTACTGAGCCGTCGAGCCGCAGATAGGGCTACATCCGATAACTAGTTTTTTTTTCTTCCTTCTTCGCTCTCTCTTTTGTTTTTCTAGCGTGTCGTGTCGCGCGCTTCTAACCTTTTTGCGCCGCTTTTTTTAACCACCTGAAAAGAGAAACTCTAACAATTCCAATCTGCCGGAAAGAGGAAACTCTTGCTGATGCTGACGCTTGACGATAACGACTTCTCCTTATTCCACGACGTTTGCCGTTTTTGAAACTTTAGACGTCGAATGGGAATCGATCTAACAGCAGCAGCAACGGACGCTGCGACCTCAACTTTGTCTCTCAACAACGATACTGGGGGATAATCTCCGCTCGCTCGAGAAATATATTTTATATATTTTATATTTTATATATAGAAATAGACTAGGAGAGTAACCTGAGCGCTCCGGTTGCAACACACGTTCCATGGGTTGTCGATGACGGCCGTCAAGCTAAGGATCTGTGCGTGTCGTAACGAATGAGTGGCAAAAAAGGGGGAAGATTGAATGACACCGTATCAAGATCGGACGATGATATATAATATACATAGTAGTTTAATAGTAGTGGTAAATTACCGTTCTAGGTAGAGCCACGGCCGCTACCAAACCTGATTCAATGGAAACACATGAATGTAGGAATCGAGTAAAAATACTTATAATATATACGTACCGTGGAGGATTGTCATTTTCAGGACTTCAGTTGTCGCCATTGAAATGGCCATATTATAGATGGCGTCCATCGCTTTACCCATTTCGGCGAGGTACTTGGTCTCGTACTGCAACCCGTACTGCTCCCTAGAATGAATTAAGCCTTGGAACGCTTGCATTAAACGACGTTGTGCGGCTTCGGCTACTACATCGTCGTCGACGTCACTGTCTTCGTCGCTGATGTCGTCATCGTCCTGATTGTCCGAAGGAAGCCAACCAGGGACGGCGATTGTGACGGAGAGTCTGGAACCCTCGCCAGGTGGTAGACGTAGAAAAAGGAATTCTTCGACGTCGCCCACTCGCTTGTTCATCTTATAACCAGACACGCCGGCTCCAGCGGCCCCGAACAGCGAACCAACGACGGCCGCTCCAGCTACACTTCCGGCCGTTGCAGCTCCGCCCACACCTTGCCATTCACGCAAGGTTAATTACGTAAGACGATACTTTAGGTTGCCAAGGACACGCAGGGCATCTTTTGTAATACCTATCAAAGCCCCCAAGCTGGCCCCTAGTAAGGGAGCTACTAATCCGCCCGTCAGGCCAAGCAGTACGCCTCCGCCGACCGAGGCAGCACCGATAAGGGCAAATTTTTTAGCTTTCTTTATCTTGGTCTGCTTCCGTTGCTCCTCTTCCTCCCTTTTGAGATTCGTTGCTTTGTTAGGACACTGATACTCTCTAGTTTGTAGAGTATATGGCAAATAATTGTTTTAAAGAGCAAACGAGACTCACTGCGGTGTTTTGGCGACGCTGCCCGACGTCACTCGGACGATGATGGCGTCTTCCAACATTTCAAAGTGCTCGACGCTTAATCCAAACAGCTCAGTCGCCCAATCGTGAAGGATCACTCTGATACGGGCGTCATACTTCCCTGCATGACGACGAGAAAACGCTAATTACAAACCCGTCAACAATGATTACCCACCTGGATTAAGCTCTGGCGGTGTACTTTGTAAATATTAGATGATACATCAACGTACCGAGCATTAGAGCCCAGTGGAGTGCGTCGTAAACGATTCGGGTGCCATCCGAATGAAATTCGGGCTCTTCCAATATCATTTGTACATAGGGATCTTTTGTGTGGCCTGCCCCGTCTTCCAGCAGCAACTGCATCATCGCCTCGCACTGCGTATTGACAAATCTTTCAAGTAAATTTGTTCACTAACGAAATGGGAAAAGCAATATACTTGCCCGCATGAGTTTGAGGTGCTGGAGCAATCGATGCATCGATTGTTGCCGAAATTCGTAATCACATGATTCACTATAACGTTCGTTCAGACTTAAGGCAAAGAGAGATGCATAAGCATAACGTGTCGGATCACTCCATTGCTGAGCCATTTTGACGCGATTGATACACAATTTGGATTTTTTTGGATTTACTTTAAGGATGACGAAATGTAACGAAACACCGGCGTTAAAGGAAAAACAGTCAGATATAGAACGGGATAAAATTTACGACTTTGGGGGATACGACGATAAGGTCACCAAGACAGCAGAGATAACACTGATCAGGCAAGTCTGGTGATCTCAAATTCTAACAGCGGGCTCTCAGTTCGTTTTAATAATTCCCAGATACAGCCACCCAACTTTCTAGATTCCAGGCAGCTATTGCGGTCGATAGATAGTCTACCCGTATGAAAAAATAGAACCAGTTGAAAGGCCGCTTTTGTTCAAGGCCTTTTTTTACTTGTGTGTGTGTCAGATTTAGGTCGAATTCGTATCGTTCAGTAAACGCAGTCGGTAAATTTACGACTGCCGTATTGTTGTTGTAGTTGAATCAACAGTTTTGTCGACGTTGGAGGTTACGTTGCTAAGCAAAACGCAGACGACGCACGCCGATCGAAAAATGGCTTCGATTCCTGTTTCTGTTGAAAAGTTGAAGTCCTCCAATACTGATTGTTTATCCCAATCTCCAGCTCTGTCAGCTCTAACAATCAGCAATATTAACGACCAGGAATCCAGCGGAACACCATTAAATACACCATGGAGCTGGTTTCTTGATAAGTATATCAGAATTTGGGTCCCATTTTTGGCGCCCAATGTTTACTATCTCTTTTCCGATTACTTTAAGGACGGTTCGCGGTGTAACCGCAGCCGAATATGAAGCAAATCTGAAGAAGATATACACTTTTTCGACGGCAGAAGGATTTTGGTCGGTTTACCACAATATTCCATCAGTGTCAGAGATTCAGATGAGGTACAGCTATCATCTCATGAGAGAGGAAAGACGCCCACTTTGGGAAGAACCATATAATCGCAATGGGGGAACTTGGAAGATCAAGTGCTTCAAGCCTGACACTGTAGGAACAAAAATACCCATTAATATGATTTGATTGGAATAAACTTTTTGATGAAATAGGTGACTATCTGGAGAGAATTGCTACTTGCAGCTATTGGAGAACAGTTCACAAATTTTGTGGATCCTGAAGATGACATCTGTGGAGTGTCTGTATCTGTCAGAGAAAGGGATGACATTGTCCAGGTTTGCCTTTTTCTCCATTTTAGCCTATGAGTAATGGCTTATCCTCAGTTATACATCATTGTAGGTCTGGAATGTGGACAGCACAAAAGCAGACAAAGCCAAAATTGTTCAGAAGATTCAAGAGCTATGCCCCAATATTGAGTTTCAGGCAGTCTTTTACAAGCGTAAGGGAAATAATCCTGCATTTTGTTGAGATGTAATTTTATCTAATTTTTTTTTTTCAATTTCAGCTCACCAAACCCACCATGCCTATGAAGGAGCCAAAGCTTAAACACACATAAGGAAACGCTTAAATTGAGATGGAATCCCGCTGAGGAAAAAGAGTCCGGCGTCATAGATATACCTGCCGAGTCCCATATCTTATTTCCAAAAAATTCTCTAGAGGTGATGAGCTTACCTTATCGGTTTTTAATGTTTAATAGAAGTCGTCCCCATAGTCGTCTAAAGGAGCAAAGGGAGCATTACTAACCTGCTTTAAGTTGATCTGTGAAAATTTTTTAAAAAGAGTAATACTTGTACATTGAAAGAAATTTGGCCAAATATGTGTAAATACGTATAAAGTACACGCGATAAAACGGCATTGTCTTTTCGTTTAATTCCAATTCAATAGCAATTACAGCACAATGTTTAACGTTTACGTCCACCTCCGGCCTTTCCTTTATTTCCTCCTTTCATTCCTGGCCGACCTCCCTTAGCTTTAGCTTTGCCGGCGGCCTTTTTATCCTTCGAAGCTTCTGTTTGTTTCAAATTGTTTTTCTTGGAGCCTTTCTTCTTACCACCAAAACCAAATTTGCTATCCTTTGACTGCCGCTTGACTTTGCCTTTGCTCATCGGTTGACTACGGAAAGAGAAAAAAAATGAACACTTGCTAATGAATAAAGGCAAATGCTAAAACTTACAAAACTCGTTTGGATTCATTCCTTTCCTTCGTCTTTTGTTTGGTGAGCTCCAGCATGTTTTTCTTTTTGCCTTCATTTTCATCAAGGAAATCGAGATTCGCCAACTTTCCTTCACGGTACTGCTTGACTTTAGAAAGCAACTCTCTCTTCTCCTTGGCGCGCTGCAGACCAACTTCAACTTGGACCTTTTTACCATATTTCTTAAGTTCTCTGAGTTTTTTAACTTTCTGGCATTTTTCTTGAGCCACTTGCTGAGTAAGGATTCGTCTTTTGACCTGATAAAAAATTCAGAAAACACAAAGGTTAAAAGTACTTCAATTTAATGAAAGCCATGAAGACATACCTTCAACATGTGATCATCTGACTTTGCCATTTGAGCAAAGTAGTCTTCTGGCCTTTTAGTAGGTACACCTAGTGTCTTAAGTCTTGCAAGCCCTTCAATGATTGCAGTTTGTGCTTGTCTGTAAAAAAGTGTTTCTCTTTGCAGATCGTCAACTATTCTGTCTCCAGGGGTTTCCACCTTATATTTTGGCTCCACTTCCTGTTTACCCTCCATGATGCTATCAACAATTGGGTCTAGTTTTGTGGTCAAGTCGAGCCTTTCTATCCATTCAAGCTTTTGAGATATTTCTTCTCGTTTTGCCTTCAACATGGACTGTGAAGAGGAAAAGATGTATCATGTAACTTATGTATCATATAAAAGTGTAGATAGATGAGTAAAATTATCCATTACACTGTTGTTGGTATATGTTCTTTCAGCTGGCACTTTAGCATTAAGTCCGTCTTGCAGTTCACCATTTTCGAATGCTTCCAGCAACTGAAAAAGTTTGAAGATTAGGGTAAAGCAAAGAATTACCGATTTTATATTTTTTTACCTCCTCGTCTGAATCCACAGAACTTCCTTCACTATCGGTTTCTTCGTTTATTGGAAGTTTCCTCTTCATTGTGGATAATTTACTTTAAATTCTCGTGTCTTTCAAATTGGAAAAACGACCACGAGTCGAAAAGTGACGGCGCTAGCAGAAGTAAACACGTGTTTTAAACGACTCAATGACATCTGGCGGACAACGATTGAACTTCTTTCAATTTGCTACCTTTCCCTCTCGGCGTCTCGCAATGGGTTTGGCAACCCGGCCTTGACGTTTCGAGTAGAACCGAAATAAACAAAGTTGCCGAAACCATCGATTGATGTAGTTCCCTGAGGTTAGCGAAACCAGTGGCTACTATACTAGTGTCGGTTATTGGCGGTGGCGAAAAATGTCCTTGTTTTTTTCCTTTCGACCTTGCAACTGCTTTCATTAGGAAGTTGGAATTATCATCAGTGAAACGTGGCCTTTTTCTTATTTTGTGTGAAATCTGTAACCACCCTCTTGAATTATGTCAAATTTGCCAAAGAGGAAAACTGCAGAGAATATTTTGACCAAACTACACCAAAAACAGGTAGGAAATTTGCAATGTTTGTTGATTTTGTAGAAACATGTTTACATGTTGTATAGAAGTCCTGCCACATGCCTCCATTTGTTATGGTTGGTGGTTGAATCATTGTCTCTTTTGTTTTCAAAGCCTTTTTCTAAAATTACAGCAATTTATCAACCATAACTATTATTCTTCTAGTTAACTGGGAAATGGGAAAACTACAGCCATGGACAAGGTAAAGCTCCACTCTTTGGACGCCTGAATGAGAGGCTAGTCTTTCAATTAGACAAAGTCATTCCTTTGTCAGCCTTAGAATCAGGGTAAGTTTTTTCACTCTATATTGATCAAAAAAGAACATCAATTTAATGGTTTCCTGTTGGCAGACATATCCTTTTGGGGTTCTCAAAATGTGCTCAATTTTTGCTGACATACACCCATTCTGTGGAAATGGAAGTAAATTTGCTGACAATGGTTCATAAGTATGTATTTATCCCCAACAATGATAGGTTATCAAATTTGTTGAACTGACATATTCTATACAGATATAAGCTGCATTGGTGGAGTTTTGTGCCTTACAAGCAAGCCAACAAGGTGGCAGAAGTCACTTTATTTAGTGACCAAGGGGTTAATCTGGCTTTGCAAATTGTGTTGTGCTATTGGCCAGGTGACTCTACACGTATACTAGTCCATGGAAGCAGGTGATCTATCCCACATTTGATTGCAACAGGAAAACTCCTAACTCATTTTTTTGTTTTCATTAGCATCCAATCCGAGGGTGAAAGTAGAGAGTGTTATTTAACCGTCACGTCAGTGCCATCTGTGAATTGTCCTGATTGCCACCGGATAGCTCAGTCATTTGGAGACGAAGATTTGGCTGCAAGCTGGGATAGTTGCGTTCGCTTTAGTTGCCTCAGACATGGCTACACCATCCATAGCAATTATTCAACCGTACCGCCTTACCCATCCTTTATCGCCTCTGTTTCTTTACGCTGCGACGGCACGATCGTGATCAACACCGCCAACTTCTTACATGTCCTGTCTTTTCAAGTGGAATTCCCGTCTGTGGGCCCTGGTGGCGATCAAGATTTTCTGTTAACCCAGTCTGCCTCATTGGATGAAGTGCATCAACAACAACAAACAGCTTTACATCCGGAATGGGAAGAGGATTCTGAACGTTCTTACTCGTTTTCTAATGTGCGATCGACCTCTTCCGTTACATCCAATACACCAAACATGTCGCCGAACTGTACCTCATCAGGCTGTCAACGTAAGTCTATCGGGAGTCCAATACCAACAGGAAACAACAGTAACCAAGAG
Source organism: Ceriodaphnia dubia (assembly GCA_022539655.2). Lineage (NCBI taxonomy): Eukaryota > Metazoa > Arthropoda > Branchiopoda > Diplostraca > Daphniidae > Ceriodaphnia > Ceriodaphnia dubia. The sequence continues at coordinate 4,633 of JAKUCG020000230.1, read as the reverse complement.
TCGGAGTACGATTTTATGGAAGACACATCAGAACTCCCTCGGGAAACGATTTCGGCCTTTCGTAAACGCCGTCTCGCTGACAAAAAGTACGAGTTCAAAGACGAGAATACGGAGAATGTCCCTTTGAAGGCGATGAGAAAACGACGGGATCTCGAGCAGCAACAGCATCAGCCTTTTGTTGTCGTTTCCGGTTCTAAAGATGTGAACGAGGATTGGGAATGGAACTTCAGCTGCACAGTCGGCACGAACGACGTCCTTCGGCCATTTAATTCCAACATCCCGACACCCATCCGTTCTCCTGATTGGGAACCTGTTGAAGATTTCAGACCACCCCAAAGAGAAGTCGAACCTTCCAAGTTAACCGAACCCCCGACGTGTGTCGCGCAATTCCAACGAAGGTACTTTGAAGTGGACGACGAACTAGTCAGTGTGATAACAGACATTGAAGGTAGATTTATCAATATCGTACCATTATTATATGACGTATGAAAAAGGAAAAATGGTTGTTTGCAACTTTAGATGATGACCTGAGTAGCAGCACAGGTTATCATAACGCACTACCGTTGGAAGTTCATGGAGCTGGCTACAATCAGATGGCCATGGTTTCGAACGCCAAAGCCTTTCGACTGGTATAAACTGAATACTTGATCACTTACTCTGTTTGATTTTCATTAATATCTGATTCACTGAATATGAGAACAGAAGCTGCCACATGTATGTGTTAAACAGATGAGCATTGACACTGAACAGTTCTGTCACGAAATGGCCCAACGACTTTGTACTCAAGCGCAAAAGAAGTATTGGTTCTGTAGCGACTTTAATGTCGAAATTATCGATTTATGTCTCGAAACAAATGACGTCGTGGCTGCAGCTTATATGCTTGTGGAAGCCGATGTTCCCCAAACCAATCAGTGAGTTGTTCTTGTTTGTTTTGTTTTTTTGTTGGAATACGTACTAATTAATATGCAATTGATTTTTCGCAGGAAGGTTCAGCGGAGTTTGTGCCAAGCTAGTGTCTTTTTTGCCTGGAATACGGAAACTGGACAGCATCGCATAATTGATTACGATTTACCAGTTGAAATAGCAACCATTTCCCCTCACAGTCAAACAGTATCTACCAGGTACTGATCACGATCCATACTGGATCACAATACCACACGGAATTGTAGTGAAAAATATTATATTTTATTTTTCTCCAGTCGATCCGGTTGGCATCCAGCAAAAGATATTGGCCGACGCTTACGCAAAGAATTGATGACCCCAGCAAAACCAGTTTACACTTTGACGAACATACCGGAATTAACAGGTATCTTTCATTAATATGATCACATTTTTTAACACTTTTTAACTTGTTCTGTTTTTTTCTTTTTTTTTTTGTTTCTTTTTGTCTAGGGCGATCATTTAACGTAATCTATGACCCCTCACGGACATTCGCCATTGTCTTGTATGACAAGAAATATTAAAAACAGTTATAGTAATCATTCTAGAATCTTTATTACATACTTTGGTATGACATAATAGCGGCATAATAAGACGAAAACATATCACTTTACAGTTTTCAGACGAACTTTTTAAATGTGCGAACTTTTTAAATTCAGGCCTGAGATTCATTCTTAACCACAGGTAGGGCGGCTGTCCATGCCGCTAATGACTAATCAATCAACAAAAGATGAGAAAATTTGAACGTTATAAGTAATTTCTTAAAACAAACCTGCTCATACATCCTGATGTGCAAATCGGCCATTTCCTGCAAGATATTTTTCAGGTCACGCGATTTAATTTGATTCCATCGATCGAAATCTGCACGCAAGTTTTCGTTGGCACATTCCATCTTATCGCGACTAACCTAAAATGATTAGTTAGTTCAGTACAGAATGAAAACTTTTCCCAAAGAACTGACCTCTACTTGCTGAGCAAGAGTACTAGCTCCAGTCTCTAACTGTTGCAGTCGTTGCTGCTGAACTTGCTCCGGACTGCGCCACATGTTCATACCAAACATTACGGGGTGATCGCTTAGCGGAGCAGTTTCCAACTGATAAAATTTACCAATTCCAGATAACTAACCAAGAATAATGATTTCTTATAAACCGGGAAATTTACTTGAGTTTGCTCTGCTTTCACGCGACAAAGTTGTTCCATGTGAACTTCATAATCCATTTGGGCGTTATCTCGATTTCGTAGAGCATCCTTGGCTGCATCAGTATACAATCCATACTCGTGAAGAGGCTTAAATTGAATGTATGGGAAATTAGTGGTAAGTCGAATAGCAATCGTGCTCAATTATTACCACTGATAGACTTTGCTTCTGACTGTCAATCAATTTACGCTGAGCTTCAGCGCAAGTATTGGCTGCGTCTCCAATCGCCTGCAATCCCTCTGACAAATTGGGCTCATAGGCACGCCATTGGTTAAGGATAGGTTGAATAGTTTGAAGATCCTGCAAGTAAGCTACGCAAGGTAAACGTTATAAACACCGATTGAAGTAACAGATTTCAGCAATTGTACCTATGCGCTCCTTCTGAACTCTCTGGCCAATTTTTTCCATGGTGTTGATCTTTTCAGACAGTTTGTCAACATATTCACTCATCTTCTCGAATTCGACAGTTCTCCCCTTGGCCACATACGAGGAGGCCATACTTTGGAGAGACTCGCTCATTCGACCAAACAATCCAGAACTTAAGAATGATTTTTTGAATGTAGAAAATTCCTTTTAAGCAAGCAGATATTGAGAAATTATGGTAATAATTATTGTGATAAAAATATATTACCACTGGAGTATCAATCAAGAAAGCATGGTATTTTTTATCACAGCTAAGGACTGGATGATCAGCAATGCGATTTAGAAATCTGTGCAGAAGTTGCATTCGAGAATTAATGAAATCCCGATCATAACGATCAATTTGTTCAAACAAGGAATGTTTTTCAGGGAGAGGTGGGACAATTAAGGTAGGGTAGCAAACTGCCAGCTGCATCCTTAGCCATTCAAAATCAGAATACCGCCTCCTCACCATATAATCAGATTTTTCAAATTCAACTCTGCTTGTCTAATTAGTGAGGAAAAAATTTAATGAGGGATAGTTCAGTTTTGAATCTTTAGTTTTAGTATACCTTTGTAGTGACTTGATAACTAATGTATGTTTCAAATGGTGTAACATGCTTCTGGGGTTGATCCAACAAAACCTGCAAATCACGAAGATCATTTGGATTGAAAGCACCTTCCATGGCATCGCCCGACGTATTTTCGATCTCTGTTAGGGCCTCAACCGTATTGGAATTTTTCTGCGAAATGAACAAATATACTTCATAACACTGTTTTGATCACCATATTCAAAAGCCCTTACCATCTTATCTGTCAAAATTCCGACACTCTCATCGAAATCTTCTGATGTCGACATTGTTTTGTGCCTAATCAATTCTTTCCGCTAACTGTGCCGGATTTACGAGTGGGAGTGTGCAGCAACGAAAAGTGAATCTACAAGTTTGTGTTCTTATTGCTTCAGATTATTGTAGACCTTGTGACAGCTTTGGAATCGATTCTTAAGGTAAATCAGCTTTTTTGTTCCGCACCTAGGTGGAGCTGGAGCGCTGAATTTCACGAGAAACAGGAGAAAAACAAGTACGGTCCGAGGCTAGAAAACAACCTAGCTCTCTCTACATTCGCACCAATTCATCAGTATTCTTGGTGTAGTAAACAAACGGGTTCCGGGGGAGAGGAAGAACAGTGCTTTCTTGTAAACATCATGATATTGGATGTGTTTGTTTCCTGGGACCTTGGTGTCGAATCGAAGATTCGGCCACTCCTTCAGTTTCTGTTGACCGATAAGTTATTATACATTCTCCCTAGTGAGATTTTAAATGAACGCGAACATCCCTGAATATCGTCTGATCAATTCACAACTGGGACATCCTTTTTATTGTTCATCCTGACTTCTTAAACAACGAAAAAAGACAAAAGATGCCGTCCAAAACAAAAAATTTGCTGGATTTTTTCGTCAAATCTCCAATCCTGGAGGTGGAGAATGCTTGGAAAATGCAAACCAAGAATCCAATCACCCAGACAACAATACTGGGTGCTTCATTCAACGCTACCTAAATGGGTAAGTGAACTCTACATACTTGTCTGATTTGTTGTCTGGATTCTTCATGATGGCCTTAAGGCCAACCCACACCCATATCATTATCATATAACTTGTTTTGTTGCTTTTTTTTGGGCTTCCTATCCTCTTCAAGGCTTAAGGCTGATACATGCAAATTGATCATTTTTTTTTTGCAGGGAGAGCCGTATGAAGCAGCCTGATATATTGTTTGGCCGTACAGGACAAGAGCTACCATGTTTGAGGTTATGTCCCCTTCAAGGTGATATTATAGCCACACATACTGGTCCGGATGGAGGTCTTACCACTGTTAATCGGGGTCAACGAGGCCACGTGACAAGTCAGATCCTGACGTGTCATTCATAGACAGCGAAGAGGATGCATCACAACCTCCGGCAACCAACGAAAGCTCTGAATCTGCCTCAAACAGTGGTGTAAGTTTAAACTCCATTTATATTTTGGGTTCCCTTTCCGAAAATTGTGCCGACTTGTTATTAGCTGTGGGCGAGCCCGAAGTGGTGAATTGGTGACTATTCGTG